>OZ024915.1:15287479-15909979 GCA_964017125.1 Flabesymbios commensalis | reverse complement strand
GAAAAATGGTCATTATATTCTGAAAATCGCGATTATTGACATTGCTCTCTTGATGTAGTAGAATCACGCCTATATTTGGAAAAATGATTGAAAAATGCTGGATTAGCTTTATCATTTGGATTTATTCAATCGCATGTATTACTTTTTAGTCAGAGTAATTGAATTGCTGATGTACACTTTTATTACACCACGCGATTATAGTCGCTTTCATACCGTTTTATTTCACGTTTAAATCCCAGTTATTGGGAATAAAATTAGTGTTTAAACATCCACATTTGCAAATGTTCGGTATCAAATGAAACAAATATGGGTAATTTTCAACCGCTTGAGTTTGTGTGTCGCGGTAGGTCAAGTGGGTGGAAATTAAAAAAGAAAGAAATTTAGTAGGCCCTATTGTGTGGTAATTTGGCATCTAATGTGAAAATTGTCAAATGACTAGATAATAATGTTTGCAAAATTTCGTGAAAATCGCTTGAAAAATGACTTCATCAAAAAGCTAGCGTTCATTTTTCACCATTCTCCACAGAATATAAGACAGGGCGCATATTCTCGTACAAGTTACGATATATCGGAGGTTTCTAACTGGTCGATATGGCCATCTCAACCAATCCGAAGCCTACGATATATCGTAACTTGTACGATAATATCATCCTGTCATTGCAGGGTGTATTTCCCACTGAGAACGAGTAGTCTCTACAGGATGGAGAATATGGGCCCGGTAAGCTCGGAACCTCCGTATTGTTATATATTTCACCTCTAATTTGTATTAAATTTATTTTATTCTAAATATGCCACGTGGAGTATAAATTCCGTGTAGGTGGGGGGGAGCTGAAATAAATCAATACTTGAATTTGGCAGAATTGGGTGACTATTTGATGACTATGTAGAAAATATCTATTACAGTCCAATATAGTGAAATACTGTTAACAAAATTTCGACATCAACACAAATAAGAACATAAATAAATAATTCAGAAGAAATGGTATCGACGAAGTGATGTGGATGTTTTTTATAATTCATATACGTAGTATATTATATTTTTTAAACATATTTACTAAGTCCATCTACGTATTATGTACATGGACTTAGTAAATACTGTTCAAAACATTTAACTGAATGAAACATTGTGGATATCGAGCAAATTATGTGGATTGTTTTTTAATGAATTCAACAACGCACATATAGTTAGGAATAGTAAATACTGTTCAAAACATTCATCTGAATGAATCATTGTGGATATGTTATGTATGAGTTTAACCCTTAAAGACGTCAGATTCTGACGTCTAAAGTCGATCCCCGCACTGTAAGAGTTAAAATATTCGGAATGGCCGTAGACCCATAGCATAGGTAATCAAATGAATCAGAAAAAGCTAACCAAGACATTTATGATGCTTTCAAATTGAAAAAAAACCTTTGGTTTCCATGGTTTGTACATGAATATGTCAGCGTTTTAACCCTTCACACGCCAAATTTTTAGCTCCCGCCGTCACCGTAGGTGAGCGAAGGGAGCTATGGATTCTACCTCCGTTTTTTTTTGGCCTCTTCTTTTGTCTATAACTTTGTGAAAAAATAAGCTAGGATAACAATTTTTGGTATGTGGGTTACTTCCAGGTGGCTAATGGACGGGTTAAAATATTTTTAATCTGAATTCAATACGCAAGGTTGCAGAGGAGAAAATGATGATGTGACGGCGTTGGGCCGTTGGGCCGTTGGGCCGTTGGGCCGTTGGGCCGTTGGGCCGTCCGTAAACAATTCGTTTCCGGAGCATATCTCTGAAAGTACTTGTCCGATTGTCTTCAAATTTTACACACAACACCCCTAGGGGGTCTAGTTGTGCCTTTTGGGGTATTTGAACTTTGACCTACTTCTGGTTCAGAACTATGACCTATTTAGACGTTTTGACGCGCACTTCGTTTCCGGAGCAGATCTCGAAAAGTACTGGGCCGATGACAGTCTTATTGCACATACATGTTCTCTAAGGTCCCTAGTTGTGCCTTTTCAGGTTTTTGGACCTTGACCTTGAAGTTGACCCAGCACTTTGACCTAATTTATAACATCGGTAAATCCGACTGAAAGATTTTGCGGAATATCATGGAGACCGCTCAAGATAGCTACACCATTACTATAAAACAAATTGTGAGGTTTCAGGAGAGGATGCATCTTGAAAAATTTCAAGTCGATAAAATTAAAAATGGCCGCCTATCGGCCATTATTCACCTCGACAGGCCTGATATTGCGGAATATCATGAAAACCGCTCAAGATAGCTACACCATTACTATAAAACAAATTGTGAGGTTTCAGGAGAGGATGCATCTTGAAAAATTTCAAGTTGATAAAATTAAAAATGGCCGCCTATCGGCCATTATTCACCTCGACAGGCCTGATATTGCGGAATATCATGAAAACCGCTCAAGATAGCTACACCATTAATATCAAATAAATTGTAAGGTTTCAGGAGAGGATGCATCCTGAAAAAATTGAAGTTGATAAAATTCAAAATGGCCGCCTATCAGCCATTATTCACCTCGACAGGCCTGATATTGTGGAATATCATGAAAACCGCTCAAGATATCTACACCATTACTATAAAACAAATTGTAAGGCTTCAGGAGAGGATGTATTTTGAAAAAATCATTTTGTCAAAGTTCAAAATGGCCGCCAATTAGCCATTATTCACTTTCACATGGCCGTTATTTGGTAAACCGTGCTAGATGGCTAGACCATTACTATAAAACAAAATGTGTGATTTCAGGAGAGGATGCATCTTGGAAAAATTTGACTCGATAAAATTTAAAATGGCCGCCTTTTCGGCCATTATTCATTTTCACATGGCTGATATTTGGTAAACCGTGCTAGATGGCTAGACCATTACCTGATTACTATAAAACAAAGTGTGAGTTTTCGGGGGAGGATGCACCCTGAAAATTTTTAACTTACGAATTCAAAATGGCCGACAATCAGCATTATTTACCTCGATAGGCCTGATATCAGGTAAACCGTGCTAGATAGCTAGACCATTACTATAAAACAAAATGTGACGTTTCGAGAGAGGATGCCTTTTAAAAACTTTTGACTCAATCGAATTCAAAATGGCCGCCTATCGGCCACTATTTACTTGCACATTGCTGATATTTGGTAAACCGTGTTAGATAGCTGGACCATTACTATAAAACAAAATGTGAGATTACAAGAGAGGATGCATCTTGAAAAAAATTGACTCGATCAAATTCAAAATGGCCGCCTATCGGCCATTATTCACTTCACATAGCCGGTTTTTAGTAACCGTACTAGATGGCTAGACCATTACTATAAAACAAAATGTGAGATTTCAGGAGAGGATGCATCTTGAAAAATTTTGACTTGATCAAATTCAAAATGGCCTCCTATCGGCCATTATTCACTTTCACATGGGCGATATTTGGTAAACCGTGCTAGATGGCTAGACCATTACTATAGAATGAAATGTGAGATTTCAGCTGAGGATGCATCTTGGAAAATTTTGACTTGATCAAATTCAAAATGGCCGCCTTAAGGCCATTATTCACTTTCACATGGCCGATATTTGGTAAACCGTGCTAGATAGCTAGACGATTACTATAGAATGAAATGTGAGATTTCAGCTGAGGATGCATCTTGAAAAATTCTGACTCGTTCAAATTCAAAATAGCCCCCTATCGGCCATTATTTACTTTCACATGCCCAATATTTTGCAAACTGTGTTAGATGTTAGTCCATTACCATAAAACAAAATTTGAGGTTTCGGGGGAGGATGCACCCTAAGTTTTTAACTAATTTATATCGAATTCAAAATGACCGTAAATCAGCTATTAGTTAACTCGATTGGCCTAGTTCTTAGTCTAGTTCTTATCTTACTCTTAGACTGGGCTTCTTAGACCTAGTTGTCTTGCGTCTTGATTTTTGACCTAGACTAGGACTACATTAATAACCCTATACAAAATTGCTTAAATCAAATTCTAATTCGGAGCGGGAGCTCCTGGACTTATGTAGTCTTGTTCAATTTGAATTTTCACCCACTTGAAGTGGTGTCTCGCTGACGCGATCCACAACTTCAAGTGAGTGAAAATTATTCAGATTTGACAAAATGGAGGTCAACTCTTTTCAAATCTTGCTGGTTGATGTCGCATTTTATCTTTAACATATTTGAAATGTGGTACTTAATGTGCTAATAAAAAATGAAAACCCGAATATATGCGACACCGGCGGTTAAAGGTTAATTAATGAGAATCGTTGATTTCTTACCTGTACATGAGAGATTGAGCATCTCGTCTGGCAGGTCGGCTGTGGACGTGGCCACGTAGTTAGGGTCGGTGATGTCGGCCAGGGCATTGCGGCGTCCAGTGCGACCCGTGGCCACGAACGTCTCAAAGGAAGCCCCCCCTACATCCGTCATTGGATAGGGCTAAAACACACAAAACACAGCAATAAACAGCAGTGTGATAGGAGCTAAAAAACATACAAAAAACAACGATGAACAACGGTGTAATAGAAGCTAAAAACATACAAAACACAACGGTGATCAACTGTGTAATAGGTCAGGGGAGAAGTGGAGACAAAACAATGATACGGATAGGTCAAAACGTGGTTATAGTGCTTTTTACCTGTTTTTACCTATCCAAATTAAAGTTCCATATCTGCAGGTGACGCAATCTGATATATTTGAACATCAATAATTCAAAACAAAACACAGTAACACATTAAAATCAAGAGGTTTATTATTACAATTTGATATAAAATTATTACATGTGGGTAGTTAAAAAGTGAGCACTCAATATTGGGACTCAAATTGAACAAAAATATAAATAATATTTATCCCCTTGAAGTTGTCAGCTAGTTTCAGTGAGTAGAACATTCAAATTATTCGTTTTGCAGCTAAAGGCTCAAATGCAGCAATATACAATTAATTTATGACGATGCCTACGACTGCAGAACGATTATACGACATGAGCTTGGTAATATATCATTGGAACGCCTCTGAGCTCGGGTACATGAGCAATTAGGAGTCACAGTACTTCTATTCAACATATCGTGTTCACACCAGATATTTTCCATGTACGTTTCTTCGCTTTCCACGGATATCTATCTATAGACCAATATCAAAGATGCGTCTACCCTCTTTGTCCAGTGACCGAGTCTGGGTAACGTGATCCAACAAAGAAGTACCGAGACACATTCTCCACGGATATCTATCTATACACCTACATGTAGTCTAGGAAACATGAGCCAATAACACGTTCATGATTGTGGTGAAGTTACCCAAGTCCAGAAGTCAACTAACTCCAAATCTCATGGCCGTCATTCAGTTGGCTATTTGGTTCAATACCAGGGCTAACTATAAGCCTTTCCGTGTATAAAATAACGGTGAACCACAATACCCTTAACCCTTTAACCGCCGGTGTCGCATATATTCGGGTTTTCATTTTTTATTAGCACATTAAGTACCACCTTTTAAACATGTTAAAGATAAAATGTGACATCAATCTGAAAGATTTGAAAACAGTTGACCTCCATTTTGTCAAATCTGTATAATTTTCACTCACTTGAAGTTGTGGATCGCGTCAGAGAGACACAACTTCAAGTGGGTGAAAATTCAGATTGAATAATTTGGCGGTTAAAGGGTTAATTATTCAAGTGAGAAAGTATCAATCATTGCGAAGACATTTACACTTCCTGTTGGTTTTTACAGATTTCACTTTCAAGAACCGCCATTGTGATAAACAATTCAAAAGGATTAAAAAAGGCTATAGTCGTGACAGGTGCTTGTAAGATGTTTAGGAGTTGCATATTTTTCCATTAAAATAATTTAAATTAGTAAAATACAGGGTGGCTTCTTGTTGTTTTAGTGAAGGTCTTCCAACCATTGTTATGATTTACTTCATACTGATTACCAAAAATGCAGGAATTACTACCATTTTAAACCATATAATCGATATTGTACAACGTCAGCCCATGATTAATAAAAATGCATGTAGGCCTATTACTACCATTTTAAAATATATAATATATATTGTTATTTGCTTGGTTTAAATAAATCATCTTATGTTTCTCCAAAAGGTCATGTCTGTCTGTACAGACTGAGTCTGAGTCGGATATATAATGTAAACATGTAGTTATCTAGACATGTCACTCCTTTATAAATACGCTATACTGACAGCATCATTTTTCTCAACTGGCCAAACAAACAATGTCTCGACGACATATATTTTCCAAGCAAGTAATACTTAGATACATATATCATAACTACTGGCAAGAATGGTGTAGGAATGTGGGATCATTATCAGCTGATTACCGGTATGTAACTGTGTATAGTTACAGCTATAATAAGAATTGACAACACTGACCTCACAAGTATTTATTTTGATGTCTGGCCAACATGGGAATCCTAACAATACGGATGTTAGCATGCACTTACACACGTATATTGCAAGTTCTAAGTACCATATTGCCCGTGCAAAGGCAAACAGCAGTAACCGCTTACTTTCCAAGTAAACAGTTACTGCTGTTGCCTTTGCAGAACTGATCTAGTGATGTAACAGTTTCGACTATTAATCCTTAAAGCCATAAATTCAATAATTTAAATTTTCACCCACTTGAAGCTGTGTGTCGCAATCGCGACCCACAACTTCAAGTGGGTTATAATACGGGGTTAACGCGAAGTTTTTTTGTCATTTTTTCTGGGTAAACAATAGAAGAATGGCGGTCGTCACTCAGACAAGCTTTATCTTACGTGATGAGTCACGACAAGGACAGCAAATAAGGACACTGTGACCCAATGTTTGTTTGATGCTGGGCCATCGTCTGCGACGCTGATCCAGACTTCGCAATCCCTCGAAGTTGCTGCCATGGATGTATTCAAGTTTTTCCGTCTGGAGACATGATGAGTCAACACGACGCTTTACGCTTTCTCTGCTAGGCTTAACATTTCCAAATAATTTGTTGAATTTCTATCGAGGATTTTTGGTACAATACTGGGTCGTTCAAACTGAATCGTGTTTCTGAGTCACGTGCAGTGACCTCAGCCAATTTATTTCCCCTTCAAGCTAGTAGATTTGAAGGAGAAATCGGTAATTCTCTAGATTGACATATGTTTTGATTCAAATTGGACATGCGCAAGTAATTTTTAGCCACTTCAAGTTGCTTCGAGTTGGCAAAACTAGAAATTCTATGACTAAGCGTTTTAAGAATTAACCCAGCAGACACGACACATTGAGGCAATGTTGGTTTAATGTTGGGCCGACGTCGTAGACGGTGGCCCAGCATTAAACCAACATTGGCTTAATGTATCGTGTTTGCTGCGAAACTTGTCACCACTTGACGTAATAAATGAATAAATCGTAATATTGTCTAATGGAAGAAAATATTTTATTTAAAAAAACTAGATACTCAAACATTATAGTTTTATTTCTGACCATCTATTATATTGTGCATACTAGGAATTCAATGGGTTGTATAATGATTTGCCTAGACGACTAGTAAATACCGGAAACACGAAACACTGAGCCAGTGTTGCTTCAATTTTGGGTTAACGCCGTGGACGGTAGATCAACATTGAAGCAACATATTCCAAACGTATTGTTCCCCATACTGTACTAAATGCAAATGTATATGCTTTAAAAATGAAAGAAAATAACAAAATAAGTATATCTATTATACAAGTGAGCAAGCCATAAATCGAGACAGCAAAATTGAAAGCAATCCCATATCGTCTGACATCATGTACGCATTGGATCTATCTTGAGATCGTGGTAAAAGTTAATTGGAATCGTGTTGTAATGTTAACATGGTTAATGTCAACACGATCCGTCAAAGGAAAAAGCCTGACACGAGACGAGTTTTTATGGAGTGATATAAAGGAATAATGAGAGCAATATTAGCACACGTCCAGAACGGTAACCCTTTACCCTTTAAGCCCTCACGATGCATTAAAGCATCTTTTTAAGTCCCTGAAAACAGACCTAATTTTCCTACAACTAAGGGTTTTAGACCGAAAATTTCCATGAAACTGGTTTACCAATACGTGGTAATTTTCTTTAATTTTTAAACCACATCAAGTCATCTTCATCCACTACAAGTCGAGAATTGCGGCAGCAATTCGCGGCTTGTAGTGGATGAAGATGACTATTGTAAATTCAGGATTGAAAGGGTTAAAGCGCGACCCCATAACCTAAATGTGCGCCTACCATAAAATTGTTTATCGATTTCAGTGGCATTTTATCGGGTGTGAAATTCGCTTGAGAAAGTGTGTGCTTGGTAGGACCATTATCATGATTATATCACAAAGGAAATCCAGAGTTACATTTACAACGTCGCAAAAATAATTTAAGGCACTGCCTAACGGGGAATTAAACTATCCCATCAAACACTAAACATTTAAACAATGTTGGTTTAATGTTGGGCCAGCGTCGCAGACGGTGGACCAACATTGAACCGACATTGGATGAACGTCCCTTGTTTCCTGGGTATACCAAGACATAAATAAAGCGACAGGTTTTTTTTCGCAATACAGGATTCACTGGACCATATGAAAGATAACGGAACATTTCGTTCACCAATGGAGAGATATAGATTTGATTTAAAGCGCGTGGCAGCACCTTTGTTTGCTCCGTGTCGTCAAGGGGAAAATGGGAACCTGGAAGATCAATAAATGATTAAATATCTATTGTTTGGTCGGCACTTTGTCCTGAATGTCCTAATGTAATATACGCGGAGCACACATTAGTCCATACAACGCTGGATTATTTTGTATAAACCATGGAGACAAAAGTTTTCTTTTTACAATTTACATCATAAATGCCATCATAAATACCTATTTCATGGGTATACTACCGTTAGAAATATTTTAATTCTTTTAGTGCGGGGACTGTCCTTATACGTCACAATCTGACGTCTACAGACGTCAGATTCTGACGTATAAAGACGGTCCCCGTGCTGAAAGGGTTAATTTCACACCAGGCCTATCGATAACCTATTGCACGCGGGAATATTCTGAAAATTATAATCCAGATTGTGTGGTGAATTCAACACACAGTGGAGATAATATGCTTTAATTTTGAGTAAAGTTATAATATTCTGGTTACAAAATAGGGAGATTCATAATTCAATTAGAAAATGTTAGAAATGAATATGGGTGCAATAATCTATTTGTAGAATATCTGCAGGGGGTAAAAGGACGAATGTACCTGGCTCAAAAGAGGTCAATACAGAATGCAAACAAGAAAACCAGGCAAACAGTCCTTCTTTTGTATCTCTATGATTGAAAAGAGCAGTTTGGCATTATGTAAAGATTATATCATCTAAATATATACCCCTCTCTGCCTCTATGTTTAAAATATTTAAAATGTAAACCGACCATATTATATTATAGTGAGTTGTTTTTCAAGAAAGAGAAAAGGAGATTATGTAGTTTTCATATGAGACTGCAGCAGGTTCATTTGACCTCACAATATTTTTTTTATTATTATTCACTAGCTTAAGTAACAGTCATTTCACAATTGATTTAGCATTTCTTCAAACAATAAAGGACATTAACTCTTTCAGCGCGGGATCGACTCTAGACGCCACAGTCTAACGTCAGACTGTGACGTCTAAAGTCGATCCCCGCTCTGAAAGAGCAAATTATTTATAATGGCCGTAGACCCATAACATAGGTATTCAAATGAAGCGGAAATAGTTGACTAAGACATTTATGATGACGTCAAACTGAAAAAACCCCTTTGGCATCTATGGTTTATACAAACATATTTCAGAGTTGTAAGGGTTAATACATCGTCCTCGACACAGCCCATAATGAATCATCGCTGGGGTTCTGTCTGGTGTTGCGTTAAAAGGGTTAAACAGGCCTTGCCTACTACGTAATAAGTGGTTAAGTAGAGAACAAAATACATTTTTATTCTCTGTAAAACTAGGCAGAAGCTTCAAATTAATCAAAACAAAAAGGAAACTAAAAAATGGAGCACTCAAGTTCAGGCATTACTAGTACCCAACATTAACAGCAAAGACATAAAATAAGAAAAAAATCAACATATGGGTTTCACCTGTTTATCAGTAGTCTCCGCGGAGACATCATGTCATAAACTATTCTAGATCATACAGTATCCAAAGGTTCACATTGGACACGTACTTGCCGTTTGTAGTAGTTTTGTGTTATTAGTTTAATTGGTACGCTATCTCTCTGGCACAAAAAACCATGGAGACAAAAGTTTTCTTTTTACAATTTACATCATAAATGCCATCATAAATACCTATTTCATGGGTATACGACCGTTAGAAATATTTTAATTCTTTCACTGCGGGGACTGTCCTTATACGTCAAAATCTGACGTCTACAGACGTCAGATTCTGACGTATAAAGACGGTCCCCGTGCTGAAAGGGTTAATTTCACACCAGGCCTATCGATAACCTATTGCACGCGGGAATAATCTGAAAATTATAATCCACATTGTGTGGTGAATTCAACACACAGTGGAGATAATATGCTTTAATTTTGAGTAAAATTATAATATTCTGGTTACAAAATAGGGAGATTCATAATTCAATTAGAAAATGTTAGAAATGAATATGGGTGCAATAATCTATTTGTAGAATATCTGCAGGGGGTAAAAGGACGAATGTACCTGGCTCAAAAGAGGTCAATACAGAATGCAAACAAGAAAACCAGGCAAACAGTCCTTCTTTTGTATCTCTATGATTGAAAAGAGCAGTTTGGCATTATGTAAAGATTATATCATCTAAATATATACCCCTCTCTGCATCTATGTTTAAAATATTTAAAATGTAAACCGACCATATTATATTATAGTGAGTTGTTTTTCAAGAAAGAGAAAAGGAGATTATGTAGTTTTCATATGAGACTGCAGCATGTTCATTTGACCTCACAATATTTTTTTTATTATTATTCCCTAGCTTAAGTAACAGTCATTTCACAATTGATTTAGCATTTCTTCAAACAATAAAGGACATTAACTCTTTCAGCGCGGGATCGACTTTAGACGCCACAGTCTAACGTCAGACTGTGACGTCTAAAGTCGATCCCCGCTCTGAAAGAGCAAATTATTTATAATGGCCGTAGACCCATAACATAGGTATTCAAATGAAGCGGAAATAGTTGACTAAGACATTTTTGATGACGTCAAACTGAAAAAAAACCTTTGGCCTCTATGGTTTATACAAACATATTTCAGAGTTGTAAGGGTTAATACATCGTCCTCGACACAGCCCATAATGAATCATCGCTGGGGTTCTGTCTGGTGTTGCGCTAAAAGGGTTAAACAGGCCTTGCCTACTACGTAATAAGTGGTTAAGTGGAAAACAAAATACATTTTTATTCTCTGTAAAACTAGGCAGAAGCTTCAAATTAATCAAAACAAAAAGGAAACCAAAAAATGGAGCACTCAAGTTCAGGCATTACTAGTACCCAACATTAACAGCAAAGACATAAAATAAGAAAAAGATCAACATATGGGTTTCACCTGTTTATCAGTAGTCTCCGCGGAGACATCATGTCATAAACTATTCTAGATCATACAGTATCCAAAGGTTCACATTGGACACGTACTTGCCGTTTGTAGTAGTTTTGTGTTATTAGTTTAATTAGTACGCTATCTCTCTGGCACAAAATTGACTAGCGTGAAATTTTCATCGGAAAAAGTTGTATAGCTAAAAAGTTAGACCATCTGGCATGTAATGCTATTCAGGGCTAAAAACAAAGTTTAATTTAACCAGTTTAATGGGTTTATAGAGGGACGTCGTAATTTCAAATTTACTACATGTCAAATGGTCTAACTTTTGAACTACATAATATTTTTTTTTAATTTCACGGTGGACGCCGCGTCACTCGAAAATAGTTCTTGCAAAATGTAATCAAAATCGGTTGAGAATTGACTAAGAAATCGGCAAAAAACATGCGATACAAGTTAATCTGACGGCGGGTATAGTTAAGGTGCTTCTAAGAAGATGATTAGGCCTATACTATGACTCTGCAGAACTTAATTTGCACGTACTGACAGACGGACGGTGAGGCATAAAAAAGAACTACACCTATTTAACTATGCATGTATGTACAAAAACACATTTTACATTCCTTTGATGCTGATGTACGCTCATTATTAGTGGCTATATCTTAATTATTATTTGGTAACACCATTGATAACATAGTCATTATAGTGTCGCGCACATCTGTAGTTTTTTATCACAAAGCATAGTTCGCATATAAAGCTAGTTAGCTTGATGTACTCGTCTTTATTAGGCGAATGGACGAGTAGTAAGGTAATGGTAATTGGAACCAGGAGCTGTTAGACAACGTTGTCTGAACGTTTATATGGTTGGATGTATTCAATTATATCGGGTTTCCTTGGTAACCACGTCCTGCGTCATTAGGGACCGTCAATGATGATCGTGTTGTCAAGGTCCTACATGAGACGTTCACCCAATGTTAGATAAATGTTAAACCAACATTTTGTCAATAATGGTGGTGTTTCTCAAGATTGTACACGGGCATGTATACCACCCACTTCCGCAGTGTGGCAGACATGCTGTATTTCAAACCACATTTTCACCTTTAACCATTAATATAAAGCGCTGAAGTAAAACATGGGGACCAAAGGTTTTTTTCAATTTAAAATCATCATAAATGTCTTAGTCAGCTCTTTCTGATTCATTTGAATACCTATATAGGTTTACGAAAGTTATAAATATTTTTACTCTTACAGTGCGGGGATCGACTTTAGACGTCAGCATCTGACGTCTACAGACGTCAGATTCTGACGACTAAAGTCGATCCCGCACTGTAAGGGTTAAGCGTACGTTTATTCTCTGTTAAACATTATTTAATATTATATCATTTGCTAACCCTTATCCTGCTGAGTTCATTTATTTACATGTCCAACCACTTGAGGTTGTGTCCCGCTACCCGATCCAAAACCCCGAGTGCTTGAAAATTAATCATATTTGTTTGATAAGAGACCAAACATTTACAAATCTTGATGTTTAAGCAGTCATTTCATTCTCAATAACAGTGGATTAATCGGCTAATAAAACAGATTAACCCTTACAGCGCAGGGATCGACTTTTGTCGTCAGAAATTGACGTCTGTAGACGTCAGATTTTGACGACAAAAGTCGATCCCCGCACAGTGAGAGTAAAAATATTTAAAACGACCGTAAACCCATAACATAGGTATTCAAATGAATCGGAAAGAGCTGACTAAGACATTTATGATGATTTCAAATGGAAAAAAACCTTTGGTCTCCATGGTTTATACAAAAATAATTCAGCGATTCAAGGGTTAAAAACGACTATAGACGTGATTAGCAGGCAAAGGGTCAGTACGTGTGCTGCTTAATTGTTTATTCCAATTTTTCAAGCTGAAATTTCTAACGCGATTTCCGGCTTGAAACGACAAAATTTTTCCCGGCATGCACACCAAAGTAATGTTTTTGCTAAATTTAATCTGAATTAAAAATCTGATAATGTCAATACGAAGAATTTTCCAAGTTTCTTAATCGCTCAAAACTGCCAACAAAAACTTACCATTATTATATGCCATGTAAAAACACTTTATCGCACTCTAACCATGATAACGCTGCGCATTCAACCATCTTTAGTATTCTGAGAATTTGCCAATAGGCAAACAATCGAGAACGAGTCCAGCTTACAGTTCGCCAAGTGGCAGAGACATGGCCAGCATATTTTTTGTGGAAAAAATAATTGGTAGACGCGGGTGTACCAAATACTTATCTACATAGGTCCTACACGTTTTGGTAAATAGGGGCCACCATTCAATCATCCCCCCCCCCCCGAAGAGTATTTTTGAAATAAATAATTTCGGGCAGATTCTTCATGAAATAAATAATATATCTCAAGAACTGTTCTAAATAAACATGGAATACAATTTAAAATAAAATTTCAGCGCGCCGCCGAGGCCGATTGAATAAATAATCCATACCCGACAAATACTTCCACCGCTGGAGATTGAATGGTGCCCCCCCCCCCCCATAACTAGAATATATTTACACGGATCCACTACGGTGCCGGGATATTACAATATGATCTTTTCTATTCCACACAGGTGTTAGTCACGTGTGAGATCATACACGTTATATCTACGTGATGTGTGCGGCTATTATTCCTCTCAGAAAGTTTTACAGCGCTCTCTCATTGTATTCACATTGTATTGTGCGACGGAAATACGCTATTCACGAGTGCGTGCGAGGACTGGATGTGAGTGATAATGGTTTTAGTCCCTTTGCTGTAAACAAGAGACATTTTCCATATGCTGGTTTAATGTTGTGCCAACGTCTGCGACGTTGGCCGAACATTAAACCGACATAAAGACAATGTTTCGTGTCTACGGGGATTTCTCACGATGTTGAGGCGGGAATGAATACATCTCCCATGTCGGTCAGCTATATCATGTATATCAAGAACTTTATATAAGTATAACGTTCTTGGCTAAATATATGGGTTGTCCACACACAATGATTGTACACGCACACATCAGATCTATACAGTAGACACATAGGCTAATCTCCAGGCCTTTGAACAGTTTGGAGCACTGTATATGCACAACCCTAATGACAAACATCCGACCAGGTCGGGATTCCAACCCAGTACCACTGAGTTTCGAGCCACAGCCGGATCGAATGAGCCACCGGGGTCGGCAACGGTGGAGGTAACATGGATTTGAGTACCGAATGGTGTCATGATGATGATTTCACAATAATTGAGTTAGCCCCCCCCCCCCCCCACCCCAAGTGAGGGACTTAACCCTTTCAGCGCGGGGTCCGACTTCAGACGTCAGAATCTGACGTCTATAGACGTCAGATTCTGAAGTCTAAAGTCGGTCGCCGCATATAGGCCCTACTAGTATACCATTTTTTGCTCTGAAAATGCATCATTTATCAAATTCTCTATCTTTGGCCCACAAAAAGTAGTAACATAAGACTGCTATTTCAAACTTTCAGATCCCAGAACGACAAAAAGCTTCAATGTCAATGTGTACACAAATAATACAAGACCGCAGCGTTCAAAGAATATTGACAAAACAGGATAAACATTGTTAAATGCATGACAATCCCACCGGGCACACGACGTTGTTGCGACGTCGAATCAACGTCATTGACGTTGATTCGACGTCGCAACAACGTCGTGTGCCTAGTGTGTATGTTTTTTGTTTAATTTTTTATTTTTATTTATGGGGGAACGATAATCGATAAACAGGATGGAAAACAATTTTCTGATGGATATCAGCCAGATATTAGTAATCACCCAGCTTACCAGGAAGTGCGAATCATATTAAGTGAGATCACCTAATATGCAACCCTGGTAACATATTGGGTTACAACGCCGAATCAATGAGGAGACAACGTTTCTGAGGCTGTACCAACGTATCCCCATCTTCATCTATAAAGTTGTATGGTACCGGCAGACCAGTGGTCTGACTGTCAGACCGGATGCGGCAAGATGACGTATCCGGCGCTGAGGCAGAACCAACACGAGGATGAGGCGCCAGTCGTGTCATAATTATGATCAGAGCACACACGTATGTTGCCTGACCACGTCAGCCGCCCATTTGGCATAGAGCAAACCGGAATAGCCCCATTATTGGCAGATCAGGTATTCAAGGATGACTGCATATTGTTTGCTATGACATTGTTTCAGAGAGTACAGTCTAGTTATATTATACGAGATTTCCATGAATGTCGATTCAATGTTGGCCCACCGTCTTCGATGCTGGCCCAACGTTGACCCAGCATTGGTTCTACGTGTTATGTTGTTATGATATTCAATGTCTATTGTTCCATCCTCATGTTAATGCCATTACAGCTTAGTAGCTGTCATTGCCAGCCTGCTTTATAGCGCGCCATTCAGGATGTTCTAGGCAATGCACAACATATAGGCCTATATATTAGAAGATCCTCCTCCTTAACCCTTTCAGGGCGGGGACCGACCTTAGCTGACGTCAAGAGACGTCAAATTTTGACGTCTCTAGTCGGGCAAAGCATTGGAAATGTATAATGGTTATAGATCCATAACATATGTGCTCAAATGAATGAGAAAGAACCAACTAAGACGTTTCAGATGGTTTCAAATTAAAAAAACCCTTGGTCTCCATGCGTTCTGCAAAAATATATCAGCGGTGTAAGGGTAATGACAATTTTCATATTGGTCATATTTTTATATTATTAACACATGGCCCTGTGTTAGCCTCTAGAGAGACGGTGATCTAAACCAGAGGCATAATCTCCACACTAACACCCTCTCCGGACTTTGTCCATATACATGACTAACACATTTCCAAGAAGGAATCAATTCTGACTGATTAAAATGATGTCTTGCATTCACTCTAAACATTATATAGGTTCTTTAAAAATAACCTTTCAGTACTATCCCCCTTTTCCTGTGGTTTATCGTGATAACACTCAATGGTTCATTCTGGAGAACCTATATTGTTTAGAGTGAATTCTAGTGATTATTAATTGGCATTTCTTAATAATTACAACGTCCTGTAGAATTTACTTTCAAATGTATGCCAGTATTTATGATTTAGAATTGTCAGATAAAAAATATCCAACCACAGCCTCAAGCATGCTATGTACATGAACCTGATGGGTTTCCAAATTCGGGAATATCCCCACTCATTAAGTATGATTAAGTACACAGCCTAGCATGGATCAGAGGTGGGACTACTGTTAGTGGCTGTGGACATGGACTGCTTGGTGTTTGTGCTTGCCCCGCCTTGCTGTGTCACACCGGGGAATACCGGTCAAGTTGTCACGGCCACCATCTCAAATCAATACATCCCCGCAACATCATTACGCACCGCAATCCAGGTGCCTGGTATCCCGCAGACCAGTCCGACTGTAGAGAAGGGCTGACCTGAGCGACATCTATGTGTGGAGAACGCCTCCAGACTACAGGGCCGGCTGAACTTGTCTGTCTGGCTAACGACACGACACTCGTGGTGTTAGCCAGACAGACAAGTTGAGCCTGCAAATCAGATATTTTGCTTTTTTTGCAGAAACGTAATCGATCCCTGTGCTAACTCTGACGATGCATGAGTTTTTAAACATGCTTCCATCTGCATCGCGTGAAATACTTGAAAAATGTACATTATAAAAAACCCCGGATATTTCTGCACTGCCTTATTATTCACCCTTTTCATGTTCATGCCTTTATCCATTATTAATTCATTTGAAGTGGAACTGAAGCTGGAACTGCTAACGTCTCATATTTCTAGAATTATATTACAAGAATACTTCTATTTTGTTATGATTTTATGATTAAATCATTGTTATTGGGAATAAAATGTGTGTTTAAACATCAAGTTTTGCAAAGTTAGGTTTCAAGTTAAACAATATAACTAAATTTCACCCACTTGAGTTTGTGGGTCACAGTAGTGAAACAAAACTTCAAGTGGGTGAAAAAAAAATATTATGTGTTTAATTTGAGACCAAAAATTTACAAATCTTGATAATTAAACACTCACTTCGTTCTCAATAACTGTGGTTTTGTGGGCAAATAAAACGCCTCAACCCTTTAACCGCCAAAATATTCAATTCGAATTTTCACCCACTTGAAGTTGTGTCCCGCTGACGCGACCCACAACTTCAAGTGAGTGAAAATTATTCAGATTTGACAAATGACGGTCAACTCTTTTCAAATCTTGCTGATTGATGTAAAAAAAAGTTGTAATTTTTTATCTTTAACATATTTAAAATGTGGTACTTAATGTGCTAATAATAAATGAAAACCTGAATATATTCGGCAGCGGCGGTTAAAGGGTTAAGAGGGGTATTTTGCATTCATCTGAAGCGGCCAATTGCGACAGCAATGCCAGTTTCAAATGTCAATGTACAAAGCAGTTTTGGACTGTGGATCAGTATATCCCTTCCACGTACTGAAGCCAACATTTCCGTGAGTATGGAGCTGATCCTTTTGTAATCATGACACTATCAGGCCTGGGGGGAATACCCTGAACGGAAACACAGCCTAATGTAACACAAGGAGAGGCGGGGAGCACACAGGCGACTAATACTCTGATGTTAATGAGGTGACGTAATGTGCGAGGGCCATCAACTGGAATTCTCAGTCCAACGCCTACATCTCGGTTATCTAACAACACGGTGAGGAGGAAAGTCGCTAATAGACTCGTGTCACACGGTGGCACAACGTGCCCAGAATACATACAGAAATTGCATAATTGTCAGCGCATAGAAATGTATATAATAATGCTGTTTATAAGTAAACTATTAACTCTTATGCGGCTAAATTAAATACTTTAAATTTTCAGCCACTTCAAGTTGTGTCTCGATACCGCGACCCACAACTTCAAGTGGCTGATAATTACTGATATTTGTTTAATTTGACACCTGACATTTGCAAATTTTAATGTCAAACACTCATTTAATCCTCAATAACCGTGATTTAATCGCCTAATAAAATGAATTAAAAACGACTATAGTCGTGATCAGCAGGCAAAGGGTTAATAATCATAAAAAATAATTTGAGTTTAGTAAGTTTACCATTTGCGTGGAAATGTAGGCTGTAATATCTAAATATGTGGCTATATAATAGAAACGTGTCATTGTGAGTCGCAGATCCATAAAAACATGTTTTGGACCGGAAGATGAGACCCACGAAAACGATCGACCACAGAAACCGGCTTACTGCTGCAAGCGATGCTGATCACACAATGACAATATATGGCGATCTTTGCCAAGCATGTTGATAAGAAAAAACAACAGCACAAGGTTCAATTTGTTTCGAAAATATTGTGTAGCGATTTGAAACCAAGCTCAAAATTCATTGGGGTTTTCCTGTTATCAAAGACGAAATATTTCGCTTATCAATTTCAAAAATGATTAGCAATTGGCCAAAATTGTGTAGCTTTTCGCTACGCTATACTGAACAAATTGAACTCTGCAGTGAACATCATTCCGAAGAACCAAGTCAATCTGTGTTGATGTTTTGGTGGGGTGGTCACCTCTCCGTAGATTAAAATGATCCCAGAACAAAATAATGCAACCATTTTACAAACAACAAATCTATTGTCTTGCAATGAAGTGGTGACTCAATAATTCATTCAAATATTACATCAGGTGTTGTAATCAAATGGAGAATGTAGCGTGCAAAAAGTATGGAAATGTGTAGCTTCAGCATCAATATGAGATGCACTGAGGCGTAAAATCCACTGAGATGGGCTTGTATAGGAAGGAATACAAAAGACATACATACTACGTCGTTTTAATGTTGGACCAATGTTCGCGACGTCGGCCCAGCATAAATCCTTTCCAGCCTGAATTTACCACTGTCATCTTCACCCACTACAAGCCGCGAATTGCTGTCGCAATTCTCGACTTGTAGTGGATGAAAATGACTTGAAGTGGGTGAAAAATTAATGAAAATTGCCATGTATTGGTAAACCAGTTTCATTTAAATTTTCATTCTAAAACACCTAGTTGTAGGAAAATTAGGTCTGTTTTTAGGGATATAAACTGATGCTTTCGTGCATCGTGAGGGCTTAAAGGGCAACATTGGGTGGGCGTCCTGTGTCTGCATTGACTACTCTAGCATGGACACAAAGGGAGTTCCTATAACAGATCCATACCCCACTTATGCGTGCTACGATCAGCTGCAGCGATGACGTAATGCTGAATTAATGTTGTACCAACGTCTGCGGCGCTGGCCCAACATTACCCCAGCATCGGGTGAACATCTGGTTGCTGGGAGCTGTCATTTAGTCTACCATGTCAAATGCAAACTGACGTTACTATAGTTAATACAATCACCCATTAAGTCCTGTAGCTTCCCTTGTAGTTAACCCTTAAACCTTAAAGCGCTGACAATCTTTTGTATAAACCATAGAGACCAAAGGGTTTTTCAATTTGAAATCATTATAAATGTCTAAAATGTCTAAAAACTCTTTTATTTTTTCTTCATCTACCACCCACTTCAAATCATCTGCATCCACTACAAGTCGAGAATTGGAGATGAAGATTACAATGGTGAATTCGGGCTTGAAATGATTAATCAAGAATAAGTTACGTTTGGGACGCTGGCCCAAAGATTAAACTTGTATTGCGTTAATCTGTCGTGTATGCTGACAGGTCTATATACAAATGCACAATATTTATCCCTTTAACCGCCGGTGTCGCATATATTCGGGGTTTACATTTATTTTAGCACATTACATATCAGCTTTTAAACCTGTTAAAGATAAAAAGTGACATTGATCAGCAATATTTGAAATTTTTTGACCTCCATTTTGTCAAATCTCAATAATTTTCACTCACTTGAAGTTGTGGATCGCGTCAGCGAGACACAACTTCAAGTGGGTGAAAATTCGAATTGAATAATTTGGCGGTAAAGGGTTCAGGATGCATCCAAAAAATCATTTTGCATTTCTGCAGAACGACATAATTTCTTCAATCCTGAGGGTTTAAAACGAAAATTGTCTTGAACTGTTTTAATAAAAATAATTTAATAAAAATATGTTTTCTTCATTACCATTCACTTCAAATCATCTGCATCAACTACAAGTCGAGAATTAGAGATGAAGATTACAATGGCGAATACGAATTCGGGCTTGAGAGGGTTAATCAAGAATAAGTTACGTTTGGGACGCTGGTCCAAAGATTAAACCTGTATTGCGTCAATCTGTCGTGTATGCTGACAGGTCTATGTACAAATGCGCAATATTTATAGAAATGATCAATAAACCATTCTGTGACCAGAGCAATCTCTCCGTGTCTCCCTGCGGGCTCGTGTGGTGCGGAGCTGGTCACAGCATCTCAATAAACCAGTTTTTATTACACTGAACCAATACTCAATTATAATACGTCTGGCTAGCATAGTATGCTCTTTGAAACATATCGTTATGTGGCGCAAATTCCCAACAGCACAGCATGGACACAGTTCTGTCACCACCCAGTGCATGCAAATGTTCCGTGACATCACACCGTTATGTTGATAATTCTAGGCAAATCAAATATATGGAGATCCCGGCGACTCAATGAGATAATTTTTACGTGCACGCCACATAGTGGCCAATCACCAAAGAAGATCAGCGTATATACGCCTAAATCATGTAAATGCTGCAAAGCTGTCAATTAATATTTGCGCTCATTTGAATGAGGAACATCTATGAAAAATCGAGGGCAAATATATGTTAAACGTGCACATAGGGGGGCAGTAGGACCAGGGTGAATATAAGTTGAGATGTGAGTATTGAGTATGGGATCTTGTACGTGTTCCTTCATGTGAACATGACAGGATGATTAGCTTAACTCTGGAGATCTCAGCGTGATCGGATGACCATAACAGCTTCTCGGAAATCACGCAGAGATGTGCCATCTGCAGCCGTCCCAGTACGTGACGTCCACATTGTGCCGGATCAATGTTGGGGCAGCGTCGGCGATGCTGGCCCAGCATTGAACCAGCACAATGTGAACATCATGTGTTTACAGCGTACCTGGGAATGCTCTTAAAGGAAATTCATGCTGGGCAGAAAATGGGAGTCACGAAGAATAACTGTGTTATTAATTATATTTAGGACTAGCAATTTTTGCTCAAATTTGTGAAAATTTGCCATAGGCTATTTTGAATCGATCCAGTTGGCCAAAAAGTGTTCCGTTTATAAGACACATTGCCACTCTGGTAATGATGCCGGTCACTTTTGAGAACAATCCAGCATCCAGGATGCAGTGACATCGCAGAAAACACGAGGCATTGCGCCAGTGTTTGTTTAATGTTGGCCCATCGTCGAAGACGGTGGGCCAACATTAAACCAGCACTGGTTCGCCGTGACATGCTTGGAGACGCCGCGGACTGTGAGCACCTGGGTAATGCTCCTATTGCCTGCCAGCCATCAAATCAATACCACCCTGGATCCACGCTAGAGACACACGATTTACGTGCCAATCACCGCTATAGACGTATTTAATCTTTTCATTTGGTTGAATAAAAAAAATATATGGGGTTAATTAGAAAGAACGGGGAATGTTATGACGCAAATTTAACAACTATGAGTAATTTCCTGTTGTAGATCGCAGTAGCAAGTTCAAGTGGGAGAAAATTCAAATTATATAACTTGGCACTTAAAGGGTCATCGTAAAATATTCACCAGTGTCTCCTTCCACGCGAAAACTCAACGCTTTGAGTACAAGTCCCGGCTATGGTAGTTTTTAATTATTTTTATTACTACATAAAAGAGCAGGTGTTGGAGATGAAATGCTTCGTTAATTGGAAGTAATAGGGAAGCTTGTTTCTCTAATTTATTAATTAAAATATTATTCATTAATCAGTTAATATTGAAGATGTGGATCGCAGTAGCGAGACACAAGTTCAAGCGGATGCAAATTCAAACCACATAACCTGGCGTTTAATCCTTACATCTACATCGACTTTAGACGTCAGATTCTGACGTCTAAAGTCGATCCTCGCAATGTAAGCGTAAAAAATATTTATAATGTACGTAGTCCGATAACATAGATATTTATATGACCCGGAAAGGCATTCATGATAATTTAAAACTAAAAACACCCTTCGGTTTCCATGGTTTAGACAATAATATTTCGGCGTTGTAGCGGTAAAAGAGTTAATCTGAAATATTAATTAGTGTCTAATTCACTGAAACCTCGATCATTTAACACGTGGTCAATCATACATACCACTCTGGCTGAGCATGTGCTGCACGGAAACATTTGTTCAGCTCGCATTGCAGAAATCTATGAAATTCTGCTCATTTGCCTATCAATTTCAAAATTGGTTAGCGAAACAAAATAGATTACATCGAAAAATCATGGATGCGAGTCAAAACATGAAGGAGAAAAACGCTAAGCATTATTGTACAAACAAAATGTTCCTTACTGCGCGGTTTAATGTTGGGCCAGCGTCGCAGACGGTATAACAATGTTATACAGACATTGGGTTACGACCACATTAGACGACTGTATATCTTATAATATAATAACAACCAAGAGCAAGACAGCATCAAAATTCCACATATTATACTGACTGTAGCCCAAATGTGGTCATGTCCATTTGTCAACAAATTAATTAAATAAAACATGCGGTACATCGCAATCAACATGATTAACGTGATCGTCAATTCAGGACAGAAATAGTAAATAACTTAACCAGTCTTGAATTATAGAACAGCTCTTGTACAAGTCTGGGTGGCAGGTTGGAACCACCACCCACATCTTGCCCTTTACAGCTGTGACTGCCCTTATACGCTGACATTTCGTATGATATAATAAGACAGGAGCAGATGTTACTGGAAATCACAGGATTAACTTCACCCAATAACTTACTGTTTTACAGATTTCCGTCCCACGCGGGTTCAATGCTGGGCCACAACTTAGATCAGGCGGATCCACATTGGCGCAGCATTGAGTCAGCATTGTTTACTCCTTCAGCGCGGGAATCAACTTTAGACGTCAGAATCTGACGTCTATAGACGTCAGATTCTGACGTCTAAAGTCGATCCCCGCACTGAAAGAATAAAATATTTATAATGGCCATAGACCCATAAAATAAGTATTTAAATAAAGCGGAAATACATTTATGATGATTTCAAATAAAAAAAAACTTTGTTGTCCATGGTTTATATAAAACATTTCAGCTCTAAGGGTTATTCTTTAGACCAGCGTCACGCAGACGTAGCTTGTTATATGCTGATTACTAGCAGTAGCAGCGCTTCGAAGGTTAAATATATGTATCTTTGAGCAATTCCCTGCACTATTAATCGTTCAATATTGGATTAATAACATTGAACACCCGATGACTTCCATCATTCAAAATTGTTAAATAGATGAATTTTACGGCATTTTCATGGACTGGAATATTTCTTGTTCAATTCAAACACTTTTAATGTCTTTCAATGTCTTTCCTGTCTTGAAGTCTCAATAATACAATGTTTATGTATATTAGTATAGGGATTGTAGCGATTTAAGGAACTGCTGTAAGATTCTTCTTTGAAAATCTCTTCGAGGACCGGATACAGGGCTCGTCAAATTTCTAGAATGGTTGGTAGCCCGCTGGGCTACCACCATTAAAAGTTTGGTAGCCCCAAATGCATATCGGTAGCCCAGATAAAAGTGTTGCTCTCGTAATCAGATATTAGAATGGAGGGTATGAGGCACCCTCTCTCATGATTGGTTGGTGTCTGGTGGATTTCAAGTATCATGATTAGTAGACTATCTAAGGCCTACAGTAGGCCTATTTATATTATAATCTGATTTGTATAATTATTTAGAGCCTATAGCTATATTATATATAATAGACTAGCCTTACTTTTTCAAAGCATTTAATTATTTAGATTTATAAGCATGTCCATTTAGAAGTTTGTTCCTTGTAATTCAATAAAAATGTCTTGTTATCACCATGATCACATGATTATTTTATATATTGTGTGTGGGTTGTCTTAAAAAAATATATGCAAGTTAATTAACTTGCCACTGCCAGCATATAAATATGTTGTTCAAACTTCAATTTTGTTGGGAGAGGTGACAGCCAGGAAAACCCACAATAAAACTACTACTCAGCCTACTGGTAGGCCTATATGTAGTAGGGCCTATCCAGTAGGCCTAAGTGACAGTCTTTGAATGACCACGTCTACGTGGGACAATGTGTTTACAAACAAAGCTGAACATGCGGATGTATACTGCGTTATACTTCAGTGTACCTTGCAGAGTTGGTATGGTTTTGCATAATGATTACTGTAGCGCTAGAAGCTGTTTTATGTAGGCCTACACATCACCTGGTAATACAAAAATGAGGGCAACGTAGCCTACGATTAAGAATACGTAAAGTCCCGTATGAAAAGACACTTCGTCGTCATATAACATGTATAAGGAAAAGCGATCAGCTCTCTGCTGATCAACACGTGCGTGTATGACGCCCCAGAATGTGGCGCTGTGCCAGTTTTGTGACCCCCCCCCCCTCCCCGCGTCTATTTCCCGTCTGGGATGCGATATCACTTATGGATGGAAAGAAAATAGTATCTGACTTAAAACAACCTATTCTACCTACAATAACTTCCCCAAAGTTTCCCATTCATAAAATTGTATACTTCTAAGTTCTACTGCTCCAAATTTAATTTCTCTCTGAGATTATTATAATTAGGTATTCTGCTTGACACAGGTCAAAGGACATGCAAATATTGAACAACGGCGTTCTCGAAATAACTTAATTTATGCAGCCGAGTCGGATCGTTAATTTCCGTGAAAAAACAAGATGGCGGAGCTCGGAATTAACGGAATATCAGCATAAACAATGGTCGAATCGTGTACAAATATGAACGTTCTGACAAAGATAGATCGATTTAAACTAGAGCAAGTGAAAGAATATATATTCTTTAGAATATACCACATAATTTTCAGAAACATCCGACAAGAAAAAACGCTAATAGCAAACCAATAGCAAAGTGTTGTTTTCCTTATATAAACGGATGCATGGCGCACAACGTCGTAGGCCTAATTACGCTGGCATTGCTACTGGAAGTGGTAGCCCGCCGGGCTCTGGCTGTTACCGTTGTGGTAGCCCCCCCAGCTCAACTGGTAGCCCCGGGCTCCCGGGCACCCAATTTGACGAGGCCTGGGATATTAAGCTGTTGTTTATGCTCCGAAATTGTTTCTTTAATAATAAATCATTGGAGCAGTTATTAAGCAAATCACTAACAATTATATTTAAAACAACTAATAACAAGTAGGCGTAATTTTCTTTCACTTCACTCTTTCAGTGCGGGGACTGATTTTAGACGTCAGATTCTGACGTCGAAAGTCGATCCCCGCACTGAAAGAGTATAGACTCATAACATAGGTATTCAAATGAAGCGGAAAGAGCTAACTATATAAGACATTCATGATGATCTCAAATTTTTGGTCCCCATCTTTAATACAAGAATATTTCAGCATTGTGAGAGTTAAAGCAGGTGATTCCCGCTTTTAACATGGACAGATTTATCACTATAAAGGTTAAACAGAACGTGGCTGGCGTGTTCTGTCAGCTGATTCTCAGCATAGCATCAATAATAAAACACCATTTAGGACAAGACGGAGTAGGAACACGCAGAGCGCCACCCTAGGGTAAGGGGTAACGCAGTGGACGAGTCGGTAGCGTGTGAGAATACAATGGCGGGGTTCCTGTGCTGGCTGGTTGATTGGAAACGTAATCTTAATGACACATTTTACCCGAATATACAAATGCAGCTGTTGGCCGTTGCTTGTAGTTGACGGTATAACGCCTCAATTCTAATATAAGGAGTCTAAGGCCCACCTCAAGATTTATCTTCTTTCCATTAGAAAAACATGACAGAACATGTGAAATTATCTTGAAGTCAACATGAATTAAGTTTTGAAGGGGTGGGGTAGTACATCCCAAACGAAGAATTAACGTTTTTTTATGCGACATAGCTCTACTTAACAGTTTGAATGATCAGCTGTATAGATATTCTGTGAAACGCAGTGACGTCACCGAAAACCTTTCGAATGGCTACTTGGTGAAAAGTATATTATGTAAGACCTCCTCTCCTATACTTCATCGTATTAGCTAGCTTGGTGAAAACATTAGATTTCAATGCTATTGAGTTTCACAGAATACTGATATAATACTACAAATGTTACAAAATGAGTCCAAGGGTGAATCTAGTCCTGCCAAGTGAATTCATCGGACATATTAACCTTTACCCTGCTAAGTCAATTTATTTCAATTTTCACCCACTTGAAGTTGTGTCTCACGATCCACAACCTCAAGTGGCTGGAAATTACTGATATTTTTTTAAATTTCAGAAAAACATTGGCAAATATTGAAGTTTATACACACATTTTGTTCCCAATATAATTGATTTGGTAGACCACGGAAGACTAATAAAACATATTGAAAACGACAATAGTCGTGATCAGTAGGATGGGGCTAACATATTATAACGTACACAGGCAAATAGCAGTAGCTGCTCACTTGAAAAATCAATAGTTACTGCTGTTGGCTTTAACCCTCAAAGCACTGAATTAATTTTGTATAAACCAAGGAGACCAAAGGGTTTAATCAATTCGAAACCATCATAAATATCTTAGTTAGCTCTTTCTGATTCATTCATTTTGAATACCTATGTTATAGGTCTACGACCAGTAAAAATATTTTAATTCTCACCTTGCGAGGATCGACTTTAGACGACAGAATCTGACATCTACAGACGTCAGATTTTGACGACTAAACTCGATCCCCACACTCTAAGGGTTTACCAATGCAGTAATGCAAACGCAAACAGAAGTAACTGTTTACTTGAACAGTAAGCAGTTACTGCTGTTTGTCTTTGAACTGCAGTCGTGTATAAAGGCAAATATCATTAACTGCTTACTTGAAAAGTAGGCAGTTACTGTTGTTTGCTTGAGAGGTATAAAATGCCCGCAATAATACCAGACTATGCATTGAATTCTACACTTACTGCAGAAATCAGAAATCGATGCCAAGTGAACGTTTGCCAAATGATGTTTCAATGCCGGGGCTACATCTAAGACGTTTTCGCAACAAAGCGAAACCCGTTACCATGGTTACGAGAGGTCACTCTGTTGTTTGATATGCTCTGGTTTCCAGGAATCTAAATAACCAGTGTCCTGTTTCATGTCTTAGGCGTTTATTAACATTTTCAGCGCTGGGATCGACTTTTGACGTCACAGTACATACTATGACGTCAAAAGCCAATCCCCACACTGAAAGAATTATATAATTTTATAATGATCGAGGATCATAAAGCGGAAAGAGATAACTAAGCCATATATGCGGTTTTCAAATTGAATTAACCCTTCGGCATTCATAGTTTTTATCCCAAAATTTCAGCACTGTCAGGGTTGACCCTTGTACTACTAGACCCATATACCACGCAGATTTGCCGCTGATATAAAGTGCTGTATGTGAAGCAGCCAGTGATGTCAGCTGACTGAGAGGCGCAGGTCTGCAAAAAAACCTTTAAAAAAAACTTATACAGACCTGTGCCACTCAGTCAGCTGACATCACACATACTCCAAACTATCAGCGGCAGCTGAATGCTCCATTTACATACACTTTAAAGCAAGTTTCAAACCAAAAACATGCCACAAAAATTGATCAACTAGCGTGAGATTTTATCATAGAAGTGCCATCTAATTTTCATCTCACAAGGATCTCCGCTCATTCATTCATTCATTCATTCATTCATTCATTCATTCATTCATTCATTCATTCATTCATCCATTCATTCATTCATACATTCAATTATTCATTCATTCATTCATTCATTCATTCCTTCCTCCATTCATTCATTCATTCATCATGTTCATTCATTCACGCATCTAATCAATCAATCAATCAATCAATCAATCAATCAATCAATCAATCAATCAATCAATCAATCAATCAATCAATCAATCAATCAATCAATCAATCAATCAATCAATCAATCAATTAATCAATCAATCAATCAATCAATCAATCAATCAATCAATCAATCAATCAATAATTCAATCAATCAATCAATCAATCAATCAATCAATCAATCAATCAATCAATCAATCAATCAATCAATCAATCAATCAATCAATCAATCAATCAATCAATCAATCAATCAATCAATCAATTATATTGGTTAGGGGAAGTCTCGTGTAGTCAGATTATTATCAAAGGCGGCATGGCCACCTCTGCGACGTAGATTTTATCAAATAACTTAATTTGGGAACTGTCTATTTTCTTAAATAGACACTTTTACATCATTTCAAGCTGAAATTGCTAGCGCGATTTTCAGCTTTAAATTAATGAAAAATAGTGACCTGATTACTCAGCATGACAAGAGTGCTAATGGTCTTTGAAAGGCAGCACACGGGGGGATTGCTGGTATTGCCTTCCAAGGACGACATCTAACAGACCGCGTCACAGAGGTGGCCGTGCCGCCTTTGATAATAATCTGTCTATCTTTCTACATGAGACTTTCCGCAACCAATATAGTTGCTTACTCTATAAAAAGAACAAACGTGCTATTTTCTGGTATGCCAAAAACAGTTTCAATTGAATTGACTGTCCGACTGACTGATTTATTTATTTATTGATTGATTGATTGATTGTTTGCTAGATAGATTGATTATTGCTTGATTAATTGATTGATTGATTGATTGATTGATTGATTGATTGATTGATTGATTGATTGATTGATTGATTGATTGATTGATTGATTGATTGATTGATTGATTGATTGATTGATTGATCAGATGCGTAAATGAATGAATGAATGAATGAATGAATGAATGAATGAATGAATGAATGAATGAATGAATGAATGAATGAATGAATGGATGAATAAATGAATGAATAAATGAATGAATGAATGAATGAGTGAATGGATGAATGAATGAATGAATGAATGAATGAGTGAATGAATGAATGAATGAATGAATGAATGAATGAATGGATGAATAAATGAATGAATAAATGAATGAATGAATGAATGAGTGAATGGATGAATGAATGAATGAATGAGTGAATGAATGAATGAATGAATGGATCAATAAATGAATGAATAAATGAATGAATGAATGAATGAATGAATGAATGAATGAATGAATGAATGAATGAATGAATGAATGAATGAATTGAGATCCTCGTGAGATGAGAATCAGATGGCACTTCTCTCCAGACACACCCGGAGCCTGGCGGTCTGCTACATTGAAACCTGAACACCAAGAACTGGACAGTGTCACATTACCGAGTATTATATGAATTACACAGGGGATACATGTATGCAAAAGTGCTGTATTTACATCTCGTATACTTTGTGAACTATTTTCAAAGACCAATCGAGGCTGTGTAATATTTAAACAGTGCTAAAACTAATCAAAAATAATATTTAAAAAAAGGAATAAATAGCATACAGCCCACAAACCTTGAGAAACATTAGCAGTAGACACCCGGTAATTATTGATACGTGATGTATGTGTATTTATTTATGCTCTGTATGCTGGTGTTCAAACATTCAAGTTACCATGGTAGCCTTACACTGCGGGCAAGCTCGTACATACAAGATAACACTAGTCCCGCTTAATTGTTAGTACAAATACCGTATTTATTCTAATAAACGCTCATATTCCACGCCCACTCCCCTGATTTGAAAATAATATCAACGAGCATGGCATATTTTATAGACAATGAAATAATACTCTAATCACTCTCCACCCACACCTGACTTGGGGGGCGGGTGGCTATTCTAAATAATGCTCAGGGCGTTAATTAGAATAAATACGGTATTTTTCATTCATAATTTGTGGAAGCTGGAGTATCTATTCAAGGCGTAATCTCTTTGAGTTATTATCCTATCAGTTACTTCATGTGCCGGTTGGCATTAACACGTCTCAGAACACACCATACTCCTCTGGATTAAAGGTAAACATTCAAGTGAAATGTTTGGATTCAATATTACACCTGAAGCCTTAATGTCATAATGTTGGGAGCTAGATAAAATCACTTTCATAGCCTGTAATTTATACAATATGAATAAAAAAGGTGCGTTAAACATCCTCCGTATTAAAATGACGTGTCCCATTTTAAGATGGCGATATTTCAAGTTGACTGATTTGACTGATTTTTTTAAAATGCAATTTTATTCACCTAATATCGTCCACCAAGCAAGCAATGTTTTTATGGATTTACAGGCCTATGCACAGGACAGATTTATTTATTGTAAATGATGCTGATCTAGAATATACTAAAAAAAAACGTTCAAAATCTCATGGTGAATGATGCTGTAATAGAGTTTATATATTAAAAAGAACAGAAATAAATGTCAGAATAAAAAATAAATCATGACAGTAAGAAAGTCAGCTAGACTATCAAATAAAACGAATTCTTGAAAGGAATGTATTCAAATTACTATTCATGTTTGGTTATTTTATAGGTGTAAAACATTGTAAATTGAATGTTCTTCGCAAATCATCTAGCTCCCAATATTATAATTCCTAGGCCCCACTATAGCTTTAAAGTCTAAGGGTTCCGAAGGGAAAGATCATTGATTGATTTGTGGAGCCAAATTTACGCACTGGCCAGTCAGTTTTCTGTTACAAGCCGGAAACAAACTGTTGATGATTGTGGCGGCGGATGTTACTTAACACATATATGCATCCGGGAGACGAATAATAATAATAATAATAAAACATTTACTATGTAATTGAATATTTCATAAATAAATAAATGGCCAATGTACTAAACGTTGCTTTGCAAACTGCGTAGAAAACAACATCAGACCATTGAATGGCCAATTTCTCATCAAGTCAGCTGGATCAACTGTATTATCAATAACATTATTGAAAACGATATTATCTGAATACATTCGCATAGTTTAATACACATGGGGTTGCCTGCTAAATACAATTTAACAGAAGATGTGTCTCGCTACTGCGACCCACAAATTCAAATAGGCGAAAATTACTCATATTTGTTTAATTAGAGACTAAGCATTTGCAAGTCGTGATGTTTATACACACATTCCCTTCCCAATATCGGTGACTTATTCCGCTAATAAAATTGGGTAAAAGCGACTATATTCGTGCTTAGCGATCTAAGTGGTTAAATGCGTCTAGTAGTAGTAGTAAAGAATGAAATGAATCGGGCTTTAGGCCATCTTTGTGCACATATGGGCTAAACTGGGCCAGGAGAACCTCCTGAGGATGGTTAGATGAATGAGATGACACTGTCCTCCAGACACAGGATTCGAAATTCGCGCCCTGGCGGTCTGAGACCGAGCACGCTACCTCTCGGTCACGGAGGCTCCCCACAATACTGACTTTCACACGTGGATTTTGTTTCTTTTAAACCGCCGGGACCGGGATCCGAACTCTGGCGTGAAAGGCAGCGGTGCTAACCACTACCCTAGGGCCCCCGCCCAGTAGTAGTAGTCTAATATGCAACTGTAACATATTATCATAGCAGTAAGTACACAAATATTATGTTGCCTGGACCGTTTATATATGTGTTTTCAAGCAAATGTCGAAGCAAATAAATTGACCTCGAATGCTATTTTGTAGTTAATCTAAAAATAACATTTTGCAGACGTATATTTCTTCATAAATATCATAATAAGTATTTTTGTCATCTGGAGCTGGAAATTGCGTCAGCAATGCCAGTCTCAAATGAATGAAAAAATTAATAGTCTGAAACCATTCGTCAGCAGAAGGGTTAGGCCTACTGGTTAGCAATAAAAAATTGGCCTATTGTTGGATATATAGTCCTAGGTTTCCCATAGATACTGGCCTAGTGCTGGTCGATATATTGTTCTACGATATAGCAGAACCTAAATCACAAGCGATGGACCAACAGCCGCATGTTCGCCAGACGTCACAGATAAGTGTACCTCCTGGCAACACTCTAAAAATCCTTGGGCTTGGTTTTGATCGAAGGCCCGTGTGTACTGCGACGGTGAGCCAATATTACAGCGACATTGGGTCAATGACCCGTGCTGACTGGCTGGTCACATTGTTGGTGTTCATGAATTAGAAAATGTAAATGAAAAGTATTCATCCTTCTATGATCACTGGACCCATGTTGGAAAAAACAACATAGACCTAGTATTACCCTATTTATGTAGCATCATTCACCTAATTTTGAAAATATTTATTGTTCAGGCCACGCCTGGCTGTGGTATTGAGTGGGTTATAAGGCGAGGTCACGTAGAGACTGGTCCGGCGAGATTACACGGGACAACAGAAAAGCCAACCCCGATTAGCATGCCGTAAAAAGGGAATATTTCACCAGCGGGAATGCCAGATAATCTCTCTGTGTACAGACAGACACGTAATGGTGAATCTAAAACACACTCGCGGGAACATTCTCTATCTTACAATTGCGTGCATAACATCCACAGTGTCTGTATGTGTACATCAATATGTACATTGTGTACATAAATATGGATGTATGGCTATAGTTACAATGCTGATTACGAATTGTTCAACAAGGACACAGGGTACATTGTGGGAACATGACATTATAATTAATTGTACCATCCCCTCCCATCCAACACACAAAATATGTGTCATGTTGGGCCAATATTGGTTCAATATATCAATAATATTGATTACCCTTTCAGCGCTGGGGCCGGCCTTAGATGTCAGAATCTCACGTCTATAGACGTCAGAAAGTCGATCCCCGCATTGGAAGAGTAAATAGTTTTAATGATCGTAGAAAGATAACATATATATTCAAAATAAACGGATCGAGCTAACTAAGACATAATGGTGCTTGCAAATAGAAAGAAACCGTCTCTTGATTTAGATAATAATATTTCAGCGCTAGCGCGGGATCGATTTTAGTCGTCAGAATCTGACGTCTGTAGACGTCAGATCCTGACGACTAAAATCGATCCCCGCACTGTAAGAGTGAAAATATTCATAATGACCGTAGACCCATAACATAGGTATTTAAATGAGTCGGAAAGAGCTAACTAAGACATTAATGATGATTTCAAATTGAAAAAAACCTTTGGTGTCCATGGTTTTCACAAAAATAATTCAGCGTTAATGGTGGGTGAATGTTAGTTGAATCTCTTAGTATTATTGATTGAAACCCTTAAAGCCCCCATGATGCATCAAAGCATATTTTTATATACCTGAAAACAGACTTCAATTTGCTAAAATGAAGGGGTTTTGGAAGGAAAATATCCATGATACTTTGCCCAATACATGGCAATCTTCTTAAATTTTTTACCCACATCGATTATCTTCATCCGCTACAAGTCGAGAATTGCGACAGCAATCCGCGGCGTGTAATAGATGAATATGACAATGGTAAACTTGAAAGGGTTAAGGCAGACTGGTGCTATTCACTGGTGCCTCACAATAAGAGGTTTCACAGTTCACCCTTACAACGCTGAAATAGTTTTATAAAAACCAAGAAAACAAAGATTTTAAAAATTTTAAATCATCATAAATGTCCTAGTCAGCTTTTTCCGCTTCATTTAAATACTTATGTTATGGGTCTATCGCCAATATAAATGTTTGATTTTTTCAGTGCCATGATCGTCTCTAGACGTCAGAATCTGACGTCCCATATAGACGTCAGCTTCTGACGTCTAAAGTCGCTCCCCGCGCTGTAAGGGTAAAGTCGTGGTCAGTCTAGGAAGTGTCTGGTTCTCAGGAGAAAAGAAGTCACATCTTATAAACGTTACAGTGAACATCATGAAGTGCTAATCCCAGCAAACACAAAATGTTGTCCCAATGCTGGGTTAAAGTTGGGAAAGCGTCGTAGACGGTGATCCAGCATTAAGCCAGCATTGGGTCAACGTCTCGTGTTTGCATGGAGATGCCTCGCCTGCACCATCAGTCAAACATACTACAAGAACTCACAGAGCAGTGGTTTTCACTAAGGGACATGTACGGTATCAGTCCATATAACACTGAGTAAATGATATGACGACAAAAGGCAGTTCTTTTGTTAGCTCCACATTCGAAGCCGCCGCTCGCAGAGCGAAGGCTATCGCCCGACTCGGGGCCCTACCTGGGGCTATTCTTTTGTGAGAAAATACAAACGGTGTTCATTTTCGTGCGGTATGGGAAAATACAGTGCTCACATGTCCAAGGAATAAGGTGTTAGCCTAAAGGCTCAAACCTTATTCCTTGGACAAGTGCTGTATTTTCCAATAACTCACTCAAATGAACACCGTTTGCATATCTCACATATCGAATATACATAGTCGGATTCACATTCACATCTCGACTGAGCGTATCCATGGTATCCGAGTACACATCACCACGTGAGGAAAATGAGATGAAATGAATGGGGTTTTAGGCCAACTTTTTGCACATATAGGCTAAACTGGGCCGGAAGAACCACCTGAGGATGGTGAGCGACTGAGATGACACTGCCCTCCAGATACAAGATTCGAAATTTGAGCCCTGGCGGTCTGAGGCCGAGCACGCTACCTCGGTCACGGAAGCTCCCCACAATATTGAATCTTTACGAGTGAGTGGGGAAGAAACATTTTGTTTCTTTGAAACTTGAAGGCAAAAGTGGGGTTCGAGCCCACGATCTCCGAGTCTCTAAATAGTTTTAATCCCGTCCCCCCCCCCCCACGCAAGGAGACTTGAGTATTTGACCAGCGTCGCAGATGATAGACCATAGTTAATCCGGCATAAGATGAATATCTGATGTTGTTGGGATGGCTGTCCGCGGTGAAGAGTTGATGTCTACCCCGTTCAAGAGGACAAGGTCATCTAAGCTCCCAAGGGCATTTTCACACGCAATTGACTGACTACAAGCTCTTATCCACAGGCCAAATTCACGTAACACAAAGCGCTAAATCCCGGTGATTTCAGGATGAATGGTTTATTGATGTCCTGGACACGACCTGTACAGGCAGTTTAACATTTTTAAAACAAGAGCGCTGACGCTAACGATATCCCCCGCCATTAAGTAAAGTCAATAATGGCCTCAAAATCAAAGGTCAAAAATAGGTCAAAAGTCAAAGCCCCAAAGGCACATCTACACCCCCTGAGGGATGTGTATGCAATATGAAAACAATCCGTCCGGAAACTAAACTTATTATCCGCCATCAATTAAAGTCAATAATGGCAGGTCAAAAATCGTAGGTCAAAAATAAGTTCAAAAGTCATAACCCTAAAAAGGCACATCTACACCCCCTGAGGGATGTGTGTGTGCAATATAAAAAGAATTCAGCGAATGCTTTGCGAGATATCGTCCGGAAACTGTGTAGGGCCTATTTATCCAATTAATGCACTGCCGAAGGGGCGATACTTCAATGACAGTGTCATATGTTTATCTGTGAGTGAGACTATTTATTATTGAGTCGAGCACTCCTAGTCAAAATGATGTACGTAGTGGATGACAATGTCATCATTTGAAATTTATTACTTATTTAATAAAATATATTTATAGAGGGTGTATACATATTAGCAAAGACGGTATTTTTTAAATATGTGCACTGCTATTATTGTGATATTATTATGTAAATGGTATACAAATATAATATCCATAATCTAATCATAGTTACACTTAACATCAATTTAATTAGCACTGCCTGATCAAGATTTATAAACGCACATCTTATTATGAACGGCAACTGCTTAGAACTACATTGCGTTGTTTTGTATCTTATACCCATATTGTAGGCATGGTTGATTAATAATATTAATAATAAGAGTGTGTGCTCGCAAATTTCTTGAGCAATATGTAGGCCCATATTGTACATTTCAGACACTTCTTGTACATTTTGACCCCTACCAGTGTGATTTTATCCCATGTCTTCGCCATGGGATCAAATCACACTGGTAGCATGGGTAGGGGTGAAATCTCAGATCTGGCCACAAATTAACACGTCACCCTCCAAACAAACCCAATTGTTATATTATCTGGTTACCAGTGGATATAATAAGCGAGCATATACATTGTAGATCTATACGAACTGATACTCTGGTGTACACGTACATGGTGTGACCCAGGTGTGAGTTTCAAGTTGTGAACATTATGTTGTGCACTCTCGACAGTAATACTGTCCAGAGGAAGCGGGGCAACGTCATTCTTCTCAAGTGTCAGACTGATTATTTGTAGCCCCAGCGTGGCTGAAGGTTTCAACCACTGATTGACCCCATACAGAATCTGATTTGTACCAACAAAAATAGTGCCTGTAATGTATCAACATTGTTGGCGCCGATAAATAAAACACTAATATATTACTGTTCTAATACTAGTTTTGAAACGTATGGATGTTTTTTTTTTTAAATTTTCATTTGAAGCTGCCCCTTTTGCCAGCAATGACGGCTGCACATGAATGAACAAATGTCAAAGAATTATTTTTATTAACACATTTTAATTTTCAATTAAATCAGTAAGTTTTACATAATTTATAATATGCACATTGCTATGCAAAAATACACATTTACACCGATGACTAAATCGATTTCACGAGCATTTTATGTATTCAAAAGAAATCTATTGGACATTGTGTTATATATATTATCAGGGAGAAATGATGTAATTAGCAGAGTGGACCAGTTAAATGGCCGGACAAACACACGACTGAGAACCAATGCTGGTTCAATGCTGGCCCACCGTCTACGAAGCTGACCCAACATTAAACCAGCATTGGTTCACCGTCTTGTGTTTGCTAGGGACAACCACTGGAGTGACCATGAATCTATTTGCTCCATTTGATAAACGAGGTTCACATCAACCATCACAATAGAACATAACTCATAGACAGCGTGATGCCTGTACCACAGCGGACAGACCCAGGCAGCCTGGGCAATCAATAAGACCATCCAGGCTTCCTGGAAAGTCATGTCATGCCAGGTTCTACAGTAAATCAAACTCCACAATAACTCGATAAACGTCACGTTTTCCCATTTCTGTAATCGTTGTGGAAGTGTCGTCGCTTATATCAGAGGCGTATCCACGGGGGCACCAAGGTAGGCCTACCAGGGAAAATTTTTGAAAATTATAGATTAGCAATATTCTCCTCCCAAGTTGTAGTTTTCTAGACCTCTTTATCTTTGATGTATGAATACTTTACTAATCAATTACAAATTTGATTAGCAAATGGGCAGAATTGCGTAGTCTTTTGCTATGAGATACTTAACAAATTGTCCCTGATTTCTGCAATCGTTGTGAAATAAAATTCATATAAGTCGTTTATAATAATAATAATAATCCAGAGGCGTTTCCGGGAGGGGGGGGGTGTGCTAGGGGTACTCAAGCACCCCACCCCCCTCCAAATTCAGAGAGTGATCATGATTTGACATCTATGTATTTCAGCCAGGCTTCCATATTTTCATTTTACAGCAATATACACCTCGAGATCGCATCATTTGGTGTTAGCGTTAATTTTCAAAATCTGGGATAGCCTGTCAAATGGCTTCTCATATATTCACAGCACCACCCCTTATTTTATTTCTAGATGGACCACTTTACCGTATATTGCAGCAATCACAAGACATTGACCTAATGTTAATTTAATGTTGGCCCACTGTCTTCGACACTGAACCAATAATAACACAACATTAGGTAAATGTTTTGTAGGATGGCACCCCTACATATCGGATAACGTATCCGCTAAACTATTGAATAACATTTGTACGATGGAGTGCCATAATGACCACCCAATTAGCCTGTGTATTGTCCTGCTTATCATTATACAGGCATCGATTCCTGGTCACCTCACCAGAAACACTACTGGACAACCATTACTCATTATGTTATACCATTACCCATTATAAGAGGCTTCCTTCTGGTCAATCACTTACGTGTGGCCATTAGCATGATTATGGTAATCTACCAGATAACATGTGTCACGTAGGCCGGATCTCTCCTTGACCAATGTTGACAGTGACATGTAGCAGCCTTGACATTAAACAATAGTATCTTACGAGCTTTTAATACCAAGGTCGAGATCATCGTGTGGCCAAAATGGTAATCTACGAAATAACATTGGTTTGATTTGTCACAAAGACCATTTGTCTCGATGGCTGCAAGATAATATTATATTACCATAATCTGATAATGTGCAGAGTCACCTGAAGTCAAAGAAATTGAAAAAAGGTTTCCACTGTGGGCATGCATATAAATCATATAACTATTTCAATGCGGAACGAATATAAATTTTATAATCTTTTCAGCGCAGAAACGAGTGTAAATTCTGAAATACCTTCAGTGTTTGAACTTCACTACATTGTCGTTTGAAAGACATAAACGTATTTTGACTGTGTAATAAGGTATTCCATCCTCAAATCGATGAAAACACCAAAGAATAATTCAGCAGCGAGACGGTTATATTAATATCAATCAAGAATGCACGCACTGCACAACATAGCATATGAAGCAATAGAATAATATTATGCATTCAAATCCCAATTTCAATTTTTTTCATGATTGCGCTAGATTGCAACGAATTTGCTGATATTGGTCATCGGCCATAATGCAACGGATGTGTGCCCTTCAAGAGAAGATTGCACATATTACAGTAACTGTTCAGCTGAAAAGTAAGCAGATACTGCTGCTTGTACGACGGGCCTGCTATAATAACATGTATAATAAGCGCGTTGTCAGTAAACGCAAGGCGTTGAACCAATGTTGGTTTGATGTTGGTCCAGCGTCGTAGACGGTGGCCCAACATTAAACCAGCATTCATTCAACGGTTTGTGTTAAATGGGATGTCTGGCGTTGACAGCCGTATTGCATTTCACCATCCAAGCAAACACGAGACGTCGAATCAATGTTGGTTTAAGGTTGGGTCAGATTCGCAGAAGGTGGCCTAGCACTGATCAAAAATTGGATCAACGTCTCATGCTGCTTTTATATCCCTAATGTGTTTTATCACAGAAGAAACTCTATTTTATGAACTTGTTCGTGAATGAATTATAAATAAAATTTCATAAACGGAGGAAATAAATAAATGGATGAAAGAAACTTTTTGAATTTGTGAACCATGAATAATAGGAATACTTGGATATAATAGTCTTAGCTTCTATTTATTGACTCATCTCGTACATAAAAGACTGACTGAAGCAAGAACATTTTACCAAAGAAAGATGGATTCTATAGATGTCATTGCATTGCATACTTCAGATATCTATTCCTCCATAAAGGAATTTCCAGTTAGAAATTAACATAACTAGAAAAGTGCTTCATTAATGATTATGACTCTGTTGTCCTTAACAAACTCCTAAATAACCTGAGCAGTCGTGAAAACAAATTTGATGGATAGAAGAACAGACGGGTCATACGTCTACCCAATGGCTCCAACCGCAGGTTAATGGAGGCAAGAAATCTCCAGTTCTAGTCTGTGTAAACATGGTACATTTAAAATCCTTAAATAACAAGCATAAGTACGACTCATTGACGTAGATCCTCAATAGTTTTTACTTGTATACATGTAACATAGTACTTGTGATGAGTGCTGGGCTATATCAAACACAAGAAAAAAGGCAGGCTCAGAGGCTGGAAATAGGTTTTGATTGAGTATTTGTAAGGTATCATCCTAGCAAACACGACACGTTGAAACAATGATGTTTTAATGTTGGCCCAACGTCTGCCACGCTGGCCCAACATTAAAACATCATTGTTTCAACGTGTCGTGTTTGCTGGGATATGATCCACTGAGAATCCTCTCAAGTCGCGAGGTGAGAGCTAAGCACACCTCCGGAGAGATCTACTCCTCCTGAGAGTTCAACGCATCAGACGATACCAGCTAGGTTTTTATCACCGCATTTTAGCTTCGCATTCCCAGATTATACCCTTTCGGAGCCAACCACAACTTGGAATCAGCTTATTCCTTTATCTTTCTTATAAAGTGCATAAAAATCAGTCATAAAATAGCTGATTCGGAACCTGGTGTCGATCGCAGTAGCAATTCAGAACCCTTCAGATATTAGAGAATCAAAATTACAAATAACAATCATTAATTTCAACGGGTTATTGAGATTCGATATCGCGACCCACAACTTCAAGTGAGTGAAATTATTCATGTTTGGTTAATTTGAGACTAAGGACTTGCAAATTTAGATGTCTAAATACACATTTCATTACCAATGACAGTAATTTAAAAGGCAATTACAACGGATTACAAAACGATTATAATCGCGCTTTGCAGTTTAATATGTCGAATGCAGTGGAGCAGTCGTATCTGTTAAAATAATGTCGGTTGTCGAAAACTGCGAGCGATCTGCAAACACCTACCAGTGGAAGAACCTGGGAAAAAATCAAATTATTTTCCCAGCAGGCACAAGACGCTGAACCAATGCTGGCTCAATGCTGGCATATCGTCTGCGACGATGGCCGGCATCAAACCAACATCGGCTCAACATCTCGAGTTTGTAGGGTTGTTTGTTCTGGGACTGACAGCAGACTACTAGTCTGCGAATTGCAATACAACCCAGACTATTCTAGGAGTGGTAGGTGGTCGGTAGGAAATGTATCTGAAATTAACCTGTTTCCAAAATAAGTGGAGGAAAAGATACATGCAGGAAATCACGCTTGCAATACAAATATCACAATGGATTACACACCGGATATCACTGGTACTGGGATGGTGGTGGGAGGTAGTGGCTTTCGAACCACAAGATGAGCTCATTAGCGAGGTGCTTTGTCTGCTGCATGCTGCATTATAGCAAGAAATTCTGCAGACTACTCGAGCCTGGCAAGCGTGATACCCTGGGCATTCAACTTAGCAGCAGTGTTAATGCCAATCTCGCTTAAGTAAGTGGTGAGGTTGTAGTACGGCCTTAAACTAGTCTGACAATAAATAGTTTGAGAGGAATGCAGTTACCCTCAGCTAATTGTTACTTTGGGGACTATGGCCAGAGGATGCCGGGGCTGGGGGAAAGGTCATGGTGTTTCATCATTAAATTGGTCTGCGAAACCCAAGTCTCCAACTCCAGTCCTTAAATGTCCGGTCACGTGTGGTGTCTGGGCATGTCTGATGGTGAATCCTCGAGGCATGAACAGAATCACAGAACCGTCAATAACCCTCTACGTTCAGTCACCCTACGATTTACAGATCACCAACTTTTCGGTGCTCACATACACAAATCAAATGCTTAATCCTCGTTGCGTTCAAGTTGCCAATGTTCAATGAAACGAGACATCGGAAACACATTGTGAACACTACCTAAGACTGGTGTGACCAGGGCATAAATTATTGCTATAAGTTGGATTGGAGCTTCAATAAATTAAACAATTACCATGATTACAGTCTCTAAATCTTTATCTTGAAATACAAATATATTTGGACGATCAGTAATGGGAAATTACGTGAAGATTTGGTATTGCTGTATTTTTAATGATTTGGACTGGAATTGACAAGGCGTTTGCAATTCCAGTCGCTAATCTTGACAAATCACACCTGAAAGCGTTAGAGAGACGGCTCTTATTGCGGGGAAAGCGGAGAACAGAGGTTGGTGGTGTTTTTATCAGGATCTTTCGGCTGGAGTGATTAAGGAAGCCGTACTGAAGCGGCAGTCTGCCTGGGCAATAGACAAGGAAAGCCACACGCCGTAAAGGTGTGGTTCGGGAATTGAGAAATTTGTTTCACCAGGAAATCGATATTTTACAACCTGGTGGTGACTGAGAGCAATCGCCACCATAGGTCCCGAAAATGTCGAAATAATTTTAACGACGCAGCGGAAAACGAGTTGAGCATGCGTAAATGTAGGAGACATGTTGCTTATTCTAATAAATATATTATTGATTTGATTGGTCACTGTCAAGTGTTCAATATGAGCATCAGAAGGAGGTTGTACACGTTTTTGTGTTGTCGCAATCCGTGACTGAAATCTTCAGTTTTAGCAATCTGGTTTTAGTAATCTGGCACTGCGGTAAACGGCAGACATTCAAACAATGATGGTTTAATGTTGGGCCACCGTCTTTGACGCTGGCCCAACATTGAACCATCATTGTTTGAATGTCTGGTGTTTATTGGGACTGCAGTCTGTGGTAAAGTGATCCTGTCTGCGGCTGAGGCCACATCAGGATCACACCTTCTCTCCTGACCACATCCCAACAAACGGACGCGACCCCTGGTGCAGTGGTTAGAGCTGCATTCTCGGAAAGCCGGAGAGCGCGGGTTCGTCCCCAGCTCTGGCATTCAAGTTTCAAAGAAACCAAATGTTTCCACCCCGCTCATTCGTAAAGATTCAATATTGCGGTGAGTCTCCGTGACTGAGAGGTAGCGTGCTCAGCCTCAGACCGCCAAGGCTCGATTTTCTTTGTTTTGAGGGCAGTGACATCGCATTCAGCTCACCATCCCCAGGAGGTTTTCCTGGCACAGTTTAGCCTATGTGCACAAAGGTGGCCTAAAATCCCATTCATTCATTCATTCATTCATTCATTCATTCATTCATTCATTCATTCATTTATTCATTCATTCATTTAATTATTCATTTAATTATTCATTCATTCATTCATTCATTCATTCATTCATTCATTCATTCATTCATTCATTCATTCATTCATTCATTCATTCATTCATTCATTCATTTAATTATTCATTCATTCATTCATTCATTCATTTAATTATTCATTCATTCATTCATTCATTCATTCATTCATTCATTCATTCATTCATTCATTCATTCATCACCAGCGAAACAGAAGCTGATACATAGCCGTGGACGGGCCAACACCGTAAATGTTTCGGCCGTGGGGTATTCGTTTTAACCGGGAAATCAAGGTTTTTCAACATAGCGGTGATGGCGATCTCGACTTCAGGGCTCGAAAAATGACCATAACTGTTAAATGGCGTTGCGACAAATCAGCTGAACATGTGATCATGTATCTGAAATGTTGCTGATCCTAATAAAACTATTATCGATCCAAATTAATCGGGCCCAAGTCTTAGCTATCATCGTCCAAAGAAAAGTCCCACGTTTTTGATCGGGAGCAATCTGTGGCTGAAACCTTCAGTTTCAAATTCTGTTTCAGGCACGATGGGGCTAGTTGTTGACCCACTTTCGGTTTAATGATGGGCTAACGTCTGCGACGCTGGCCCATCATTAAACCGAAAGTGAGTCAACGTCTCGTGTTTGCTGGGCTGACCGCTCAGACTTCGCCAAACACAATTTACTTCTTTTATTCAGGAGCAATATCCGCCTTGTGGAAATAAAGGTAAATAACTGCCTCTCGAAAAGACACTTATTTTCCGTTTAGGAAAAAGTCATTTTAACTAATAAGTGGCGTTTGCAGATCATCAGAGGCAGATTCTCATGAATAAACTCATGAACTTAAACTTAGTATTATTGTATTAAATAAAAATAAGCGTTTTAACTTAGAACTGATTATATAGCTAAGAAAAAAGGGAAAAGAAGCAAGTGAATTATTACAAAAAGTTAATGGATATAATGAATGGATGAATGAATTATTGTATCGATGAACAAATGTAATGAACGAATGAGTGAATTGTTCAAATGATGAATCACATATAATGAATTAATGAATGAATGAACGAATAAATGAATAAATGAAGGAATACTTGAATCGATGAATCAAAAATATCACAAAACAATCTGTTACAAGCACGTTACATTCCAGTCACCCATGACAACCTGCACCTGACTTGAGCAATAAATGGAGAAAATAACCAAACCATGAACGAAAGACGAGAACCGCTATGCAAGTACAAGAAAAGTTTAAGTTTCAGAGGGTTTATCTAAATTAACTACAGGAGTAAATTAGTGCGGTGTAGAATGGCGAGGTTTAGCGGTGAACGGAGTCATTGCTGATGCCCTGTCTGCGTCTGCTTTTGCCTGATTTGACTTTTCAGGCATCCATGACAAATGAGGCCACTACCGCCCACGGAAACAGCTGCCCCCAGCACTGATTCTATGCTGGCAAATAATCTGATATCTGCTCAGAACCTCGCTGTTCCTTCCCTGCAAACACGAGAGGTTCACCAAATGTTGGGTTAATGTTGGGCCAGCGTCGTAGACGCTGAACCAACATTAACGCTGGACCAACATTAACCCAACATTTTGTCGACTTTTCTTCTGGAGTATCAGTCAGACTTATGTTATCGCGGACTGTTGCAACACATACTCACAGCCTTCAATCATGACGAAAACCCTGGCAAATAAAATACAAAACTCACGCAGAGGCATCCAGATAGATTTTCCTGACTTTCTGCCTGAGATCAGAATGTGGAGCAGAGCATTTGAAGGTGAAGCCAGGTGAGGGCTTTGAAGTCAGATATAGATCGACAGCATGAAGTGTGAACTAGTCAGTCATCACGAACATCTGCCAAACCATTTAGGCGCCAAGCACCACTATAATAGAGCTCAACCTTTTTTATTATCAACTCAAAAAAGCAACCTTTGGTCGTAAATTTTACGACAATCGGATGAAAATTGCGTGAGCAATGAGCGAAAAACATGCAACGCAAAAGTGACAGATTTAAAGTCACTTTTAATCGTGTACAACCTTTTTATTATCAACTCAAGAAAGCATCTTCTTGATCATGTTGATGAGATATATACCTCATAACTGTAAAATTTGACAAAAACGTGACCTCCAATTTGACAGATCTGAATAATTTTAACTAACTTGAAATTGTGATTCGCGGGAGCGAGACACAATTTCAAGTTAGTGAAAATTTGAATTAAAACATAGCTAGCAAAGGGTTGAAATAACAATTTACATATTTTCTATGTGCCAGTCTCATAAAGCGCTGAAATATTCTTCCATAAACCATAGAGATCAAAGGGTTGTTACATAAATGTCTAGTTAGTTCTTTATATTTAATTTGAACACCTATGTTATGGGTCTCTGGCCATTATAAATAGTTTACTCTTTCACTGCGGAGATCGACTTTGAACGCCAGAATCTTCCATGCCGCCGTGTTAAGAAAAAAAACACGGTAAAAATATCATTTCAACTGAACCACTCCTAATCTATCTTGGGAGTGGATAGAGCGATGATCGCAGTTGAACCACAACAATTCAACTAAACTGTTTACTTTACAAGTAAGATATTACTGCCTTTTGGCTTGGCAGAGCATCATACATCATATCTGTTTAGATTTGACTCAGACCAATTCAATTTTTATACTCCAGAATTATTCGTTATTTGCAGTAATCATCTATTTAGGTGTAAGTATGCCTATAGTAGTAGGCTTGGTAATAGTTGGAATAGTATAGTAAAGCCTAAAAGGTGATAATTAGGTAATAGAAGTTTCAACAAATGAAAGCGATAAAAATACAAACTCTTCACAAATCAGTGATAAACTAATTATTGCAAATTGTGTATTGCATTTCAAAACTAAAAATTATCGACCAAACAAAATACATTTCACCTGGTCACCAGCTGCATCACAAACCAAGAAGTGGTGTATACCGGATACCAGATTGCGCTATAAAATAATAAATGGCATATTGGATGCACAGAGTCAAGAATCAAAGAATCAATTCTCAGTGCTGTCTGTCAAAGGGCGCCAATGGCTTCCCTGACAGGCCAATATATCCCTGTGCGATGCGTTATTTCTGACTTGAGGCCGCAGACCAGTTATTACCGGGCAGCTCTGCCATTCCCAGATACCCAAGGTCGATACTAATGTATCTGCAATTTATGGTGGAGCTATAAGCGGAGAAAATAATTAACAAATGACAGGTGTTCATTATAAGCCGGTGATGAATTCCATTCTGTCAATTAATAACAGCGGCTGTAGCTAATGGCTTACACTGCGGAAATCATGGTAATGGTACAACTATAGAACGGAAGCAGAAGAAAACACACATGAATAATAGGAACGGGAAAACAGCAAATACGAGTTGAACAAATATTGAATTAACGTTGTACTAAAGTCGTACATGATAGTCCAACATTTGATCGACATTTGATCGCTGTGTATATTATATTCATCAATACTGATCCGTTCACTTAGCGAACTGATTGAGCCGGGGCCGGGTTTCACCAGACCGCTCAGCTAATCTAAAAAATCGTCTTAAGATAAGAAATATTCGTGAGGGGGTGTAATATGCATGGAAAATCACTTGACACTATAACGCGGATATACCGATAAAACGACTAATATTGGGATATATTGTAAACACAATGTAAAAACTTGTGAAATAGCGTGCGGCCATTTATATTGTCACATTTACAACTCGTATGTGAAAGATCATATGATATACAATCTCAAAATAAAAACGCTGTAATCGTCTAAGGATTAGCGGCACTACATGATGAGCGGTACTGTATATAGTGCGCTAATCATTACCCAGCAAACGCAAAACATGTGAATAACGTTTGTACAACGTCGGCCCAACGTCTTCGACGTTGGTCCAACATTGTACAAATGTTATTCGAATGTTTTGAACAGAACAGAACAGAACAGACAAGTATTTATTTGCCAAATTAAAAAAAGAAGAACAAATGTGTTTGCTGGATTAGTCAGATACACCTTTCTTAACCGTTAAAGCGCTAATCGCGGCTATTTCTCATCTGATTTATTATCAGGTAAGTTCACAGTTATTGAGAAATGGGTGTTTAAACATCAAGATTTGGAAATGTTGAGCAAATATGAGTAATGTTCAGCCACAGGAAGTTGCGGGTAGCAGTAGCGAGACACAAAAATATCAAGTTTAAATTATTAGATTAGAAAGGTACAGGTAAATTCGAGGGATATATTAACCGATAAATTCACCCCACCGATGACCAATTTAACCCAGTATTTATATTGACAGCACAATGGCGGGTGATCAACCCCCCCCCCCGCAATGTAGATTAAAATCAATTTTAAAGTCATTTAGAAAGTACAGAAAATTTAGATCTACCTTATGTTGAAATATTGTGGTGAAAAGCGAAATAAAATATTTAAACATTCACCAGGCCAATGGCTAAGGGATTTTGTCAAGTTAAAAAAAAGTGAGTGGGTGGGTCAAACCCCAACTCAGATTTCTTTTTTTTTTGAAATATTGTGTTTTTCTGTTGTTTTTTCCGTTGTACATGTTTCCGAAAAAAAAAAATTGGATAGGCAGGTGGGTGGGTGGTGTCTGGACAAGCCGAGTTTTTCTCGAATTTTTGGTCAGCCTTTTTCCCGCTAAGTTATCTAATCTAAATTTTCACCCACTAGAAGTTGTGTTTCGCTACCCTAGTTACCGCAACCCACAAATTCATGCGGGTGAAAATTATTTCATATTTGTTTAATTTGACATCAAACATTTGCAAGTCGTGTTGCTTAAACACTCCTTTTGAGAATCGATCTCCGAACTGATAGGGTAAAATATTCATAATGGCCGCAGACCCATAGCACAGATATTCAAATGAAGCAGAGTGAGCTACCAAAGATATTTATGATGATTTAAAATTGAAAAAAACCCTTTGGTCTCATGGTTTATATAAACAAATTCAGCGCTTTGAGGGTTAGCTGCACGGATTATAGGGTTATGCTACTCGTTACACAACCTCTGCATTCTCCATAGTTTATTTCATATTTGTTTCATTTGAAACCAAATATTTGAAAATCTTGATGTTTAAACACACCTTTTATTCCCAATAACAGTGATTTGTTCGGCTACTAAGACGGATTATGGGGTTAAGTGAACCTTTACCCAGCCTCTGAATCCTACAAGTATAGCGTCCACAGGGATCATCACGCCTCTCAGTCACCCCATACATCATTTAATTTCATATTTGTTTAACTTGAGACTAAATATTTGCAAATAGGGTTTGTTAAAACACTCATTTTATTCACAATCGACTTTAGCAGTTAGAATCTGACGTCTATAGACGTCAGATTCTGCTGTCTAAAGTCCATCCCCGCGCTGAAACAATCTAATATTTAGACCCGTAACCATCCGGTAACATAGGTATTCAAACGAAGCGGAAAGAGCTAACTAAAATATTTAAGATGATTTCAAATTGAAAAACCCCTTTGGTCTCCATGGTTTATAGAAAAAAAATCAGCGTTGTGAGGGCTAAGAGAACCCAACAACACGATACATCTAGCCAATGTTTGACCAATGTTGGCCCACCGTCAACGACGTTGGCCCAACATTGTTCAAACATTGGCTAGATATGTCGTGTTTGCTGGGAAATTTGCTATCTCCATGATATTACCAAGGAATCTCAATTTATTGAGATTCCTTGATATTACCAAGGAACCTTAATAGGGTCCCTATCGAGCCTCCTTGATATTACACGGCCTCCTCGGCGACCACAGGGATCAGCCAGCCTCTCAGTCATCCCATACATCATTGACCTGTCTGGAGACGTGTTATGGCCTGTCCTCATCCCGCAGTCAAGTATCCTTATATCCCGCTCTGTCCGCAAAAACATCACTGACGCTACAGACCACTGTAAATATCTAACACTCTGTGTGCTACAGGTGACCACATTTAGAGTCCTACCGCGCATTTTTTGCGCTATGAAATACTCAAATCAAATTGTACTGACAACTTAGCCTCTATTCCTGTTTAAACATAGTTTACACACATTAATATAATATTCTGATAAAAAAATTATATTTATTTCGTTGTGATATAGTTCAGGGTGTATTCCAGGAATTTGTGTGGAATACACTATTGAACACACTATTGAAAAGTGCGCGTGGGGGTTTTGACATGAGAGAAATTTTAAAATAAGAGACATTCCAAGATAAATTCCAGGGCTATATTTAACCCAGTAGTTATATTAACGGCACATTGGTACAGTTGACGAAATTGTGGTTCAGATTTGTAAGGCACCAGTAGGCCACCAGGTTACATTAAAAAATTACAAAATAAATTTGCAGCACGTGCAATATAAATTGATGCTGGGTAATAGTTGTAACGACAAAATAAGGGAAGAAATCCAGAATAAATATCTTCACTACACATGCTTTTCTATGACAGCTCTTTACATATGATATAGCCATAATCATGATAATGTATTTGCGGCGGATGTGATATTTTTATGTGACATTACAATTGATGTACTAGTATATTAAATATTGACACAGCAAACACACGACGTTGCCTCAACTTTGGATCAATGTTGGGCCACCGTCGCGGGGTAGCGACAAGCGACGCTGGCCCAGCATTAAACTAACATTGTGTCAGAGTCCGGAGGTATTCTGGGGAGGCTACATCTCATCGATACAGTCAATTAATCTCCCATCCCCTGTGGCTTCAGTGCATCATGTGAGCGCCCTTGGGTTGATTTATGACGAGCGATCCCTCTGAGCATACCACCACTGTTCAGAAGCTCGGAATGTAGAAGCTAAGGATCTGAAAAAGCTGCATGTATCCAGGCTGGTGGAATAGACAAATATGAGGAATATGCGGAAAAGTAATCGTGGTGATGCCGAATAATTAGTGTATTTTTCATTAACTTGAAGCTGGAATAGCTATCGCAATTTCCAGCTTCAAATAACGAAAAATATTACTATATGTGAGAAATGGACATATCTGAAATTGTAAAATTTGATCAACTGAACATCGTCGTCAAACTCTTTTTATCAATTTCAAGGCATTTTATTTCGTTTTAACTGTTAAAGCGCTGATTTTTTTTTTTTCATATAAACCATGGAAACCAAAGTGTTTTTTCAATTTGAAATCATCAAAAATGTCTTATCTAGCTCTTTCCGCTTCATTTGAACTCCTATGGGGCGGGGGCCCTAGGGTAGTGGTTAGCACCGCTGCCTTTCACGCCAGAGTCCGGGGTTCGGTTCCCGGTCTCGGCGGTTTGAAAGAAACAAAATTGTTTCTTCCCCATCCACGTGTGAAAGTTAGTATTGTGGGGAGCCTCCGTGACCGAGAGGTAGCGTACTCGGCCTCAGACCGCCAGGGCTCGAATTTCGAATCCTGTGTCTGGAGGACAGTGTCATCTCAATCATCTCACCATCCTCAGGAAGTTCTCCTGGCCCAGTTTAGCCTATATGTGCACAAAGGTGGCCTAAAGCCCGATTCATTTCATTTCATTTGAACTCCTATGGTATATGTCTCAGGCCATCATAACTAATTATACTCTTACAGTGCGGGGATTGACTTCAGACGTCACAATCTGACGTTTACAGTCGTCAGATTCTGACGTCTAAAACCTACAGACGTCAGATTCTGACGTCCAAAGTCGATCTCTGCACTGAAAGAGTTCAAATTACTTAAAAACGTATCTATACGAGACTAGTACTAAAAGTGTTAAAAACGCCAGAAAACATCCGACATAGACTCAATGCTTGTTTAATGTTGGGCCAGCGTCGAAGACGATGTTCCAACATTAAAACAAGGTCGGGTCAACGTCTGGTGTTGCTGGGACAGACCTCCGGATACACGATTCAAAATTCGAACCTGGTGGTGTGAGGCCCAGCAGGGCCAGCACGCTACCTCTCGGTCGCGGAGGTTCCCAAAAAATATATATCTGGGGTGACAGGCAGTAACATTAATTATACAGCACGAAATGTACAAGGTAAAAAAACGCACATAAAATATATCATATATATTTAAAAATAAACGGGAAAGAAACAGAGATGACGAATATTAAAAGCGCACGAAAATAAAGTTATTATTACCAATAAACAACCTTTTACGAATATGATACAAATAAGCCTTTTGCCTTTTTGTGTAAAACACACAATTAGGACTCACTAAGCCTGAGGTAGATACTAGAAGCTATAAATATGACGGCAATTTCGCGGTTGGTTGTTGCCGTCTCCGGAGAGCGGGGGATCCCCGCAAGCTGAATATGGAAATGAAAAAAGCGACGAGTAGAGCCATATAACCATGATAACCATGATAGGCTGTGTGAAATATGTCTGGTGCCATCAGTAGTGTAGCCAGGGGTGACAGGGTGACACCCCACCCCCTTCGATTTGAAAATTTTGTAGGTTGACAGACAGTCTCAGACCCCCTATCTAAGGGCTTTAACCCTTTCAATCCTGAATTTACCATAGTCATCTTCATCCACCACAAGCCGCGAATTGCTGTGGATAAAGATGACTTGATGTGGGTGAAAAATTAATGAAAATTACCATGTATTAGTAAACCAGTTTCATGGAAATTTTCGTTCTAAAACCCTTAGTTGTAGGAAATTTAGTATGTTTTCAGGGATGTAAAATGATGCTTTAATGCATCGTGGGGGCTTAAAGAGTTAAAGTATCCATACCTTCTGTCTTTTTATAGCGAGTCCTTAGTAAACAAGGACAGAAGAATGGTTAGCGGTAACCCTCTCCTTGCTGGATCCGTTCATCATTTAACCCTTTCAAGCCTGAATTCATCGTTGTCATCATCATCCACTACAAGCCGCGAATTGCTGTCGCAATTCTCGACTTGTAGTGGATGAAGATGATTTGATGTGGTTTAAAAATTGAAGAAATTTGCTATGTATTGGTAAGTCAGTTTCATGGAAATTTTCGTTCTAAAATCCCTAATTGTAGGAAAATCGAGACTGTTTTCAGGGATGTAATAAGATGCTTTAATGCATCGTGAGGGTTAAAGCTAGAAATTGCGTAGAAATTCCAGCTTAAAATAATAAAAATATTAGGTGATGCTTCAGCAGGACGAACAAGAGCCAACCCTTATGCTGCGGGAACCGTATATACGGTTTCAACCAAGTGTCACACCTGATAAAATGCCATTGAAATCCACAAAATAGTTTGTGATGGATGCTCAGTTAATCAAATAATTAAATATGCTAGATGACAGTTTTTGCCAAATAGACATATTTTTTGTCATTATGAGATGGAAATGAGATGCGTTAGCAATTCCAGCCTAAAATGAAGGAAAAATAGAAACAAACAATTCAGCAGGAGAAGAGGCAACAATAATTCTAAGTAAACTTTACCAGACGAAGGAATATGTCTAATTCACTCCTGATTTTGCTAACTTGAAGTTGTGGGCCCCTATCTCGCTGCCGCCGCCAGCATTTTAACCGTTGAAGCGATAAATTAAATAATTTTCACCCACTTGAAGTTGTGTCTCGCTACCGCAACCCACAGCTTCAAGTGGGTGAAAAATAGACATATTTGTTTAATTTGAGACAAAATATTTGAAAAAATCTTGATGTTTAAAGATTCATTTCATTCCCGATCAATGTGATTTTTCCTCTGATAAAAATGATCAAACAGATTAAACATGTTAAAAACGACTAAAATGGTGCTTAGAGGTCCAAGAGTTAATTATCTAATTTAGATCTTTACCCCTTAAAGCGCTGAATTTTTTAATAAAAACCTTGGAGACCAAAGGGTTTATTACAATTTGAAATCACCATAAACGTCTTATTCAGCTATTTCTGACTCATTTGAGTACCTATGTTATGGGTCTACGACCATTAGAATTTTTTTTTACTCTTTCAGTACGGGAATCGACTTTAGTCGTCAGAATCTGACGTCTACAGACGTCAGATTCTGACGACTAAAGTCTATCCCCGCGCTGTAAGGGTTAAGGGTTAGCTCACACAGGTGGTGCTTACAAGACTCTTACGAGGAAATTAGAAAACGCTGAATTGAATGCTGTATATGATATCACATGATTACGTTGACATTGTGAGAGGGCTTTCAGTGAGTCAGACATATCCCTGATTAAATGATTAATTAACTTCACATCAGCTTCAACCCTTTCAAGCCTGAATTTACCATTGTCACAAGCCGCGAATTGTTGTCGCAATTCTTTAGTGGATAAAGATGACTTGAAGTGTGTGGCAAATGATTTTTTTTTATTGTTATCATTAAAACAGTTCCATGAAAATTTTCGTTCCAAAACCCCCAGATGTAATAAAATAGGTAGCTCTTCCGAGATGCAAAATGATGCTATAATGCATCGTGATGGCTTAAAGGGTTAATATGTTTAACACTGTCACCGCCGATTGCCTTGAGTACCATTCTACGACTAGAGTCATCTCACCCTGCGGCCTTGTGGCGTGTGGCGATGGTAACAGCATGCTTAATTACACTACAGTAGTTTAATTAACCTTTTCGATTCAGAGCGAGGATCGACTTTAGACGTCAGAATCCAAAACAAACGAAATGATACTGGAAATGATAAAATTGTTTTTGTTGGATACTTCGTTCATCTAATAGCTCAATTTGTGATATTTCTGTTTTCATAAATGAACATATGTTTCGTCCTCTTAAGCTTGAATTTGCATTATCAATTCCAGTTTTAAATGAATGAAAAATAAAAACAAACAATTCAGCGGGACTCGTTAACCCTTTAACCGCCAAATTATTCAATTGGAATTTTCATCCACTTGAAGTTGTGTCTCGCTGACGCGATCCACAACTTCAAGTGAATGAAAATTATGCAGATTTAACAAAATGGAGATCAACTCTTTTCAAATCGTGCTGATTGATGTCACATTATGGCTTTAACATGCTTGAAAGGCGGTAGATCTACTGAATGTGGTAATAATTAAGTGGAAAACCGAATATGTTCGGCACAGGCGGTTAAAGGGTTAATCAAATAATTAACTATTCTTGATGACCATTTTTCATAAATAGACATATTTTTCGTAATTTTCTAATTCAGTAAAGGCAACAAATGTGGCTGACAGAATATAACACCTGAGAATACTGCAGGATGCTTCCCAGCCGCGAACAGGACACATTGATTCTACTAGAAGTAGAATTTTGGTACAGTGCTGAGTCAACCTCATCGACGCTGTACCAGCACTGAGCCAACATTGAATCAATGTGTCCTGCTTGTTGGGTTATTACAGCAGTTAGCCCGGGTATTGACTTTAGTCAATATCTGACGTCTTTAGACGTCAGCTTCAGACGTCTAAAGTCTAACCCTGCACTGTAAGAGTAAAACCATTTCTATTGACCGTAGACTCATAACATAGGTATTCAAATGAAGCAGAAAGAGCTAACGAAGACATTTATGATGGTTTCAAATTGAAAAACCCCTTCGGTGTCCATGGCTTAGAGAAAAATATTTAAGCGCTTTATTGAGGTTTTTAATCACATAATAACCATTAAAATGTTAATCGCGTCCACAGCCGTTTTTAGCCTTTTTATTTTCCTTTCAATCAAGAAAATTGAAATGAGTAATGAGCTTTTAATTTGCTAAATTGGAATAAAATGGAAGTATTTTTACTAACTTGCAGTTGTGGGTCGCGGCAGCGAGACACAACTTCAAACATAAATTATCTAACTCAACGCTTGAAAGGTTAAATCAGGTATCAACCTGATTAATGGCTTTAATATTCAGTTGCGAATGTCATCCCCAGAATATAGGGGCTTATACTTCATTTTAAAAGAATACAATCAAGTAATAACAAAAGCAAACAGGAGACATTTACCCAGTGCTGTTTCAATTTTGAGCCAACGTCAAAGACTGTGGCCCAACATTGAAACAGCATTGGCTTATTGTCCCCTGTTTGCTGATAATGCTGTCCAGTATTGTACGTGTCGTGCCACCCACCTGTATGTGGCCTGCTCAGCTTGCATGGCCTGTATCCCGCGGTCTGACTTTATCTATCCTGGCTGGTAACTCACAGATAATAAGCTCCGTACAGCCTGTTATTGCCTTGTTTAGGATCCACGACCACCTCTGTAATACGACCAACTCCCAAAACACGCCACCGCTATTCAATTAACTTGTCGTTTGCAATGCAAATGAAGGAGAACCGCGGTGCAGGGCGATGCTCGGGAGGCCTACAGAGACGATCTGATAATAAGGACTGACTGGGAATGAAGCTCTAAATGAAATATCCCACACGACGCAGCGGATTCTGTGGAAAGGCATCTGCTGCATGAATATATGGAGATATTATACGCAATAATGCGATTGCCTGAGATATATCCTGATAGTTGCGGGGATATCCCGCGTTGTCTGGGGTCTGACTCTGTGACGTAGTGGCTAACACAGCACAGCGCTCTATAGCAGTGTCTGGTGCAGACTGGGCTGCTGGGCTGACTGGCTGTCTGCCATCAGAAAGGGCAACTCACCAGAGAGCCACCTGGTGAACAGATAGATGCTGGACTTTCTGGCAGGGACTGAACGTCTGCCATCAGAAACTCAGAGAGCCACCTGGTGAGCATATAGCAGCTGGGCTGACTGACAACCATATAGGACAGAGTATTAGGGTATACAGAAGTGAAAGCTGGAGCAAATTCATAACAAGCTGAAAATGACAGAAATTGTTCAGAAAACTATCCCCTAATAATAGGACAAAAGGAAAAGAGATATTCTCTATATCTCTGGCAGGGACTGTCTGTCTACCCTCATAAATGGCAACTTAACAGAAAGCCATCTGGTGACCAGTTGTGCAAAATACTATACTGCAAAAATGTGGTTTAATCAACTGTCAAAATACGCGGGACATGGGGGCCCCAGAATGCAACAGTGGCCCCTGCACATTCCAAAGTGGCATGTCACCCCACAGTTATCAGCCAAGATAATAATACTATATGCGTTTCATACCCATCGCCGCATTAAGAGCAATTTCTTAAATCATATAAAGACTATATCCTTATGTGACATCTATGAGTAAATTCAACAATTCTCTCATATGGGCTTTGTGTTGAAACACAAATGGTTGTGTTACCATGGGGGTCTGGAAACAGTTGACCCCCACGCATATTGACAGTGAGAGCTTTCCCAGCAAACATGCCACACTCACCAAATGTTGGTTTTTTGTTGGCCAACATCGCAGATGTTGGGCTCACATCAAAACAGCATCGGGTCAATGTCTCGTTGGAGTAGTATCTTGTAATCAGTTCAGTCCCTGATATAATTGCCGTCAACCTGTACTCCATAGGCTACTGTAGGCCTAAACTTGACCGTCCCACGCATGCTCATTTTGCAGTTGGATAAATCATTAAAGCTGCATAACTGTTTTGTTTATTTCGATACAAATAACCTAAAACGTACAACACAATCATTGCTATTGTTTTAAAGGCCTTATAAATGCACTTAAACTGGGTAAATGTAGCGGAATTAGTTCACCATGCGGTACACCATCAAGTAATTTTAAGTAGTGATTCGGTTTGTGCACACTATTCATGTAATTGTGGTAAGGTTATGGGCCGATATAATGTTACGTTGGCCACCACGAAACCACCCCCTTAATAGCAAACATATACGTTGAACTGAATCAGCATAATGTTGGGCCAATACAGCAGACGATATGCGGCATTATTCTGCCATTGGATCAATGCCTCGTGTTAGCTGAGATACTGGGTTAAATGTGGGATACTGGGTCAAATCGGTTACAGTAAAGTCTGATGTTTTTAAATATTATTTTATTTTACTGCATAGCGCGATGTATATCACTGCATGTGATGATTCACGATAAAATAAAATAAAGTCTGATATTGACTGGTAGCATTTTGACTATATTTTGAAATGTCCATGAGATACCTAATACAAAAATGCAGATGTTTTTCAAGAAAATCACGAAAATCCAAAGAGCGAAAACGATGATTTACATCACTGAATTTGATGGTTATTCCGAGTACAATTTCTCACGGTCTGGGGAGAGGGTCCACATGGCGGGCCAAAGGCTCCGATGCTGGCCCACACTTAAAAGCACCATACTGAAATAGAGTTCTATTTTTTCAAGTGAGTCACATTCTCTATACCTGTATACCGGTACCAATATTAAACATGACATTACATGCAGATATCATCCATATCACACAAAGCAATACACGTTGTACTGTGAAATGTATCTATGGTCACTTAAAAAATAACAATAATTTTAAAAGTCTTCCTCTCTTTTTTTCTATGATGACCGCTAACTGCCACTTGGTACTTTTAATGTCCTGATTATATAGACAGTATGTCTTACTCCTGTGAGCAGGTTTATTTTTGTGGGGCAACAATATTGAAAAACAACAAACTTAAATCCTTAATGACTCAGTAACCGGAGCAGTAAAATAAAAAAGTAAAACACCATTCTCCATGGATTAATCGTTTAAATGAAATAAACAAAACAGTTATGCAGCTTTAACCTTCTTAGCTTCCTCCCATGCTACTTCAACCCTTGTGTTTGTGTATACGGGTTCAAACATGTTTCAAACCGAATAAAATATCACTGAAAATGATAAAATGTTTGTGATAGATGTTCAGTTCATCTAATAACTGAATTTGCGAGATGTCCATTTTTCAGAAATAAACATATTTTTTTTCTTTTGAAGCTGCCATGGCAATTCCAGCTTCAGATGAATGAAAAATAAAACATTAGCGCAAGGATTATTACACAAAATGGCATATTTTGCATTAAATCAGATTATAATAGAAATAGCAGCCTATAGCTCCTTATAATAAGGATGTTCAGGGTTTTCATTTCATATATTCTTCAGTAAATTATAAAAGCAAGTCATTTAGATTAACCAGTAAAACGCTGAAAATATTTGTATAAACCATGAAGACCAAAGTTTTTCTTCAATTTGAAATCATCTTTCTGCTTTATTTGAATAGGCCTACCTATGTTACAGGTCTGCACCATTATAAATTTTTATTTCTTTCAGTGCGGGGATCGACTTTAGATGTCTTAGACAAATGTTATTGTTACGATTTTCTAGAATGATCCTGTTCCATAATCACATATTTTCTTTTAATTCGGATTTGTTTTATACTGCTTCAAAAGGAGAAAAATTAGGGTAAAAAACAAATTATTACCAGCAATTTTAGAACTGAGGGGTTACTTTTCATTCTGCCAATTAACACCTTCTAGTTTCCAGGGGATAATAAGGGGATTTTCATCCATCACCGTAAATTCTATCAACAAATTATTCTAATTTTTATTCACTGTAAGTTGTACGTTACAGTGGAAGATATAATGCCCATTTTTCAAGAAGAATTAATAAATAAATGAATGCCAGGTCTTTGGACCACATTAATCATTAATTTTGTGCACATATAGGCTGAACTGGACCAGGAAAACATCCTGAGGATAGTTAAATGAATCAGATGACACTGTCCCGGAAACACAGAATTCAAAATTCGAGCCCTGGCGATCAGAGGCTAGGCACACTACCTCTATGTCATCACATGGAAGCTCCCTATATTACTGAATCTTTACGAGTGAGCGGCGAAGGAACATTTCCAGGCAGGCAGCTTTAACCACTACACCAAGGCCTCTACCTTTCGTCAAGAAGCCCAGTAATTGTAATTATAATCATGATAATTATTAGTAAATGTAAATTACACTCCATAGATGTGTCACACCAGTGTACACAAACACTTTTTCAGGACATCTAACATTATGTGGGATGTAAAATGTTGCTATGTGACCGTCTGACAACATTTTGCCTCAAATTTTACAATAAGAAATATTAATTACTTCCTATCCTCCCCTGAAAATTACATTACTGTTATTTTGCTGGAAAATACATATAATCTCAATTTATATCATGCCAAATGTCATGTCTTGGTTGTATCAGAAAATATATCAGATGCATAAGCTTAAACTGTTAAAGTGTCTGGCGATTGTATGGCCAAATCTGTGTTGTCAGGCCAGGCTAGCGTGTTTTAACAGATAGGTTACACCTACAGGGTTCAAGATACCCTCTTGTCCACTCACACTTGCCCCCTGTTTTTGCTGTTTTATAAATTAATTTCCATTTTTTAAAATCATTGGGATTTATATAAAATCAATAGCCCTATAGTTTTATGAGTATACATTGCATATACGATCTTTTATAAGTACACTAGCTAACTATTAACTACCTGAAAAGCATAATAACTTTCTGAATGTATGTGTCATGAGTGATCAGGTTTCATAGTCAAAATGTATACAATCAAGCGGGCTATCCGAATTTCAGGCCAAAACAAAAAAAAATTGTTTGTGTCCGGTAACCCCACCGACCCTAATTTTAGGTGTCGACCCTAATTTTTTTTCCAAGAACTGCTGACCCTAATTCTTTTTATCAATAAATAACAGAACTAAACTTTTTTTTCAGAATTTTGATTGGCGCACAGTATGAAAAACGGTACTGTTTATGCAGAATTTGTTTATTTTGCTTTGCTGCACAAAAATAACCAACATGTGCATCACCTATATATAGGGTGTAGCAACAAAAAAAATAGCAAAAAAAAAAACAGACCTACCTACTCTATTTCTAAAAAGTCTGTCCCCGGAAATATACAATTAATTTTTTTAGGCCCAATAACAATTAAGATTTGAGGGGCCCACTTGGCCACCATCGTTTTTCGCATCTCAACCCTTTCAGCATGGGAGAATGGGGATATGAGGTCTATAAACGTCAGATTCTGATGAAGTCATTCCCCGCACTGAAAGGGTTAATGCTGAGGCCTGGAAAGAATCATGGGGATCATTGCTATTGCAACACCCAGAACTATGCTGACAAGAAAGATTTCAAGAGTACATGTCATCTCTAAATATATTATCTATGTGGGTCTTAAAATAAAATACATGTAGGCTACATTCATTCTTTTATTATGTCAGAAAGATTGTTTGGTTTGGCTCCTACTATTGCTGTAATCTATACCTGTATACCGATGCTATAAAAATAATAATAAGAGTAATAACAGTGTAAATACACAATATTGACCACATCAGTGTAAAAAAGAAAATACACAATGGTATATTAAGTTACTACCTATCTGGGTATATGATGCTGTACATGTATATGTTTTACTGCAATGCTACTAGCAAGAAAGAAAATATAAAAATACCTCCATCTGATGATCTCACACCTTGAACTAATGGTCTGTGTATAATTAACAACATAAAATAAAAGACAACATAACATACGGTAATCATTGTAATCTAGGCCAAATCATGAACCAATAATATAAATATTGCTCATGACAGATAATCATGATAATTGTGTCCAGTTTATCTTTCGCCATGCTCATATTATTAGCCAAAAGGGAAATGGTTTATCATTTGGTGATGTGGGGACCGCTGGTGCTCACCTAAATCAAATATTTGAACCTGAAAAAATTCTCTGTGGTAATTTCAGAGATACAAACTAACATACATAGGTCTCAGCCAATATTATCTGTGAAAATAAAAATGTCAATGTTTAGCATTATAAGAATTCAAGGTGTAGCCATGAGCTAAGAATCAAATTAATGTGGCCTACTTAGGGTAGAGAGGCAACTCGGTGGAAAGGATGTGATTTGAATTAATTTTCTGACAAATAGAATATATAAGTGATTACTACCTGAAACCGCCCCGTTCTTCGCTTTGATCTTCGAGTTCCTCTCCTGCCAGACATTTTGCATAGAATCCTTCTGATATACTGGACTGAAAATATAATAAATTATTTATTTTACATGTTTTCAACATGTGTGGCATATTTCACACATGTAACATTTATTACTGAATATAATAATGTAAAATCCTGTGATATATCTGAGGTTGTTTAAGGATACTATACACAAATGCCAGAGGCTTCCTCTGCTTAAATGTAATCCTTGCATTGGGGTATATGTGCAAATTAGCGTCAAATTGAATGCAATTAATATCCTCATGGTGGTTGCCATGGTAATCATTTTTACCTCAATTGTTTTCTATAACAGTGTCACAATAGACCTGTCAATTATTAATCATGTTGAGTAAATACATAAAACTACAGTTATAGGTGGATCACATGAGGTCTTACAAATTTCACAATGAATGCTCAACATTCTGGAATAAAAAAGGAGGTCAAAAGGTCAAACCTGATATGCCATTGATGCCAACTACAACTAATTATCTATATATAAATCAGCTGATGAACAACTCTAGGTTTTAGCACCACTGAGTTGCAGTCGGTAATACATCTGTACATAGATGGCAGGCTTTGGTGCTGCAGCAACTAACACACAGTGATTAACTCTCAAAGTGCTGAAATATTTTTATATAAATCAAGAGACCAAGGATTATTTTCAATTTGACATCATCATAAATGTCTTAGTTAGCTCGTTCTGCTTAATATGAAAACCTATGTCACGGGTCTATGGCAAATATTATTTTTTTCAGTCCGGGCATTAACTTTCATCTATAGACCTATAGACGCTAGATTCTGACGTCTAATGTCAATCCCCGCACTGAAATGGGGTTAAGCACCCTTTGTGTGTAGCTACTGAGCATGACCATTTTCTCAATGTTAGCCAAACCTCTCTAATGCTGACACATCAACTCTTTAATGGACCAATTCCTACTGTTCCCAGTTTCACATTTTTAGCTCATCTAACTAGACAGTCATGATTTGACCTTCACACTTCTATGGCATAAAGGGTCACTCTCGATTTGTTTTTCAATGATAATTATACTACTATTATTGCTTTTTATTATCTGGGTTTACAGTATCATTTGAAAAAAAACAGAAAAAACAGGAAATCATTACACTTGCCCTCGAATAATCAGGACGAAAATAGTTTTATAGAATCAGTATATTTCAGTTACATGCCTGCATCATCGGCGCATGCTCAGCTCACAGCCCGAAGTCATTAAAAAGGCATCATATGGACATTTTTCGAACCTTAGGGCCGAGATCTCTCTCCGTCACCTGGTCACAGCCATGTTCAATTCGGGTAAAGCAAATACATTAATACACGGCTTCAGAGAGGACGACACGGGCTACGCTGGAGCTAACTCAGACTCTGAGCTAGCACCAGCGTAAGTTTTAAAACTGTTTAATAAAATTATGCTGACCCTTTTTACAAAACTGCAGACATGCAAAAATAAATATTTTATCACATTCCACATTTCTCACTGAGCAAGAAAAATGATGTGCTAGATCAAAATCTGAGCTAAATTATTATATTAACCAAAAAATGTGACCTCAATGTTGCAAATTCAAGAGGGGATACAGAATCAAAAAAATTATCCAGGCACCTGAACTTTTTGAAGCAGCTGAAGAAAACTACTGAGGTGAACGTTAAATATTAGGAGTTTTAGTTTTTAGATACAACTAGTGCAGACTTCCTCGGGTAGGCCCATCCTGATTCCCACATTGTTATGTCCAAACAGCCTTAATAATGTCCTCCAGAACTTCCTTATGGCAGTGGGCATAGTCTATGTTCATTTTTTGCAATTTTTTTACGAAAAAAAAGAAAAAATTACAGAAGGGTCCACAACTTCTCCAAGCACTTGTTGCAACTACTATCAGGGCTCGAAATTGGCCGCGTCCGATCGTCAGAGGCGACCAACAATCTGGGAAGGACGAGTTCAGTTTCTATAAGCTTGTCCTACTGGACGAGTGCCCCTTCTTGACAATTATTACGAAGGAGAAGTGATATTTTTGGGAAGGACTAGTCGATTTTTCAGCTAGTTGTCCGACTGGACAAGTGGAAATTTTGTCTAATTTCGAGCCCTGACTATGAAATGCAAGTCTAAAGGTGAGAGCTGTCATCATTTTTCGTATTTGCGAAAAATCTAATGGTGGGACTAGGAACCCCTAGAAAAGGTGATAAAACCGCCATTCAAAACAAATAACGCTTTAAATTCTACAATGATGGCTTTCTACTGGTCAGTAACATAGCCCCAGTGGCTAAAACAGGTTTCAGCCACAGATTGACCGCGTACAAAATCTTGGGACGTTTTTTTGGACAGGCATATCCAAGACTTCCTTTCAGGTCAAAAATATTTTTTTCAGAATCAGTAACATTTCAGTTACATGCCCGCATGCTCAGCTTACAGGTCGCACATTCATTAATAAGTTAAGGAAATTTCTCAGACCTTTAGGTCGAGATCACTCTCAGTAACCGCCATGTTGAGTTTTTTTGGAATATTTATAATTTATTGAGGATATAGGCTACATAAATACAGTACATAAATCCACGGCCTCGGAGAGGACGACACTGCTACCAGTAATAGGACTAGTGAGCAAAAAAAATCAAACGAAAAAATTATCCCCTTAAATTGCAGTTTCTCACAAATTCACATAGAAATCCTGAATTAATTTTTCAAAAAAAAATTTTCTTGTGATGTAGCCTACAGTCCCTGACCAATGGCAAAGGCATCATTTGCCTCTCACACTAAGTCACTGACTGACCACCTGAAAGTGTCAGTCACAGTGATGATAATGAAAAAAAAGCGACCAGAGTCCTGGACCAGTGCCAGTGGAACTGGAAGTCAGTCTACCGTAATACCGTTCTGCACTGCCACTGGTAGGCACTTGTGTAAACATGAAACTGGGGTCTAAAAAAAAGAAATTTATGACGTCGTTTTTATGGTCGTTATTTGTACATGTAGAAAAAGGGTATAAATGGTATGGTCTCTGAAGGCATAAAAATGTGTTATATTTATTTGAGAAAATAACTTCTATGATGGTTTAAACTTAGAACTAGGGTCTGGAAGAAAATAACGGCGAAACCTGTATTATCGCCCCCAATGTACATATTTCTGAAAATTAGCTTGTACTTCTATAACTAAATATTTAGTTCTGGGACCTAGTACAATAAAATAACCTATTGGTACAGTTAAAGTATATATTTTCAAACATGTCTGTAAAATTTTATGAGAATCAAAGGGGTAGCAGATACTTTTTTCTAGGCCACAAAAAATTGGCGTGAGGTGAAATTTAGCATTTTTTTTGCATTTGACCTTGACCTTTCACTGACATTATTGAAGGTCAAGGTCACCGAAAAAAATAATTAAATCAGGGCTCCAGATAACATGCGTATATGAGTAAAATACGCATGTAAAAACAGCAAATACTCATTGATAGAAAATCTGAGGAGTGATATTACTCATAAAAACTATTAAATTCCCATCAAAGTAAAAAAAACCCCAGAAAAATGAAACGATTGTTGTATTTTTTACGTGAAGAGAACTATGTGACTGTAAGAAAAAAATGATGTAAATAAAGCTCTCATACCTCGTTTATTTTTTATCATATTTCACTCCTCATCACCCATTTCAATGAGTGAAATACTCCTCAAACCAAAAAATTATCTGGAGCTCTGATTAAATGTGCAATCACGTTCTATAATATTTACCGAACCTAAAAATGTCAGGTTATTATATATTTAAATTTGAAAACGTATTGTTAATTTTAAGAAAAGTTATGATGTTTTTTTCATTTTCAATAAAAAAGAGTTTTTTTCCTGCAAAAATTCTGCGGCTCTTGACAATACCGGAGAAAAGGCAAATTTGCATAGGAGAAAATGACAATATCTCAAAAACTATTTGAGATATTTAAAAAAAATAAACAGCATATTGTTCCTGATTTTTATAGCTATCACTGTGCCATATTTGAACATTTTTAGAACGCTACAAAATTTCAGTACAGTACTGACCATAAAAGAACAGTAATGTGTCTCTATGTTTAATAGACTATGTTATCATACACGAAAAAAGCCTGTTTCAACATGTTCAAAATACATTTTTTGCCGTAACTTTTTTATTCCTTATCCGATTTTGAAAAATGAGGCCTTTTTAAAATTCTAAGACCCTGTAGAATAAAATTAATCAAGCAGAGTTAATGGAAAAGTTAAATTATTATTTTATTGTCAAGTGCCTACCACTGCCAGCACTGGCACTGCAGTTCTGCCAGAAATTCTGGCGAAGTTTGGCACAATTAATGCTTTAAAATAAGTATTAAAAGGCCTACTTTTTATTTAGCAGGATACAAATAGGTGTCTTTGACATAAAATACATACTCTATTTTACCTAATTGTATGAATGGAATAGAAATTTCTGATAAATCAGTAAAAATATTAATGCTTGTTTACACTTTAGTTCATGTCGTCCATTTTGTCGTCTGCAATGGGACTATCACGACGCCTGTCGACCAATGCGCTAGTCAAGATACAGTCAAAGTTTATCAGTCGATATTTTATATTTTATTTCATAAATTAAAACTGTTTATTCCAGTGAACTATAATAAGTTTTTGATAAGTATTTAAGAAGTTAGACCATTTGACATGCAGTAAATAAATAAAAATGTTGCCCTCTATAAACCCATTAGCTTATTCTCAGAATTTTATTACATGTAAAATGGTCTAACTTGTGAAATACTTATCAAAACTTCGCGAAATTTTCAGGGTAGTCACGACATGAATGGAAAATACTTTGTGTAAAATTTCATGAAAATTGGTTGAGAATTGACTGAGAAATTCAATTCAATAATCCTGGTTGATGAATTTAATGTGAATTTGAATATATGTATACAGCTCACTGGGTTTGTTCCGTTGAAGATACACATTATATCATAGAAGGCTCCACTTCTATAATTACATGGGAGTAGCTCGCGATTTCAAGACTTTTCCACAAGCCACATATAAAAAATCGACTCGCTATTATTGTGATACTGATACAGTTTGATACATCAATTTTGGTCATTTTCTTAAATGAATGGGGAAAAGCATCACAAAAACACATACATAATAAGGGTGCACATGGGTTAAAAAAACAAATCGAACGAGCTGCAAACCCCCTGTTCTTGGGGGCCGAACATCAAAAATTGCAGTTTCTAAAAAGTGTAAAAAAAAAAGAATCTAAAAATGTATATTTAGTGCAAAAAACGAATTGTATAGCTATAAAAAACGAATATCAACCCTAAAATATTATAGCTATCGAACGAAAAAACAAACTTATAAAAACTGAAGTTACACAGTGAACTTATTGTACTGCCCCTCAACTCAACCTCATTGTACATGTAGGTCATATAGCCCAGTCAGGAAATATATATGTGATGTCTCCCTGCCCTCAACTGCCACAAGTGGAAGCCGCGTGTTTATTTGCTGACAAAACGAGGTCATTCTGTGTAACCCAATCAGAATCAGAAACAGAGGCAGAAATCTTATAAAAAATGAGGGCAATATCTTATAAATAATGAACTGAACACATTTATCCCTTATAAAAGTGAATAATGAAGCCAAAAAATGGGTAAAAAGTGAACTGGGAATAATCCATGATTTCCAGAACCCTTGCTCACCCCTATAATACGTTACGTATATTTTTAACATTTTTTAAAAATATATTTGTATTGAGCATAGTATGCAAAATATAAACATGCAAAAATAAAATATATTCACGCTATGTAATTTCAATGCTGCTAAGTGTAATTGTCCTGATACATTGCAGTAGGCCTATATGAGATATAAAGACTGTTAAAAAGATAACGTTTTTTATTTTTTTATTTTCTCAATAACTAATATAGCATATGTTTACTAACCATTAAATATTGTTTGAATAAAACCTGAACAATAAAATAAAATGTAGGTTTTATTGTATCTACTATTTTACTATGCTTCATTGCCGGAAATAATTGTAGAGTATTCTGTATGTATGTGTATGTCTATTTGTATATTTATGTATTTGTATGTATATACAAAGTTATTAGGCCTACTGATACAAAAAATAATCAATGTGTATTTTGCGTAAGCACATGTTCACTTATTTTTTATAACAATGTCGGCCTATTAAATTGGGATCATTTCGTGTGTGTTGGTTAATATTTCAAATAAAAATGCAATGTAAGTTACCAAAATATGTAATATATAACTAAAAATATTCATGTTACAATAATGTAATGATATTGAAAAATCACTACATCTAGTCAATAGCTGCATTTACATATTAGTCATAGTATGAGTGTTATGTACTTTTGCTATATGACAACGTTTCTTAGTAAAAAGCGGAATAAATCACCAAAATATGGGTTCTGTGGCAAGGAACTATTTTAAAGATTTTTTGCAGATAAAAACAACTAACTCATTCAAATGTAACATACTTTGTTATTTTGTGGCGACATGAACATAAATTCAATTTTGCAAGGAGAAATATAGGGTCAGCCAATACTTTTGGGAATTATCTTTATTATCAGGTTTTGACGAGCCCTGAAGATCTCAGTGATTTAGGCAGGCCATTCAAATATGAGCCCCGGAAATCTGATTGCATGAGATGACTATGATGTCATAAAATAATCTCATTTTAGAAACAGCTCAGTAGCATAATAATCTCGTAGTCAACAGGTTAATAAGATCACCACTCAAACAATTTATCTTAACAGTGACCTATCAATGACAACAATTAAAGGTGGTGACATGCCAAAAATGGCATTTTATGGCATTTCTGTGGTTAAAACCGCCATTTCTCTTATCTAGGCTTTTGGATAACTATATGCATTATCTAAAAAGTATATTTATGAATCAAATGACAAAACTAGTTAAAGTCACTAGAAATAAGAACACTGCTAGGGTCATCTGATTCTTGAAGTTCTATGATTTTTTCAACTAGGTCTATGTGAGAAAAAGCTCGTATTTTATTCAGTCAATTTTAAATTTCCGATCACAATAAAAAATGTATCATACAAATGACATTCGCAACAAATTTTTGATTCACACGGATTTCTGACACTAGCAGATAAAAAATAGTTGTTGGAATATATACAATAAGAGCATAACTATGCAATGCACTGATCATTAAAGATGGAGTCACGTTCTAAACTCGCATGCGTGTAAGCCTCCAGCATACAGTACAGTGTGGTTGATGAAGTAACCTGATTACAAGACTGGATACTACTCCAGCGAGACACTCACCTAACGCTGTATTAATGTTAGGCCAACGTCTACGACGCTGGCCCAGCATTGAATCATTATTAGAGAAATGTACAATGTTTGAGAGAGAGTCCTCCTGCCCAGCAAACACAAAACATTTGTATAACATTTATACAACGTCGGCCCAACGTCTTCGACGTTGGTCCAACATTGTATAAAGTCATACAAATGTGTTGTGTTCACTGGGTGTCGGTACAAGCGTGGGGTCAACCTGTTTCGAAATACCCACAGTAATACAGTCAGTTGGTTTGCAAAGCAAGGCCCAGCTAAGATCCAGTACTAAGGGCTTTGAGATTTGCTGGAATTGTTACTTATAGATGTCGCTCAAGTATATATAAACATGCTGTGATTTGAGAACTTGCTTTTAATGAGGCTTTGGGTATGAAACACATATTTAGTATTATTATAGAACAGGGCCTTGGCCTACCCACGGGCACTATTGCATTCTGGGGGACCCTTGTCCCGCGAATTTTGACAGTTGACCATACCTTTAAATTATTTTTCCCTTTTAATAATCAAGTACGACTTGGTGAAATTGGTGTTAAAAAATTACAGGGGCATTTTTCCGTCAAAAAAGCTGACGTTCGCAACCAATAATTGAACTTGTCCTCAGCTTGACGTTCATGCTGTTTGTGCTGATAATCATTCATTCCAGTTATAATAACCCTTTACGGGCTAACCTTTAAGGGCTAACCTGAAAATAGCCCTTTAAGGGTTAACCTTCGACCCTTCGACCCATGGCCCTGATAGAGGTGCTTCAATTCTGCGCATGTGCTGTAATGTGGATTCTGTGGACATTTAGTGACAATTAAGGTCTCTGTGAATGATCATGTTGTGCTTTGAGAATGATCAAGCTGACAATAAAATTACGTAATTATACATAGTGCTCACTGTATACTAGCCTATGCCAAATGTACAGAATTGACTTTTTTGAAAATTTTTGGCCATGGTTTGTGGACCTGGCATTGCTCTACTGTGATCACCAGAGCGCGCTAGCTGCATATGGCATACACCCCTCTCGTCTTATCGATAGGCAGAATCACTGTCTATTTTACACAGGCAGCTGTGGAAAAATGGCGGTCAGTGCGGCCAAGCTCCACGCAATGTGAGTAGCTTGGTTTAGCCGGGTATGTGGACCTAGGCTATTGTCTTTTTTTTACCGCAATGTTTGAGAGAATAACGCAAAATTGCAAGCTTTCGAAATAGGCCCCCATGTTTGGAATCCTACTTGTTACCATAGGCACAATCAAGGCTTATTAGCACAAAATATTTATGTTGCATTATGCATAATCAAAAACAGTAGAACATACTGAACTCACGTCAGGTTCGAGGTTGATCCACTCTGCTTCATTGCGATGTTGAATATATAATCACACACGACGTGTCATATCTTTTCCACTGCTGGGTAGATATACCACAGCTATGCCACAGCATATCAAAACGTATGCAAAAATCTGCCCTCTCACAAACACTATGATATACCGCATTCATGCCAGAGCGTTGTAGTCCGTATCCAAAAAGTGGACTTCTCTCACGCATAGCGTAAAAATCCGTAATTTATCTAAAAATCTCTCTTATTCATGTATAGAGCAGCTGCCTCTATTACGTTTTTTTTACGCTGCGGCAGACGTGCGAGGTGAGATATAATGATTTGGTACGCTATGGGTTTTCGTCTACACAGCGTTCATGGTTACTCTACATAATGCATCTGGACCGCCTGTGACGCTGGCCCACCATTGAAAAGGCATTGGGGCAACTGTTTGCGTTTGATGGGAAAGTAGAATGGTGTATTGCACCCAGTGTAGTCTTTTGTCATGAATCTGTGGGGATGCGAGGGGGTCCGTCGGTAGGGTGAACGGCCGAACCCACCTAACATTCACCAACATATCATAAACTTCATTCCTTCCCCGTCAGGTCGACGGTTCCGATTGACTTCACAAAACGCCTCTTCAGATCATTATGTTTATTGGTCTAGACACTAAACATTAGCAATGCACAACCCCGCGCACGACACGCCTCCAGTCTAGGTCCGAGCGGACGACCTGCGGCGCGTCCGCAGTCGTCAAGAGCTATGTCACAAGTGCGGGAAAAAGCTATGACCGCATGGGATTCGGATTTATGCACACGGTACTGAAGTACCAAAACGAGGCAGTCATCTCCTGTCCCCCCGCGTCCGGGGAAATCAGAGACGACTGTCACGGTAATCGAGCGAGGCAGGGATCCTACATTACCCCCGGGTTAGTGATAACCTAGGAACCCAACTAACGTGTAGGAGACTGCGTCGTGAAAGCAGCGGGGGTTGTATATAACGTAACCTCTTATAACTAATCAGGTGTGAAAAAATACAGCGTGGGTGGTCCTTGTTAATACAGCGTGGGTGGTTGTCGTCGCAGCATCCGTAATTAAAATATTGTCCCATCCTCGTAACACCAATTGTCCTATCCTCATAACACCAATTGTCCGATAAATTTTTTATGCTGCTTTGCTGCGACCAACCGATTTATTTAATTAACACTTCCATTATAAGTTAGCAAATATTTTCCTCTATAATGTAAATGCAATTTACCTATTCTAAACAGTGTTGCCAGGCCTGTAGTAGCCTAATAGTCGCGTAATTAAAATATACTCAAATCTTTTACGTAAATTGCTTGTGCAAAATGACTACGTAAATTATATGCGATACAATGTGAAATAATGTAATAGTGCGATGCGTGTGGCTGGTCTCGCAGTCTTTATCATTTGGCGCTATAGTAAACTGCGAGTGCCAGCCGCACGAATCGAGCACGTGTGTAGATGGTGCGTCCAACACATGCTAAATATAAAACGATTAATTGCATTCGCTGATCGTTAGGGGCAGTACTCGAGTACTGTATCGAACATGTGTTCGCATTATCGGTTCGGTTTGTGGGGTCGATTGTGCGTATCATAGTGTCTATTCGAATGCAAATACCCAAATCCCCGTTAGCGCGAAGAGTAAAATACTGCATGATCGTGCTCGGGCCCTGTGGGCCTTTATTGTGAGCGATCACAGCTGGCGTCTCACTGTGTGATAGCCTTGAGTTGCATTATGCGGTAACGCTTAACGTACCTGATTCGGGCGCATGCCCTACCACAGGGTTTAAAATAATTCTGCGACTGGTCGCAAAAAGACATGATAGCCCACATGTTTCGATGTGCGGTGGAACTAGTTGTTCCATGAAATGTCACGTGTGGGATATGACCGGCTATTTGCCGGCGCGCCAAACGCAAAAGTCGCCCTCTTGCGTTGGCAAAACATTAAAGTTAAAAACGCAAGTGTCTGCGTCAGATCACCTGACTTGCGGTAAACAGAAACAGACCAATGCATTATTATCGTAAAAGTCGTTGGCGATATATCGTAAAAGTCGGAGGCGATATAAAGTACGAAAATATGCAATCTGGAATTAATTAAAAATTTACCAATGTTGAATTGAATGATGACTAATCTGAAAAACAATCAGGTTATGAAATTATCAATGTTCGGTAAGCCTAATGCAGGTAGGTATAATTAAAATGACTGATGAATTTCTGGTCTTCTGGAATGTCAGTTAAAATTATTGGTTTAAAACTGAAAAACGAAAGTTCTGATGTCGATGCTGAGCTGATGCTGTAATCTGGAAGGTCCATTATTATTATCAGTATTGTCGATTTCAGCAATGCGGGGTGTAAACGGTCTCGCACTTGCTAAAAAATGTCTGTTGATCGCTGTGTCGTGCCACTACCAGTAAATGGGGAATACCCGGACAGTAGATGCAGTTGACAATACTGCTGCTGATATTGATTGCTAGCCGTGTCGACTGCTGCAGACAATCACGTATGCTGTGCTGTGCTATGCTCTATGCTGATGCGTGGTGTACATGCCCATGCTGTGTTCTGTGTGGTGGACAGGACCGTGGTTCATCGGCAACACAAAACGCTGATGCAGCGTCTGTAACTGTCTGAGGCTGAGAGGTAGGCCCACATCACATACTATGCTGACTCGTGCCACAAACCTGTCAAATCGCGTTACTTCAAACAGTTCATAAAATGACATGTCGGTCATTTGAAATTGTTTATTTAATGAAGTCATCTAAATACTGAAACACTCAGTCTCAGTCCACAGGCTCATTTGGCTTACTGTGCGGGCCTATTGGCTCTATGCACCATCTCAAACAGTATTAACACATACCAACTATTTTGTGACGTGTCGTGCGCGAGTTAGCTGTACATTGCCGTCTAAACCTTATTAAAAATGTCGGGATATGTTGAATCTTTAGAAGTGTAGGCTATTGAGATTGTCCATGCTATGTCGCATGTTGCGAGATACAGGGGTTGCTGAGATGTTTGAATATTCTTCACTGAGATTGCGCATAATTTTTTTTTGCTTAATCACACACATATATATTTGTTGTGAAAACTGTAGGTCAAAATTATATATAAAATGCCAGAAATAATTTACTACATGCTATGCTAAGCTATGATAATAGTATATAGTAAGTCGACCTGGGTGAAAAAACACATGCAAATATTGAAAATGTTTCGCTATAGCGCAACTGTCAAGTCGAATATTTCGTTATTTATATAAGTTTTGATCTACTGAAATCAACTAACATGAGAAAATTTCGTTTTCAGGCTGATAGGATAAATGTGACTGCAATAAAAACAGCTACATTTGTTTTTAGAATAATATTTTAAAACATGACTGACAGTAGTCTATGCGGATTGATGATATAATATATCATTTCACTTGATAAATGATTTCTGCGGTGAACATTCCACTTTTTTTTTATATATATATACGGCATGTTCATCGCCGATTCATTCTTGATAACTTCCGAATCAATCGCTCACTTAGTTTCGTTGATTGACGTGTAAGTCGGTTGTCGTCGTAGCGGTTGCGTTTATTCGGTTTGTGGCGGGTGTGTGTGTGGTGTATGATTGTTTGCTGCTAACATGTGGCCTATCGCACACGTGTCAGCCTGTATTGGTTTGTCAAATATGGCGTACGTGACCACAGCCGTGTAGACCCAGCCGGCAGCACGTTGCTGTGTGCTTGGGCCAGCAGGCCTGTATCATGGGTGTACGTGCAAAACTGAACAGCAGCCGCGTCTTGCCTCACATTAGCATATACATGAGCTACTCTGTGCCGAACAAGGCGCAAAGAGTAGGCTACAACGACGCCGAACACCAGGGGGCGTTGCGACGTGAAAAATTATACTATAAATTTAGCAAAAATCTCGCACAACTTGTGCTATAATTTCTTTTCCAAAACTTCTTATTCATATTTCTTACTTTAATAGTTTTGAAAAAGAAAATTTGTATGTATGTAAAAAAAATATATTTGATACTAGACCGTGTATAGTCTTGACACGTGAATAGTCTGTGCCACGAAATCAAAATGGCGGTCTAATTTATGCCAATGTGATGAGGCGACACGGGTCCACTGTCCAGGTGCATGCCGGTTATGGCGGGACGCGTGTTTGCCCACGGCGGGTGAGTAGCTAAACTAGGGGAACCAGCGTCCAATATGACGCTCACCTACCAAATACATTTATGACAATCAGCGTTCTCTGAAATAAAATATTGTTATAATGATAAAATGTTGATCTACGGTCCTGGAAATATATTTTACAAACCAACTAGGACTGTTAATTCACATTCATTTTCAGACGAACAATTTTATTTGGCCCTAATCCTATTAAAGGTTATTTGAGTCGGAGCGATATTTTTCGATAATTTTTCTTGGTCGATTTTTTGCTGAAAAATCGAAAACTGACGAGACTTCGTCTATGGACTTTAAAATCGAGTCACCCAATTATGGCGATCAACGATAAAAAGAGAGTTTTCAAAAATACCCACTTCCTACTCGCCTACAGTGGCATTAATAGGATGAAAGCATTCTAGGAACTTGTACTTTAAAAGGATAAATGAGAAAAAAAAAATTACGGTCTTTCCGGAAAAACCGACATGGTCGCCATCTTGAAAAAGCGCCAAACACGTGGAATTCTTTCAAAAAATATGAAAATTACGCTGTTTTAGACGTAAAAACACATACTTCTCCTTTGATAACTCTTTCTAGCCAGATATAACTGGCATATTAGTGTGACCTACAATTTTCACGTACCTTTGCGAAAAAAAATGCTCATGATTTTTTTCGAAAAATCCCCTAATATTTTAACAAAAACTATCCTTGAAAACAGAGGTTTCCATCTCGATGCTTGGTGAAAATGCTGTTGCGAACACGATCAAACGTCAGGGGTCACCAATGTGGGGATGCGAGGGGGTCCGTCGGCAAGGTGAACGGCGGAACCCACCTAACATTCACCAACATATCATAAACTTCATTCCTTCCCCGTCAGGTCAACGGTTCCGATTGACTTAACAAAACTCCTCTTCAAATCATTATGTTTATTGGTCTAGACACTAAACATTAGCAATGCACAACCCGCGCACGACACGCCTCTAGTCTAACTCCGAGCGGACGACCTGCGGCGCCTCCGCCGTCGTCAAGAGCTATGTTACAAGTGCGGGAAAAAGCTATGACCGCATGGGATTCGGATTCATGCACACGGTACTGAAGTACCAAAATGAGGCAGTCATCTCCTGTCCCCCGCGTCCGGGGAGATCGGAGACGTCTGTCACGGTAATCGAGCGAGGCAGGGATCCTACAAATCCACATGACTATGATTAATATAATTAGCAAGAAGTATCAAAATTATAAACCTAATATTTGCTGAAGAGACATCCAACTTTTAGGGTTGAGTTTACATAGCCGGGTTTGTTAAACATACATCACAATATTTAAGGTGTGTAGGTCTAAAATTGTTTAGTCACTTAAGTTTAAAATTAAACTTTGCGTGGTTGGATCAAGGTATCGCAAATATGACTCATTTTCTAGAGTTCTATGTTTTTGGTTGCGCTTCTTTGTTTATTAGTTTGTTTGTCCGCTTGGGGAAATATATCACTGCACATTATTATCGTCATTCATCCAATGTTCAAGTTTAAAGAGCATTATAATATAGGTTACAATTGACAACAATGCCGACAAACTTACCAGAACGAAATGGTTGACTGCTTTTTTGCTATAGATACACATGGAGATGACAGCACCCACCACACACGATACTACCAAGCAAACACGAAACGTTTAGCTAATGTTGTTTTATTGTTGGCCCGCCGTCTTCGACGTCGGCCCAACATTAAAACAGCATCGGGTAAACGTTTCGTGTTTGCTGGGTAGGCTCAATGCTAGATTAATACTGGTCTAGCATCAACGACGTTGACCCAGCATTAAACCAACATTGTGACAATGTATCGTGTGTGCTGTGAGTGGCTGGCATGTATCAACGCTGTAACGTATTGTGCCGTGCTGATAGATACACATGAAGTGCTACGTGGCGGCTGAGGCATAGCTGCGCTACAATGTATTAAAATGTAACCAGACGAAATGCCATGGAACAGCCATAGTGTAATGTTCTGTTATTGACCACCCTGTTCATTATTGAGATAATTTGTGTAGAATTTATTAAAAAATAAATGTTATGAAAATCAAAATGTCTTCACAAAACATAAAACTAAAGGTTGCAGGTGTAGAATCGGTTATATTTAATACATGTATCTATGTCATAACATTTAAAGCATGGAAAAGTGACGAAATAGCTTATTTCGCATAATCTTATAACTACCCATTTATAATTGCTAATTAGTAAACATCATGATGAGTTAGAAGCATGCCAACAAGTTTACTTGGAAGAAATGGGGAAATACTCCCTGCATATCAAAGCTTACAAGTGTGAGTTATTTACCACCTTAGCAAAAATAGTTTCAATAGTGAAGAAAATGGAATGAGGATGAAAACAACTGACAGGTCTGCGACAAACGATGGTGCTTGTGAGAAAGCCGTTTTTTCACTACGATCCAGTACGCTGTAGCATGCCTACACTGTATGGCACTGTTTCTGAGAGGGCCGCAAAAACGATCTGGTTTAATACGCTATGGCAGTGGAAAGGATATATCTGATATATCTTGCACTTGCTACTATCATATACTTGACATGCGTAGAATAAGGCGCTTTTTAACACCATATGTTGCTAAAACAATTGCAACATCGTTGATCGGTAGCGAGCTGGACTATTCCAACTCTGTCCTGTACAACGTCACCGAAAAGGAGATTTCAAAGCTGCAGGGTGTACAGAACTGTTTGGCCCGAGTTGTAGCAAAGTCTTCTCGTTTTTGTCACATAGCTCTGTGGGGATAACGTCTCATTCTCTTTCGTCGTCGAGACCCTTCGAGTTTCCGGAACTTCCCAAACGGTACCGTCCATGCTAGCTTTTTACCGCCAAAATCACGAGCCCGCACCTCTCTCAAATTAGGCGTCATGGAGGACGATCGCATCGTCTGATCCACGCAGCCACAGCTTCGTGGCTAAAGGCTGTCGTGTCTCGTCCGGATCTGTGCACAACGTTTATTTACAAGACAAATCATAACTGAATAAAGGAGGATCAAGAACATCATGGAGTCAGATTATTTGTGTTTACCGTAGCCCCGACGGGGATTGAGTGAGAAAGTAAATCGGTAGCAGTGTGGAGCGGTCCACTGACCATGCCATCGCCAATCACCCCTCATCCCGATACTTCCTCTTCTAACATCTTTGCACTGGTTACCTGTTTGTTACAGGATCAATTTTAAATTGTGTTTCCTGACCTACCAGGCTGTCCAGTGGACAACCAGTAGGCCCCTATATGTTCGAAACATGCTTCAGCCATCACGAAAGGTACTGACACGTACATTCCAGTGATCTAGATCAGCTACAAACACAAACACAAAAGATTTTGGAACTTTGCGTTGGATTACGATTATGCTTGCTTGTCGTGCCTCTGAGCTCGGATCACCGAGGATATAGGTGCTATAGAAGTTAATATTATTATTATTATTATTATTATTATTATTATTATTATTATTATTATTATTATTATTATTATTATTATTATTATTATTATTAATATTATTATTATCATTGTTATTATGCAGCTCGGCAAAATAGACTTGTATTCAGGGCTACCCCATTATATGTATGTGATTAATAAAAAAAAAATAAAGCGGAACATAGACTTAATGTATGTCACCGGTGAATAGCATCCACTTCATTAGCCCCAGCAGTGACTGTACTGGCAAGCGGTACACAATGACGAGAGGGTGAAATCTTAGCTACCACTTCATTAGACCTGGAAGGCCTAAGTCATTAATGGGATTAATGACTAAATTAGGCCTTCCAGGTCTACCACTTCATGACTTGCGTTGATATAATCACACACGACATGAAGTTGTTTTGCGTTAATTAATGCGATTGACACCTTCAAGTGAGTGTAAAATTGCTAAAGCTACATGTGGATAATTTAATAGAAGCGCTTTGCATTTTCCATCATTTATTGTGATTATTGCACCCCTTTATTATTTTGTGTTTTTTTATTATGACCAATTTAGGAATAGCAAAATTATCACAAATAAACGGTATACATACCTTTTACGACTTGAAGCTGGTCATGTGATTCTGAGGTCACGTGTGAAGATTCATGACGTCATTTCTGAATAAAATCTCGCCATATTTGTTTTGATCGTGCTTTGTTTTGACGTTTCAGCTAATTCAAGAGAGCTGAAAAAACAATTTACCTGCGTATATGCTCATTGATTAATTTACACGCCGTTTTGGAAGGTCTTCTAGATTAAAATGTGTTTAATCGGATCTATAGGGGGCATGGTAAGCTGACTCAGACAGATGATTTGATGGTGTAACGTTATCGTGATTCATCAATCCCAATCCCATCAATCCCCATCATTCATGAATTGAATATCAGAATAACGGAAATCCGAGAATCACGGAACGGAACGAAAATCGAAATCTAAGATTAAGAATAACGAGCGGAAAGATAGATAGACCCCCTAAGATAGATCGAGATAGATTATATATATAGATTTATTCATCATTCACATAAAAATACTAAATAGGGTTAATGTTACATCAGATGATCAGTAGGCTAGGCTAATAGTAATAATTATGCTTTCAAAATCAAAATACTTAGCCTAACTTAAGCCCTAACCATTCTGGAACACCAGGGGGGCAGGGACAGGTCAGGGGCCTCGCTGCGCTCGCATAGGCCGTTGTAATACACGGCTAGTCAGGGGCCTATCCCACCAACCATCTTAAAATTAAGATTATGCCAACTTTCTCATATTTGCATTAGAAAAGTAGAGAACATCCTAACTTTTTTAATGCAAATAAAAGAAAGTTAAGATGATCTTAATTTTAAGATGGTTCGTGGGATGGGCCCCAGGCCCAGGGATAAAACATTGAAAAGCAGCCTATCCTGGTGGCAGTGATGCAGATAATAATAATAATAATTGCAAATAAGTAGACCCTGTAGAATTATATTAATCAAGCAGAGTTAATGAAAAAGTTGAATTATTTTATTGTCAAGTGCTATACTTAGCTCTAAAACTATTGAAGCAGCCGCTGTAATATAAGTAAAAAATAGCTGCACATAGTATTAATAAAATAACTACAAAACTACTAAAAATAATCAAGCCATATATTACAAACTCTATAATGTTTACTATAAATCAATCTTTATCAAGTGGAGTTTTTCCAGACAAGTTAAAATCGCGAAAATTGTCCCAATATTTAAGAAAAATTACTCTGCACTTTTGGACAATTAATGTCCCATATCACTACTTCCTGTATTTTCTCAAATATTTAAGCGTGTAATCTTTAATCAATTACATGATCACTTTAATCTTCACAATTTGTACTTTAACAGTCAATTCGGTTTTAGGATAAAACATTCTACAGAATATGCTAGAACTTCTAGATAAAACTATAAAACATATGAATTCAGGTGACAAAACATTACCAATCTCAATTTTTCTAGATCTTTCCAAAGCGTTTGATACTCTTGATCATGATAGTCTTTTGGCAAAAGTAAGCTATTGTGGAGTAAAAGCAACTGCTTTATCACTTTTATCTATCAAACTGGAAGCAGTATGTAGGATATTTAAATACAACTTCTAATTTTACAGACATAAAAACAGGAGAGCCACGAGACTCGATTTGGTCCAACACTCTTCTTCATCTATATAAATAACTTTCTTTCAGCAAGTAATAGTTTTAGTTTATTAATGTATGCAGATGACACAACTCTTTGCACCATGCTCAATGCTTTACACTATTTCAAGTGACTTTTACTATGGCAGCCGTTCTGATAAACGCTTGCTCATTGCCCTTTCAAGATTCTATTTATCTTGAATAGATTTTGCCCTTTTGGGCTGAAAAAAAGTGTTGCAGCCCTTAACAATTTTCAACAGTCGTCCTGAGCCTTCAATTGGAGGTTTTGTCAAAATGTATATTTTCACCTTAGGCCAGACTTTTCTAATTATATCTTTTACTGGCTTATGTTTCTTTTTTTTACTGGCCTCAATTGCCAGGATGCAATGTCAAGATTCGAAATAAAAAAAAAATTAAAATTTACATATATCCTGGAAAAATGGAATAACTGATTGGAAGGGGTAGATCAGACAAATGCGTTCTTATTAAAAAAAAAAAAAATTGAAAATGACAAATTTATTTTGTGTAAATCAATTTTGGTGGGCCCGTAAAACATATAATAAAAAAAGTCTGGCCTTATGTCAGATCATCATAATGAAAGGGTTAATTTCTATTTGAACGGGCATTGCAATGTTGCAGCAGCCGCATGCTTTGATTCACATTGACTACCAGTCAATGGTGTGATAATGTCGCTGTCGCTAGCCCGACTTTGAGCCAGCCGCCACACCGGCCTATTTCACCTCAGAGCTCTATTTCCGTGACCAACGACTTACTTCCACCATTGACTTTTCTTGTCTGGCAGAAGCAAGGTCGTTGGTGACAAGATCTACTGTACCGAACAACATAATTTGACAAGTTGTTAACCAATGTTTCATGTGTTGAGCAAAACACACAGTGACTAGGTAAATTTAGGTAATCAACTCTTATGGGTGCAAATCTGCTTGTAAAATAAATAATTTAGAAACATATCACCCTCGACGTGATTGAACACCCACAATTTTACTACCACACCTTTGTTTAGAAGCGCATCGCTACTAAATAAATTCTTTTAGTAGCGCAAATTGATTTAGAGCCAAATTTTAGTCATGTGCGACCTGGTAGATTGAGCCCTGAGTGACACTTGTAAACTGTTTTGATTATTGTTTATCCTTGTACCTAGCAACATGAGCGAGACAAGTGGGATGAGGGGGGGGTAAATTGTATCATTTCCCCTTTAGTTTAATATTATCATAAAGATGAGATGATAGTCCATTCTAAATATATCTGGTTTGTTTTGTCACAGCTGGCATGCTGCTTCGGCAGTGCTGCTTGCAGTTTATGCTGCAAATGTTGCCCATCATGCAAGAACTCAACTGCCACAAGACTTGCATATGCACTGGTGTTGTTGGCTTGGACTGGGTTGTGTCTGATCATGCTGATACCAGGATTAGAGGATACACTTAACAAGGTAAACATTTTTGATACAATTGCTGTCAGGTGAATTTAGGTGAATATGGGAGCATCGGTGATAGTACAGTGACACAGGAAATCCCTGTTTGATATACACATATATGCATTGTAAATTTGCTAATATTTTCAAGATCAAATTGATGTTCCTCGCATGCAGTGAAATATTTTTTTTGCTTTTAAAGCGGTCTTTTTCTACTGAGTCTCCCATACCTCAGCAGGATGGGGTTATAATTATAGGGAACTTACCATGTTTACCAACCTTAGCTGACAAAAATAAAGTAGAGAACAAGTGGAATTTTCAAGGAAAATTATTTTAATAAAAATTACAACACGTCAGCCATATTTAGACAGCAGTCATATCTACTGAACTTATTTCTGTTTAGGTCCCAGGATTGTGCACAAGCTTCTTGGATAACAACAGCATTCCATGCAAAGTGGTAAGTATCACCAGAGCTCCAGATAATTTTTTGGATTGAGGAGTATTTCACTCATTGAAATGGGTGATGAGGAGTGAAATATGATAAACAAATAAACGAGGAGTGTTTTTCATACAACAAGATGAGCTTTATTTGGATCGTTTTTTTCTTACAGTCACATAGTTCTGTTCACGTAAAAAATACAACAATCGTTTTATTTTTTCTGTTTCTTTTTTACTTTGATGGGTATTTTAATAGTTTTCAATCAATGAGTATTTGCTGTTTTTACATGCGTATTTTACTCATATACGCATGCTATCTGGAGCCCTGTATCACAAAATAATGTGGAATTTTCATATGATACATTTAAAACTCATTTCTTTATTTTCATGATATTTATTATTACACACAACTAAAGGATTTAACACCATTTAACTCGCCATGTTTTGCGATTCAACGTTTCATTTGCTTGATGTTGTGTCTTGCTGACATGATCCACAGTGAAGGCCTGGTATTTTAACTCAAGATTTAACTTGTTTATCACATCTGTTAATGCTTTTTTATTTGTCCTACATACAAGATATTTGAAGGCTAAGTTGGCATTGACTTTGCTGGATTGACATGGTTTGATTCATATTGTACATATATGTTAACTCTTGTGCTGATAAATTGTTTGATTCTATTTTTCTGTCATTTGAAGCTGGAATTGCTAACACAATTTCCAGCTTCAAATGACAAAAAAAATTATAATTATCAAAAATAGACATCTCCAATATTGGATTAGCTGAGCATCTACCAAACAATAATTATCAAATTTAGTGATTTTCCTGTTGATCTAAGACATTCTTGTACAACCTAATAAAAGAAGTTAAATTTTGACTATGTTATGATCGGCGGTTAGATGGTTATTTTATATTTTCTCTTTTCAGGCTCATCCAGATTTCTCAGATTATGCTTGTAAATCTGTAGCTAATTGCGGTCTCGTGGCTGGATACCAGGCTGTTTACAGGGTCTGCTTTGCATTGACTTCCTTCTTTTTCCTCCTCTGTATAATCATGATTAACGTCAAGTCATCTAAAGATTTCCGTGCTTCAATCCAAAATGGGTAAGTGTCTGGCTTTAACAAATTATGTTGAAAATAACATGCCTCTTATAGGGATTTGAAGTCTTTTGATCAACATTCTCAGAGGAGTACACATTCGGCATTGTACTACTAACTTCTATTAAGATTATCCCTGTACTAGTTGTTAATGAAAAATTAGGTTAAACCATAACATTCTGACGTTAAGAAGTTCACTTTCAAAATGATTGCTGTTGCTGTTATTACTATTAGAGATGAAATTTGAAAGTCTTTGTGTATTTATTTCAGTTTTTGGTTCTTTAAAATCCTGATCCTGATCGGAATCACTGTTGGAGCTTTCTTCATTCCCTCTGGTAGCTTCCACACTGGTATGTATTTTTGGCTGTTTATGTTGTTTTATGTAATTTTTTTACTAAGCCCATATTGGAGAAGGCAGGTATCACATGAAGTGAAAAAAAATTGAATAAATACTGAAAACCAAGTCAGCTGTACTTCATATGCTTACATTTATTCACTATATATATTCAAATTGGCTTTTTGGGGGAGTTCTCCACCATCATGTGGGAATGTAGCTCTGTGGGTCATGAGAAGACAGAGATCTCTCTCTTAAGTGAGGCTATCCCACCCCATAACGTGATGCTAAAGCTGCTTGAGAGCATGATTGGGGGACCAAGATGGAAATCAAATGCCATTAACCCTTTAACCGCCAAATTATTCAATTGAATTTTTCACCCACTTGAAGTTGTGTCTCGCTGACGCGATCCACAACTTCAAGTGAGTGAAAATTATTTATATTTCACAAAATGACGGTCACCTTTTTAAAATTCTTGCTGATTGATGTCATGTTTTATCTTCAACATATTTAAAAACTGATAGGCAATATGCTAATGAAAAATGTAGAACACTAATATAATCATTAATTGGTTTAAGGAATAATGTTGCTGTTGAATCTCTCCATAAATAAGTGATGTTGGTATATAACATAAGAAGTAGAGGATGGTTGGGGGAGGAGATGGGTTGAGAGAAGATCAGCACCCAGCTAACTTCCAGTTGGTAGACAAATGACTAATTTTTGGGCGTCAGCCTTGGGCTAAACTTCCCATGCAGGAGCTCTTTGATTGGTTATCTAGAGAGATACTTTTATTTGGTGTGTTAAAACTGACTGGTTGGGTATTTTCGTATACCTCTTTGCACAGAAGTTGCCGAAAATTGTAGACAAAATTATATCTGACCACAGCTTATTGTGTATGAGAACAATAGCCAGCAAACAGCCAAAACATGTACAGTCTGAGCAGCAGTGTTTCATCTAGGATTCTTGCACGACGGGGCACCCGGTTGAGGCATTTTCAATACCCCCGTCATAATTAACCCTTTAACCGCCAAATTATTCAATTGGAACTTTCACCCACTTGAAGTTGGGTATCGCTGACGCGATCCACAACTTCAAATGGTTAAAAATTATTCCAATTTGACAAAAAAAAGGCTAACTATTTTCAAATTTTGCTGATTGATGTCACGTTTTAACTTTAACCTGTTTAAAAGCTGATAATTATGTAATGTGCTGATAAAAAATGCAAAAGACGATTATAATCGTTAAGGTTATAAATAAAGCCGAGACGCATCACCAATGATGTCCACTGTGTACACACTATCATTAGCGTATTATGTAATAGGTGTGAACGCACAACATACGAGCTTGATCAAAGGGTTTTGCACTGGTTTGATCAGTTACAATCACATGGGTGAGGTTCAATAGGACGTGACAACAGATCAAGGGGCATGGTGTTTTCTGAATTTTAAGAAGAAAACATGGCAGTTATGAAGGTCAACATGGCGCTCATGAAGGACAGCATGGTACAGCGCCATGTTTGAAATGACCAGATGGAACACTGAGCAGCACACAAAAAAACTGTTGCTCAAATACAATAGATAAAGATGTTTATCGACCCTTGTCTTGCTGAATTGTCTCTTATTGTATTTTTTGTCATTTGAGCTCGCAGCATCAAATGACTAAAAAAAAAAAAAAAATTGAAAATATACATCTTCTAAATTGAATTCTTTGACTAACTGAGTGTCTACCACCAACTATAATATCCATTCCGGTGACATATTATTTGGTTTAAAATCTGTACAAAACTGTATACGGGCGTCGCAGGACCAGGGTTAACATTAGCCTACATTTATTGTTATCTCAAGGGGTACTCAAGCTTATAGAAGTTATTCTAAAGAGGACAGACAACTCATTCGATCTAGAGTGATAAATGAAATATTTAAAAAATAGTAATTTTGCATTTGATAATATAACCATTTTAAGTATTTGTATTGCTTTATTTTTATTAGCTTGGATGGTGATTGGCATGATTGGTGCCTTCCTCTTTCTGTTGATTCAACTGATTCTTATTGTGGACTTCGCTCATGCCTGGAATGAAAAATGGGTCAGCAACCATGAAGATTCTGAGTCAAAATGCTGGTTTGCTGGTAACTAGTTATTTTCTGTTTTATCTTTTTCTTATTTGCTCAACACTCTCACCACCATTGTCCACTTTTGTTAGCTGAAATGCCTGACAAAAGTGGACTTTGATTGTGAAGTAAACCTAATGTATTTGAACTGCAATTTTTAGCTGCATTAGTGGTGATTGAAAGTTTATTATGCAGAGTAGCCAACTAGTATAATGTTTTCAAAACAATTTTGATATTAGGGTTCATCTCCTGCAAGAATATAGCAAATTATTGCAACAACAACAATTCCCTTAAAAAGGTATTTTTTATTTTTTAGCATTTCCGCAGAAAAGAACAAAGATCTGTAAAAATCAACCCCCATCCACACCACCTGATTCTGTAGCTCGCCATTTGACAGTCTGTGACTTGAGTGATTTCAAAGCAGCAAAAGATTTACTGATTTTGATGTCCCGATGTATATATAGTCGTCCTTGCACTTTGTATGCTGACATTGTCTGCCTAATTTATACCTACTAATATAAACAGATGCCTATCTGTTTGTGGTATTAAATGTTCACCTTGTATTGTTTGTATTGTAGGTTTGCTGTTTTTCACCATCTTCTTCTTCTTGTTGGCAATCGCATTAGTTGTACTCTTCTACATCTACTATGCTGTAAGTATTATTTGAAAAATGTCTGCTGGGCAGTATTTTGTAATTGTGACTGGCCCTGAAATTTTAAAAATTCTAAATTAGAATCTGCATATTGTACTTTCCTTTTTTTCCAGATTAGTAATGCTTCTTGTCTATAATTGTTATGTCATCTCCATTGAATAAATAGCTATTGATACCATTGAGGCAATTTTCTAGTATACTTTAGGCATAGCTACTTGCAATATAAATTGATTTTTTAATAATGAAATATTTTCTTTATACTGAACTATTTGTATATCAACATTAAGGTGCTAAATTGTAGAATTGAAATTTTTACTCACTTAAAGTTGGTGTCTCGTTACAGCGACCCACAACTTGAAGTTGGTAAAAATGTAGAATTTATGTTCAATATAGAACTCTATATTTAACATATCCAAATGTAGCATATTGAATGATGATTTCTCCTTCAAATTTTCTTGTTTGAAATGGAGGACAATAAAAAAAACACTTGATAATTAATTAACCTATAGATGTGATTTGCAGTTTAACTCTAACAACGCTGAAATATGTTTGAAATAATTTTTAATTGTGAGGGGACAGTCTTTATACGCTACTAAAGTCTACATCCTCAGATTCTGAAATATAAAGAAATTTTCAGCGCTGGAAGGGTAAACCATGTTAACTGATAACAATGAAATGTCGGTGTGGTCATCAGTAATTTTAGATTATTTTGTAAAAATATCAGCACTTTCAATGATATGTTATAATTTCTGGTCACATTATGTTTCTTCACTTTAGTCTGGTGACTGCAAACTGCACAAGTTCTTTGTCAGCTTCAACTTGATCCTCTGCGTGATTGTGTCTGTCTTGTCAGTTCTGCCAGGAATCCAAGACGGTGAGCGAGTACAGAAACATTTATTTGCTGTAGAAATGCAATGGGGAATTTTAATCTTTAATCCACTGAGCACGACTAATTTTCAATCAATTTTATTAGCCGATCAAATCACTCTTACTGGGAATGAAATGGGCATTTTAACATCTAGATTTGCAAATGTTTGGTCTCTAATTAAACTAATATCAGTAATGTTCACTCAGTCTTGTGGGTCGCTGTTACTAAACAATGCTCAATTAAAATGTTGATCATTCATTTCAGCATAATGGCACTCAATCTAGATCAATAACTACAGCAATATTAAAGGCTTATCAATTTTATACTGGTGAAAATATTTAATTTCTCTAGTTCACTGAATGACTGGTTATGAAATGAAAGGAATTATGTTTTATATATTTTCAGTGAACACTAAATCTGGATTGCTTCAGTCGTCTATCATCAGCCTGTACGTCATGTATCTCACTTGGTCAGCCATGACTAACAACCCAAGTAAGTATTAGTACAGAATATCATACTATCAATATCAACATCTTGATTGACACCTGTATTTTATATATTTAAAAAAAATATATATAAAAGTTAAGATTTATCTCAACTTTTCTAATGGAAATGAGAGAAAGTTAAGATAATCTGAATTTTGAGATTCTTCAGAGTTCCCGCGGGTCACTAAAAATCATTAATAGTCATTAAATTGAAAAAGAGGACTTAAAAAGTCATTAAAAAGTCATGAAATTTGATTGCTAGTCATTATAAGTCATTAAAAATGAGAAAATCAGCGATTATATGGGCTCTTATGTATGATCATCAACCAGCCTGTCCTAACAAATATACTACTGTTTTTCTGCTAGTTTTGAAGTCCGTGTCACCTATCATTATTGTCGAAAATTGCATGCAGTAGGCCTATGATTCCAGGTCTAACTGTTATTTTGCCATTGAAATATGGCAAAAATGTCTACATAAGTATTAATTTAATTATTTTCGTCAATAAAAAAGTCATTTAATTTCAAGGGAAAAGTCATTAATAGTCATTATTTTTAAGAAGAGTAGACCCGCAGGAACCTTGTTCTTAGTGGGATTGACCCCTGTGCTCCAAGGGTTAACCCTTGACCTGCTGAATTGGTTAGGTACTATTTTTCATTCAGCTGGAGCTCGAATCGCTAACTTGATTAGCTGGGCACTTATCACAAGATATTTTATCAATTTTTGTGGCATTTTAGATGGTTTGAAACTTTTCAAAAAAACATATGTACCACTGTGCAAAGCAGCATCTGCCTACTTTACAAGTGAGCAGATGCTCATTTCTACATCAGTCTCAGTAGCATACATAAGGGCAGCACATTTTGGCGCCCATGTCACATAATTATGTGTAGCACATGGCAGATAAAAGATTTTAAAAAAAATTGTTTTGTCAATCTAAATATGGTACTTTAGCTATGATGTTTTTTCGAGAAAAATGTGTTAAACCACGTATTGTTATAAGATATTGTGAACTATCTTGTTATATCAAATCAGATTATAATCATTAATTCACATTGTGGCACCAATTCACATCTCAATGTCAATTAAAATGAAATAACTGGGTGTTAAAATGTTTAACCCTTTTAGCGCAGAGACCAACTTCAGACATAAGAATCTGACATATTTTTATAAGGCCTATGTCAGAATCTGACATCTGATAGACATCAGTCTAAATTCGATCCCCGCTTTAAAAGAATTAAAAAATAATAATGGCTGTAGACCCATAACATTGTAATTCAAATGAAGACAGAAAAATTTACTGCGACATTTGTGATGACATCAAATTGAAAAAAACCTTTTTGGTCTCCATGGTTTATGCACAAAAATTTCAGTGTAAGGGTTAACATGTTAAAAATCGATCTTGATATAATCTGGGGCTTTTTTCTTTTAGATAAGGAATGTAATCCATCCGTACAAGAAATGCTGGGCCTCGATGACGGAAACAAAACAGTGTCTGTTGAGAATAATTCTATCACGGTTGATTACAAGAGTTTGCTGTCACTTGTGATTTTCCTGGTTTGTGTCCTCTATGCCAGGTAAGATTCAAGTCAAGTTGATTGTTTACCTTGTCAGTGTGTGGATAGACTTCTGACGTCTAAAGTCTATACGCGCACTGTAAGAGTAAAAATATTTCTAATGGTCGTAGACCCACAGGATAGGTATTCAAATAAATCAGAAAGAGCTAGCTAGGACATTTATGATGATTTTAAATTGAAAAAAACAACTTTGGTCTCCAAGGTTTTTATTTAAAAAAAATCAGCTCTTCAAGGGTTAAGCTGAATGTTATAAATGGTACTTGTATGGCAGTAATACCTACCTTTACCCGCCAAGCTATCTGATTTTCACGCGACCTACAACTTCCGGTGGGTAAAAAATACTCATATTTGTTTAGTTAGAGTCCAGAAATTATTCAGGAAGTGCAGAAAATGATTGCTGCCAAGTGTTTAATCAGCAATATTTTTTTACTTTGTTTCATTTTTTTGGTCGGGGCAGAAAGAGATTTCTGGAAATAATTTTCTGGTGTAGATTGTGCTTCAAATTCTTGCAATATATAATTTCAAACATTTAGGAAGTTTTGTACCTATTCAAAACTGTGAGTTTTTTTATGTCTGTAATTTTAATTTTGTGATCCATCTTCTTATCAGTAGTATATCATTCACTTCATTTAACTATTTGTATGTGATAATTGGATTATACTCATACTCAATGGAACTTCCAATGTTTTTTTTTTAATGAGCAGTATTTTCATAAGATTTTGTTATATGATAAACATTTCATGCTTAACTTTTTATGTAAACATTTAATTGTGGAAAAATAAGCATCTAAATGCTATAATCATGATAATTATTGTTGCTGTCTAGTTGTAAAATGTATTAAAACTAATAGAACAAATAAATAATTTTTTACTTATCTACACTTATTTTTGTCCAAATATGTTGATTAGTAAGAGTAGTTTAAAATCCTCTAATAGTATATTCTGTTTGTAAGCATTAAAATTGTCAACATAATTGTCATTGGGCATAATAATATATTAATATATTACACGTGATAATATTATTGATAAAAAATGTATTAATGCTGCTTTCCCAAACAGATACCATAATGTTGGTGATATACTGGAATGTATGGATGACATTTGTGTGATTTCTAACGAATTATACTGTGTATCTTGGAATAATTGATTTGTATTTCTTGTGGCAGTTTACGGTCCAGCTCACACAGTCAGGTTGGCAAACTGTCCATGTCTGACAGTGAGAAAGCTATTATAAGCTCAGGCTCTGGTGAGTCAGGCACGCTCAGTGGATCATCCGCTTCCCCGCAAACACAAGACATTGAACCAATGTTGGTTTAATGTTGGGCCAGCGTCGACGCTGGCCCAGCGTTGGGTCAATTTTTTGTGTTTCCTGGGTTATCCCTCTCTATAATCTGATATTTCTTTATTTTATGTTGTTAAAGATGGACAAGTCTGCATGCCCCCTGTGCGAGTGATGTGGCATGTTGTTATAATTAGTTTTCTCTGTTATTGTGCTGAATGAAGACACAACACACACCATAAAATGGCATATTCTTTGTCAGTAATCTAAGCTTAACAAAATTGTATATCCCTAACTTTTTGTAAATGACCTGTAATTCATTAAGTTTTATACATTGGCCACTGATACATAACTTGTTTATTTTTGCTTTTTAAGTGAAAATCATGCAAAAAAAATTGTTCTAGTTTTACAAAATATTGTCTCTATTACTGAAAGTCGTGTAAAATTATTTGTTTTATTTTCCATCTGGTTTTTGTGTGAATGTTTTGTGTCTTTTACATCTCTGCATGACGATGGCTTTATTTTATTTCAGATAGGTGGCTGTTATTTGATTGCCGGGCATGATATCTTAGATGTAGATAAGTTACCCTTAAAGGTGATCTATCACCCCTTATATGGTATGAATAAGTATGTCCTTATATGGAGTGATCGAGGTGATTGATCATGTGACCCTCTCATAAGGAAACACTTGTGCCCCATCTTGTGGCAACTTTGATTTATTTGTCACAAAATTATTCATACTATATAGGGGTGATAGATCACCTTTAAGATGTCACAAGGCGTAGTATGCGACCATTTATTTATTTTATCCCCTGTTACTTTATGGCAGTTTTAGTTCCAATTTCTTTTGGGGCTTACTCTGCAACTCTAGAACAGAGGTGTCAGATAGTGATAAACCTGTGGGTAAGTGCCGCTACACGAGGGGAATAGGCCTGACCGCAAAACATGGCAGCTCTAACATCTTAAGAATAGAATACAATAATTACTGGTGGAGACAGCTAATACATTAACTTCTATGTACCGTACTGTAATACTTTACACCAAATCTACCACATTTCTTTAGTATAACTTTAATGATTATATAGGCCTATATATTTTTTTCATTTTATTATTGGCACATTAACCACCAGCCTTAAGCAGGTTGAAGATAAAACATGAAGTCAATTGTCAATATTTTAAAATCGTTGACCACCATTTTGTCAAATCTGAATAAAGGGGTGAAATTTCAATTAATTAGTTTGGCAGTTAAAGGGTTAACACATTTTATTTTAATTCTAATTTACTGAAGTAAAAATTAGCTGAATGAGGGTTTGTATGCTGCCTTTAAAACGCAATGCAACTTTTGATTTCAAGGACTTGAAAAGCATTGAAAATCACATTATTAATTTCAGGTTCCTGAAGCATTGCATTTTTGGTACAGAGTTTAAACATCTCCAATGTGGAAGTGATAGTGATTATCGGCAGCATGCCTATAATATGCCTGCGGAGTCCCTCTCGGATTTGTACATCTAATTTTCCTGTACATGTAGCCAAATTCACGATGGCATAGCAATGTGTCGCAGTCCAATTCATGATGGATTCTACAGATGGCCAGTTTAATAATAAACTTTGTAAGAAAAAACTTCAATGTTTTCGGTGATGTTAAAAATAGGTAATTTGAGTATTGAAAAGCCTTGAAGAATTCCTAAATGTCACCTTGACTAGAAGTACAAACCCTGCTGAAAATATCACAAAATATCACTTCCCAGCAAACACGGGGAATTCAACCAATGCTGCTTCAATGTTGGGCCAACGTCGAAGACGGTGGGCCAACATTGAAGCAGCATTGGGTGAATGCCCCGTGTTTGCTGGGTTGACAATATTAGACAGGTTCATAAGATTTTAAATACTCTTAGATCATCAAGTTTCTAAATACTAATGAAATTGTTGCTGGAACAAAAAGTTGAAATGCCCTATATCCTAAGCAATAGCAACAATAGCCATAACTAAAATACAGTTTGTTGAAAATAAAACATTTTTAATGGAGGGGAACATAAATAATTTATTATGTTTGATCAAAAAGTAGATTTATCAATTCTGGTTGACCACAGTTTCCGAGTAGACAGACCTGACAAGAAGGATGGTGAGTCTAATTAAGATAAAACTAAAATGTCAACCACCCCATCATGCCAACTTACATTTACATTTAAGAGAAAGTAAACTAATTGCACATAATTCATTTATTTCAATACAAGTGGAACTTAAGAAAATTACTAATAATGTTAATAGACTTCAATTTGTTCTCTTTGAATTTAATTTATGAAAAGTACAGGTGCAGATTACAAATGAAGCTACAATTGGGATGCCCCGGAAGTACAATAGGCTTATATATTTCATACAATTCAAGCTGCAGTTACATCAGTAATGACCGGTTGAAATGCAGCATTGAAGGGTTAAAATAATACAACGGCTCGAGCAATTATAATAACTTGCTATTAATGCAAATAATTCAAATTCAGTTTTCTAAATCCCTTGCTATCATTCATCTTACCCTGGTGTATCAGAAATGAGTTACAGAGAAGTTTTTATTTCAATAATGGTTCCTATTATCCCAGTGTTTTCTGATCTGACGACAAGCTTCTCCCTCTGACCAAAAAATATTCCATTTTGACGACAATGATATATATCGAGAAAAAAATTAATGAAAAATGAGTTTTTTCAAAGCTTGAATTGTACCTTTAGTTATCAGGAGAAGAAACCTAAAGCCTTATCTGAAACAAAAATTTCCGGTGGGGCTTACCCCCGGACCCCCTGGAGTTGTGATTGCCGGAAGCCACGCCTGCGTGCTAACACCAGGTTTGGAGTCAGAATCTTCATTTTGTCTGACTCCCAACTTTTTTCAGAGCCAGAAACACTGTATCCAACTGTTTGAAATGGGTGAACAACTGTTGATCTTATCCTGGGCTGTTCAATTGAAATCAGATTGTCATTTCCATCTTGTGTCCATGAACTATTGAAAGCTGTCCAGCGGATGACGCCCCATTTTGATCATTTCAGACATCTTTCAAGAGGCTCCCATTAACAGCGTGTTCAACCACCGCTGTGCAAAACTACTTTATAGAATTTTAACAAAATCCTGCAACATCTTGTGTTGGCAGCATCCGTTCCAGTGCACATACTAGCATGGGAAAGCTGTCAATAAGCGATCGCGAGGATGTCTACATCATTCAACCTGACAAAAGTGACAAGCTTGATGGTGAGTGGACACAGGGTGGTCTCGGCAATACACTAACCTAAAGGCCCACAGACACTGCGGGTAGTGCCAAACTGTAATCATAAACCTGAAGATGTCCTAGTATTAGTCTATATTACTAAACCTGGCATTATTCTGTGTGTCTGGAGGTCTTTATCTATGGTAACATACACTGTATGTTATTTCCTCCTGATAGGTAACATAAGCCTTAGTTATCATATAGACATAGACCAGTATGTAACAATAAGCCACATGTGTATGTCCTGCATACAACCTTCAAACATTTAACAAACATCGGGGAAAAGGTACTTGTACATTATTGAATTGTGTGTTGTCGTTAATTTCGTGGAACCTATTTGTTTTGTTATATGCATGAAATTGTTGTTTTGTTTAGCTGCATACTAACACTTACCAACGCATGCTTAATATAATGTTACACACACTTTACAGATGATCCCACAATCCTCACAATGACGTATGCATGTATTATGATGTCTGATTCATGCCTGTGAAGGTTTTTCTTGATTTAAAAAAATCAACATATTGATTTGTGTGATGTGCTATATGCTTGCTTGCTTCACAGTATGAAATAGCCTTGATCGAAGCATTTTTTTACAGGAATATTTTAATTGATGTCACAGCTCATATGGTCTGCTGATATCTAAATCACTGTTTTATCAATGTAATCCCTACCTAGACAATGTGTAAATAAGTGGTGTATGTAACTTTGTGACACAGTATACGAAATAGTTCTGCAACCAACATGGGAAATCTTGGATTGAAAAAAGATGCAAATTCTGATGATGTCTACATAGCATCGGAGAAAGGTAGAAAGGGACCTTGGTTGGATATGTGTGCCGTCACCCCTAGTGCTTAATTACTTTCCTCACAGACTACATACCGATCCTTTGTAAAAAAAATGGTAGGCCTATTATTGCAATTTACACAAAAATCCTGATGTCCCAATGATTCAACAAATAGCAGATGTTAAACCCTCTTATATAATCCTTGGTTATTGTCGAATATATCATTAGATGATAGTGAGACAGTGATTTGAATTTAAATTAATTTTTTTTTTCTTATTTCAAGCGTGAAATTGAATGATATCTTAAATTATTCATAAAAAATATTTCTGGCATAAAATGAAAAAAAAAAATGTGCACTCAGTTTTTTTTGTATATTAATAGTTAAATTTTAAACTTCACTGAATTTTATTGAATAAATAATATTAAAAAGATATATTGATTCTAACTGTGCCCCTTTCACATTTTTGATGTAACTGTTTTTTATATATTTCACAATCATTACAAAAGCAGAGATGCCCACATTCATATCATATATGGTTTTTACCATCTGACTAAGCTGTTATGCTTTGCAAAATTCTCCTATAATTTTAATCTCTATCAATAGTGTAGAAGCAGACTACTTAAACCAGACTACTTAAATTATTTCCTCCAATATACATCCAATTAGATTCAATTATGATTATGGGTGCAAAGATTATTTTTTTTAATATCAAGAAGCTGGCATCTCTGCACAAAAATAAGGATGAAATGGGTGACTGCACATATTCCATTTATACTAGTACTTGTAGTAGGCCTACCAATCACCCTTTGTTACACACTGTATTAACTCCTCCTTCCTGCTAAGTTGATCTGTCTGTGTGAAATAATCCATAACCTTACTGTGTTCTCACTGAATATACTACCATCACTGCAAAGAAATGTTCTCTGCGACGTGCATGAGCATTACAATGTTATGTTCACTATTATAGTACATGTACAGCACAGCAAAGTCAAGTGTCAAATTTTCCATCAAATTAAATTCTACAATATTGAATAAATCTGTTTTTTCAAACTGAAAGCTTTCTTTCGGGTTTAGCTGGAAATTACTTCTGCAGTTTTCATTTTAAGCCTGATAGTTTGTCTAGAAACTTTTAGGACAAGGCACACTTCTAGTACAGTGGATCCTGTCACCAACGACCTTGCTTCTGCCAGACAAAAAAAGTCGTTGGTGGCAGAAAGTCGCTGGTCTCAGGAATGGGTTTTTGCTGTAAAATTTACGGGTGCGGCGCCTGGCTAAATGTGGGGCTAATGACGCCGACATTCACCCACCATTGACTGGTAGTCATTGTGTATCAAAGCACGCGGTTGCGGCAACATTTTAATGCCTGTTCTAATATCACTGGATGATTATGACGGTGTTTTTCAGAATGGACACTAGCTACGCTTATCACGCTAACAGAGCACACGCTATATAAGCCCGGGTAGCTTCTGACCCTTTACAGACATGAGGCGTTGTGACTATAGGACAGGTAATGTAGCCCTATGAGCGCTACAGTTGTGGTCATGTTACACCTGCTTACTTGGTCTAATAGATTGAAATCGTTTTTACACGATCGTTGGGGGTCAAATAAGTCCAATCGTGATATAATTGAATCGTGTTAGGCCCCTATACATAACAGAATTGATCATATATCGATCAAAAATTATCATAGTGGTCATATGTGTATGTTTCTAAGACGTATTACAGCTATGTTAATTGGTCACACTAGGTCGGACGTACACCGTTCCCAACAAACAAGACGTTGAATAAATGTTGGTTTGACATTGGTCCACGCTGGACTAACGTTAAACCACCATCAATGTTGGTTTAACGTTGGTTCACCGTCTACGACGCTGGACCAACCTTAAACCACCATTGATACAACGTCTTGTGTCTGCTGGGTATATGTGACCGGACCATGCTGATATAGGACGTTCGGTACATGTACGTGTGAATAAACACGCGTGGACGGCTCATTAAGGCAGTGTATTGTATTAAAGTGACTGGGGGATTAGTTGTCATGCTATGTCCCGACGCGATGTTGTTCTAATGTTGGCCAACCCTGCATCAACGTCTCGTGCCAGCTGTATAGTCCCCAGTAAACATGAAGCATTGACCCAAAGTTGTTTTGATGCGGGCCGACGTCGAAAGCAGTGGTCCAACATTAAAACAACATTGGGTCAACGTCTTGTGTTTGCTGGTCAGTGGAGACTGTGTATAACGTAATTATGACAACGCCGCTCTATCTACAAGCCAAATACACAACTAAATAGCAGCTGACATTTAGTGTGCTATAGACAATATTATTTGTATAATTAACCATGGCGTATCTTCTTACTACATTCCCTGAACAATTTATTACGATTGTATTTTAAAACATGTTTAATTAGCGCTATGCAAAATACACAATTTTATATACTTTTCGACCAATGCGAGCATTACATTGATTCATAGGGCATATCTTTAGTTGATCATTGGACATGAAGGGTTGGATGATTTCCTACCGGCGCTAGGTGATATTGCTGTGCAGTAACATCCACGGTCTGAGGCAGATAGGCCTCTTGCGACAGCAGCCTGATCTTCCAGCGTTATACCTCGCTGTTAACCATGATATCTACACAGTCAGATCTGATATGCAGTGGTTTTGCTCATCAATGTTTCCAAAAGTCGTATGACAGAAAGACATTAAACGCGTTAGACAGAAAGTCGTTGATCACAGGTCGTTAACTATAGAAAAATGTTCTGTACAAGAAAAAAAAGTTGTTGGAGACAAAAGGTCGGTGATGGCAGGTTCGTTGATGACAGGATCTACTGTAAAGTAGTCTTCTTCAGGGCCTGTATTCTCTTACAATAGTTACAATATAGCGTATGTATCGGATTGAACGAGATGGCCAATTCGACCAATCCGATACCTACGATATATACAAGAATACAGGCCCAGATAATTATACTTTCCATCACTTATCATTCAAATGTTTGCTATTTTTTTCCAAATCTTAGAATCTTTGATTTTGGAAGAATGTTTGAATGAATCAATGTGTTTCAATATTCCTTTCAGTCATTAATCAAATGAAAAAATTTTAGAGGCGGGATTGTATCTGTTTGCTTTCCCACACACTGTATATAGCATGGAGCCCTCCATGTGTACATACCATGTCACATTGTGTACATATTTGTTAATGCACACATTTTTTTCACATAATTTTATGATCATCTGAAATTAATTCAGAATAAAAATGTATGTGCTTTTACTCCAAAGTATATTATCAACATAAATTATTCTAGGAGAGCTGCTTGGTATCACTTAAATATTAATCATAAATTTCTCTTGAGAGAGATATACTTAACCACAACTCATTGTGGTTTAAATAATAGCTTGTAAGGTGATTTTTTGTTTCCAGTATGCTAGATTTATACAATTATAGGCTGAAATATGACAAAGTTGTGTATCGAGGTAGTGAAAATTGCCACTTCAGGGATTCTAAAATATGTTTCATTATTAGGATAGTACATGAACCAGGGGGGGGAATTTGTTTAAAAATTATTGAATAGCTATTTTTCGCTTGAAGCTCTGACTCTCACTATATGATCCATCACGCAGTGACCTGGGTCGCCCCGTGATTTTCAGCCATTTTTCCTGAATAATTTATTAGTAGAGCGCCGCTCTACTTTTTCGGTCTATGTGGGTCTGAGTGGTTTTCTCTATGATTAATTTCACGGCCATAACTTTAAATTTGTGGAATTGGGAACATAACTAACTCCATGTGTGTGTTAGGAATAACTTTTTTTGTTGCACCACGAAGCCAGATTTTGAGATTCTGGATCAGCTGATCAGATGAACACTGATATAAATGACGCATCAATTCCTATCGTGTACAATACTATGTCAGCCATGTCTGTTAGGTGACGTCACGCATGACCTTAGCAATACACTTTGACCCTCTGTGCTTTGACCTGCCTCGCAATACCAAGCTGCCAGTACTGTATACGACACGTGACCTACTATGATCCAATGTTGTTTGAATGCTGGCCCGCCTTCTCCGACGTCGGCCCGGCATTAAAACAACATTGGATCAACGTCTCGTGTTTGCTGGGAAGTGCACCTGTCATTAATAGTAGGCCTAATACGGCAATGCTGACCAAATGTTGGGCCAGCGTCGTAGACGGTGTGCCAGCATTGAAACAACGCTGGCTGCATGTGATTGTCCAGTGGTGTGCGTGTTTGCCTGTAAAGGCTGTATGGGCAGTCTGTCCCAGAGGCATACACAATACTCAGCTGACACAAGGAGACGTTGAATCAATGTGCGTTTAACATTTGTCCACCATCTACGACGTTGGACAAACGTTAAGCCAACTTTGATTCAATGTCTTGTCTCTGCTGGCCTGCCAATACACATGTATGGGGCCTATATAATATGCCTATCGGCCACTCACTGCCCAACAAAACAAACATTCACTCGATGTGGCATTAATGTTGGGCGAGCTTCATGGACGATGCTCTAACATTAAACCAGCAAAAAAAAAAAATTATTTGTAGTAAAACTTAGGCCTAGGGCCTACTGGTGCCTGCAGTCTGAATACGTTCTGAAAACTTTAAAAACACCCCTCAGGCAATGCATAGCCTAATCCTGCTATGCCTAATGAATCTCATAGCCATATGCGAAGCCCCAGAAGTGACATTTAAATTAGGCTATTATTGTTTTCAACTCAACATCAAGTTATTAACTCACTAATTATATCGATAACTTTGCAATCTCAATATATCTAGGCTTATCGAGTTGTGAGTTCTATTATAGTGAGTTCCATTATAGTGAGTCTATTTAATGTTGTCCTGCAGTCCCACACTGTTATTACGCTGGTCTATCATTAAATCAACATTGGCTCAACGACTGTGGCAGTGGAAGCAGTTAATCTGTTTCCTGACTCAGTTATTTCAATCTGAACACTACACACTGCTATCACATCTGAGCAAATAGCAGTAGGCCTACTAGCCTGCAATGGGCCTAGGCTACTAGATTGTTTGCTAGACACGTTCTTTTGTACCTTCCCCTACCTGTCATTGACTGGGGTAAGCCTAGTAACATATATGCCTATGCCACCCAAACTGTCAGGTTAATATCAACAGTTTCTGTTTAATAGATCGGCTTTGAATAATGAACTGCACCACAGTCCCAGACCCTGGTCCCAGCCCAGGGTCACACAGGGAGTAGCTAGCTGTGAAACGCAGTGATGTCACTCGGTGAAAACAAAGCTATATAACACCCCCTCCCCCATACTTCATTCTGTAAAACGCAGTGACGTCACACAGTGAAAACAAGGTTATATAAGAACCCTCCCTCATACTTCATTGCATTAGCCAGCTCGGTGAAAACAAAGGAGGTCGAGGTCATTGAGTTTCACAGATTTGACCTATTTCCATTAGGGTAGGCCTACCCGATTATCCCTAATAGACCGGATATAGGCCTACTAATAAACACAGAGACGCAGTTCGGGGGCGTATTTACACGTGCAATGCATGACCAACGCATCGAATTCAACACCTCATTTAGACCAATATATTTGTTGCTTAATTGTGAAACAGCTTTATCTTAGCTTTCCCTAAAACCAGGCCCGTTGGGGGGGGTTCGAGAGGGTCGCACGACACCCCCCCCCCCCATCCACCGTGAACACAAAACTGAAAATTTACCCCACCGACATCCTCCAGAATCCACCAAACTGCACCAATTTGTAGCTAAAAATCGAACAAAAATCCCAGGGGGCATGCCCCCAGACCCCCTTAACCTGCGTTTGCTATTTGCTCAACGCCAAATATAAATTCAAACATTTTTTTTTACAGGGGGTCCAATTAACTTATTTCGAAAATACCCCAGTAATCCAAAATTCGATCCCCCTTTCAAAAATTTCTGGGCACGGGCCTGTTAAAACAATGACCCTGAAGCCCGGCACAATTCGGGTTCTATTTTGCTTACCTGATCCTAAAATTGTCATTGACACAACTTTCCTGTCTCTAAACCACAACAATCTGTTGTTAAAAGCTGTGATTTTTATCGAGAGGTCGGAGTTTAAATTAAATCTGCTGTCACAACATGACATGGGTTACTGTAGATCTGGTAATATTCGATAATAGCGCTACTGAATAAAAATAAAATTCGCGAATTCTAAACTTCGTGAGAAATCTAAAAAAAAAAATTTGCGAAAATTAAAACACGTGAAAATTATGGTATTCAAAATGGCGGTATCGTGACGTAAAACGGGTTACCACGGTAACACGGGTCAGCATGTGATGGATCATATATTAATACTGTATATGCTTTTCATTGGTTAATATTTTTGCTCAAATCTAATTTGAATTTATTAGTAAATATCGCCTAGCCCTTTCCAGTTCACGTTTTTAAAAGAAGGTCATAATTTAAAGATAATTTCAAACTCCAGCTTTGTAGTGGGATGTTCCCCAGACACTTATTTCTCTTTCACGACATTGCTGTACGTTTTATTGATGCCATGTTACTTGTATGTGTGGCAGCTGATGAGGAGTCTGCTGCCATACTCACAGGTACGTGACCTCTTATCGTCACCTTGGAAATGAAAGGGTGTATCTGTGGCAGATACACCCTTTCATATTCAAGGGGACTTTATAATGTATTATTTAAGCTGAGAATCAACCCTTCACTTTCAATAAAATTTATCTGTGCATTGGAATAATTTGACTGAATTTCTATGGTTATTAATGACAAATTCACAAATGTATACCATTAATATAGCAGCTTCAAAATGTCAAAATTGTATTACTTGCAATAGAAGTGAAGTCAAGTAGAATGCAATGACATATTAAGTATGACCAACCGATTTAGGTGGCAGGTTTATGTGAAACTTGTGAATGATTGTTGTACATTTGAATTTATAAATCATTTCATTTCTCTAGTTTTACTTGATACTTGAAGGGTTGATATAATTACTATTTAGTAGTGCATGTTGGCATGTTTAGAAAATAGGTTCATATAAATTGTATTCTTACAATTTTTCAGACCATTCAAACACTGAGAGAATTATATTGACTCGCATGAGCAGAAAGATTACTGAGGGATGAATAGCACTCAAACATTCTATAAAACTATATTTAAAATTAATGAATAATTTTTAAAAAATACAATAATATATTTATGAATGTTATAATAGTAGCTGAATTCTTTAGACGATGTCACGGATTAAATACTGAATAATTCATAGCTCAAGCTATTATCAGGGCATGATAACAGCTAAAAATTAAGAATAATGAAAATGATAGTTTACCAAGTTATCTGCAGTCTAGCATGATATAGATAGTAGCACAATTTACCCTTGCCAAATATGTAACCTTGCCAAGTCCTATTGAACATGCCCAAAAAGCTATTTTGGGGCATGTGAAGGTGTGTACAATGTACTTAATCATTAAAATCCCCATGCAGGTAAATGTCATCTCGCACTCTTTACTATTCAGTTGACAACTACTTACATTTTTAAAAACCTATTTGACAATTAAATTTTGAGGTAATTTAAAAAAAAAAATGATTTCTGTGCATTATGATATGGACAGCTCAAACTAGGATTAAAAGTATCTGCTACTTAGGCAAGTGATAGTTACGACCCTTTAATCAGTTTGGGAAAGATACCATTATCCATAGTGTAAATATTTAATTTACACAAATGTTTAAATACATTTTGGCTATGTATATATAGCTCATTTAAAGAAAGTAGTTGTTTTGAATACAATAGAGGGTTAAGTGTTCTAGAAAGACATGGATAAGCACATCTATGGCATGCTGATTCTCCTGAAAAAAAATCTCCGGTACATAAATTGATACCAATGTAACAAAGTGATAAACCGCCAAACTACTCGGAAAAAAAGCCATCTATAAAAAAATTATTTGGTGAGCATCATCTTTAGAGATTTGTATAACATTATTTGTACACTGTTGCTTGGGCCGACGTTGTACAAATGTTTTCCAATGTTTTGTGTTAGCTGGGTGATGCTTGTCCTGTTAACCCTTGTCGTGCTGAATTGTTTCTATTTTATTTTTTGTCATTTGAACCTGGAATTGCCGACGCAATTTCCAGCTTCAAATGACAACAATTATTTATTTTTTTTTAAATATAATTTAAAAAATTGAGTTATTTTACTAACTGCACATCTACCACAAACTATATTATCCATTTCGGTGACATATTGTTTGCCTTAAAATATGCTTATACGAGCACAGCAGGACAAGGGAAGGCATTGCTATATTTATTCCTATCCTTCTCGTTTTTTTAACAATTCCTGAAGGTTGTGTATTTTGCCAGTTTATTCACACGTTTACAAATAGAGGTGAATAAAATAATAATTTTATTTACCTATGCAATTATCTGTGAATCCCAATTAATTACATGTTTAAGTAAATAAAATTATTTACTCGAATGTGTTAGTACAAGAAAATATTTACGTGTACCGAATATATTTACGTGTAATAAAATAATAATTTTATTTACCCATGCAAGTATCTGTGAATCCCAATTAATTACATGTTTAAGTAAATAAAATTATTTACTCAAATGTTTAGCACAAGAATATATTTATGTGTACCGTTAACTGTTTTGTAAATTAAATATTTACACTTCAAGGGCCTATGACATCTTTCCCCAACTGTTAATGATCCTTAGCTGACAATGTACCATTTCACTGTTCTCCATCTGACTGTATATCATGACAACACCACCCGTTTTGTGACAATTCTATTAAAAAGAAATCAGATTTTTTTGTTTGAAATTCAACTTTTCCATGCTTTCAGAAACCACAACTTCAATTCAGTGAAATTACTAAGTTTATGAATTTGAATGGAAGCAGGGTTTCCACCAGGAATGTTTGAGAGGGGGGGTTCAAAAAGGGTGGGGGGTCTGGGGGTACTCCCCCAGGAGAAAAAAAAGCAGAGTTCTAAAATTTTGGTGCTGAAATGACAGTAAAATATCGGAAATATTCTAATTTTTCTTGCCAACAAGGTGGGGATATATCCCCCCCTGTGGTGCTGAGTGGGGGGGTCCGGACCCCCCCTGGCGGAAACCCTGGGAAGTATTAGTTTTCATAGCTTAAAAGGCTATTCGCATAAAAAAAAATCATTATAGTAAAATGAAAAATTGAACAGAATTTCATAGGTGTAAAATATGTTATGTGATCCTGATTGGGAATGGAGATTGAGTGCATGATCCTGAAATTCATCAACTGTGAGTAAAGTCAACTGCCCTGAGGCTGCCTTTCCATATTGCATGGCCTCATGGGCGACTGCGTGCAATGTCCAGTGTGGCAGAAATCTTCTTATTAGCGTGTCTAAACACGCTCAAGAATGTGCGCCTGTTGTGACATTGGTCTGGACTGTACTTGGTAGTAGTAAAATTACATTACATGCAAAATGGTCTAACTTATGAGACCATCGTGAGGGACATAAATGCGAACCACAGAAATCGCTACAATTGTGTGATTTTTGCCCTAAAGGCGAATCATGGGCATGAAGCTATTACTTACTTACTTGTGCTATGTGTCTGATTATTTTGTGTAGGCCTATGATCATGTGTAGTGTCATGATAATTAACAATATTTTAAATTAATTATAAAATATATTTCATGTGAAAATTTTCTTAACATGTTATGATTAGTTGTGTTATGTATGTCTGTTTGAGTTAATTGATGTGCAGTGGTTTACCTTCTGTTTCTAACATGTAGTATTATATATCATAACAGTGAGATGAGAATGTGTATGTTTAGGTGTATACAATACCTATTTTTTGCAAATTTGCATGTTATGTAACTTAAATGTTAGCTGCCTTGTTCACAATGTTTTCTGAATGCTATGATTAGATTTAAGATATAATATGTTTTTAGATCTCCATATTGTATTTTAAATGTATGAAAAAATCTGACATGAAAGAATGAGTATTTTGTCAATGTAGAAGTATGAAAGACACTTTTGATATTTCCTGTAAAGGAACTATGGTAATTTAAGTCTCAGTGATCCTTTTCTCACGTAGAAAGATTGAAAATAAATTATGAACTGATGTTTTATGGTGTAACCGCTTAATGTTTAATAAATCATCCACCTCCGGTAATAAAAGATGTGATCACATGGTGGGTTAATGTTGGAGCATCGTCTGCAACACTGCACAATGTTCACCCTTTAACCCTTACAGCGCGGGGATCAAGTTTAGTCGTCAGAATCTGACGTCTAATGTCGATCCCCGCACTTTAAGAGTAAAAATATTTATAATGGCCTTAGACCCATATCATAGGTATTCAAAAGAATCGGAAAGACCTATCTAAGACATTTATGATGATTTCAAATTGAAAAAACCCCTTTGGTCTCCATGGTTTTCACAAAAATATTCTAGCGCTTTAAGGGTTAAACCCTCACGATGCATCCAAGCATCATTTTTCATCTCTGAAGAATGAATGAATTTTTATAAATCCAGACGTTTTAGAACGAAAACTTACGTGGAACTGTTTAATAATAAGAATATTTGTTTACAATTGGCCACCATTTTAAATCATCTTCATCCACTACAAGTCGAGAATTGCGACAGCAATTCGCGTCTTGTAGTGAATGAAGATGACATTGGTAAATTCAGGCTTGAAAGGGTTTTAATTAATACAGCCTCAGTTGAAATGTCTCATGATAATCAAATGGCAGGATAATTATATTTCAGTTTACATATTTTTATTTTACTTGTTTAACAATAATAAATCGTTTTGAACATAGATTTTACCGTAATTCTGGCGATATATATCCAATTGACAGTGTCAGAAGTTGACCTGAGCGAGATGTCTGATTTCTGTTACAGGAGATTCAGAAGAAGGCGGCAGACAGGCCTATGATAATGAAGAAGATGCCGTAGCTTACAGTTATAGCTTCTTCCACTTCATGTTTATGCTCGCTTCTCTCTATGTCATGATGTCTCTGACCCACTGGTACAAGTAAGTCATCCAACATAGAATATTAATCCTTTTAGGCTCATTTTTAGTCATTTGAAGGTGCAATTGCTGCCACAATTTCCAGCTTGGTGCTTTAACCGCCAGTCCCGAATATATTCTGTTTTTTATTACCACATTAAGTACCACCTTTTAAACATGTTAAATATAAAATGTGACCTTAATCAGCAAGATTTGAAAATAATCAACCTTCATTTTGTCAAATCCGAATAATTTTCACTCACTTGAAGTTGTCGATCGCTGACAAAGTGGGTGAAAATTCAGATTGAATAATTTGGCGGTTAAAGGGTTAAGTGTTAATAATGAAAGCTTTGTGTGTTTCTTTTTTTCAGGCCTGACAGCGAAGGTGGCACTAACTTGACCACGTTCCAGTCCAATGAGCCGGCTATGTGGGTGAAGATTTCCAGCAGCTGGGTTTGCATTCTCATCTACGGCTGGACCATCGTGGCTCCACTCATTCTGAGGGATCGCGATTTTGACTGAGCAGTCGACAGGTTTGCCAGAGTGGATCAAACGTACTACAATTTCCTTTTTTTTTTGACACAAGCAACCACCTTTGGAATCGCTGTTTAAATTTGTGATTGTTTTGATTTGTAATTAGACTCCTGTAGGGAGACATATATATGGACAGGCCTATAAAAAGTAAAGCATTATTTATTCTCAAGGTTAGACAAAAGAGACATATTTATAATGTTTAGTCTATAATGAACATTGTTATTCATCCTGTTTTCACGAAATAGAAAACGATTATGCATAGAATCATGGCACTTATATATTCAAGATAATGCAAAATATACATGCTACCACTTCATACATTTTTTCATGTTATAATTTAAAACTATTTCTGACCCAAAAATAGTAGATTTGAACAGAATTAAGAGATTAAAGTAAGCCCTATATTATGATTGTATTGTTTATAGCATCTGCTGTTATATTCTTGATATGTATACAGTAAGTTGGACTCTGGTACCATTTCATTTCGGCATTATAAATTGAAAATTAAAGTTGTTCTTGATTCAGTGTTTAATTTTGTTGATTTTATTAATAATCTTATAATCTTGGTAATTGTGTTTACTTCACATGTAGTGAGAGAACGTGATACAGTTGTTAGCATTTATGCTTAAGTAATAGGTGTTTGTATAGAGTATAACATATCTTTCTCTTTGGACATGGACAAAGCTGGCCGAACTGGCATAATATATACCCTTGCTTTAGCTCCTGCACTAGATCTTGAGCTATTTGTCTATGTTGTATCCGATAAATTGACATGTAATGGTCATTGCATATTACTGCAGTTGTACATAGTTGCCCGCGCTGTGGCAGTGTTTCTATTATTCATTATGATATACTAGCCCCTTGGAATTAAAATGTTACATGTGGGAATACCGCATATAACCCTTTAATCTCAAGGTAATAATGTATGTACGTACAGCTGTGATGTCCCAAGTTTTGTAATATATATATATATCTTGTAATACTACATTTATTGGAATAATTTCATATAAAGTTGAAATTCCTGCTGTTTATTTTTTTGTGATTCCTGCATTAATTTCTCACTTTGATTTCCATGTATATTGATCTCTATTTCATATGTAGTCCCCTTGGATATAAAGGGTGTATCTGTCACTCTGCTTAGTGGCAGATACATCCTTTCATACCAAGGGAACGAGATGTATCATAAACAAATCATGAGACCGAATGGTTTAATATTGACACATGTCAGCAGTGAAAATCTCCTGTTTAAAATTCGATTTGAGACTATCTCGAAATTTTAGAATTTTTTTAGCTCGAGTCTAGGTGAGAAAAGAAAAAAACTTCTTTGATAATATTTGCATATATAGCTCACCAGTAATTATTTTATATTTTTATATTACTATCAACCACAAATGAAATGAATCGGGCTTTAGGCCACCTTTGTGCACATATAGGCTAAACTGGGCCAGGAGAACCTCCTGAGGATGGTGAGATGATTGAGATGACACTGTCCTCCAGACACAGGATTCGAAATTCGAGCCCTGGCGGTCTGAGGCCGAGCACGCTACCTCTCGGTCACGGAGGCTCCCCACAATACTAACTTTCACACGTGGATGGGGAAGAAACAATTTTGTTTCTTTCAAACCGCCGAGACCGGGAACCGAACCCCGGACTCTGGCGTGAAAGGCAGCGGTGCTAACCACTACCCTAGGGCCCCCGCCCTATCAACCACAAAGTGACTAATACTGCTTGTGGATACAAACACATTCTCTTCAAGTAATATTACTGAAAGTTCAGCTATATTTTTTATAGTAGCAAACTTTTTTTTTATCAACAACATTTTAGTCAAGAATCTGTGCCATGATTTCATTATCATACTTAGCAATTGAACGGTTTAGGGAATTTCTGAATATAGATCAAGTGTGAAATTAAAACAAATTTTACATTAACAGTGTATTCTACAATTGCACATAATTACAACATAAACAACACATACTGTAAGCTGAAATTATGAACTGTGTAATTTGTGTCTCATGATAATCATTGACACATTGTTGAGATAAGTTGCCCATAAATTTCTTGTTCACAACTAGTTTCATTTTGATGCATTTAATATAATGTTTAATTAAATGTTGTTTTATTCCCAGGCTAGTGCTACAGTGTAGTTATTGACTGTTGTTTGTCTTGCATTTTGAACTATAATTCAGTTGTGCTGGCGCATACTTGCTCTTTGAAAATGTTGTGAAACATATGGATGTGTTTACAGAATAAAAATGCTTTAGCTGCACAATTGTTTTTGTTTTTTTTTATTTGATCTATGGACTATGGTGTCCTTTAACCCTTTTAGCACGGGGACTGGCTTTAGACATTTCAATCTGATCTGAAGTCGATCCGCACTGAAAGAGTAAAGTACTTATAATGGCCGTAGACCCATTTTTAGCTCATCCAGCCATTAGGCCTAAGATGAGCTTCGTGTGTCGTCTGTCGACAATTCACAAGAAATGCTTCTCCTCCCTCAATTCTTATCCGATTTCAATTCTGTTTGGTTTGTTTGAAAAAGCCTGTGCCTTTAACGCCCTGTCCTCCTAGTTTACTGCCCCTTTGTTGCAATTGAAGGCCTTTTCGTCGCTCTCTAATGCCTCTTCTTCACCCTAAACGTCTCTCCATTGTTTTTCAACTCTTCATCGCATTTTAACTCCTCTCCATCTACCTTTAACGCCTCTTCTTCGCTCCTTAATGCTCCACGTTGTCCTTCAACGCCTCCTCATTGCCCTTCAACGCCTGCTCCTTGCTTTTTAACACCCCCCCCCCCCCCATTGCCATTTAACGCATCTGCAGCACCTTTTAACGTCTCCCCATTACCCTTCAATGCATCTCCATCAACCTTCAATACTTTTCCGTCGCCCTTTGACATCTCCGTCAACATCTTAGCAACTCTCCCTCATCATGCCCTTCAACGCTTCCCCATTGTCGTTTACAATTCATGGTCGCCCTTTAACAACTCCTCATAACCCTTTAGGGCCTACCACCTTCCCACCGTCATTAAACGCTTTCCCATCACCATTTAACTCCTCATCACCAACCTTCAACACATTCTCATCGCCATATAAGGCATCTGCAGGGTCTTCTAGCGTCTCTCCATCACTGTTTAATGCATATCCTTTAACACTTTGTCTTCGCCCTTTACCGCATTTCCGTCGCTCTTTGGTGTCTCTCCTTCACGATTTAAGGCTTCTTTGTTGCCCTTTAGCGATTCTCTAACGTCTTTAGCGCTAGAAATTTCTCATCGCCCTTAGACATTCACAACTATCCATCACCCATTAGCACCTCCTCATCACCTGTTAACGTACTTCCACTGTTATTTAGGGGATCATTGTCATCGTTCCATAGGCCTTTCATGCCACCCCGCCACCTTTCAACGCATCCATCACTCTTTAACGCCCCTTCTTTGCCCCTTGACGCCTCTTTGTTGCCCTTCAACGCCTCCTCATTGCCCTTTAATCGCTCTTCATTTTCTTTTGACACCTTTCGGTCACTCTTTAGCGCCCCTCGGTCGTCTTTTAGCGACTCGTCAATGCCCTTTATTGCCTCCCTATTGTCTTTTACCGCCTCCCTGTCGCCTGTTAGCGCCTCTCCATTGACCTGTTAAATGTTTTTTTGTTGCGTTTTGACCCTCTCCATCACCCTTTATTGCCTTCTGGTTGTCTGGTCATTTCACTTTGATGATGTTTAATCCATGAAAACCCTACTAGAATTAGATTATTCAGTCAGAGTCACGACAAAACAATATATTATATGCTCATTGCCCTTCAACGCCTGCTCCTTGCTTTTTAACACCCCCCCCCCCATTGCCATTTAGCGCATCTGCAGCACCTTTTAGCGTCTCCCCATTACCCTTCAATGCATCTCCATCAACCTTCAATACTTTTCCGTCGCCCTTTGACATCTCCGTCAACATCTTAGCAACTCTCTCTCATCTTTAACGCCTTCTCCTCACACGCATATCCATCACACTTTAACTCATCCCCATTGCCCTTCAACGCTTCCCCATTGTCGTTTACAATTCATGGTCGCCCTTTAACAACTCCTCATAACCCTTTAGGGCCTACCACCTTCCTACCATCATTAAACGCTTTCCCATCACCATTTAACTCCTCATCACCAACCTTCAACACATTCTCATCGCTATATAAGGCATCTGCAGGGTCTTCTAGCGTCTCTCCATCACTGTTTAATGCATATCCATCACCTTTAACACTTTGTCTTCGCCCTTTACCGCATTTCCGTCGCTCTTTGGTGTCTCTCCTTCACGATTTAAGGCTTCTTTGTTGCCCTTTAGCGATTCTCCTATGTCTTTAGCGCTAGAAATTTCTCATCACCCTTAGACATTCACAACTATCCATCACCCATTAGCACCTCCTCATCACCTGTTAACGTACTTCCACTGTTATCTAGGGCATCATTGTCATCGTTCCATAGGCCTTTCATGCCACCCCGCCACCTTTCAACGCATCCCATCACTCTTTAACGCCCCTTCTTTGCCCCTTGACGCCTCTTTGCTGCCCTTCAACGCCTCCTCATTGCCCTTCAATGCCTTCTCATTGCCATTTAATCGCTCTTCATTTTCTTTTGACACCTTTCGGTCACTCTTTAGCGCCCCTGGGTCGTCTTTTAGCGACTCGTCAATGCCCTTTATTGCCTCCCTATTGTCTTTTACCGCCTCCCTGTCGCCTTTTAGCACCTCTCCATTGACCTGTTAAATGTTTTTTTCGTTGCGTTTTGACCCTCTCCATCTCCCTTTATTGCCTTCTGGTTGTCTGGTCATTTCACTTTGATGATGTTTAATCCATGAAAACCCTACTAGAATAAGATTATTCAGTCAGAGTCACGACAAAACAATATATTATATGTGCTCCAATGTGTAGGAGGCCTATGTGCACTGGACCTATATGTTGAAATCATATTTGGCCTTGAAATAGACATTTTGACATAGAGGATCACCTCAAATCACCAGAATAAGACCAGAAATAGATTTTCCAGACAAAATCAAACGAGAAAGAGGTATTACACTTGTTCCTAGCTATATTTGTTAAAAACACTTGTTCCTAGCTATATTTTCGCTTGAAATTGACACAATGTCTTTGAAAATGACATTTAATCATCAAAGTAGTAGAGATGGATTATTCAGTCAAAATTACATTAAACGACGTATTACACTTTTGCTATTTATGTTTGTTAAAAATCGTATTTTTGACCTCGGAATTGACTTTTGATGACCTTGAAATAAGATTCACCTTGAAGTTGATAATAAATCACTAAAATGATACTCTAATCGAATTTGTCAGGCAAAATCACATAAAAAAGGTATTACACACGTTCCTAGCTTTATTTGTTGAAAATGATATTTTCTCTTACTTTACCTTGAAATTGACCTTTTGACCTTGAAAATAGCTGAAGATGACCTTGAATAATCAAAATAATTTCAGATATATATTGCCCACCAAAAATTACATGAAAATGAGGTATCACACATGTTCCTAGCTTTATTTGTTAGAAATGGTAATTTTGCTTATTTGACCTTGAAATTGACTTTTTTACCTTGAAGATGACCTTGAATAATCAAAATAATTTCAAATTTGGATTACTCACTCAAAATTACATGGAAATGAGTGATTACACATGTTCCTAGCTTCTTTTCTTGAAAAATCTTATTTGACCTTGAATTATCTGGCAGCCATTTTGTTTTCGCCCTTTAAAAATTCCGCCCAAGGTTGCCAAAGTGGCACCCGGCTGCTTCCTGCTCAGGACATCCCCTAGAATCAGAATCAACCATAAAACATCACCCATACCTCAAAACATGCTCATGCTACAAAATGTCATTTGGCAACTGAACTAAATAGCTCTATAAGAAATTTCTGCAGGCAGATCTGATCGAGATTCAATGGGTAGAATCTCAGAATGGAGGGCTGAACTAGTAGCCAATGTGAGCTTTTGTTTGTCCACTGCTTCTCTGCATTCCAGTGGTAAATGACCCTATTTAAACACATTGACTTGGATCACTAGCAATAAGAAAGTGAGATTAGGGGGGGGGGGGATCCAAAATTAAATATTGCCAGTAATAATATTGGTGTGGATACAAAATCTGCAGCAAAATTTGACATTGTTAAAACGACAAACTCCCATGAAACTGAGTGCCTATTAAAATTGGCCATTTTCAGCTGGCGAAATCTAGTGATCGTATTAACTATTCCATGTATAATTGAGGTCACTGTGTCAGAGCCTTGCGATGTCATTAGGGTATGTATTTGAAAATAAGCCGATAAAATATTTTTAAAATTAAAAGTTTATTATAATTAGTTGTTCATTTTCATTTCTACATTATTCAGTTAAAAGATAAACTTATAAACATATAGCAAGCTTGCATAATATTGACATAATTTTGAGATTATTTTATGTAATCATTCTGTTTGCACTACATTTTTAGGCTACAAATATCTAGGCTTCATGTTAATCTCTACATAATGCCTATATAATACTCTATCAGTGGTCTAGATTAACCTTGACATCGTGGTGGTTATTGCTATGTGTGACCACAACATATAGAACTATAGAAGGGTCACCGTTTTTTCTGTAAATGCAGCATAGAGGTTGATAGCTAATAGATGTAGTGTCAATGTCTTTTGTAATAAATGTTATTAAATGGCTCTTGTGGACAGTAGAGACTATGTCTTTTTATGTGGGGGAACCCGTTATTTATATCTACAGTAACTAAAGCGTCTTTAGGCTCAATCTATTGGGCAACAGTTTTAATATCTTCACACTGAGATGTCACCTTACAACAACTGTCATTCACTACCCTAAGATTCTGTATTAAGCAGAATTTATTATTCTGTTTTGGAACCACACTGATGGGCGAAACACAATGTGGCTTGTTAACACAGCGTTCAATAGTAGGCTGGTCTGGCAGTGCTTATTGCTGGCAGCAAGTCCCAGCTGACACCGAACCAATGTCTGTTAAATGTTGGGCCAGTGTCCCTAGTCAGCACTTTGCGCTGGCGGGAGTGTGTACACATAGTATACACCGCCCCAATGCCATTTAAATGTTGGCCAGCGTTGTACACAATGGCCCGGCATCGGACTAATGCATGTTACACCGACACATTGCAGGGTCAATGGTGGGTTTGCGTAGCATATACCAGCTCGATGCTTTGAGCCAAAGCTGGGTTGATGTAGGCCCGCCATCTGTGATGCTGGCCCACATTCAGCGTGGCGCCAAACACGAGTCGGTAACCCAATACTGGGGTAATGTTGGCTAAGCGTCGTAGACGGTGGGCCATTATTAGCCCAGCACTGGGTCAACGTGTCACGTTTGCTGGGGCAACATAGTGAGGAAGGATGAATCACTTTTGCAATTCCACCAGCTAGTGACCATCATCTAATAGATTGTGTCAGTAGTAGGTGGCAGATTCATCCTTATTCTTCTGTATGCTAGCAACAAACCCCAATGCTGGCAATAAATAGTGCAGAGCAGGAAATCCTAGGGGAAGATCTAGATTTTTGAATTCCAAAGGTTTTCTCCCACCACCTAAGGCATATTGGATACTGTTTGTCTCCCATGACCTTGTGTCACCTAGATAAGATTTATGAAGATTACATAGTGCATTAATAAAACCAGGCTTAACTAGATTTGCCTGAGGGGCAAAGCTTGCGTCTCCACCCGCCCCACATAGTCATTAATCATAGAGAAATACAGTATTGTCACCAATTTTTTATGTAAACCACGTAAAAATGTGATGTCAGAATCACACCAAAATCTAATCAACATATGGCCAGGGTAAGTTGTTTCCTTGGAACAAATCGGTGAAGGAGTTCAAGCTCTAAAGTAACATGTGATTCGTCGGCCATTTTGAATTTTGTTGAAAAAATGAAAAAAGAAAAACAACTCTGACTTTTTTCTCAGGGCCACTGAGCATACACAAAAGATAAAATTTGAGCTGTATAACCATATTACCAAATTTTGATAATAGCCAAAATGAGCAAAACTGAAATATCAGCTAAAATCCTAAAAAGTAAAAAAATATAAGTTTTTATTACCATAATCACACAAAAAAATAATCAGCACACATCCAGGGTAGGGTTATTCCTTTGAACCAAACATAAAACAAATCCATGAAGCAGTTTAAGCTCTAGAGAGTGACATAGGATTTTGTTGGCCATCTTGGATTTTGTCAAAGAAGCTGAAAAACGCCAAAAAAAATTACCGAGCAAATTCCCCAGGGCCAATATGCATACTGCAAATACTTAGAAATAATCCGAGTAGGGGTGAATGGCTATATTACCAAATTTTGATGATGGCCAAAATGAGCAAAACAGAAATATACGCTAAAATACTAAAAAGTAAAGTTTTTATTATCAGAATCACACCAAAAGCTTTTCAACTCACGGCCAGGGTAAGGTCTTTCCTTCAAACCAAACATGAAACAAATCGATGAAGCTGTTCAAGCTCTAGCGTGCGCTATAGGATTTTGGCGGCCATCTTGGATTTTGTTGAAGAAACTGAAAAACATCGAAAAAAATGTAAAGGCAAATTTCCTAGGGCCAATATGCATACTGCAAATATTTAGAAATAATCCGAGTAGGGGTGGATGGCTATATTACCAAATTTTGATGATGGCCAAAATGAGCAAAACAAAAATATACGCTAAAATACTAAGACATAAAAAAATCAAAGTTTTTATCATCAGAATCACACCAAAAGCTTTTTAGCTCACGGCCAGGGTAAGGTCTTTCCTTTAAACCAAACATGAAACAAATCGATGAAGCGTTTCAAGCTCTAGCGTGCGCCATAGGATTTTGACGGCCAACTTGGATTTTGTTGAAGAAACTGAAAAACGCCGAAAAGAAATTTACAGGGCAAATTTCCTAGGGCTAATATGCATACTGCAAATATTTAGAAATAATCCGAGTAGGGGTGGATGGCAATATTACCAAATTTTGATGATGGCCAAAATGAGCAAAACAGAAATATACGCTAAAATACTAAAACGTAAAAAAATCAAAGTTTTTATTATCAGAATCACACCAAAAGCTTTTCAGCTCACGGCCAGGGTAAGGTCTTTCCTTTCAACCAAACATGAAACAAATCGATGAAGCGGTTTAAGCTCTAGCGTGCGCCATAGGATTTTGGCGGCCATCTTGGATTTTGTTGAAGAAACTGAAAAACGCAAAAAAAAACTTACCATTACCAGGCAAATTCCTCAGGGCCAGTATGCATACTGCAAATATTGGGAAATAATCCGAGTAGGGGTTTTCGAGTGAGAGCAGAAACAAGGGGCGGCAGCAGCGGGCGGACTCAGCAAAAACAATAAGTCTCCAACACCACATTTTGGGTTGATACTAAATAACATAATAATTGGGAGTGAGACACTGTGTGCCAGGTGAGGTGGCGAGGTAATAACAGGTCCATACAAACTAAAATATTTGTTTAAGATTGGGGGGGGGGGGTTTCCGGGCAACTAAAAATCCTCCTGGCACACCCTTGAAAGTGAAAAATATATGTTGTTCAAATAGATTTTAAACGGGTATATATCCTTTATATTTAACCTTATTGCATCAATAAAACCTTATTGTATGTTCACCACAGTGTTGGTAAAATAAATAGCAATTCATATGAGATTTGACATGTACAATTTCGAAATACAATTGAGCGTTTATGAGAGGATTTTTTTTCAAGAATGTGACCTGCTAAATAAGGATTTTTTACTACCTTCAACTTTTTTATGTTTCATGTTATTTTTAGAACACTAAACACTGCTGAAACATCAACATAATTTATTAGAAAACATGTCAGATATACAAAAACACTAGCAAATTGAACAACTATGTCAGCATAGCTTAGAGCTATATATAGTTATATTTAAGAACCGTTAAGCTGACAAATTGCCCTATAGGATATCTAATGAGGTTAAGCAAACACCATAAGTTTAGTAAATTGATAATAACAAATGAATTATATCTTTAATTAATACAAGACCTAATTTGCCCCTTTAGTTTGAGCAAACATACATTAACATAACCATTGTGAATGAAATAAGAAAATTAATGATATCAACATAAAAGAAAAACATGTTTACATAGGAAAAATACGAGATGAGTTATTTGCTTAACCCTTTAACTGCCAAATTATTAAATTCAAATTTTCACCCGATTGAAGTTGTGTCTCGCCGACTCGATCCGCAACTTCAAGTGAGTGCAAATTATTCAGCTTTGACAAAACGGAGGTCAACTCTTGTCAAATTTTGCTGATTGATATCACGTTTTATCTTTAACATGTTTAACCCTTTCAAGCCTGAGTTTACCATAGTCATCTTCATCCACTACAAGCTGGGAATTGCTGTCGCAATTCTCGACTTGTAGTGGATGAAGATGATTTGATGTGGGTGAAAATTGAAGAAAATTGCCATGTATTGGTAAACCAGTTTCATGGAAATTTTCATTCTAAAACCCTTGATTTCAAGAAAATTATGTCTGTTATCCGGGATGTGAAATGATGCTTTAATACATCGTGAGGGCTTAAAGGGTTAAAAGGTGGTACTTGATGTGGTAATAAAAAAATGTAAAACCGAATATATTTGGAACCGGCGGTGAAAGGGTTAATTATTCATATACTTCTTCAAAATTATTATTTACTGCAGCAGATTATATTCGTTTCAAGCTGTCACATTATGGCAACACAAGATTATTCATTATTGATAAATTGATATTATCCTCGGGCTACAAGTAAATGGCAGGTGATATAAACAAAACAAATGGCACTGAGAAAATAATTATTTGAAATTGAAAATGGTGAAAAAAATCCTTTATCGACATATGTGAAGTAACACCCCACAATAAAAAGGCAGAAGGCAGCAATTTTCATTTCTTTTCATTCCAGTGAAGAAATACTGTTGTGATCATTTTGGTATAAATTCTATGAAAATCGGTCTAATATTACAGGAATTACAAAAAAAAAATGATATTTGAAATTAAAAATAGACGCTTTGAGTAAATGAGTCTTGAAGATGCAGAAATGACAGCACATAAACCTCTGATTTTTTTGCCATAATCGACACATAACCCAGTATCAGTCATGTTATCTGCCATAGCAATGCTAGGGAGCAGCCACCTGTTTCCCTGTCTTATTATAAATAAATCAACATAAATATTTAGGAGCTATTGAAGGTCTATATTCTACTGAATAAAATTTATATTGATTGAGCATGGAAGTATAGAGACCTTCAATGATTTTAATGATGCCTTTTTTGTCAACAATTTTTTAAATAAAAAGTATACATAATGCATCATCTCAAAAAATGTTACAAGATGAGCAAGTTTTGACAGATTTTTTATTTTTATTTCAAAATATTTATATTTTACCCCGATACATGTGTGTCATAATTATGAAATCTAACAACAAAAACAATTATTGACTAAAAATGTCACAACAACAAAGCATGCCTAAAAGTTCTTAACAATAGGTTTGCTTAGAATCTAGACAGCAATATCAATAAATTCTCATATAAAATACATATATTATTTCAACTGCTGTGGAGTGCTAATAATGTTCTTATATCCTTATATCTTCTAATATATAATTTATCTCAAACAAATGTTAAATATTATATATCATTTATTTTTGTTTCAAATTTGACTTTCACGCTGGAACATCCTTTCCTTAATAGTATGGTTAATATTATGGTCACTATTTTGCTAACAGACTAATTTACTTTGTATCTAATATCAACCAAGACCATTAAGCATTTTATATCTAAATTGTATCTACATTAATCAGATTCACAGTATACAGGGCATTGGATTTGTCAACAATGCACTGTAGTTTACATCCAAAATGTTTCGCAAAATTGGTGACAGGCCATTTTAGCGCCCTTAAAATTTAAAAATAAGCGTAAGTCTGACAAAGCAGATCATTTCATAACAGTAGTGTTATCAGTAAGTAACTAGAGACCATAAATATTAGCGATCAAGACATGAAATTAAATGGGTCAACAGTATTCACTGCTGCCAATGAAAGTCTAAAACAGCTTTCACTAAAATAATTATAACAAACTTCTCATATTCAAGAAAAAGAAAACTGTTTGAAACTAACCCTGTGTGAATGCCCAATTGAGAAATTAAATGAGACCCAAATATACTGGTTCAACAGAATTTACTGAGCACTACCAAGGAAAGCTTTCACTCAAGTAATTATAACAAGGTAGTGACTAGTCATTACTGACATTACAATTGGTAGTAGAACTTCCCACTTTGAAATGATGAACAAAAAATAGTCATCTTTAAGTTAGAGAGTTTTAATCTTATATAATATATATGGCGTTGTATTTCATAAATTGCATGTATACTTGTGGAGTATGGATATATGGCATCAACATTCGTAACTACATACAATAAGAACAAAAATATGGCAAAAAAGCATATTGAGATAGACTCAGATACATAGTCTCTTATACAGCAATATGTATTCTGTCCATGTCTGAGCATCACAGTAAGGCATTGGTATCAACCCAAACAGCGCGGGGATCGACTTTAGTCGTAAGAATCTGACGTCTGTAGACGTCAGAATCTGACGTCTGTAGACGTCAGATTCCGACGATTAAAGTTGATCCCCGCGCTGTAAAAATCAACATATTTCTAATGATCGTAGAGTAGACCCATAACATAGGTATTCAAATGAATCAGAAAGAGCTAACTAAGACATTTATGATGATTTCAAATTGAAAAAACCCTTAGGTTGCGATGTTTTTTACAAATTGATTCAGCGCTTCAAGGGTTAATTCAATAAAGTACGTAAGTACTCTACCTCTCAGTTATATATTACAACTATGGCTCTCTAAATATGTACCACCTTAGACTAATTGTCAAATATTTACTTTGTTGATTCTTTTATTACTAAGGCTATTGTAATATATATTTATTAGGAACCTATCGAGTGCACAATTATAAGGTGAGACATTGCCTTCCGTAGTTTGAACAGAGCAAATTAAATTAACTTATGAGAGAGTCCTGCCAAACTTCAACGAGTCCTTGATCATATTGACTAGCCATTAACTCTTACAGTGCGGGGACCGACTTTAGTCGTGCGAGTCTGATGTCTGTTGACGTCAGATCCTGACGTCTAAAGTCAATCCCTGCACTGTAAAAGCAAAAAGTATTTCTTATGGTCGTAGACTTATGACATAGGTATTCAAATGAATCAGAAAGAGCTAACTAAGACATTTATGATGATATCAAATTGACCGAACCCTTTAGTCCCTATGATTTATACGAAAGTATTTCAGTGCTTTAAGGGTTGATGGCTCTTCAGTATTCATGGTATTAGTCCTCTTGACCCTTACAACACTAATTTTTTTTATATAAACCATGGACACCAAAGGGTTTTTCAATTTGAAATAATCATAAATGTCTTATTTAACTCTTTCAGCTTCATGTGAATACCTGTTATGGGTCTACGGCCATTAGAAATATTTTAATTCTTTCAATACGTGACATGTCACCTGGTGCTGAAAGGGTTACCCGTCTAGCGAGGGGACGGTCTTTTCTGACATCTAAAGCCGGTTTGCGCACTGAAAGGGTTAAAAAAATATAATGGCCGTAGACCCATAACATATGTATTCGAATGAAAAGAGCTAACCAAGACATTTATTATGATTTAAAATTCAAATAAACCTTTTGTCTCCTTAGTTTATACAAGAATATTTAGGCGTTGCAAAGGTTAAACTAAAAATTGAGCTGGACTCTTTCACTTATACAAGACGAGAGTATTTCTGTAACTCAAAATTGTGCACTATTATATATATATATATATCTGTTCTTCAGAAAAACATTTATTTAATTGAACGCCAAAAACAGCTGTCAGTCTCATTTCTTCTCAAGCAGTATCAACTACAGAGTCCAGCACACCTAACGGCTCAACAATGTCAGACACGGGTGACTCATCCAAAAGCACAATGCTATCTGAGTCAGCTTCACACGAGGCTGATTGTACAGGTTCACTAGAGTCTGGCTGGACAGGATCACTACTATTCGTATCTGCAGCTGATTCTACTTGTGTAATGTTATCATGACTAGAATAAATTGTAGCGGACGTGGAACTATGCGTCAAGCCATCTGATGGGCCGATATTTATCTCAGAGGAGACACTTTTGTTGCTTGAAGCTTCACTGTCTATCATAGATGGACTGCTTTGACTTGGCAAAGTCTCTCTTTCAAGATGAGAATCTTGCTCTTCATCTGAAGATATAGAGAACACCTTGTCCTCGTGTGACATTTCTACAGGGACCATTCTGGTGGCAAGTTGCTGTAGACCTGTTGACACACGCGGTGTGAAAATGTGCTCTGTTTCCAGCAAGTTTTCTGTCAATGCTAGTTGTTGACTTCCATAATTTTCTTCGTTGATCAGCTCATCATTTACAGCTTCCATAGCTGATTCTGCTTCTATTGACACGACATCAGTGTTGAGATCATTGCTCAGACCAATTGCACTATTGCCTACATCTAGCTGCATTGCATTGTCTATACCATGCTCAGACATCATTTCACTTGACTGAACGAGTACAGTATTGAAATCATCATCTCCAACTACTTGAGTATGCTCCGCTTCTGCTGTAGATAAATCACTTAGCTCCATAGTATCATTAATTACAAGTTCATTCAGGGTGCTAGTTAGCCCGGCACCATCCACAGCCGTTAGACGGCTGTCAATAGGCTTAACAGGCAGTACAGGCCGTCTGTCGGGTGCTTTCAGAAGGTTCAGCTGATTGGAAGTATTTGGCAAGACATTACCGGGAAAAGCAGTTACAGCACCAGCAGGTGAAGCAGTGATGGAAACTATTTTATGTCCAGGTTCCTGGCCGATAACAAGTCTATTTAAGTCTGTTCCTGGTAAAGTAGGAAATGCAACAGGAGAATGAGAAACAGTTTGTACATTTGTACTCTTTAAAATCACATTGCTTTTATTTGAAGAAGCCAGTGACGGGTGTGCCTGAGTTGTCGTGCTGGCTGATAAAGCTCGTATTGGCATAGGCACTTTCTGTGGACTTAGCAGATGTTGGTTAGTTTGCCGCAACATTGCCTGCGGTGGAGTCACTACCATTTTCTGAATACCATGTGGACGCAGAGTTGTTGTGGTGACGGCACCTCGTGCTACGGCAAGAGGACTCTGTATTTTACTGCTGCTCGGACTGTTTAGCGCCGCTGACACTGCATACTGGGGATATGTTACAGGCAAAATCTTGGTTGTTGGAGACGACTTTGTATTCACAGACGATTTCATTGTTTGCCCTTCAGAGACAACAACTACCATCACACTACGGGTCTTCCCTTCGGCATCAACCAATTTCGCTTGTTGGACCTGTGATCAGAAAAAATGTGTATGGCTTGAAAAATGTTTTTTACCCAAAAAGCAACCGGAAAATCAGCAATTATAGGACACAATTATTTTATAAATTAACAATGATCTAATTATCATGATTATAATAATATCAAAGCTCTACAATAATTTAAAATAGTAATTGAATTGAAAAAATATTTTTACTCTTTTAAACAACTGCTAAACTTTAAAAAACAAGACTACATAAGTCCAGGAGCTCCCGCTCCGAATTAGAATTTGATTTTAGCAATTTTGTCTAGGGTTATTAATGTAGTCCTAGTCTAGGTCAAAAATCAAGACGCAAGACAACTAGGTCTAAGAAGCCCAGTCTAAGAGTAAGATAAGAACTAGACAGTCTGTCAGAGATTGCAAACCTCCATTGAAATTAATGATCCTAATCAGTATCCCAGTAATGGTCTACCTATCTGGCATGGTTTACCCGATATCAGGCCAATCGAGTTAACTAATAGCTGATTTACGGTCATTTTGAATTCGATATAAATTAGTTAAAAACTTAGGGTGCATCCTCCCCCGAAACCTCAAATTTTGTTTTATAGTAATGGACTAACATCTAACACAGTTTGCAAAATATTGGGCATGTGAAAGTAAATAATGGCCGATAGAGGGCCATTTTGAATTTGATCAAGTCAAAATTTTCCAAGATGCATCCTCAGCTGAAATCTCACATTTCATTCTATAGTAATGGTCTAGCCATCTAGCACGGTTTACCAAATATCGCCCATGTGAAAGTGAATAATGGCCGATAGGAGGCCATTTTGAATTTGATCAAGTCAAAATTTTTCAAGATGCATCCTCTCCTGAAATCTCACATTTTGTTTTATAGTAATGGTCTAGCCATCTAGTACGGTTACTAAAAACCGGCTATGTGAAAGTAAATAATGGCCGATAGGCGGCCATTTTGAATTTGATCGAGTCAATTTTTTTCAAGATGCATCCTCTCTTGTAATCTTACATTTTGTTTTATAGTAATGGTCCAGCTATCTAACACGGTTTACCAAATATCAGCAATGTGAAAGTAAATAGTGGCCGATAGGCGGCCATTTTGAATTCGATTGAGTCGAAAGTTTTTTAAAGGCATCCTCTCTCTAAATGTCACATTTTGTTTTATAGTAATGGTCTAGCTATCTAGACCGGTTTACCTGATATCAGGCCTATCGAGGTAAATAATGCTGATTGTCGGCCATTTTGAATTCGTAAGTTAAAAATTTTCAGGGTGCATCCTCCCCCGAAAACTCACACTTTGTTTTATAGTAATCAGGTAATGGTCTAGCCATCTAGCACGGTTTACCAAATATCAGCCATGTGAAAATGAATAGTGGCCGAAAAGGCGGCCATTTTAAATTTGATCAAGTCAATTTTTTTCAAGATGCATCCTCATCTGAAATCTCACATTTCGTTTTACAGTAATGGTCTAGCCATCTAGCACGGTTGACCTAATAACGGCCATGTGAAAGTGAATAATGGCCGATAAGCGGCCATTTTGAATTTTATCGAGTCTAATTTTTTCAAGATGCATCCTCTCCTGAAATCACACATTTTGTTTTATAGTAATGGTCTAGCCATCTAGCACGGTTTACCAAATAACAGCCATGTGAAAGTGAATAATGGCCGATAAGCGGCCATTTTGAATTTTATCGAGTCGAATTTTTTCAAGATGCATCCTGTCCTGAAATCACACATTTTGTTTTATAGTAATGGTCTAGCCATCTAGCACGGTTTACCAAATAACGGCCATGTGAAAGTGAATAATGGCCGATAAGCGGCCATTTTGAATTTTATCGAGTCGAATTTTTTCAAGATGCATCCTCTCCTGAAATCACACATTTTGTTTTATAGTAATGGTCTAGCCATCTAGCACGGTTTACCAAATAACGGCCATGTGAAAGTGAATAATGGCCGATTGGCGGCCATTTTGAACTTTGACAAAATGAATTTTTTCAAAATAAATCCTCTCCTGAAGCCTTACAATTTGTTTTATAGTAATGGTGTAGATATCTTGAGCGGTTTTCATGATATTCCACAATATCAGGCCTGTCGAGGTGAATAATGGCTGATAGGCGGCCATTTTGAATTTTATCAACTTCAAATTTTTCAGGATGCATCCTCTCCTGAAACCTTACAATTTATTTGATATTAATGGTGTAGCTATCTTGAGCGGTTTTCATGATATTCCGCAATATCAGGCCTGTCGAGGTGAATAATGGCCGATAGGCGGCCATTTTTAATTTTATCGACTTGAAATTTTTCAAGATGCATCCTCTCCTGAAACCCCACAATTTGTTTTATAGTAATGGTGTAGCTATCTTGAGCGGTTTTCATGATATCCCGCAAAATCTTTCAGTCGGATTTACCGATGTTATAAATTAGGTCAAAGTGCTGGGTCAACTTCAAGGTCAAGGTCCAAAAACCTGAAAAGGCACAACTAGGGACCTTAGAGAACATGTATGTGCAATATGACTGTCATCGGCCCAGTACTTTTCGAGATCTGCTCCGGAAACGAAGTGCGCGTTAAAACGTCTAAATAGGTCATAGTTCTGAACCAGAAGTAGGTCAAAGTTCAAATACCCCAAAAGGCACAACTAGACCCCCTAGGGGTGTTGTGTGTAAAATTTGAAGACAATCGGACAAGTACTTTCAGAGATATGCTCCGGAAACGAATTGTTTACGGACGGCCCAACGGCCCAACGGCCCAACGGCCCAACGCCGTCACATCATCATTTTCTCCTCTGCAACCTTGCGAATTGAATTCAGATTAAAAATATTTTAACCCGTCCATTAGCCACCTGGAAGTAACCCACATACCAAAAATTGTTATCCTAGCTTATTTTCTCACAAAGTTATAGGCAAAAGAAGAGGCCAAAAAAAAACGGAGGTAGAATCCATAGCTCCCTTCGCTCACCTACGGTGACGGCGGGAGCTAAAAAGTAGAAATAATTTGATACATGTATGCGGACAATTTAGTTTCAACCCTTTAACCGCCGGTGCCGCTTATATTCGGGTTTTTATTTTTTAATAGCACATTAAGTACCACATTTTAAATATGTTAAAAGAATAAATGTGACATCAACCAGAAAGATTTAAAAAGTGGGTGAAAATTCAAATTGAATAATTTGGCGGTTAAAGGGAAAATTGTTCAAACAAAACAAAACAGATTTTATGCCAGGAGATGAAAGTTGTATATGAGGCAGTCAGGCTACCAAAACTTCACGTCCCCCTCTCTCCCACCTCAGTGTTGTCAGGTTGTTCTGTATTTATAAAAATAGTGAATCAACCGGTCTGGCATTGATGTTAACCCTTAAGCGCTGAATTTTTTTATAAAAACCTTGGTGACCAAAGGGTTTATTTCAATTTGATATCATCATAAATGTCTTACTGAGCTCTTTCCGATTCATTTGAATACCTATGTTATGGGTCTACGGTCATTAAAAATATTTTTACTCTTATAGTGCGGGCTAGACTTTAGTCGTCCGAATCTGACGTCTACAGGGTTCATACTCCCATGAAGAAACAAAAATTCCAGGACTTTTCCAGGACTTTTCCAGGACCTAATAAGATTTTTCAAGGACTTACGTGTACACAATAACTCGTACATTTCTTTCCCCAAAACAACTTGAATCTACATTTTACATATCTTTTAAAATTGATAATAATATTGGGCAGGTAGATCTATTTCAACTTGTTCTAGAAAGGGTAACTTGATTACTAGACTCTAGCAAATACTATTTTTGCAATCTCTTTCCTCATTATTTAAAATTCCAGGACTTTCAAGCACTTTTAACAAAATTCCAGGACTTTCAAGGCCTGGATTTTTATTTTTCAAATTCAAGGACTTTCCAGGATTTCCAGGACCGGTGCGAACCCTGGTCTACAGATATCAGATTCTGTTGACTAAAGTCTATCCCTGTGCTGTAAGGGTTAGCTGTGTTAATGATCACTCACCTCATCACTTTAGTTTTACAGGAGGGGCTCTTTTTTTTACCTTCCCCCCCAAAAAAAAAATTCAGTCTTCACATGTAGGATAATTATTAGGGATAAAGCAGTACATTAATTTAGTAAATGCTTAAACTATCTAGCCATAATGACATTAAAATAGCTAGAGAATCCATGGATGCTAGGCTGATTATAATTATTGTAATAATCAGTATACAGGGTAATCAGAGCATTCCATGCATTCTCTCTTACTAACCTACGTGGCACAATGCGCAGACCAACCTGAGCATTCTGTAGCACACTGGGAGGTATATTAGAAGTTGACACTGGCTTCAGTCCCAGATTAGTGTTGCTAGAATTGCCTGTTGTGCGAAGAACTTGCACGTTTCCCGGTAGAAGATGACTTTGAATGCCTACTGTACTCCCCACGGAGGCCGCCACTGGAAGCTGGTGGAGAACTCCTTGAAGTGGTCGAGGGCTTGCTAGTGATGGTCTATTTTTGGACTTTGACCCTAGGAGAATATTTGGTTTGGGATGTTTAGTAGGAGATGGGCTATTAGATATAGGGTGTGGTCTTTGGTGAGGGGCGTTTGTCTGTAAAGCTTTTTTTCCTGAAATAGAACTAATGGTCGGGTGAGGAAGGGTTCGTGTCTTTTTTGGAGACTTCTGAGGTGAATTTGGGGCGCTAACTGAAGCTGTCGGTGACATACTGGAGTGAGAATATGTGAAGGTTGACGTAGTATTTGTCTTATCTTCTCCTTTTTCAGAATTCTTAGTCCTTCTCGTTGTTGAGGCTTCCACTTTTTCCGCAGGTTTGGCCTGTTTATCATCAATAGCATTCACATTTGTGTTTGTCCCTGTGTTGCTATCCCTCTTCTCTTCCTCGAATTTATTTTTCATTATCTTTACCTCATCATCACTACTTTGATTATCATCACTCTCTTCCTCGGAGCTATCACTGTCTGATGCAGACATCTGAGATTTCCTGTAAGTGCCAGATCTTGTTCGCAGGACATGCATAGGTTGTAGTCGTTTGCGTCTTGATCTGTTTTTCACAAATACTGGAGTCATATCAAAACTACGAGGGTTTCTCCTAGTTGAAATATTATATCTGTGTTTAAATGAACTTTGTCCAGTATTGGCTGATGATTTCAGGTCTACCCTAGGGGGTCGTGAACGTTTCACTGATTCTTCTGGCTCTAAATCTAGAATAAGTGATTCTAGCTCATTATCATCCATACGTTTGCGGTGGACTTGTCTTAAATGTCGTTTGCATTCTGAGCGATTATAGCTAGTATAACGACAAAGTTTACATTTATATCTATGCCAGCCAATGTGACGAACTGCATGACGATGTAAGTTACTAACACTGCCGTATTTCTGGTTGCAGCGGAGACATGTAACTGTGTTGTCATCAACTAACTTTTCAATAGCTTTGAGATCAGTTGCAGATAATCCTGTTTTAGGATCCAGTAATGTATTCCATAATTTTGTGGAAGCATCCATGAAGACATGAGCCTTCTTTTTTATTTCATTAGGCCGACTAGTACTTTCTGCATTCACCTGCATTCTGGCTTCTTCAGTAGTAGTATCTTTTACGTGTTTTTTCGTTTCTGTCTTAGAAGTATCTTTTATCTCTTTCTTTCGTTCATTTTCATCTGCTTCTTTGACCTGTTTTTTTAGTGCTTCGGGGTCATCTTTTATGTTTTTTTCCCTGTCCTCTTGCATTTTGGTCCACGAACATTGTTTTTTATGTTTCTCATAGAGTTCCTTCCGTCCAAAAACTTTATCACATTTTTCACATTTTTGAATGAACACTTTTGAGTCAATTTTTGCACCTTTATTATTTGATTCAGCTGATATTACTGATATATTTTTTTCTGATTTGGCTGCAGGAGCACCAGAAGATTTTGTTTCCTCAACTATTCCTGATGTAACCTCTGTTTTATTTGCATCCACATCTTTTGTTTTCTTTTTATCCATATCTAAGTGGAAAGAATCCTTCACAGTCTTACGAAAGGACAGACTTTTGATCTTATCCCTCATTTTTTCCACTTGTTCTTTGCTTTTCTTGTGTATTCTCTGTAAATGTCTTGAGACACTCCATGAATTAGCAAATGTTGAACGGCACAATGGACACCTATGGAAAGTGCGCTTTGCAGAATGTACTTGAATAAGATGATGATGTAATGTTTTCGAAGAAGAGTATGCAGTGTTACATTGTAAGCAGGTCATCGTTTCCGTATCACAATCTCCTCTTCTCATCAATTTTTGTAAGAGAGGGGAAGGTAGTTTGTTCGGTTGAGAACTATTCTTACTTTCACTAGATGTTGAAATTTCCACTGCTTTAACTTCTTCAGTGACTAACTTGCCTTTTAGTCTTTTAGTATCCTGTATATCAGTGTTGTCTTCACATTTCCTTTTGGTCATTGATTTACTAGCTGGCTGCATTTGAACTGTCTGTTTTACAGCCTTGCCAGTTTCTTCAAGTGATTCAAGACGAACAACACACGATTTCTGGAGCGTATCACAGTTTGCCTCTTCTAACTCATTATCAGATTCAGGACTGGTGGGCTGCACTACAACTGTTGGTTCCACAGTTGGTGCAGGTGGCACCACATCAGCTCCATTTGAAGATTGACTTCTGCAATAGACACGCTTATGGGCGAGTAAATTAGGGAGACTGCGAAACAAGCTGCGGCAAACACGACACTCAAGGATAACTACAAATTCCTGCAGCAGCGTGTCCTTCACTTCAGACGTCCCAGCACCAATGATCTGAATCAAATGGCCAGCAGTGATTTGACCTGAAAAAAACAATGGAGTAAATCAAATTTCACTAAGCCAAATATTTTCCCAAATATTTTGCAGTAAAGAGACACAGCTTACTCTGACTTAAAATTTGATTAATTGGTTCTTAGGATTTGGAACCAGTTAATCAACAAAGTCTTGCCTAATCTCATTTATGTCAAAGCTGACATGTAAACGTTAATCGCCTGTTAATCAGGATTATATCTAACCTTCCAAGCATCTCCAGCATTCAAAATAAGGCCTTTTTGTTTTTTCGAGAAAATTAGAATTTGTGTCAGGAGGTAGTCCGACAACAAAAATTTTCTCACAGAGAATAAATTCAAAGACATATTTTTTTTTTTAAAGTCAGTGACTGTCAGGGTTGACAACAATATTGTTCACAATGCTGAGCTTCTGCTGGATTTGGTAACAAAGTAACTTAAAGTAACTTAGCTACCTGCAAGGTGTGGGGAAAAGGCTGGGGAATGGCTACAAATTATTTACAGACAACCTAAAATTTTGACGTGGTTGTCAGCTTGACAACCTTATATTGAACTCTTATTTTAAAAACCAAACACATTGCAACATGTACAATGCATACCGGTAACATAATGACGCAAGTGCAGACAACTGAGACGAAAGGAAACAAGCTTTACCATGTTTACACTCACATAAAACGTACATTTAATAAATATTTTTAAAAAAATCCATATTAAAATAGACAGTCAGAGAAAAAAAACATTTTTTTAGGATTTCATGGTCGGCAGATCCGCAAATCTAAATATAAAAACACAGTGGCCTTAAGGACATTTTGATTTCATTTTGTTAATAAAATTACACTCGGGTATTTTATAAAATCAGTTCATCTTGGTCACCTTTTGGTGGGAATTGTGGCAGAGTTTCACATGTCAATGCATATTGCAGGGTTAAGTCCCCTCAAAAAAATACCTCTGTTTCCGGTTACCTGACCTACGGTAAAATTTTTATGGCAATTTCTAAATATATATATATATTTAAAATGTCCATCCACAATTTGTTATTCAGCGAGTGTGTTTGTATGAACAGCCCTTTTTGGGAAATTTGTCAGGTTTTTTTAGAAGTGAAATCGCAAAATAAATCCACCTACCTACTCTGTTTGGGAAGGCAGTGTAATCGGAAACAGAGTTATTTTTTTTGGCCTTACAAATTATTTGTCAATCAACTTAATTTCACCTCTAACAACGCATGACATACTTACCCAGCAGTGGCTCACGTATGAGTGATAAGTCATTCTCATTCTCTACATCATGCGGAGCCGTGTTTTCTTTGACCGATTCAAAAGATGGAGGAACAAATCCCCTTGTTTTCTTTTTATGACTCCCCATAGTTTTATTTTAATAATGACGTCTACAGGTACACCATTTCCTGCAAAGAAAAATATTTATCATATTATATTTCTTAGTCACTGTATGCACTGTCATGTAAATGAAGAATAATACATAAGAAAAACAAACATTATCAGATGAATTTTAAAAGAAATCTAAGCATGTTGGAAGAAATTGTCCCAAATTGTGAAATTAAAGATCTAGTGTCATACTATCAAATTTACATGTGTTCTGGTTAGAAACATCAGCTCAAATTTAGAATCAAACATGTTTCAGTGTAACAAAAAGACTCCGCCCAGCTGGTAAAAACCAGACGATGATCATTAAAAAAAACACCCACATCTGTTCCTGGTAAGAACTGAACATTCTGGTCAGAGAAATAAAGTATAGTGTGCACCCGGTGAGTCAGGTGACTATTATATCCTGTGATATGACATGAATTAACAGTGCCTTATCACTTACTATATTGGTATAATATTATGCGTTCTGGGAAAAAAAACACAGATATGGCAGCCCTGTTAGCCAGTAAAGAATTTCTCGAAATATCAATGACTGAAGATTGGGTGGGCCCTAGAACGGGAATGGAATTAGCCACATCCTGTGGCTGTGGCTAAAAGGACATAATTTCGTTTAGCCGCATGAGAATATATGAGAACAGCAGATACATGTCTGAGGTATTTCGCCACATCCAATTGGTGGTGGTGAAAGAGGTCCAAATACTTTTAGCCACAAAAGAAACTGTTTAGCATTTGGCTATGTGGCAAGTGCTAGGGCTCACCCAAGAAGACATAGTGACATTTTTATGTGATGCTTCTCCACACTTTCCTATATATTTTCCCTGAAAATCCTGAGCAACAGAAGAATTTGGCTGGAATTCAGGGAACATTTTGTTCAGTATCCTATAGAGAAAAACTATGCAATTTTGACAATTTGCTAATCAAATTTGAAATTTATTAGCGAAATATGTATACATAAACGATATTGAGTGGCAGTCAGAGCTTGGCAAAGAAAATCGCTAATCAATAATTTTCAAACAAAATTTTCCCTGGAATTTGTAAACAATAATATTCACTTGTTAAATTTTCGTGTTTTTGAAAGAGTTTTATTTATTTGATACCTTTATTTAATTTAAGTGAAAAAATATGCCTGATAAATATTCACAGTGAATGAGCTCTAAAAGTTTGAAATCCATACATCCTTACCGCTCATTGATTCACTGCCAATAGGTAGTATGTTTTCATTTTTAACATATGGTTTCAGGTGAATGAGAGACTCAGACATTGCCAGCACCACCATCCAAATATGCCAACAACATTTTAAAGACTCATGAAAAACGACCTAAGGATGTTTTTAAAACCATTACAGTTACGATGACTATTGTCACCCATAGCCACTGAACTCTGCCTGCTATGGGCGACTCAGTAGCTCAATAAACTCTAAAACACAAACAAATTATGGGAGGCTGCTTTTCTATTTGTGTTTAAATATATTATACACTGTGAGTTATACTGGTATTATTACACATATATGTTTTCAAATATAAAGTTCAAAAAAACTAGTTGATTCTAGATTATTGATAATGAAAAACACCAGAAACTAGAAAGAGTTGTTCGGAAATGAACACGAAAGTAGCCCTCAGTTACTGCCAGTCGAATTTTTTGATATATGTAGATCACCAAACTTTGTCAAAAGTTATCCTTGTGTAACACAGGACAGTTTATCATGGACGGATTCCGAGATCATGAAAAAAATTGAAAAAAAATGGCTACCAGTCAGACATTTTGGATTTTATATCTGCAAAATTTGTCATGTGTTGTCTTTGTGTAACACCGGACACTTTATTCAATATGTTATCATATAAATCATATTAATTATCATGCAACATGTGCAAGGTCTCTGAGATAGTGAACAAAATTAAAACAAAATGACTGACAAATGGCCATTTTGCATTTTATATTGCAAAAATTGTCCTGTGTTGTTGTCCTTGTGTAACATCAGACATGTTTTTATATGATCACAGCTTTAGCTATCATCCAATATTTCCGATGTAATAAAAAAACGATTAAAAATGGCTTGCGGTCAGCCATTTTGGATTTTATTTCTGCGTTATAGGTTATCCATGTGCAAAAGCTTACTTTTTGTTTTATATTCATGGTCTAGCTATATTGCTTTGCTTTTGAATTATGTGAATATAAAAAAATTACTCCTAATCAAAATGGCCACAAAAAAAATTCCCCAGTGGTATGTGATGGCTATGTGAAGTATGAGGAAGAAGAAGTTGATAGATTAACTACCAATCATGCAAGATTTACGAGATAATTGTAAAAAAGGATTAAAAATGGCTGCCAGTCTGCCATTTTAGATTTTCTTTCTGCGAAATTTGTTATGGGTTTATCCATGTGCCAGAGACCCGTCCAGCCAGGCAGCCTGGACGTAGAAAAATATCGCCAGATTCCACCAAATTGCATTGCAGGAGGACCCCAGCCCCCGTCCTGGCCCAACGATAAGTAAATTTGGACTCCCTTTGATAAAGTCCTTGGCCTTGTGCGAGACCTTACATTTTGTTTTCTATCCATTGTCCAGCTATATTTGTTTTTAAGTTACATTAGTATCACTATATTACTCAAGTTCAAAATGGTCTACAAGCGGTCATCTTGAAATAGTTTGCTCCCAAAAGTCATTAGCTGAGCATATTTGCCAAATTATTTGCATATTTGCCAAAATGAAAATCCCTTACCGAATCAGTAATTAATTAATTTTATGATTCTCAACAATTCTAATCTCTTTTTCAAATTGAAAGAGGAAATTGATGAAAATATGTTATTTGTGGTTCCAAGAATCAATAAGATAGAAATAAAATAAATTTCTTCAAAGATTGTAGACAATCTCTAATTCTATATAATATATAGTCGGATTGCTGTATAATTTTTTTGTACCCTAAAAAATCAACGTTTTTCAACATGGCGGTGACTGAGAGCGATCTCGACGCCAAGGTCCGAAGAAAGCCCATAACTTTTAACGACTGCAGGAAATGACCTGAGCATGCGATCTGTAGCCGAAATGTTACTGATTCTAATAAACCTATTTTCGACATCATTAATAGAGGCCAAGTCTTAGCTATATGACCATCCAAAGAAATGTCCTACGTTTTTGTATGGGTGCAATCTGTGGCCAGGGTTCTGCCCAGGAATTGGGGAGTGGTGGGCGAAGGCAAATGCTCTAAGAACCTGCGCGTGTGTACGCACACAAGGCCACGCGCAGCGCGTGCTGGCACTAGGGGGGTCCGGGGTCATGCCCCCCTGTGATTTTTTTAAATTCTACATTTAAAATGATGCATTTTAAGGACTGTTTGGATTAAATTTCCAGTTATTATGACAAGCAATTTTACTACAATAACAACTCAAAAATACTTTCAATTAACCACATCTTTACAAATACAGTGCAATATTAATGTTTTTATTTCATATAGTACAATCTCATCACTAATCAGTTTAAATGGAGTTGAAGGATCAGAACGAGATGTCAAGCACCCAATATTTAGGCCTGGAGATATAATTGACGCTTTATTGCCAGAGACATAGACCTAAATTCACACTTTTGAGTCTGTGATTTTTTAGTATAGTATATCCAAAAGATGATATTCCCATTTAACCTCCTTCCACCGGCACAGCTCGTTTTTTCGGACCCATAATTTTGCTGAATTTCAGCTTGAGACAATCAAATGCAGTGGTGCCAAATAAATCACAAAATAATCGCTATACAGGTGTGAATCATTATAATAATAAAATAGATCGCTGCTAAATAGGTATACTCTGGCAAGTTACTAGTAGACTGACTGATAACGTTACATCTGGTGTTTTTTTTGCGGCAATTTTCATATACATGTATGAGACGTGAGATGAGAGCTGTTGTCCACTGTAAACATACGACCTTGACCACATGTTTGTTTAATGCTGGGCTGTTATCGTAGTCAGTGGCCCGACATTGTGGTAATGTCTCGTGTATGCATACACAATAGAGAGTTGACAATAGAGTGTTGACAATAGCTGCTGCATCCCCGGCAAACACGATACGCTGATTCAATGTTGGTTTAATGCTGGCCCATCGTCCTTGATGCTGGATCAGCTTTATACCAGCATTGGTAGCTGTTTTACAATTTTTCAGGGATAGCGTTAGCTGTTACTGTGTTGGTGCTGAGGCCGTCCAGCAAACACGAGACGTTGAACCAAAGTTGCATTATTGTTGAGTCAACGTCTACGATGCTGGCCCCCTATTGACCAAACAGTAGTCTGTAGGCATGATCAGCTGCCGCTTTCGGGTTTCGCGGCACCCCGTCTCCATACATGCATGTAGAGGCTGCTGTGTTGACGAGGGACAGGAACCAGCAGCAAAGTACTAAAAATAGCTCTCGCCTCAGCGCTGGTCCACGCGGCCGCTAGGGCCTGTATACATTTATCAACAAGGGAATAAATAAAGATGCCGCTTTCTGGTTGATAGTTGAAAGCTGACATGATTAAAATACCAACCAGATACTTCCTGCCGCGAGCATGGCATTATAAATCAATAAAAGAGCCTTGTCTAAATAGTCAGTTGAAGGGGTGATAAACAGATCAGTTGTCTGCTACACAAACCCTGCGTAACACTCTATTATTTTTCAAGAAAGAACATTTTTGTGAGTGATGGGCGGCACCTGGGCGGCTTAAAGAGTCCTGGGCGGCGGGTAGTAGTGCTGGGCGGGGCCGCCCATCGCCGCACACCGTGGGCAGAACCCTGTGTGACTGAAACCTTCAGTTTCAAATTCTGTTTCAGCCACGTTGGGGCTTGATTAGCCAAGCCTACAGTGAGGGTGCACATGGGTCCCGGAAATTATGGATTCTTCCCACTTCACTTTTTACCCATTTTTTTGGCCTGACTATTCACTTTTTATTATGGAAAAATGATATAAATTTAGATAAAAATAGACATAAAAATTTTGGTTCGTTTTTTTACACTATTTATAAACTACAATCCTGGATGTTCGGCTTCCAAGAACAGGCGCTTCACCATTCATTCGGTTCGTTTTTTAATCCATGTGCACCCTCACAGTCACTATAATTTACATGGAAATGGGGCTAAAATGATAACCCCCCACCTCCCATGTTAATAAAAAGAAGTGGGCTGAAAGTATAGACCCTTTAAACAGTGAAATGGTGTAAATTGGCCTGCCCTAAAAAATTTACCAAGCCCTTATTTATCGATTATTCTCAGGCTCCAAATGTAAACTCTTTGTAACAAAGGATAAGCAGTAATTAATTAGCCCTACTGTATTTCTTTTAATAAATGCCCCGGGATACCCCTCCTTCATAACCCCCTCCCCCCCTCTGTAATGGGGGTAAGTCTAGATTTATCAACGAAAAGCTAACTTTAATTCTGTACCATCCTCCACCATCACTCGTCATACAGACTAGGCCTATATAGTCTATTGGCAAGTTGAGAGTCTCACACTGAGGGAGGGGCACCCTAATTACCAGAATACACTTTACCGAAATACACCGTAATAACATCCTCGTTTACTGAATAACGAGCTGCCATTCAGTGTTCAGCACAGGCCGCGATATCGCGTCAATTACGCACTTGGAGGTCAAATGTCTCCTTTTTTTCCATGGTAGTGAGACAAATGGCCCCACCTATTTCTTATCTGTGCTGAACACTGGCCGTCAATTACGCAATTAGAGGTCAAATGTCTCCTTCTTTCCAGGGTAGTGAGACAAATGTCCCCACCTATTTTTTGTCTGTGCTGGACACTGGCCATTAGTGTGTATTCTTGGGGCTTCAGGGTTCGTAATAGTGGTTGTCCGGTTGTCCAAGACAACCAAAAATTAGTCACGGACAACCAAATATGAATCTTTGGTACACTTTGGTTGTCCGTACGGACAACCACGTTCACCTCCAAAACAATTTTGCCACTGAACACGCTGACATGCGCTGTACCGTGACACGCAGCACACGGCGTCATATCAGAGATAAGAGTTAACTTGAATCATGTCTGCTGTCATGTGTGTCTGACCGTTGACAATGCTGTGTGGTAAAACATGGTAAAAGCAGAGTATTTAAATTTTAGGACTCAACAGAACAATTAGTTTTTTGGAAAAAAAGCTTACCATGCGATATTCGCAATGAATCAGTGCTGAAGTCACATGTAAACTTGCTGCTATCGCAATGTCTACACACATTCCTCTAGTCAGTGGGGAATCCCCAGGTTTCCGCTTCCTGGGGCTGTTTCCTTATCGCCTTCCCTCCCCTTCCCTGTCATTATGACTTGTGTGTTAGACTTGCAGGTATGTCTTGATAATCAACGTTTGATAGGGGGAATCGCAACAAAAAGGAACAGCCATGCACGTGGTAAGCAGTTGCTGCACCGGTACATTCATATGGTGGGTATGATAGATCATGAGATGCTGATATGCATTGTTATTCGCAATTAGTTTATGAAAATTGTATTTCACTACTTTTAAGCATGTTTTAACCGATCTTATCCCAGTAAGGAGTGCCAGTCCAATGCTGATTCAGTAGTGGTCGGACGTCGTCTGTATTGACCCAACGCTGGGCCAGTTTTTCACAACAGTGCATGACAGGTCCATCTATGTCAACAGTGCCGCCGTTATCGCGTCAAATATAGCACTGCTAAGAATCAAAGCCACCTTTTGAAGGTTGCAGTCATGTAGGCCTAGTTTGAATACCTTAAGCGATCTATATTAGGCTACGAAATTGTTTTACAAACATATATGCCTACATAATATTAATTAATGACAGTAATTTACTGCACAAAAATAAAATATGTAATAAAAATTAGCTCGAAGTCTGTTAACGCTGCCAAATTTTGAAGGTCTTAATACGTGTTAAACAGAAAGTTGGTCGTCACCATGGTCACAGGTCGATAACAATATAGGCCGAGGCACTAAAACTGATCCGTACAGAAAAGTAGTCTGTTGATGGCAAAATATCACTCATCCCAGGATTAGGCTTAGCTAGGAGCCACCCCAAGCAAAATCATGCGGACAACAAGAAAATCGGGCGTACAACTACATTTTGAAAATGTGGTTGTCCGTTGGACAACCAGACTTTCAGCCCTTATTACGAACCCTGGGCTTTACAAAAAAAATTTTGGGGTAGTAGCCCAGGACGTAGCTTGTGATGCCCCGAGTTTGCCCACCAAATTTTTTTTTTTTTTTATTTATCCACCTTCTAATCTGTTGCTCATCGGACTTGGTACATAGTCACACCTAGTAGCCCACGGACATTTGTATGTTGTCTAGGCCTAGCTATGGCATCGGGCGATAGGGTTTGTAAATTAAGCCCTGATTCCTGTGTATTCAGGTGAATCTGTATTACGGTGTTTACTGATACCGCAGAGGGGGTATGTGTAGCCTGTAGGCCTTAGGCCTACTGAACACCTTAATGCAGTAATGGCGGCCACTTCCTAATTAGACCTGCTGACCGACATCAGGGAGTTCGGTAGATCTGACCAGTTGCTAACATTAAGCTACACGTTCATTGTACTCACTGTGAGACTCCCAACTTATCTCGTAATGTTATCAATGTAATTCGGAAATTAGTCTCAAATTTATTAGGTCTAGACTCTAGTGAACTGTGCAACTGACTTATATCAGTAGGCTACTGTTTCAAGACTCAACCCTCATTCCCAGATTCCGGCCTCAATCTTTGAACTTTGAATTGGTACTCCAGCAGCACCTCCTATTTGGAGTACCAGGCTGGAGGGGGAAAAGGGCTGGTGGACTGAGTCAACCACCTGCCTCTTGAACGCTGCCTCTCACCAAAATTTTTCTCGGATCATTTTTTCATCTTCCCCCACCATCCCTGAAAATTTCTTGGAATGATTTGTGTAGACATCTATTATCGAAGTTAGACCATTTGGCATGTAATTTTTTTTTTTAATTTCAGCTCTCTTTAACACAAGGCATTATAGTAAAAGTCACTTTAAATCTGTCACTTTCGCGTTGCATGTTTTTCGCTCATTGCTCAAGCAATTTTCATCCGATTCTCATGAAATTTGACAAGCGTTAGTTTCTACTCTTACGGCACCTGCCCTGGAAATTTCAGGGGATAATATTATGTAGTTTAAAAGCTAGACCATTTGACAGTTTTTGCGAATTGTGACGCTCCTCTATAAACCCATTGAAAGCTATCAGCTTGAATTACGAAATTCCACTACATGTCAAATGGTCTAACTTTTGAAATACTCATTCAAATTTCACGAAATTTTCAGGGTAGGCGCCGGAATAGTTGAAGAGAGTGCTTGCAAAATTTCATGGACATTGATTTAAAATTGACTGAGAAATCAGCGAAAAACACCCAACGCTGGTGGAAGTTGACTGCAACTATAGGCTACTGTGAAAAAAGAAATATATTAGGGGAGGACGGGGCATGTTCGAACCCTTAAGACATAATGCATACCTGTTCACTAGATATTTACCTAAATCACTCATTATTGCATACATATAGTGCTTCCACATTTATTATGTCCCACTAAAATTTATAGTTAGTTGTCTTGTATATTTTGAAAAATATAGCGCAAAATGTGATTACAACCAGAATGGTCGGACATGCCCCGCCTCTGGGGCATGTCAGACCAGTACCGTTCGAACATGCCCCGGTTATTAAAGTGCAATACAACAATGACAATAATTGACAATTCTTTGTATTTTATTATTGTTTTTTGCATAAATAGCAACAGTGTGATGTTGCCCTTCACAAGGTAGCATAACATTGTCAATCTCCCATAACGTTGCCGACAGTGGGCAATGGAAATTTGTCCATCAGGCCACCGGCGCACCACTGGCGGCATTTATCACGGTTATCCACCAACCGCCGGGTTACCAGACAAAACAGCATGTGTTGTATGAAAAAGTGTGATAATGTGTGGCTGAGTGAGTGCCAGCATGTAAGGGTGAGTGTGGAAATGTGTGAATAAGATAAACTATGCTGCAATTATGACCATTGGTTGTGAGGCTACTTCGGGGCATGTTCACACCCTTTCCGGGGCATGTCCGAGCGCGTTTGAACGTGCCCCGTAATGCCATTTCAGTTTCAATCCCAATTATTGTCCGTACCACTTGTGATGGTTCAAAAATACTTTCCCTGTATGTTATATACCTCTGTGTTCTATTTATAGAACAACAAATGGTTACTTAACTACTAAAACTGTAGTTCACACAGTATTTAGAAAAAACAACCTAAATAACATAAAATGAGACGAAAATCACATATTTGAATCGAGAGCAAAACAAAAAAACTGTAGCTGATGAACTTTGGGAGAAACAGTGACTTAGGGGTGAGGTACATCATGAATTATATTTTTAATTCACCATGTGGCCCTCAATTCTGAGTTACCAGCAGGGTGCGAACGTGCCCCGGTGTTCGAACATGCCCAGTCCTCCCCTACATGCCAAATGGTCTAACTTACAAAATACACAACAAAATTCCACCAAATTTTCAGCGATGTTAAGGGAAGATGGAAAAATTAGGGGGGCCTAACGTTAATAGAGAAAAATTTTGTGAAAAAAATTTAAACAGCGACCGAGCAAATTCATGAAATTGAAAAAAGGCTTTTCCCAGGATCCGGTGAAACAAACTGTAGTGAGGTTGAGTCTGAGTGACTGACACAGCAGCTGCAGAGTCACTGTGTGTACTGTTAAGGCCTAGCCCTAGAGCCTGTAGAGGCTAGACTGGAGACTCTTCTCTCCAGTGGCACTGGCAGTGACGTGGAGTGAGTGTTGAGTGACTGACAGTGACAGTCACAGACACAGTCACAGTCACACTGATTCACAGCAGCAGCTGAGCAGCGACACTCCTCTTTTTTCATTCAAACTGTTAAAAATATCTTAATGTGGCCGATACGCCACCAACTTTAGCGTTCAAAACAAAATACCATTCTCAAGTAAATCCGGTACAAACAAAAACAATATCTCACTGTTGGATTAGATGCACATTTTTGTCCCAAAGTTTCCTTTCCTGGTCGGTGTTTTGCAAGGTTACGCTAAGAAATAACCAGCCGCACCACCAGCACAATGCGCAAGGCATCCTGGGACAGCATACGGGAATTTATCATGGCTGCGCCCTGTCGACAGGACAGTTTCCATTATAAACAAACAGCTGTCAAAAATCTGTCAAGCTCAGGCAAAGCCATGGTTAGCATATGTGACACAATATTGTGTCATTTTAATTTGTTTATATTCAGCTTAAGCTTATAGTCAGATTCACGTTAAATTCATCAACCAGGGTGAACGAATTTCGCGGATTCCCCAGTCTATTCTCAACCGATTTTCATGAACTTTTACACTCACAATTAAATGTATAGCCTATAGGTCTAGGCCTAGGCCTAGCCTAGGCTATGTCAGACTATTTGACATGTAATGAAATTTTGAGACGAAGCTAATGGGTTTATAGAGGGCGACATTTTTATTTATATGCTACATGTCAAATGGACTAACTTTTAAACTACACAATATTTTTCAATAATTTTTTTAGGGTAGGCCTGAGGCTATAGGCCCAGTCTGTCCGACGGTGGAGGATGGTACAAAAAGAAAGTTAGCTTTTTGGTATCCAGTCAGCCAATTCTCAAGCGCATTTGTTTAATATGTAATTTGAGACTATACCTTAGGCCACCAGTAGCGCATGTTTTTCGTTGATTTCTCCGTCAATTATCAAACGATTTTCATGAAATTTTGTAAAAATTATTTTTCAACAGAATCCTAATAGGGGCCTATCCTTGAAAAATTCGTAAAATTATATTCAGTATTTAAAAAGTTAGACCCTTTGACATGTAGTAAATTAAAATTATGACGTCCTTTTAAAATTTTATTACATGTCAAATAAAATGGTCTAACTTTCGCAATATTAAATATAATTTTGCGAATTTTTTACCGACGTTAGGATATGACTTGAAAATTGCCTGTGCTAAATTTGAAGGATATTGGTTCATAATTGACGGGGAAATCGACGAAAAGCATGCGCTACAGAATTATCACAATGAATGTGGCCCAGGGTAGGCCTATAAGCAATTTACAACGACTAATAAAACGGATTAAAGCGACTTTTAGAGGTTTAAGGTGATAAAAAAATTAGGTGTAGCGGCAACAACTCAGGGAGGTGATAACACTGCCCACGGCGAGCTCAGACAAGCGCGACAATGAAAAACACTCTGTGAACGACAAACACTCATATTAGGGTGTTGACACAATTTACACGTTAAATTAACTCACGTGCGCAAAGTAAGGACGCGAAGTCGATTGGGCCTTCTTAAAAACGCTGTTAACCATCGATGCATGTAGCGCTAAAAGGTGTGTTTTAAAGTGTGACGTTATAATAGCATAACCTATTTCCTGAGAAGATAACTGTTTCGACGCTAAATGTTAAATATAGATCTAAATGAAATCATCAATTGTGTAACATGAAATCATTTTATTGATGGAAATGTCACATAGTAGGCCTAGCGTCGGCCCCTACTGCAGCACGTCTTTAATATTTAGAGTAGGCCTATTATCTATACCGGCCTAACGATTCTTTAATAGATTACATTACTGCACGTTAAAATTGTAGGCCTATTATAATAACAACATGCTTGTAGTTTGTCTATGAAGTAGATAAACACGAACTGTAGTTACGATACTTACAATACTGACTACATTATAGCAACGTAGATAGAGATTTATAGGCCTATAAGCCTACCCAGCAAACATGAGACGTTGGCCCAACGTTGGTTCACTGTTGGGCCAACGTCGTGTTAGTCCAACGTCTCATGCTTGCCGGGCACTATTATCGTTATTAATAGGTAGGCCTATTGTTATTTCATTTACACAGCGTCCGTTCACAAAGATTTAGAGGGCAGGCCCTTAATTAGAGCGCTAAATTATTTAATTACTGCGACCTACAAATTAAAAATTACTTAGGGCCTACATTTGTAAGCAAGTCAAATCTACCGATTTAAATTAATATTGTCAGTTATCATTAATTGTGATGTCCCCTACCTTCATAAACCATTGCGCATACATAGATTATTATTAATTAAATATGTAGGCCTAATAGTAATGTTTATTGAAAATCCTAACTATCCACTCCCACAGCCTACTAATACAACAATAGATTATTACAGAAAAAAATATTATAAAATGTGTATGTATGAACCGTTGCCGATGGATCTCTGCTAGTTTCACGTCATCACTCATGAGTTAATCTCAATGCGATCTCTGAGTGTTATCTGAGTGTTAATTGAATCTTTTGTGGGTTTGCTCTCACTTGTAAGAGCGCTACTTGTGATTTAAACTTTTTCTTAATTTTAATCAAAAGTAGTCTGATCCTCTGTTATGTTAAGCCTAGTAGTCTGCAAATTAACAGATTAAAATATTTCTTCGATGTGTTTATAACAGGTACAACCCTATGACGCTAAACACAATTAGTTATCAATCAAAATCTGATTATCTCTTATTTTGTTTCTTCTTTAATAGGCCTACGAATCGTTGTTTGGATCATATTCAAATTTAATTAGTTCTCTAGGTGGGGGAACTTGGGGCACCAACACACACCTAAAAATGGCTGACAGAGAAAAAATCGACATGATTGCATGGGGTTTGGGAAGGGGGGGTCATTTTTTCTGTGATTTATTTAGGCCTAACGTTATTCCTTTAAGTTTAAAAAAATAGTCCTAAGAGGGTATTTTCAACTGAGATGCTGACCAGTGCCCTAAGTCGAAAATCTGTGAACTGGATATATCAGAACACAAGACGTTGAATCAATGCTGGTTCAACGTTGGTTATATTGTATTCAAATTCGACGTGATGCTTCCTTAGGTATTTCTCGCGATGTGACTAACTTTTGGGAAAGAATGCACAATGGTTGACGACACTCATCTCAGGGAATAATTTGTCCAGAAAAAATGCGTAGCAATTTAGCAGCCGTGCCAGTGCCATGCTACTCTTCTTCAAGCCAAAAACTGCTACATCAGCATATTATTGTGTAGCAAACTGCATGCTACACATACACCAGACAAATTACCGGTATTCCCTGAATCTTGAAATAATCAGCATGGTTGGGTGTTAGCCTATCAAATGTGATTGATGATTACAGATATACTAGTAATCGGTCAATATCTAATGGGGGGCAATATCTAACGGGGATGTTTTTAATGTTTTATAGACGGATCGATGGCTGTCTGATACTTCACCGACGACCTCGCCAACTTTTAAAGATTTTAAAGGAGAGGGGTCACGAATTTACCAAACTAATTAAGAACGCCCCATTAGTAATATTTTGTAAATCGGTTTATAAAAAGTGAAGCAAAATAATAAGCCTACGTGATTTTTTGAGCGTTTTCAACGTTCCAGTAAAAAAATGTTAATAACGTTCTACGATTTTTTTCGGAAGACGTTATTTTGAAACATCTTTGAAATATTTTCAAAACGTTTCAACTTCCCTGTAAAATTTTTCAATATTGTAACGTTTTGGGAATGTTTGAGCAGAAAGTCATCATAAAATCTTTCTGAAACCTTATTGAAATGTTTTAAAATGTTTTGTGTTAGCTGGGTACAATATGTACTTATCACCTGTACTTAACATTGGAATCAAATGTTTTGTTGCAGTAAATCATCAGGTAATGGAGTCCAACAAAGATACATTGTAAATCTATGTCTTTTCTTGAATTGTCTGACCCCGCATTGAAGTAACAGAAGATATTAACTGGAATCAAAACATCTGTTAACAGGAGGTACATAGTGACACAGATGAGTAACTGAAATGACTACAGCCAAGCTTACCTGGGACGTGTTGAGTCCCACAGGACCGCCTATTGCCAACCATATTGGTATTATTGTTGATAGCATACTTTACGCTCATGGTGGGATAAACAGAGCGGGGAGTACACAGCCTCTAAATGGACTGCACAGGTTTGATTTCTCTTCTCTGTTGTGGGAGGAAGTTCGATGTAGCGGCTCACCTGCTTTGAGTCACCACGCTGCCATCTTGTTACAGAATCGTTATCTTCTTCTAGTAGGTGGATGGAATGGTAAGAAGCGAACAAGCGACATCCACTGTTTCGATGTGAAGGATCAGAAATGGAGAGCGCTAGAAACCACAGGTTTTCCAGAAGGTGCTGGACTCAGCTCTCACACGGCTACCTTACTTGGTGATGATAGTATATTGGTGGTCGGACGAGAAGGCAGCACGCGAATGACACGGCGCTTTGGTAGCGCTTATATCGTGACTGGAAATGTTTCCAGTGGTAAGTTCAGTTACAGAGAAGCCCCCCTTGATATTGATTCACGTGCGGGACACACGACTAATATTGTAGGTGACAAGCTAGTGATCATCGGGGGTAGAGATGATAAATTGACGCAGATACATAGAAAATTCATCAGTGCCGACAAAATTCATCCAGCCACAAAACAAATCGCAAGTCTTCCAAAACTACTGAAGCCAATTGCTAAACTACCTTCTGGTCGCAAGCAGCACGTCTCCGTGGCAGGGGATAATGTGGTATTTATACACGGTGGGGACACGTTTGACGGACGCTGTCGAGAACCGGTTGGAGAAGCGTACCTCTTGAGTTTCAGACCAAATATACAATGGTTTTCTTTGGGCAATACAGGGGTTGGCAGATCCAGTCATCTCTGCCTCTGTTATAACGATAAGATTATGATCCATGGTGGTATTGCCGGTAAAAATAATGTTGTTTATGGAGATATAAGGACGTTAAATTTATGAGATATTTTATGAACCTTTTAATCCTCGCCTTGTTGCGTTGACATTTACAATTTTTTATTAATTTGGGGTCGTTCAACAATTACGTAACGGTTTTTTTTGGACGATTTTCGACCCCCTCAATCCCCTCAATTCCCCCTCTGAGCGTTACCGTACGCAATTATTGAACGGCCACTGTGAAGCTGGCATTGCTAACGCAATCTTCAGCTTATATTGACAAAAACTACTTTCATTTTTTAAAAAATGGACGTTTTCCAAATGGATATATTTGTTTAGCTGAGCATCTACCACAAGTCATTTTATGAATTTTAGTGAACGTTTATTTGGCTTGAAACTTAATGAAAAAGCATAGCCTACAGGGCTTACGATGACGAGAGAGAATAAATTATCACAGTTATTGGAAATAAAATGAGTGTTGAAACAATAAGATTTGCAAATGTGTTAAATTAAATTATACAAATGTGAGTAATTTTCACCCACTTGAAGTTGTGGGTCACAGTAGGCAGTGAAGTGTGTGAAAATTTAAGATATATAACTTCTCGGGTAAAGGGTTAAGTACCCAAATATGTCGTCCCCTTGGATACGAAAGGGTGTATCTGCCACATTGTAAAGTGGCAAATACACCCTTTTTATATCCAAGGGAAGGATGTTATGTGCCAACAGCACAGATTAAGTGGCTTATATATTTTTTTCTTGCTAAAAACTGTGCCAAATAATTTTTTATGTGGAACTTTTTAATTTAACTACATACCTTCATATATGATTGGTTTGTTTGTAAAACTCATGTAACATGACTTGAGCATTATAGCATTCTAACATTATATTATATAACATTATAGCATTATAAAGCGTTATTGTTTTGATCATCTATTCCGTTCTGTAGAATGCATAAATGCGACAACGGAGCTTAGCCCTTACACCGCTGACCTATTTTTGTATAAACCATGGAAACCAAAGGGTTTTTCAAATATCTTCGTCAGCTATTTCCGCTTCATTTTAATACCTATGTTACGGGTCTACGGCCATGCATTTTTTATCCATCAGTGCGAGAATCGACTTTAGCCAGTTGATTTTGGCCTACTACAGTATAATGCCATGAAACCATCAGTTGAGGTGATGTTGGTTCAGTGTTGATCCACCGTCTGCGACGCTGGTTCAACACTGAACCAACATGAACTCAACTGGTGGTTTCAGGGCATTATATTGTAATAGGCCTAAATGAATACACTTAATATGATTGATACGTGAAAATGAGTAAATACCAACCTAAATAATCACACTGGGAATTATTTAAAACTATTAGCAGTCACACCAGCTGCAGCCAGCCCGTCAAAAACTATTGCGTTTCCACTGCTGACACTGCTACCACCACCAATTATGTTATTTAACAACCCGCTTGGTATAAATGGGGAATCCCATATCTAACACATCTACACATTCAATGTTAGCCTGTCGTATTCGATGCTGGCATACATTGATCCACCGCTGGTTTAATGCCTCGTGCATGCTGGAATTTCAAATTAAATTAATTGTTTATTTTTGAAGTATTTCGTGATACGATTGTATGCTGATAGTGCCAACATATTTTGTGCCAGCAACAAGAGCGCCAACATATTTTGATAAATACTAGAGACCAATTGGGTTATTTATAAGTGTCTTATGTGGACGTAGACGTCAGATTCTGACATCTAAAGTCGATCCCGTGCTGTAAGAGTAAAAATATTTCTAATGGTCGTAGACCCATAACATAGGTATTCAAATGAATCGGAAAGAGCTAACTAAGACATTTATGATGATTTCAAATCGAAAAAAATATTTTTGGCCTCTATGGTTTTCATGAAAAAAATGCGTTTTAACATGTTTAACCCTTAAAGCGCCGAATTACTTTCGTATGAACCAAAGATTTTTTGCAATTGTCTTAGTTAGCTCTTTCCGATTCATTTGAATACCTATGTTATGGGTCTAAGGCCATTAGAAATATTGTTACTCTTACAGTGCGGGGACCTACTTTAGTTGTCAAAATCTGATGTCTACAGACGTCAGATTTTGACGACTAAAGTCGGTCCCGGCGCTGTAAGGGTTAACGGTTAAGTACTTACTTCGAAAGTTTTTGACAATGAATATCTAACCCTTTCAGTGCGGGAATTGACTATTGCCAACAAAAAGTCGGATCCCCACACTGAAAGAATTAAAACTTCATGTTACGTTATCATAATAATTAGTATTCTAAATATATCAATTGATGTTTTCTTTGATTTGTCAGTCCTTACTACGAATGTACAAAAGGTGCTTTTCATATTATCTCCCGATAATCAATATTATGTCCAATTAATTATTATTTCGTGCAATGTTTGCAACGCGAAGTCAGTCACGTAAGAGTTTGGTACCGTACAAGTTTGTATCTTATTTTAATACAGGTCATACCTATTAAATCACTTATTAACAATGCTACAAAAATTATAACATACAGGCTTTACAGATTATATACCAGTTTTCTAATAAATCTAAGTAAAATTCCGTTATCTTCATGTTTTACATTATCAAATGAAGAGTATGTTAGTTGATGCGTGATTAATTTACGTGTTATGTAGAGTATAATATTTACTCATCCATTTCATTTACATTTTTCTATACTGATAATATGATAATAAATATATTTTTGTCGTTGTGGAGTTTTTTCTTTTCTACCTAATTTTGTGTTTAATATCTGTATTATGTTCCCCCATATTCGAATGCTTATATTAACCTTTTCAGTACATCAGAATCTGACAGCGAACATCTATCTGGCACTGAAAGGGTTTTACTATGATCCGTCTTGCAAATAAAGTGTTAAAATGATGAATACCTGACCAATTGTGACCCGCCACGCAAAAACGGCCGTGAAGTCAAATTTTCAAAATTGATTTTTATAGTTGATATGTTAGCTGTGTCCTTTCTGTTTCGATAACTGAAAGAATTTTTGAAAAAAATTCATAACTTTTTGTCTTATGAGATTTTTAATATATTAAAATTAGTTATGTAATCAATAAATTTAAATGACGTCATAAATAATTTTCTGAAAGCCGCGGGGAGGTACCTTTTCGCATGGCGGGTCACAATAAACCGGAACGTGTAAATACAACATAAACGACAAAGAAATGCTTAACACTCAATGTTCACTATAAAATTCAAATGAAATATATTTATTTGTCAGCAACAAAAAGTTTGTAATTGTTCACCAGTGCAGATTATTGTATGATCCTCCGTTTAAAACCACGCTGTTATCATGCAGTCTGGGGATATTTCATTCTAGGTTAGCGTCATCCTTTTCTTTCTTTACGTTCTGATCGTTACGAGATCCATTTTTATGTCTGAAATAAATATTATTATTTCTTACAAAACAAGCAAATATAAATCAAATGTATTATTATCATACTTGTTACTGATATATAATAATGTCTACAACATTAGGTTTTATCATTTTTTTTTTTAATATTCTCATTTGAAACATTATCACCATTCACATGGCCATGGCTGCTCAACAAATACAACACAAGAATCATCGTCACCTGTGTCTGCTGTGACTTCTACTTCGTTTATGTTTCTTTTTGCTTGATTTGTGATGACTTTTGTGTTTACTGCGAGATCTCTTTCTACGTGATCTATCACGGCTTCTGCTTCTTTGGTGGCTGTGTGATCTATGTTGACTTCGCGATCTATCTTTATGTGGACTTCTTTTTCGGCTAAGTGATCTATGCCGACTTCTGCTCCTTTGTCGACTATGTGATCTTGTTCGGCTACGCTTGCGACTGTTAATTAAAACAACAATTTTTTACTATATTTCTACATGTACATAATTATCAGTGTTTCATCTAGGATTCAGAAGGGGCATGGCGCCACCTATCATTGGGGGCACCTTATCATGCCCGCCGGGCACCCAGTTGACTCGGTTGGGCATTTCCAACACCCACCCTCCCCAATTAAAGGCACAAAGAGAATCAGGTAAGTATACATAGCCATCGCAAGTTTTTACCACTATGTATACAAGTCGTTATCAGGTATTGCATCATAGGTTTGAACGCGAGATATCAGTGATCGGGGTGTTTTCCACTGTGACAATGGCCTGGGTGGATTAAATATGACGTAACAATAGTTCAATGAGGCACTTCACTGTCTGAAAATTGGAAGGGCAACATGGCGCACATGAAGGGCAACATGGCGCACATAAAGGGCAACATGGTGCTCACAAAAGGCAACATGGTGCTGCACCATGTTAGAAATGGCTAGATGAAACACTGATTATGTATTGTGTATCATTCATATACAAAGTTTTAAAACCATTTAAGGCAACTTCAATAATTTTTCGTTTAATTTTTTATTGCCTGCCTTTGAAAAAAGAGGCTGCTCTAATATTTTTTCACACCCATATTTGAACCTTTTTTCATGGATATGCTCCAAGCATCTTTTCAAGTCTTGGCATTCATACAGTCTTCCATTTGCGACATCTAACATCTCAGACTCACAAATCTATTCAGCAAAAAAAGTAGGGTGATATCTTGGAAATGATTGCCACAGTGCCATAATTTCATATTCTGAAAAATTTCCCAACCCTACAAAAACCAGTTTTAAACTACAGGAGGTATAAATAAAAAGCTCCAAGGGCTGAGGCACTGTGGCAAAAAGAAATCAAGGCAGTAGCAGCACACGACCACAGAAAAACAAAGTCATAATTTGAACCAATGAATCATTGTGAAATATATTATAAATTTCTTACAATTGATTATATTTTCACATATGTTGGCATGTATTTTACCTTGCTCATTGAGTGACTAGGAAACTAAACATTGTTGACCTATATTTGGCACAATAAGTTAGATCAACATTGGTCAATGGCTCGTGTTTGCCGAGCCTTGTCTCCCAGAACAACTGTTGTATGTGATAATAGTAATAATAGCTTGTTTTGCTGTTAGTGTTTGTGAATGTACACAATAACTGTTTTTATTCAATAAATGATTCTGACTAAACCTCTCACCTGTATCTGTCGCGATCTCTGCTATCTCGCCTTCTATGCCACTCCTCATTATGAGATGTGTGCGATTTTTCCTCTCGAGTACGTTCCACAGAACCTTCGTTTATTTGTTCTCGCTGTATCTCATCATTTTCTTCGCCATCACAACCGCCCATGAGCTCCATCTGCTGTCTGATTACGTCACCAATTATCTACAAAACAATTCAGTGCTAATCCAAGTGTCCATATTAGCATGGTCAATGTGTGTGCCTCCAAAATACCAACGGTTCCCAACAAACACGAGACGTTGACCTAACCCCTAGATCGCTGAATAAATTTGTAAAAAAACATTGCAACCAAAGGGGTTTTTTTCATTTTGAAATCATCTTAAATGTCTTAGTTAGCTCTTTCTAAATGCATTTGAATACCTATGTTATGGGTCTACGATCACTATAAATATGTTTACATTTACAGTGCGGGGATCGACTTTAGACGTCAGAATCTGACATCTACTAAAGTCAATCCCAGCACTATAAGGGTTAAAACACTGATGTCAACTGCAGTAGACATTCTGTGTTTTCATTAGCATGTGTATAGCCCCTGATAACGAGATGTTCACAGGAAAATATGCCTTCAATCTTGAAACACTGATATATATTGGGACTTAAATTTCACAAATACCATACATTCTCAGTCACTTGAAGTTGTGTATCGGCGTAGCGAGACACAATTTCGAGTGACTGAAAATTTAAATTGAATAGCTCAGTGATGCTGATTTCATGTTGGGCCAGCATCTCAGATGGTGGTCTAACATGACATCAGCATTTGGTCTTATTGTGTTTGATGTGTTCAGATTAACACGTGAAATGTGTTTTTAATAGGAAGTCAATAGCTCCCCTTTGTTATCCTTTAGAACGCTGAAAAAAATTGGTAAAAACCATGGAGACCAAAGGGTTTTTTTCAATTTAAAATCATCATAAATGTCTTAGTTAGCTGTTTCCACATCGTCTGAATATCTATGTTATGGGCCTATGCCATTATAAATACTTTACTCTTTCACCCAGCGTGGTATTTTTGTATTCTCAAGCCCCCCCCCTTAATTGTAAACTTAAACCAGAAGTATCAGTCAAGTATGTGATAAAAGCTGGTGAAGGTCTCTCAGTATCACCACAATCACCGCAACACATAGTAATGTGTGGTGACCATTGATTAAGTGTAATTAAGGATTTCTACACCTGGTCTGTCAGATTATGGTCAGGGTAGGGCTGGAGGTGACATGGTAGTTTATTTGTTTTCTTGTTAGGCTACGTATGTAGACAGCGCAGAGTTTCTGCCAGAAACGTTTGAGTAGAGAGGGGGGGGGGTCCCAAAGGGATGGGGCTTAGAATGGGTTATTCAGCTGAAATGACAAATAATCTTTTTTTTAATCTGTTTTATTAGTTGATCAAATCACTGATATTGGAAACGAAATGTGTGTTTAAACATCAGGATTTCTAAATGTTTGATCTCAGGTTAAACAATTTTAGATAAATTAAGGTATTTACTGTTAATCTCACAGTACTATTACCTGTGTATGTGTCTTTGTACCAGTATGTACTGTACGGCCTTTATATGATTGACGTCGCCGTTTCATATCTCTCTGTTGTGCTTCTAATTCTCGTCCAGTTAATTCTGATGCCTCTATATATAAAGAGAACAAGAACACATCAACATATATCAACAGTAACTGAACTAAATACATGATATATAAAGAGAACGAGGATGCATGAGCATATAGTGTCACTAAAATTAAATTTTGCATATTACTACTTATTTAAAAGTTCACATTTCTTACTAAAAAATTTTGGAACACATCTGATAATAAAAAGGTACATACAGGTACCATATTGAATAGCTTGGGGAAATTTCCGCGGGACATTTCCCCAAGCCATTCAATATGAGCAGTATTGTACCGGTACATGTATACCATATTAAGGCAATAATAAAGCATGTAAATAAATTAGTATGTAATAGCAAGGAGGTGCTAATAAAAAAGAAATATGACACTGTAACAACCCTTACAGTGCGGGGATCGACTTTAGTCGACAGAATCTCACGTCTGTAGACGTCAGATTCTGACAACTAAAGTCGATCCTCGCACTGTAAGAGTAAAAACATTACTAATTTCCGTAGAGCCATAACATAGGTATTCAAATGAATCGAAAGAGCTGACTAAGACATTTATGATGATTTCGAATTGAATAAAACCCTTTGGTATCCATGATTTATACTAAAATATTTCAGTGCTTTAAGGGTTAACCCTAATCCAGCTAGACCTGTACATATACATTTTCAAGCATGTGTCAAACTAAATAAGATGCCACTAAAAATGAAAAAAAAATTGTGGTATTATTTATGATATGTCTCTATTCTTGATAAACATATTTTTGTCATGAATGATAGAAGGGAAAAATTCAGCAGAGTGAATAAGCACTCCCCCGATACATTTAGCCTAGTGTTGTGGTGATCTCTACTTTTTCACACACCACTAAGCACGAATATGGTCATTTTTTTCATCTGTTTTATTAGCCAATTAAATCACTGTTATTGGGAACAAAATGAGTGATTAAACATCAAGATTAGCAAATGTTTGGTCTCATATTAATCAAATGCGAGTAATTTTCATCCACTTAAAGTTGTGTGTCCCTGCAGCGAGACACAAACTTCACGTGGGTGAAAATTTAAATGATTCAACCTAATGGTTTAACCCATACAGTGCGGGGATAGACTGTAGTCTCCGGAATCTGACGTCTGGTGATGTCAGATTCTGCCGTCTAAAGTTGATCCCTGCACTAAAAAGAGTAAAAATATTTATAATGGTCGTAGACACGTAACATAGGTATTCAAATGAATTAGAAAGAGCTGACCAAGACATTTATGATGATTTCAAATAGAAAAAACCCTTTGGTCTCCATGGTTTGTATTTTAGCGCTAACCCTTTCAGCCATCACGATGCATTAAAGCATCATTTTAAATCCCTGAAAACAGACTTAATTTTCTTCCATCTAGGGCTTTAAAAATGAACATTTCCATGAAACTGGTTTTTACTAATACATTGCAATTTTCTTTAATTTCTCACCCACTTCAAGTCATCTTCATCCACTACAAGTCGAGAATTGCGACAGCAATTCGCGGCTTGTAGTGGATGAAGATGACAATGGTAAATTCAGGCTTGAAAGGGTGAAGGGTTAACTTTACTTGTAATAGAAGCTTTAAATAACATGTTTTCTGATGTTTGCTGAATTGATTATTCAATGTAAAATAGGATACAATTGAAAAATCTCACCTTCTTTTTGTTTTGGCTGCTTAAGCATTAACTGATCCTCTTCAATAGTTGTTGGTTTATTAGCGTCTTTCACCACCTGAATACAGTAGTTGTACAAACGTCTTCTTTGTTCGGATGTAAACATGGAAGCCATTCCAGAATATGTAGGCTGAACTTTCCATTTATCGGCTGCGAAAAAACATAATTTTGATTACTTCTGTTTACAAGACACAACATCAATTTATTTCTTATAATCAGATAATTATATAAAACAAATGTATGTAGTAAACTTGTCTGATTTATGCCATTACAGGCTGCATACCAATGATAAAGTTTCACGGAACATATGCAAATAATTTTATGCCTTACTTTACAGAATTGATTCTTAGAATAATTACACAGCGGTGTAAACAATATATAGAGAGTTTGAGTAAGCATGGTAAGCTGCGCACATAGGCACTAGTAAAAAAAAACTTTTTGTGTTGAACCATACTTTTTTAACACTTCTTTAACCACCTTATAACATCAATGGCGAGATATCAAATGAGTTACAATGATCTAAAAATAGAAATAGGTTTGACTTGTGACGATGAAATCAGGTACCGGTAATCAATCTTTCAATCTTACAGATCATCAATAAATATTTGTCGTCTTTTAAGCTGGAATTGCATAAGCAAATCCAACGTTATGGGGAGACTGCCATTGCAGAGTCTTAACAGTGAAAATGTTATCTGGCAATTGGTTTTATGATCATTGGTTGGGGACGGCTGCCCATAGTAGTGACCACTGGGACCAAGATACATTGTACAATACAGAAAGAACAGAAAAATATAAAAAGCTCTGTCTTAAGAGGTTTGGATGGTCAATTAATATTATCTGTAATAGTCAGTTGGTGGTGCATAAAAAACTGAACAAAAGACAAAATTTGTATTATTCTTTTTGAAAACAATAACAAAGTTTTATGTTTATATTAGAAACTAATGTCAAATACTTAATTTCAATTTTATGATCTCTGCTCAACGGCACAGATGTAGATCACAAACAAACCACCAATTGTAAATGATAGCAGGTCAGGGTTTATTCCAAGAATGTATAAGTTAGTGAGGAGCTTGAGGAGATACTAGGCTCATGGCTAGGGGGCTGCCGAGTGAGTACAAAAGTGGTCTGGGTCTCACCCAGAAACTAAATGTTAAAATTTGAGACCTTCCGAGGTCAATTTCTGGGGCTGTATTAGCCCGTATAGTCACCCCCCCCCCCAATGACTAGACATTTTTTTTTTGGGGGGGGGGGGGGGTAGGAGAGTTAACCCCATGGTAGGTGGGGGTTTTGACACCCCCCTCCCCTGGAATAAACCCTGCAGGTTTAGTTTACAAAAGCGGGGGTGGAAAATTATTCCAAGACCGAAAAGAGATTATTCCAAGACTGAAACGAATATTGTCTACTAAAATTGATTACTCTGAATTTTTTCAAAAGACGGAAATCCGTCTGTAGACGGGAATTTCCCACCCCTGTAAATGAGTATTTTTCATACCTCTGAAGTTTAAAATTGTGTCAACAATGCCAATTTCAAATGAATTAAAATGTTTATCAGTATTGCAACACATTAATGAGAATGAATCATTTTGCATAGATCAGTGGGAGATGTTTGTATAATGAAAAAATCTGTAGTAATAACAGCTGGACTCGAAGCAATGCAATATCACAATCACAAAATTCACCTAAATATTTTCAGATCTGCCTTCTAAGCGGCAATGATGATGTGTTGTGCAAACTGTGATAAAAAAAGAGGTTTGGTTGTTTTTTTCTAGTTAATTCTCTGCCTGTACAGTGGTTAGGAAAAGTAAATCATCAAAACAATGTTTGGCCAAGTAATAAGTTATTTGGCCAAACGTTTTGTGCTATCATTTTATTCAACTTAAATTTTTAACCCACTTGAAATTTCAAACTACATAAACTTGAATTGCATCTTCAATCATGTCTTCAGTAACTAATAGTTTACAGATATTTATGAAAAAAATATTTTAAAATGCATACAAAGTGAAGACTAGTTCAGTACTTGAAATGGTCACATGTGTAAATTTAAATCTGTGGAATAATTTAATGCTACTTATTTAAATGATAAAATCCGAGATTAGTACATGAATGATGAATCTATTACAATTAATTCAGTACAAAATATTCAAAGGATATTACAGCATCAAGGATATTATGGGGCTCCCATGGAGCATCACTATTCCATGGTTCATTCAAACTGAAAATGCACCAGCAATATATTACTTCATAAATAGTTTTGTAATGAACATACCTTAAACTATAATAAAACATAGATAGATGTATAAACTTTAATTATTTTATTTTTAATAAAAATTCGAACAAATAGCTAAGTTAGTTTTCATCTAAAAAAACCTAGCAGATTTACCACCACTTATTTTATAAAAAATATAACAAATAACTTCTTTATTTGCAGCAATTCGCAGCTTTATTGCCACAATCTTTTTCTCCACACTGTAAAACAACTATAAAAAAAAAATCATCATGTTTTATTTTGATGTTTCAATTCTAAATTTCAATACCTTCCCTTTTCCAAATTTTGAAAATAAAGTATAATGAAGATGAACAACAACAAAAAGATTACCTGCTGCTGGAGTGGAATTTGTGTAGACACTTGCGAGGGCTTTATTGATCATATCATCATCTGAAACGAACCATGCCAGTTATATAACCACTGATAAATAAAACAACTCACACATACACACATGTACAAGCGAACATCCTTATAACACAAATGTGGGGTCCAATGCTATAACATTGTCATATGGTCCTATTTGCATGTTTCTAAGAAATATTACAGCTATAATAATCGATTATTTATACTATTCCTATATAAAAATACCGGTAATAAAAATAACTGATAAAACAAGAAGGAAACAGTTAATCATTTACTGCTTAATAAGACAAACATATATGTTTATAGTAACAGGTGCATTATGACCACATGACCAATTGGTGGCCTCTTAGGGATTTTTTACTGAAATATTGACTACACGGCCATTGAAAATGGTTATTTCAATATAAATTTGAAGCAAGTGTGAAATGTCAAAAAATTTCAAGATTGACAGGGCAATCCGGAAGCCGGGAAAACAAGTGGGAAACAGAAGAACTCCGCGAAGATCGAGACTGGAGGCTTGGGGTCCATGCTTTGTGCTGCAAGTTTGGGACCAAATAAAATGGCTTAAGTCCATAAATTAGTTTGTGATAGATGCTCAGTTCATCAAATAATTAATTTGTGATATGCTATTTTGCTAAAATATTATTTATATGTACATGATGTATATCCTAAGTACTTTTCATCATTTGAAGTTGAAAATTGTGCAAGCAATTCTAGTTCTAAATGAATGAAAAATAAAGAAATGAATGAAAATCAAACAATTCACCAGCATAAGGGTTAAAATACATAATATTCAATTTTAGCCTTACCTTTAGAAATACTGTTAATACTAAAGTTAACTTACTTAAATTGAAGCTAAAAGTAGTTGTAGATCTTTCATGGAAACCTGCGGAAGTGGGTTCACCATCCTAGAAATAAAAAAATAGATAGATATTCAATCACTATTTTTTTTAAATACAGTAATTGGTGGATATGTAACATTAAAGGTTGAATGCTCAACATAAAATATCAGAACAGATTTTTTTTATGTCATTTAAAACACATTATTCATCAGAATGTCCAAATTTTACCAATTCTTTCTTAGCGTATCCTTTTTGAAGCCATTGACAGATCTTCAGGTGGGTGGTCATCCCGGCCACTGGCACATAATGAGCCGCGTTGAGAGGACATTGGGCCATCTCTTCAGACTGTAACATGATTAATTATGTACAACCTTACTTACTTACAATAAATGAGTCATTATTATGTCTTCACAATGTATACATGTCTAAAATAAAGGTTAAATTGATAAATACATTAAACAAGAATGGCTCAATATATTGTGCTTACTGGGTAAAAAAGATAATCATTTTTATCAAACATGGCAACAAACATATCTTTAACTAATAAAATAGATACAATATATGGACATGTTTTCTTATTTTTATCTCAAGTGTCAGTCAAGCTAATTTCATGTCTACATTTTGTATTATACATGCGAAAGATACTAACTCACCAAGGCACCAAACTACTATGGGCCTGTTTCTATATTTCCTATCTTGGTTTTAGTTTTATTTATTTTCTGTCCCCTCCCAATATTAAAGGGAGGGTGTTAAGGTTAAAGTTGGGTGAGCATCAATAAATGGAACATAACCTATTAATTAAAACAGCTAATTTAATTTTTACTTAAATTTTTTTATTATTGGTGAAAAAAATGTTTTTGTTAGATTTTTCGAGCCGAAGTCACTTCGGATTCTGTAACGGTCACGGAAACTCCCGAGCAGCCTGGCACGTCACACGTTGAAGTCATGAAGAGGTCTCCGTCAAAATGGCTACAACTAGCGATGGAGATTTATCCGATTTCTCAGAGAGTAGTGAACCTGTGAACTCCCCCGTCAACTCACTCTGACTCAGTCAAAATTCTCAAACGATTTTGATGATATTTGGTAGCATATTAACGAAAGTTAAACCAAAAAAAATAGAATCAGAAAAAAGGTCTGCTTCGAAAACGTCGAATTTGCGAATTTATCTTTTTACTTCCATCAAAGATCGACATTGTATTCAAACAACGCGCATCCTTGTTAACCGCCCTGCCATAAATGCTAATGACCCCATGCCCCCCTTTCGCCGGATTCGATGCGAGTTGCGAAGCGTAACGGCTCGGACACAACAAATTTGTCTAAATCCCCATCACGGCCAATGCTGGACCAATGTGGTTACCCAGCAAACACAAAACATTTGTATAACATTTGTACAATGCTGGCCCAACGTCTCCGACGCTGGTCCAGTATTGTACAAATGTTATAGGTCTACAAATGTTTTGTACAAACACAAAACATTTGTATAACATTTGTACAACGCTGGCTCAACATCTCCGACGTTTGTCCAGCATTGTACAGATGTTATAGGTCTACAAATGTTTTGTGTTTGCTGGGCAGGCACTTCGCGACGTCATCATGGGAACTCACTGGTTTATGTCGATACTTCACAGGAATTTTCCTTTTCTCCTTGAAAAGTGTAGCATGTTGATGGTCAAACCATCTGCGTGCGACGTCTCAGAACAAAGTTATGGGAATTTGAAGTTTGGTCGTATTTATTCATTGAATTATTTACAAAATAATTCTCAAAATTATGGAATTTAACCCCGACGGCTCTTTTATTGACTTTTATCAGGCGAGAGTTTGAAATATTGTAAATAAACATAATAATTTTGTTTTCAGCGCCGTTCGGCTAGTCTTACTAATTTTTCAAGCTTTTGGTGACAACCCTGGGTTGCTCAGTATGAAGGCATGATCACCATATACCTATGAATTATTTTTGTTCCCCGTGGGGCTGAGTTTTCATGAACAGTTTCATTCAAAAAATTATCATTCATATAATTATGTATCTGAATAATGCAATCTGGTATCACAGGTGTGAACCACAATTCTACGTGTATAAAAGTTAAGTAGCTGAAATTGAAAACAGTCGTGATTGCTATGCGTTCTGGTAGTAATAAGTGGTTATGGGGGTGTTGAAGTCATCACCCTGGTAGCAGTAGGCCTAACGGTTAGAACTGGACGTTTCATCTAGATCTATTCTGGGACATTTACCCTGGGTAGGCCGGGAGTGAAAACTGAATTCATGTCTCCACTGACATTAAGATATGAAATCATTAAGTTGTCTGAAGTGAACACCACACAGAGCATATGCGGGATTACCATGCTTCCAGTTAGCTCTGTCGAGTTTCACATGCGTGCGATTTGGGAATCTTTTGGCCATGTATCAGTGCTGTAACATCTTCATTTGTATTGTTACACAAACCGGAGACGCAAAGTTTTGGCATGATAGCAATTTAAACAAAGATGACGTTAAAACTTTGTAGGATAATCCTTGAACAAGACGCTGTACAACTGGGTAGGGACTGCGGGATCACTATAGGATCAGTGCAAGTGGACTGCTGTAGGCATACGACTTCACCGTGTGACATCACACGCCAGCTGCTAATAGTGGGAGCGTTTTTTATGACCCTCAATATGAGATCCATTTGGCCTACTTCAAATGCACTTTTTCGTGGCATATATATTTAAAATTTAATAATGATTTATTTTGGTATGTACTTTAAATAGTATAATTAAGCCGAAATAACGGCCAAAACTATATTTTAAAACCTTAGCAGCCTCCCTTTAATTTAATTGTTGATTTCCATTTTTAACTTTTAACACCTGTGCTACTGGGGCTGTATAATTTAGATACAGTTGGAAGCAAGTTCTAGATCCAAAAAAATGCAATAAAATCTATCAAATAATTTGTGATAGATGCTCAGTTTATCAAAGAATTTATTATCTGATATTATCACACATATTTATTTTGCATAAATAGTAATATTTTTTATCATTTGAAGCTGGAAATCAGGGGTCGAAATAAGCGTTATTCCGCTATCCTGTGGCTAATAAAAAAAATGGTCGGTTTAATCAGTCTGTATAGTAACCATCCCGTCGGGATAATGCAATTTGGGGTGCTTATTTTATCACACATGGGCTAATTATGGTATACTACTAGTAGTACTAGTAGCACCAGTAGTAGTAGAAATCCGCTGTTCTGTGCAAGGGAGATCAGCGCTAAAATGGGCAAGTCTACGGTCAACTTGTGCAGTCACAGTGGTTCATGTTAATATGGTTCACCTGTCGGTTGTGTATAGTCTAGTTCTGTGTATAATGCATTAGTGTGTATACAGTATAGAGCTATCCCAGCAAACACGGGGCATTCACACAATGCTGTTTCAATGTTGGGCCAGCGTCGAAGACGGTGGGCCAACATTGAAACAGCAGTGGGTGAATGTCTCGTATTTGCTGGGATAGGCCTAGCACTATATTGCAGACACCAAGTGCATGTGCCCCAGTTCCACGGCGTCTCGTCCTTGGAGTCTAGCCAAGAAATGGGGCCTTCTATGAGCTGGGTATCAGTAGTCCAGGCTGGAGGGTATGCAACGTTTTCGCTACACACACTTGAACTAGTTGAAGTACTTATAAAAAAGATTTCAGAAAACACAACTGATCTGTAGTTTGCACATAGACTATAATATAATAAAAAACATCATCATGATATGCTTTTTTAACCTCACTTTGCCATTCTTTGTAAAATTTGTTACATCATCCTTTTTTTAACTCATTTTGTCAGTCCTTGTAATATTTGTTGAAAAACAATTTACCCACGGGAGCCCAACCTGACCACAAAATGGATCTCCTGGAAATGATCAAGGTGATTGTCAACCCTAGAATCAGATATCCAAAATGATTATGTTAGTGATGAGTATTATGAAGAGGATAACAATATGGAGTTAGATGAAGTCTTTTTGATATATATGATAGAATGGGCGAGGCACAGACAGCTTATGTTATGTTCTGTGACATCCTCAATAACTGACTGATCACTATTAAACTAATTTTTACAACACAACAAGATCACTTTAGGCCTATATGCATAGCAATAGGCCTACCTGAGCTGTGAAGTGGGGTTTTTTTAATTAGTGACTTTCAAATTTGACATAATCAATTGAAATTGCTTCATGTGTAACCATGGTAACAGTTGTTATGAATTTAGTAAACGGGATGTTACATTTCAAATTTAAAATGTGTAAATTCAAATTTTGTGCACTCTGTGTCTGGCATACCAGATATCCCGGGGGATAGTGAAATCTCAATCTCACTATCCCCTTTGTCTAGTGGATCACATTGAGTTATTTCTACCCCTGGGAAATTGTGTAAGCAATTTCATCTTTAATTGAATGAAAAACAAACAATCAATCAGCAAACAACAGCAGAATAATGGTTAAAACTAAACTTATAATATTGTGTACATTTGCAAAACATAAAATTGCTGTTATTGTCTGTACCTCCAGTAAATAATCTTCGGTCCATTTTAACTTTTTTAAGGTGTCATCCAACCAGTTTTTAGTATCAGATGTGAATTGATGAAGCTCTTCATCATCAATTGGAGATACAGTGTCCCTGGGTGTTATGTCCTCAGCATGTGATATCTCCATTTCAGCTCAAACTTTGTAAAAGTGTTTCATTCTTTGTACATTATTATGGATGAGGAAGAATTATTTCTGAAAACCAAAAATAACATTGGACTATCATTGTCAAACTAAATAACCTCAAAAACTTGTGGGTCTCTAGAGTGCACAAAAAGCTCTGAGGGTCAAATTCCCGGAGGAGGAGGCAAGAATGGTGCAACTTCCAATTAATGACAATATCATATTAAAATTTTATTTAGTAGCTGATTGTGATTCAATTTTCTAAACATAGTTACATGAAGAATGGTATACAATAAAGAACTTTACAAAGATAAAGAAAACAAAAAGATCGTTATCAGCTTCACTTTATTAAAAGCTAACAAAATATTTAAATTAAAATGAAATAAGATTTATTCTGAGCAATCAGATGGCATTTGCTTGTGCGCAAGCAAGCGTGAAGGGCCATGTAGGGCTCATGGCAATTTTAATGCCTCACCAAGACTGACAGCTAAATATTATGGTGCAGGGCGTTAACATGGACCATAGAAGTTATAGTCTTATTCAGATGCGTTTGTGGGCATCCAAATGTGGATGGGTGCCTTTTATCGTAGGTGTGAATGCTCAGTCATTGATCCAATAGGTTAAAAAAACTGACCCTTGATGTCCCAGGCGTTCCGTTTAGCGAGGTTGAGACTGATTTGGTCCAAAAAAAGTGGTCCGAGTCCCGAATAGCGGGGGTGGTCCACTAAGGGTTAATCCTTAAGCATTACTTCAATGGGAAAAACTTTGGGACTAAACAAAAGTGGTCCGAGACGCGATGTGGTCCGCTTAATGAGGTGGTCTGGAACCGAGGTTATACTGTACTCTGGGCACATGACCACGCCAATGCAGGGCACATATTAGGGTGCGCAAATGCGGGATTCCCGCTGTTTTTACTCAAATTCTGCGCATCAGTTATCACAAGTGCGGGATACTGGCTTCCGTGGGCACAACATCTGTTTAATGTAATCATGTTTTAGTTTATCCTGATATCAAGTCCATTGCAGAGTTATCATAAGATAGTATCTGAGACCGTATCATCTCTAATAAACGTGTAAGGCGCGGAAGAATAGTGGGGGGTCAGATTGGATTATGACGTCACACTTCCAAAAGATGTGTGTCTGGCACACTTCCAAAAGATGTGCGTCTGGCCCCAGGGGTCTGGCTGTCTGTTCACGCTGTACATGTGACGATTCTACTGTAACGTTTAGATGGCATTGGTTTGATTGTGGGCCGACATTGCAGATGCAGCACCATCATTGTGCCGCGAAATCTCTTCAAAATGACAAGAGATATCCTAGCTCTTGTCAACCAGCCATGATCACAAGCAGAAGTTCAAGCAACATGTAACTTTCCCACTAAACACGAGACGCTGACGCAATGTTGGCCCATCGTCTGCGATGCTGGCCCAACATTAAACCAACATTGCCTCAACATCTTGTGTTTACTGGGCTGCTGGCACACACAGCAACACGCATATATTGGCCTGTAATACCTTTTGTGAACGTCTTGTGCACCACGTGTCTGTCAGGTGCATAGACAGTATCGCTACCTGCTATTACAACACTGCTGTCCCACGGGCCAGCCTGTGGCAAGCAAAGTTGGCTGGCCAACGTCAGGTGGTGGAGTTCACTGCAATTTTTTTCAAAGTAGATTGGTCATCAACATAATTCATAGTTTATACTCTTGTCATCTTGACCCCTGAATTTGCCCTGACGATTAAAATAAAAACAACAGTTATTTTTTTACATAGACGAGTTGATTTTTGATGTGACACCCCAAAAACATCCACCTCAAAAAAAATTACAAGGCGGGACAGTCCCCCCTTCGAGTGAAAAATCCCCCTTGAATAAATTCCATCCAGGGGGGGGACACCCCCCCCCCAAAAAAAATCCAAGCTTCAATTTGTGCCCGGCGAATGGATGGCAAAAATGGTCAAAATACATTAGCGCGGGACATGTACCCAGAGTAGTAGCAGATATTCTTCAGGTACATGCCCACGGCAATGGCAAAAATCGTCAAAATACATTAGAGCTGGGCATGTACACGGAGTAGACCTATATGAACGGACCCTAAAATTACCATAATTAGTCATTCACCAGGTGGCACTGAAGTGGACACTTTCCCCGAGGGGCATGTACCCAGACTGAGTATGCCTAAAATGTTTCTTCCCCGCTCACTCTGCGGCACTCGTAAAGTTCAATATGGTTGGGAGGCTCCCGCGAGTCCGAGAGGTATTAACTATACTCTCAGTCAAATTAACCAGGATCGGTGATTTTCGGCGATTTCCCCGTCAATTCTAAACCGATTTCATTCAAATTTTGCAAAGGCCATTTTCTATTTAAATCCTAACAGACCTGAAAATTATATAGCGTATTTAAAAAGTTAGACCATTTGACATGTAATGAATTGAAATTACGACGTCTCTCTACAACCCCATTAAACTAATTCCACAATTTTATCACATGGCAAATGGTCTAACTTTTGAAATATTAAATATAATTTTTCGAATTTTTCATCCCTGTTAGGATTTTAATAGCAAATTTCAAGGAAATCGGTTCAAAATTGACGGAGAAATCGCCGAAAATCATGCGATCCTGGTTGATCATTTTTAATTTGACTGCGAGTATACTGTGTTCGGCCAAAGACCGCCAGGGCTACAATTTCGAATACTATTATTATATTATATTAGCCTATATGTGCACAAACGTTGCACAATTTATTTCGGTTTCAAGCAAAGCGAAGCCAACTACTTCAATTATCGCTCAACAATCATGCGAACGACGTCGATGAGACTACAACAAAAGAAAGCGTTGTGAATTTATAAACTATTTTTCACTCAACTGAATTGAAAGGTTTGTTAATAAACTTATTCTTACATAGAATATAATTAAAAAGTAGACCTAGATACTATTTTTGTCTCTATAATTAAAGTTTTGTCGATCCCGTCTTTTGTTTGTTTTTAATTCAGATAACCAATCAATTTCTCAGTCAGCTACAACAATATCTATATTCTATCAATATTGGACAATAGATGTCGCTCACATCATTCCCCATTCTTTACTTAACAGACGCCATGTTGAATTTTAAATTAAAAGTTTGCATTTTGCAATACTGTAAAAATCAAAATGCAAAAATCTACATAGTGTGGAAAAATTCTGGGCATGTCTAGGGGCTTGAGACTTGAGTTTCGCTATGTAATTCAATGTTGAAACACCAAGGCTTTGAAGATTCTGCACAGCTCGGCTATCCTAGGGTCGGATAGTCTAGAGAGTAACAGAGAGGGTGACTTTATTTATCCCACTGGGGGAGAGACCTGGTAGTTTAAGGTCATATGAGGCCAACATCTGTAGGCTATACCTGCACAGATGCGGAAGTTGCACTGGTACCGCCTGCACTGGCACCGCTACAGAGCGGAGGAACTCAGGGTAGAGACATTGCCTTTTAAGAAAAGCGATCATTTAGTCTCCCGCTCACCTCAACTCACATAAAATATTTCTCAGGAGAGTGGTTGACAGCTCACCTGGCTATTCAGGGCCGTATCCCAAAAATGCCTTATTTTTTTAAATTCCCCCAGACCCCCTTATTACCGGATAGTCGTTTTGTAACCTCCCTTTGTCTTGGTCTGGATACGGCCCTGCTATATAAGCCTATATATATATAGATATAGATATTTTTGAGTTTATTTTTATAATTTACAGAGCTATAACCACGACAATTTCATCTGTTATTGTAAAAGATGCTGCTCTGGAGTAGGCCTAATCTCAAAGAAAGAACACTAACGACTTCATGTTCAATTAAGTGATGTTGTTTTGTTTTTCTGACGTAGGCCCTATATAGAAAAAAAACAAATACAAAAGAAGTAGGCCTATCGATCGTTTTTTTTCAGCTGGACTAGCAGGATCAGAGAAGTTTACAAAATAACTTCATTTCAATCAATCAATCATCGATCAATCAATAAACTTCTATAGCGCCTATAACCTCAACGGACCGAGCTCAGAGGCGCACAAATCCTTAGCGTGATCATGTGTCATAATCGAGGCTAAAGCAGGTTCGTCAACAGGAAGCCGAGCCGCGGAGGAGCTAGGGTGGTAAAGCCAGATCAAATAGGTGAGATTTAAGTAATTTTTGGAATTTTAAAATTGTTTTGGCATTGAGTATTGGCACAGGCAGGCTGGGCCAGAGATAAAGAAAGCTCTTGACCCAGTCTTAGTTTTTATACGAGGAACAACAAATCTATTTGAATTTGTGGAGCGTAGATGTTTTGAGCATTTTGGACGAACAAGTAAGTCAGCCAGATATGCAGGTTGGTTGTCTTTCAGAGTTTGGAAAGTTTCTGTGCATATTGTAAAATGAATGCGAAACTTGACAGGGAGCCAATGTAATTATTTTAGAATAGGAGTGGAACGACTAAAACGTGGGGCCTTGGTTACCACTCTTGCAAGGCAGTTCTGAACACATTATAATCTAGCGATATCCTTTTCTGGTATATATAAAAAAGTGAGTTACAATAATCTAACTTGCTACTGACCAGTGCCACTGCAATTTGGTTGGCAAGGGTTAAGGACAGATTTTTTGGAATTCGACGCAAATCACATATATGATAGAAGCATGCATGCCCTACATGTTTGGGATATATGTTCTTTGAATTTTAAGCTACTGTCGAATACTACACCATGATTTTTTGCTGATGGAGATGGATTTGTGTCTTGACCTAGAATTAAGCATGGGAAATTATTTAAGAATTTTTCTTGCCGGAGTTTGGTCCCAATGAGCAAAAATTCTGTCTTAATAGGATTAAGCTTCAGCTTAGACCCTGTCATCCAGGCCAACGCGCCCATTAGGCCTTCACAATGCTGCAACTTCTCGAAAGATTCCTTAGCATTGGAAACGGATAGAGACAGAGCCCTGTGGACACACAGCTAGCCCTGTGGAACTCCATATGAGAGTGTGACTTTATCTGACATTGTGTCTTTAATTTTTAGGGATTGGTGCTTATTTTTCAAATAGGAAAAAAACCTAATTTGAGCCTGCCCAGATATTCTATACCAATCTGAAAGTCTATTTGTTAATGTAGCATGGTCATGGTGGTAAAAGTAGCCGACAAGTCAAGAAAGGTAAGAGCTGTAACCTCACCCTGGTCCATAGGCCTACTAATAATTATAGATTATAGATAAATGGTTGTTTTTATATGAGCTTGCAGCTGATTGGCTATTACCTTTTCTAAGATTTAGGAAATGAAACTCAAGTTGGATACGGGCCTGTAAATTTTCAGTTCGTTTTTAGGAAGAGATGTTTTTTTAGGTAGTGGTCTTACATGAGCAACCCATCTATACTTAAATATTATGATAGCATCAGATCAGATGTACTATGAAATTAAACAATATAACATGAATATAATAATAGGATTAAGAAAGTCCTTTTATCGAAGAAGAGTTATATGTTAATTCTCGACTCCTATTTTTTGGATGATGAACCAGACTACCTTTATGTTGATAAAGCATTATGGTGCCCGTATCCTGATACCAAAGTATTCAAAAAGTCCTGTTGTTTATGCACTTGCTCCAGCATTGTCGTTCGATAGGCATACTAATTAATTGATCGATTTTGTGACTTTTGACAATCTGCATATTCTACAAAACCTACCTCCGAGAAAAATTGCACAAGCGAATTAATCTATGCAAACATCAATTCTATTGTTTTACTTCATAAAGAAAACACGCTTCGCGTGGTCTCTGTGTGTTTAAAAAACAGTTATGATGATAAAAGCCACGCAGAACTTTACCAAGCAGGCACGGAACGGAATCTCCACGTCGCCGATGTGGATTCCACGTGGAAATTCGGTTAAGTGCTTATTGGGTAATTAATGTTGAACCAACAGAGGTAGGCTACCACAGTCGCTTCAACGTTTCTTTTAATTAGAAACGGTTGGTGAGAGTAGAAAAGAAAATATGGTTCTTCTTTAGTTATTAGCATTTTTCGTTTGCATAACTCTTCTCTATTTGTAGGTATTTAATTGACTTATAGACAGCTATTATTGCTATCCATTATTTTATTATAGATTATTCTATTTTTTAAAAAATAGACCAATAATTTATAATATATGTCACAATTAAATAATATATCATTTACCATCAATATTTTATCGTTTTTACAGACGTTTCTTTGCCGTTTACATTGTGATTAATATTGTACTATGATCCATGAATTATTTTGACCTGATCTAAAATTCTATCCTTACCAGATAATTTTATTTTGGCCACCATAGTGCCTAGTGGTTGTCAATCTCACTTAGAATTTGGTATTTGACTCAGCCAAGAGTCTAGTTATTGAAACATAGGATTATATAACAATTGTATTTATTGCTGTTTACTCCATATAGGTTCTCTTATTTAATCATTCTTTTGTACTTAGCGACTTACGCTGTCACACTGGAAAGTAGGGCCCTAGTTGAAAGAATGTTACTTGCCTCATTAGAAGCATCTGCAATGATATCGCTAAATATGTTGCTGGATAGGTACTGTTTCACAGATAATTAATTTCAATATTATTTAACGATGAGCATAGACATGTTAGTAACGTTTAGGTTGTAGCTTAGCTAGTTGCTGCATGACTTGTTAATAGCTTATTTTTACATAAAATATAATTTCTGGATATTGCTGTATGTTCACCACATGGTTTCATAGACAAGACGCAGATAGTCACAAAATGAAGACAAGCACCACTGTCTTGTGCCGGTTGATGCTGAGCAATTGTAATTTCCTGCCGATATCAGATCGATGTCTCCAGTCTTGTTTCTGGCTCAGTGACTCTTCTCACGTGCTTGACGGATCATAGAAGGGTGCATGTGGCTCTAACCTCATGATTGTGACTCTAACATGTGCAAAGCTTGATCAGCGTTTCCATTTAGGCGAAGCTATGTTCACATGACATTTAGTTCTTAGGCCTATCTGTAATTCTATTTTACGCTTGAATACACCATTTGTTTTGCGATGGGTTGTAGGCCCTTACATTTATTTTTTATTGCTCTACACTCTATATTTAATGGGACATGAATGATAACATCAATAAAATACTTTTGTTTCGCCACATGCCAAACGTGAAGTAGGCCCTAGTAGTAGTAGTAAATTGCTGCTTTTTCGGCACTAATGGTCATTCAAGTGACATTGTAATACGATAAATACAGTGCAGTCCATTGATGAGATGAATGAGGTACAGATGATAACGTGAGGGTGGGGTGATGCAGCATAGTTGGTTTTTAAGAGAGTTTTCCTTTTCTCGCTCAACAAATTAAGGGCGTCTGGGCATGCCAAGGGGATTTACCCCCAGGCATTGCCAGGATACGGGAGTTGCATTGGCACCGGTGTTGAATGAAGGAATCAGGGTACACTGCTGGTAATCCACCCGAAGATTGTGGCCAGACACGTGGAGGCTGCAGCTTCTCTTGGGGGATTGCTGCAGACTAGTGCTTCCGTACCATGCTGTAAACAGACAAAACAGATCCCAATGACCCTCCCCGGATGGGGGCGTAAAGTACTACTACTAGCAATCATCCCAGTACCACTATAAACATGACAAAGTCGTCTACCATAATGACAGATGATGCTGTGTTCTAGGGTATATCTGATGCAATATTGCTCAAAACCGATTACGTTCTGGTGTATGCCCATAATACCAACGCTTACATTAAAAAACAATAATTCACATCACTTAGGCTAGACTAGTGAAATTAAAAAAATAACCTAGTCATTTTATTATTCATGTTGCATAAAATTCACGTAAAAAATATTTTGACACTCCACATAACTCTTCGCTCACATGTATATGATATGTACATGTATTCTCAGATGTGATAATAAATCAAACAAAAGCACCTGAATATAATTATAGCTTTATATATGTCTTCTAAATGCAATACATAATAAACATGGTATTGAGAAACAAATGTCACATTTATAAAAACAATAAAACTAACTGCACACTGAAAATTCTTTTGTTATATTTATCGTTAGAAAATTTCAGCTGCAAAATAAATGAAAACCATAGCAATCAACATCTGATAGGTTAAAGACTCGAAATATTGCTACGTGATAAAATTAAAATATTTTTATGAAAATAAATATTAAAGCAATAATATTTAATTGATAATATGAGTAGTCTACTTTTTTAAAATAGACAACGACATAGCCATCAAAGGATGTTACACCCATATACGTACTTCATAAAATGAGAATAACTTTTTCTCATCTTTACAATAACGCACACGCATATTCAACTTCAGCATCCAACGATAACTGTTGGACCATTATAATACAATGCTGAATATTCTATTCCTCGTTTTAACGTGTAATTTGGATCTCTGACAAGAAGATAAGCCGAGTCATCTTCATCTTCTGTTCTGGCATCTTCAATATCCTGTAGCTTTATCTGTAGCAGCCATACTCCAGTTGTCGTCTGCTGGCGCTCCATTACTCTCCGACAAACCTATGATGATAAGAACAACCCATAATATAACATTATATAATATAACATTTTAATTCTCCACGAATACAACGTCAGCTGTTATTTCAAAGGCTGTGTTGTATATATTCTACTCACAATTGACAAAATAAGAATTCCAGGCCACATGAAGTAAGTACTATATTTTTAATAGTTTATCTCCCATTTCTGTGTATTTATTTTAGCTTTCATCCAATATATGTAATCTGTAATAGTTTTTGACGGTATTAAACACTCTCATCACCAAATTTGCGCCATACAGCACGAATTTGTCAAAATATAATTTTTTGATCTGAGCAAATCATCTGGAAATAGTAGTTGTAGGCCTAAGGGTCGATTAAATCAGTGTCTCACGGGGTGATCGAAATAGTTCGTACTTAATAATATTAAAAGGGACGTATCCATGGGAGGGGGTGATTAAAAAAAATAAAAATTGAGGTCTCCTCATCTAATAAATGGGGGCTTGACATTCTTTATGTACTAGGGAAGTGCCTCAAGTTGAATCACTACCATAGTAAATTTAGAGTGCCAAATACCGATATTTTGGCACTTCTGATCAATGTTGTGACAATTCAGTTTCACCCCACCCCTCCTACCCCCCCCCTCCTCTTTTGGATTCGTCACTGACTAATACTGGGCTACAAAGTAGTCAATGACGACACAGATATAATAGTTAAACTCACATGTCCAGCTTTGGTTCCTTCTCGAAAGAATATGGTAGCCACATGATGGCGGCGGCTGCCATATGGTGTGTGAGTATTTTCCTTCTTCTGTAACCTCACCTACATGACGAGTAATAATTTACAGATTTATATTTTTCATTCCCAGTGCATTTAAAGTCACACATTAACCTTTGAAGAGCAAAATAAAATAGTTTAAATGTTTCACCATTTGAAGTTGTGTTTCGCTACCGCGACCCACAACTTCAAATGGGTACACATTACTTACATATTGACAAATGCCAATGTGGCAAACTTAGCTAATGCAGTTCCTACATTAACCCTGAAAGCGCGGGGATCCACTTTAGTCGTCAGAATCTGACGTCTGTAGACGTCAGATTCTGACGAATGAAGTCGATCCCCGCACTGTTAGAGTAAACATATTTTTAATCGCCGTAGACCCATAACATAGGTTTTCAAGTGAAGCAGAAAGAGCTAACTAAGACATTTATGATGATTTCAAATTGAAAAAACCCTTTTGTCTTCATGGTTTATACAAAAATATCTCAGCGCTTTAAAGGTTAAATCTTCCTATTTGAAGGGCAAATAAAAAGGCTAAAAACGGTTAGAGCCGTTATTAATACTTCAAGGGTTAGACATTATATTACGTCGCATATTACCATTATGGGCGCCATGCAATCACCTACATCTGCAAATTCACATTGGTCTGATATAATGTTCATAACACATATTGATCTATGTAAAATACATGTAACATCCCCCTTTTGTAAGCTATTTAAAGAATAAAAGCATATGTTTATTGTATACAGTTCGATAATTTATCGTGTAAATATATCTCAATCAAGCAAATATTCTTCAAATATATTCATAACACAAGTTGATGTAGACCAAGGACATATGTGACCCGCCACGCGAAAAGAGCAGTGAGGTCATTTTTTTAAATTGATTTTCTTAGTTGATTCAATAACCTTCCTGTTACATCAATGGAAAGATTAAAAAAAGATTACTTTTTGTTTGATTTTTATTATTTTAAATTTACACCCCATATTTACATTATATTTTTATAGCTATGTAATCATTAAAATTAAATTTTAAATGACGTCATAAATGATGTAATTGTAACAAAGCCGCTGGATGTACCTTTTCGCATGGAGGGTCACGTATAATTATGTTCAGAAGCATTAATATTATGTTCACAAACATTAATATTTCAAAACAAATAGAAGCATAATAGTCAAAGGGACTAGCCCACTACCTAGTTATAGCAATGCTTATCACAAATTCAAACCTTGACATCAAGAGTAATTTAATTCTAATTTTTATTGCTTTTAGACTAATGATATTGTAGCAATAAAAATGAAATTACCAGGTAAGTTTAGACTTTTTGATAACCAAACTATAACTATAGGAGGGTGTCAGTCCCTTTTATGATTCAACAAATATATTTCGTAAAGATATCATCTTACCGGTACGCTGACAGGCATAGGTGGCGGTGCCTGCCTGTATGCCATTTTCCCTCCACATTGGCCCACTTTGTTTGCCTCAGTCGCCGAGTTTTTCTGACCAGAAAAGTTTCCCCACACAATCTCTCGTGACATTTATAATTTTAATAAATTTCAACGTTTTTAGGAATCTGTAATGTCGGAACTCAAACAGAGCTTGGTCTAGCTGTGTCAGGAGCAGTTGTGATGTGGTAATGATAAGCGAACGTCTCATGCATGTGCATCCCGGCCAACACGAGGCATTAAACCAATGCTGGTTCAATGTTTGGCCAACACTGACCCAACATTTGGTCAACGTCTTGTGCATCTTCCTGATTTGTATTCTGGCTCGTTGTCAATACAACTTCTGAGCCAACTTTTAAGGTTTTTTTCTCTCTCACAAATTTTTGAGATAAATAAGATAGAACCCAATTTAGTGCCTGATTGTCTCAGCCTGGTACTATTCACCTGTTTGGCTCATAGGTCTCTATAAATTACGATATATTATAAATTATGAAATTATACGTAAAACAATGAAATATACGAAAATATCATATCGGCCTACATGGCTTAGCCTACTTTAGCGGCTATTCAGTTGTCCATGAGCATATTTTCAGCAAATTCTACTCATATTTACAATGTGCTACATTTTTTAGAAAATAAACTTCTTACATATTAATTTTATTTTAAATACCATGCTATGCTCAGATAAGAGACATGTTCATATTAGTCAGATTCATCATCCTACATCGCTTACGAAAACAAAAATGTGTTAATTTAGCGAACCCACATCTTTGCCATTGCGATGGGAGAGTTACATTAGAGAGGAAGTGGAATACATTATTGTCAGTGTATGTCTTGTTTATAGCTCATCATGAATGAATATTCACTTGGAGTCAGGGCGATAGTGATTGACCGATAATCGCGACATTCAGTCTTTGTTGATTAAATGCTGGGTCAGCGTCTCAGACGGAGATCCAACAATAAAACAACCTTAACGTCTTGTGTTTGGCACACATAAGCATCTCGGGCTAGAAAGCGTATTTGTCAGCAATATTTTTCCAAAATGGAGTGAAAATCGCCTTAATACAACATTGGATGCAAGATACACATCTTTTATTTTTAAACCCTCAATGTGAAGAAAACGAAATACCCGTCTTCCCGATTATAATAAAGGGAAAATAAAGTTAGAAATTTGAGTTACTAAAAGAGCAATGCTTAATACAACCTGGATACAATAGGACAGTGATAAGAGATATTTCATGAACGCTTCATACATTTATAAAGTGATTAATTTATTGAATTGTAATTGTTATTTTCTGGATGATGTCGATAGTACTATTATTACCTCGGCGAGGGAGGTTATGATTTTACCCGGGTGTTTTTGGTCTTGTTGGGTGGTCTGTCTGTCTGTCTGATCGTCGGATAACTTAAACAACCTGGATACAATAGGACAGTGATAAGAGATATTTCATGAACGCTTCACACATTTATAAAGTGAATAATTTATTGAATTGTAATTGTTATTTTCTAGATGATGTCGATAGTACTATTATTACCTCGGCCAGGGAGGTTATTATTTTACCCGGGTGTTTTTGGTCTTGTTGGGTGGTCTGTCTGTCTGTCTGATCGTCGGATAACTTAAGGATTTAGATGAAACTTTTACCAGGGGTGTGTTTCGGAACAATCGGTGAAATTTTGGGGATGACCCGGATTACGATCCGAAATCCGGGATCCTGATTACGCTCCAGATCGCATGGATTGGTGGTAAAGTACATTAAATGTAATACTATAACGTTATTCCTAAATGTAATACTATAACGTAATACTAAATGTAATACTATAACGTAATACTAAATGTAATACTATAACGTAATACTAAATGTAATACTATAACGTAATACTAAATGTAATACCATAACGTAATACTAAATGTAATACTATAATGTAATACTATAACGTCATAAAGTAGTCTTCCATACAGGTACCTTAAATTTTGAGGTACCTGTATGGAAGACTATTTTATGAAGTCATAGTCTCACAACTGTTGTATACCCACCTTAATGAATGAATGAAATAGGTTAAATATACTATAATATACTGTCATGTAAAGCCAAAAGACAGCATCTGCGTACTTGTGAAGTAACCAAATACTACTGTTTGGAACGGGAACGAGCCTTCTATAGACAGTGCCTATATCATAATATCTCAGGTCAATGACCTGGCTATCCATTAAACTTTGGGCTTAATCCGGATCGTAGACCCGGATTACGCTCATTAAATTCGGCGGAGGTTTGCAGTCTCTGACTGAATGACTCCCTAGTTTTATTTTACGATCAGTCTACAAAAATAATTGTAGAGTAGGTAACAAAATCTACAATAAAATATGTTTAGCTGTTTAATGCAAACCACAACCAGTTAAAGGTATCCATTTCATAAACCCATCATAAGACGCCACATAATATCAAAAGTATTTATTTATGAAATAAAGAAAAAAACACTTTTTGTTTGCATGTATTTTATTTCTATTTGGTGTTGCATACTGAAAGACAAAGGCAGATAGTGTATTTTGCCTTAAGGTATTAAAATAAAGATTAAAACTAGTTTCATACACGAAGCTAATAATAATTATTTACACTCCATTAAACGGCTGTAATATTACAAAAATAAAAATAGCAAAACAAAAATAGGTCATGGATGATTGCAAAAGTGAAAGAATGACTTACTGTTTATCACAATAACACGAATACGAGTTGAACTTCACTACATTATAGCAGCACGCATTGTGATACGTATGCCAATGGTCATATTTATATCAGCTATAACAATTTCATTTTTCCTTGGTGACAGCTAATAATTATATTATTTAGGACATTTAAGACATATTATTTTTGAGACATATGATATTTAAGACAAAAAGCTCACGACACGACTTGGTCTTGAGTTATGTCCTTAAGCCACACAATCAGGCCAGAATCGGCAATTTTATTCTGGCTCCTTGATATGTCCATAATATGTCAACATGTCCATAGACTAGAATTGTGTAAGTTTTTTTCTAATTTTGTGTTGCGCATTAATCCGAAATAAGAACGAGCTCTAATTTTAGACATGCATGTCCAAAATAAGAAATGCAGGAATAACTGATAAACGGGGCTTTCGGTACACTTGCTACTTTCCTTCAGTAACTCAAAATTTAAAAGACTTCCGCAATTCTAGTCTATTGACATGTTCACATACTATAGACATTAAGAAGCCAAGATACAAAAAAATATCTTATTATATTAACTTTCTCTCCTTCCTTTTAGAGAAGATCAGGATGATCTCAACATTTCTAAAAGATTTATTACTGATTGTCACAGAATGTTATCTACTGAGGTCATCTTGGGTTGAATGAAGCCGAATGAACATGAGAATAATTACCTGGGCTAACCCTCAGCCCTCACAGTGCGGGGATGGACTTCGTCTATAGACGTCAGATTCTGACGACTAAAGTCTATCCCCGAGCTGTAAGAATTAAAATATTTTCATGGACGTATAGACACACAACACAGGTATTCAAATGAATCGGGAAGAGCTAACTAAGACATTTATGATGATTTCAAATTGAAAAAACCCCTTTGGTCTCCATGCTTTATACAGGAACAATCCAGAGCTTTAAGGGTTAAAGTGCCAATCACGTCTATAGCCTTTTTATTTTATCCTCAAACAAGATCATTTGAAAGAGAAATGAGGATTAAAACCCTTTAAGTCCTCACGATGTATTAAAGCATTATTTTACATCACTGAAAACAGACTTAATTTTCCTACAATCAGGGGTTTTAGAACGAAAATTTCCTGAGACTGGTTTACCAAAACATGGCAATTTTTTTTGCTTTTTCACCCACTTAAAATCATCTTCATCCACTATAAATCGAGAATTGCGACAGCGATTCGCGGCTTGTGGTGGATAAAGATGACAATGTAAAGTCAGGCTTGAAATGGTAAACAAGGTTAGATTAGCATATGGTTAGATGCAAATTGTAAAAGTAATTTTGAAATATGTGTTTATATACAAAATATTTGGTCTCAAATTAAACAAATATGAGTAATTATCACTCACTTGAAGTTGTGGGTGGCGGTAGGTAGTACACAACTTTAAGTGTGAAAAAAATTTAAATTCTATAGTTCAGCAGTTTGAGGGTTAGTTTATACAGTCAAGTAATTTTACTGGTAAAAAAGTATCTACAGAGTGTTATTTAAATATATACAATCAGCAGCTATAATAGTAACCATGGAATGTTAATGACCAGCAAAATTATCCGATACAGGAGAAACTTTTACAAGCATACAGCGGCCCCTTGGATATGAAAGGGTCCATCTGCCACTTAAGAAAGTGGCAAATACGCCCTTTCATTTTCAAGGGGTCGATAAATATATATAGTAGAATCATCCCAGTAATACACAGACCCGGTGTTATTTTAATGTTGGCCCACCGTCTACGACGTTGGATTAACATTAATGTCAACCCTTTAACCGCCGGTCCCGATTATATTCGGATTCTCATTTTTCATTAGCACATTATATACCAGCAATTAGCTTGTAAAAAGATCAAACATGACATACATCAGCAAGATTTCAACATCGTTGACCTCCATTTTGTCAAATTTGAATAATTTTCACTCACTTTAAGTTGTGGATCGCGTCAGCGAGACACAACTTCAAATGAGTAAAAATTCCAATTAAATAATTTAGGAGTTAAAGGGTTAAGGTCAACATGTCGTTCATTTTTACTGGCTCAGCAGAGAAAATATACAAATAGTTCTTAATATACTTGAATGTCAGACGCTAATTAACCTAATTATTATACTATATAAATGAATGAAAATGTACAGCAACGCTTTATGCGAGACATTATCAATATCGTTAAAATATTACATATTATGCTTCTCTGTGAACGCATTATGTATGTATTGCAATGCAAATATTGCTGCTGACATGATTTATGAATAATCATTGTAATAAATCAAACTAAGATTTGTCATAACTATTTGCAAGGATATAATATATTATATATTCTTGCTATTTGTCATAAAAGCATAATATATTAGAGTCATGGTTAACACTAGTCTTGTTGATTTGTTAGTTAGTATTTGTCGGTAAATTCTTAAAAACTAAATGCGTAGAACTGCATATTTGCTAAGAACAATCTGTGCTGCAGTGACGCTGTGGTGCTAATTCATCTGTTCATGGTCGTTTCAGTATATACCCAGTAACCATAAAACATTTGTATAACATTTGTACAATGTTGGTCCAACGTTGAAGACGTTGGACCGACGTTGTACAAAAGTAATACAAATGTTTTGTGTTTGCTGGGTAGGGCCTACCCACTGGGCACACGACGTTCTTGCGACGTTGAATCAATGTCGATGGCCTTGATTCAACGTCGCAACAAACACCACACATTTTCCCTATGTAGTTTCATTGTTGTGCGACCGTCTGCAGCGTTAGCCCAGCATTGAAACAACATTGAGTCAGTATTTCGTGGTTGCCATGAGTTAATTAGCTCATTGAACAACATGTCGTTGATCGTATTGATTTGTTTTATCAAATGTGTTATTCTTCACATGCAGTTTAACCCTTTCAGTGCGGGGACCGACTGTACACGTCAGAATCTAAAGTTTATAGAAGTCAGATTCTGACGTCAAAAGTCGATCCCGACGCTGAAAGCAATAAAGATTTACAATGGCCGTAGACACATAAGATTCCATGAGGTAGTCAAAGGAAGCGGAAAGAACTAACTAAGACATTTACTGAAGAAAACTCTCTACTCTATCGTCTCTACGGTTTATACACACATATTTCAGGGTCATAAGGGTTAGGTCCCCGCAAGCATGAAACGTTTACCCGATGTTGTTTTAACACTTATCGAATTGGGTCCGTGGGCCTATACATGTACACTGCCGTGCAAAGCCAAAAGGCAGTATCTGCTTACTTTACAAGTAAGCAGATACCGCCTTTTGGCTTTGCATAGCAGTATAGGTAAGTGCTTGAATCAAATAACTCATTTAGGCAGGTTCTATTTTTCAAACAAAAAATGAAATATTTATAATCATTTTCAGCTGGAATTTGCATTAGCAATTCCAGCTTCAAATGAATGATGGAAAGTACCAAATTCAGCAGGGAATTGGCTGATATCGGGCTAAACTTGCAGCCGATGGACCGAACCGCTGAGCACGATTATAGTCGTTTTACTCTGTTTTATTCGCTGATCAAATCACTATTATTGGGAATGAAATGAGTGTTTAAACGTCAAGACTTGCAAATGTTTGATTTTTATTAAATAAATATGAATCATTTTCACCCACTTGAAGGTGTGGGTCGCGGTAGCGAGACACAACTTCAAGTGGGTGAAAATTTAAATTACTTAATTTAGCGCTTTACGAGTTAAATCAGCATTGTGCCAATGTTTCGTGTTTGTTGGGCTGATCACAAACCAGGCTATGCACCAAAATTTGTACACACAAAGCACCTTGTGAAGAAAGCTGTGAACACTGGTATTAATCAATATCTGGCTAAACTCATCAGAAGACCATACACTCGATGCTGCAGAGACTGAACCATCAACATTCTAAGATAAATGTTCTCCAAATGTTTCACTGTCACTTTGAATTTAAAAAGTCGTATGTGCATATATACAGAGTGTCAAATACGACTGACACTTTAAGTCTTATGTACCGCTGTGCTATCAGTCACGGGAAACATTTCTTCAAGTGTTTCATTTATTAAAAATCTGCAACTAGATTTACTCGCAGAACCATTCAATTGACATATTTTACAAATATATATCTGAGCGAATGTCTTCATATTGCTATACAATCCACCATTACTTTATGCAGGACCAGAATGGTGATGGTAGCCTACAGATGTTAAGGAATTATCCCGAGATACTGACTGTATACAATATACTGTCCAATCAAGCATTAGCAACGACCCGAATCACTGATCATAGTTGTGTAATTAAGAACAAATTGGCTTTTCTCAAGAATTCATCTTCAGTTATCTGGATTTATGGCTGAGATAATTCCCAATCGACTTATGTAACGCACTACCGTGCAAAGGAAACAGCAGTAATTGTTTACTTTACAAGTACTCCGTAGCTGATGTTTGTCTTTACATGATACCGTGGCATATTGGTCAGAACAACTTCAGAAGAGTTGTTTTAAATCTGCAGATTTAGCGGACATTTGGTATTTCTAGTACTGTACTAGAGTGATCTATGTCGGGCCCTTGGAGATAGGAGGTGCTAAACTGCCTCTTTACAAAGTGGCAGTTTAGCACCTTCTAACTCCGATGGAACGATGTATACATTAGGAGTTGAGAAAGATGGGTGGACCATTGTAGAACAAAATGACGTACTCTGTGCCGTCTTGTAGGACGTGTTTAGAGTCTCTAATAGGAGCATACTCTCCGTCTTCCAGCGACCCCGAGTGAAGATGGGGGTTTTTCACTCTCGTCTGCATCAGCCATAAACCGGAAGTTGTTTTCTGTCGGTCCATCACTCGCCGACACACCTGATTGGCCGTGGTACCTTCCGGGAAGTAGATGGTACCCATGTGGTACCTGACTTGTGATAACGCCATCATGTTTGATTCGTCCTTCTTCTGAAGCTGTACCTGGAAACACAGAAAATTATGTTACATTTCAATTATCAAATTTATTAGAAAAAAACATCGACGTAACCATGGTAACCCCGTTACCTTAATCTTGGGATAACATTTCAATACAATTAGTAGAATAGCATTTATTTCCTACATAAATTCAAACATAACATATATATAAGGCCGTGTCTATTTACCCCGTCACGGGGTGTGCAAGAAGGCCTAAAACCCTTATTTAACCCGACAATGACAACCAATCAAAATCGTTCTTTCAATGCCCTGTTGTCAATGTTTGTTTTTTGGCGCTCATTCACGGAACTGAATAGCCTACACCAAGACCTTATCAAAATTAACAGGTAAGTTATGCCGCGTAAAATAAACTTGTACAAATGTAAATATATCCCTGACTCCTGACAACTATTATCGCTTGCAACATTTACAAAAGATATGAAAGCTGGATTACTACCAAATATTATGTGAATTGGCAACTACACGTATTATCGTTCGTGGCCGCATTTGATGTATGCTAAATTTCCATACAAACAGTAGTCGCAACAGGTTTGATAACGACACCCGCTGTGCATTTTACATTGCTTAGTATCTGAGACATTTACCCAAGGTTACTTTATTGTTGGTCGACCGTCTACGACACTGGGCCAACATTAAACCAACATTGGGTAAATCTATAGTCAACTTAATGACGGGTAATGTCGGCCGCAGGTCCAGGCGGGGGAGGGGGGGCGGCCCCGTTTTTTTCGACACATTATTTTAAAAAGCCACCTAAAGCATACCAACAAAAACTTGAGGGCCGGCACCAAGCCCCCCCCACGTTTTTTTCAAATCCTGAAAAACAACCTGGGCTAAATAACAATAAATACTTTCTTATATAACCCACATAAAAACAAATGGTTCATAAAGCTATTTCATTCTTCGTCTTCAACCCACATAAAATCACCCGGAATAATATGTGGCCTACTTATTTAACCCACAACAAAGCATCCAGCATAATAACTATTTCCACATCAAACAACCCGGGCTAAATAACAATTCCAACCTTCTTATTTAACCCGTCCGGTCGTGGTGGTGCAGTGGTCAGAGCTTGCGCCTCTGATATTGTAGTAGGAGGTTGCGAGTTCGAGTCCCGCCACTGCCACTTGTTGACATATACCGGATCAACTGATGCCTGGTCCACTGATACCGCCCTAGATAGTGCCGGGACAGGGCTGATAATAATGTGTCCCATGATAATTATGTACAGTATGTGTGGTTGTTTCTGTACTACGAGTACGAATAAAATCCATTATTAAAAAAAAAAAAAATTAAGAATCCAGTCTATATACCAATTTCAACCTTCGTATTTAGCCCACAACAAAGCGTCTGGGTTATACACGTTTACAGCCTTCTTATTTAACCCACAGAAAAGCAGCTGGGTAATATAGGACTATCTCAACCTTCATATTTCATCCACACAAAATCTACCGGGCTAGATAATTATCCCAACCTTCTTATTTAGCCCACATACTGGGCTATTTACCTATTTGAACCTTCTATTTATTTAGCCCACATACTGGGCTATTTACCTATTTGAACCTTCTATTTAACCCAAATAAAATGTAGTAGGTTTTATATCTTTTCAACAGACATATTCAACCCACAGAAACATCCCGGACTAAGTAACAATACAAAACCTTCTTATATAACCCACATAAAACAAATGGGTTATAGAGCTATTTCAATCTTCGTCTTCAACCCACATCAAATCACCGTGAATAAATAACTATGTCAACCTATGTACCTATCATTATGTACTTATTTAACACACAACAAAGCATACAGGCTAAATAACTATTTTCACACCAAACAACCCGGGCTAAATAACAATTCCAACCTTCTTATTTAACCCGCAATTAATAACCCAGATTATATACCTATTTCAACCTTTGTATTTAGCCCACAACAAAGCATCTGGGTTATAAACATTTACAACATTCCCATTTAACCCACAGAAAAGCAGCTGGGTAATATATACCTATCTCAACCTTGATATTTTATCCACACCAAAATCAACCGGGTTAGATAACTATGCCAACCTTCGTATTTAGCCCACAAAAAATCACCTACTAGGCTATTTAACTATTTGAACTCCCATTCACCCCAAATAAAAGCAAGTAGGTTTTAGGTCTATAATTTTTCAATCGACATATTTAAAGGTACCCAGATTGAAAAAATAATATGTTCTATTTGTGTTACTCTACATAATAAAATTGTTGAAATTTGATTTTTTTAGTTTTAAGCATGTTCATATTATTTTTTTATTTGATATATTTCTATTTCTCGCTAAATAGGGATAACAATTGTGTAAATGGGGCGTTTCTGTGATGAACGTCACAGATTTCGTCACATTATATTTATACAAATGTTCATTTATGGTAACATGAGTAGCAGTTCACATGTACACCCCGTTGTCAATAATAATTTGCTATCCTGAAATTTTTGTTCCCATGATAAACAGATAAAAACATTTCTCACAATGTTATAAACGTTTACAACATTCCCATTTAACCCACCGAAAAGCAGCTGGGTAATATAGAACTATCTCAACCTTGATATTTTATCCACACCAAAATCAACCGGGTTAGATAACTATCCCAACCTTCTTATTTAGCTCACAGAAAATCACCTACTGGGATATTTAACTATTTGAACCTTCTACTCACCCCAAATAAAAGGAAATAGGTTTTATATCTTTTCAACCGACATATTTAACCCGCAGAAACATCCCGTGCTAAATAACAATACAAACCTTCTTATTATAACCAGCATAAAACAAGTGGTTTATAGAGCTATTTCAATCTTCGTCTTCAACCCACATCAAATCACAGTGAATAAATAACTATGTCAACTTATGTACTTATTTAACACTCAACAAAGCATACAGGCTAAAGAACTATTTTCACACCAAACAACCCGGGCTAAATAACAATTCCAACCTTCTTATTTAACCCGCAATTAATAACCTAGATTATATACCTATTTCAACCTTCGTATTTAGCCCACAACAAAGCATCTGGGTTATAAACATTTACAACATTCCCATTTAACCCACCGAAAAGCAGCTGGGTAATATAGAACTATCTCAACCTTGATATTTTATCCACACCAAATCAACCGGGTTAGATAACTATCCCAACCTTCTTATTTAGCCCACAGAAAATCACCTACTGGGCTATTTAACTATTTGAACCTTCTATTAACCCCAAATAAAAGCAAGTACGTTTTAGGCCTATAACTTCTCAACCGACATATTTAACCCACAGAAAACATCCCGGGCTAAATAACAATACAAACCTTCTTATATAACCCATATAAAACAAGTGGGTTATAGAACTATTTCAATCTTTGTCTTCAACCCACATCAAATCACTGTGAATAAATAACTATGTCAACCTATGTCCTTATTTAACCACAACAAAGCATCCAGGCTAAATAACTATTTCCACATCAAACAACCCAGGCTAAATAACAATTCTAACCTTCTTATTTAACCCACAATTAATAACCCAGACTACATTGTATATACTTTTTTCAACCTTTGTAGCTTCCAGACCACAGAAAATCTATTTAACCCAAACAAAAGCAAGTAGGTTTTATAGCTTTTCAACCGACATATTTATTTTGCCCACAGAAAACAACCCGGGCTAAACAACAATTCCACTCTTCTTTATGCCTACACATAATAAAGCATCCAGACATATTTTAACCTTATTTAGCCCACTACAATGCACCTGGGTTTTATAATATTACAACATTTTTATTTAACACACAGAAAAACAGCTGGGTTTCAGAATGATTTTCCAATCTTCATATTTAATCCACAACAAATACACCGGGCTAGATAACTATCCCAACCTTCTTATTTAACCCACAGAAAATCACCTGGGCTATTAAACTATTTAAACCTTCTTCAACCTACAGGACAAACAGCTGGTTATAGAAATATGTTCGTATTTAATCCACACCAATTCATTGGGTTAAATAACTATTCCAACCTTTCTTATTTAAACCACAGAAAAGCAGCAGGGTTATTTCAACATGTCTGAGCAAGTTAATCTACAGTATATCTGGTGCAAAATGCTCGCTATGAGCGCTAGAACATAAATCGTTGTTGCTACACAGTACACCTACGTGGCAGAATTGCGTTCTCGTAATGATTAAAGTGTGCTATAGTGATATTTGTTTTTGTTTTCTTTGTACAGGATAAAGGTACAGCGATACAATTTTTAGATCATTCTCCTGGAGACACGATTGCCCCGTGTACAGATGATACAGTAGTGTATGAGAGATAAATGAAGGTATGACTATGTACCTAATTTATGTGTTACCCAACACATATTTAAGTTCTTGTAGTTATTATATTGTAATTTTTTTATCAACCTATTAAAAGCAAATTTCAAATTTAATCACCACGAATAGAACATATTAAAAAAATAATTATGTTTCATTGATCCACTCATTATTTTATTTTCAGCGAGACGCCAGTGGTTTTAGAAGAATATATATGGACACTCTATATGAACACTCAAAGTCACTGGCTATTTTTGTTTTATCTGTATGAGAAACATAAACAAGATCTACATTATTTTATGTGTAATATGATTTTCTTCGTGTTTAAAATTTAATAAATGCAATTGCAACTTTTTTGTTATTATTATTATCTCATCATTAACTTTATAATTGAATGTGTTCACATGGTCGCAGAGTGACACAAAAGTTATCCACAAAAAGATTACCTACTTCTTGTCTGTACATTATCAAATTCTCTAGTAGCTATACCGACTACCATAATATCGTTCCGGGACAATTGTGAACAAAACACTAAATTCTAATACTTCCATTTGTATCAATTAAACACTTTTCGCCACCCAATAGAATACTAGTAAATGTACACAGTAGTAAAATACAGAAAATATGTGCCCCTGAGCCCTTGTTGAAAGGAAAATAAGATGTGTTTTCGCTATGAGGCGAAAATGAATGCATCTCTGCCAAGTATTTTAATTGACAATCACTACAAATCATTACGCTATGACCAAAACCTTTTCATTTTGTACTCAGGTACTCAGACAGGTAAGTGCCTACATACAAAAGTATGAGGAATACGGACTAGCGGTACTTGGGATCACGCGTTCACAAAGTATTTTTGACTTTTTGGAAAAAAACAAATTCACCATACATTCTATAGTTCCTCAAATATTATTATAAATAAGTATAATTAACATAATGCTATTTTAAAACTTTTTGGTAAATCATAAATGGTATCTTGTATGAAGGCAATAATAACTTAATTTAAACAACCGATGATAATAGTGTTCACTTTGCCTTAATCAGTCTTAATACAAGGACAAATTGAACAGATTGTTACTACTTCCAGAAACTAATAGTCGTCACAGACAGGAGGAGGATAAACCATGGGCCTACTCATAAAACAGAAAGCGAATAGTATAAATTAATTCACAAATATGTATTTTTTTGTTTATAACTAAATGTAATAATGATAACAGTAATTTGAAACATGTATTGCAGTTATATCGTGCGCTCACTATGTGACCTCGGGAAAACACATCAACATTGCCTAGTTGAAAACAGGTCACACGTTTCACTAACTGATTAAAAATATTCACTTTTGATGGCCCACATACCTTAGAACGTTGGCAGAATAAATATGAATTCATTAATGTCTAGATGGTTTAACACTTACAATGCTGAAATATTTGCGTATCAACCATGGAGACCAAAGAGTTTTTCCAATTTGAAATCATCACAAATAGCTTAGTTAGCTCTTTCTGCTTCATTTGAATATCTATGGTATGGGTCTATGGTCATTACAATTTGCTAATTCCTTCAGCGCGGGGGTCGTTTACGTCTATAGACGGTCCCCACACTGAAAGGGTTGAGAATAATTTAGGGAAAATATCACGGTAAAATATAAGCTCTGAGCGTCCCCACCATAGCTAGTAGGCTATAGACTAAACCAACTGAGAAGTTTCGCTCGCTTATCAATAATATTTACCTTGACGACCCCAACCTTAGAACCATACTGCGCATGCGGGTGGTCCTACGACATGTGTTCAGTAAATAGTGACGACTCGCCTACTTTAATATTGGGTGGTCGGCGTTGCAGATGCTGAAATGCCTACTGGTCGTGCTCGCTGGGAAGAGAGGGATGGTATAATGTAGGTAGGTCGTTGTGATTCGCTGAGTAAACATTTAGGGCGCCTAATACAAAGACAGGCATGCGCAATAAGGTCAACTTCGACAGGAGTGGGTCTATCGCAACGTAAATATTTTGATTCAGTGAAGTATAGCAACCCACCAACTTTAAATCATAACTGACATGTGAGTAGATTGAATAATAATCGGATAGGATAGATTATTTTATAGGCCTAGACACATACTTGACCTCGCTTAGTATTGGTTAGTTTTGATAATATTATGTAATATAACATAAAAAACACTTAATTATCATATTCCTGGTTATTATCAGAAGAGTGAACAGGCATGTACATCAATCGAGAGATCATCCACAGTCACTCGTCATACGGACCCTCGGGCCAATGCACAGGCCCACGTCTTAGTGCAGAAGCATTTATTATTTAATTCGAAATAAACATATTCAGTGTGTAACAAGCCCCGTCTTCTCATCCCTGAGAGATAAGGTTTACCCAGTGTGCAGTGAGCCCCTCGTCCCAAACTGGGCCTAAAATATGAGGTTTACCCAGTGTGCAACCAGCTTCTCATCCATCCTAATTATCGTATCCCTGCGCATGCACTTATATTCGAAAATGCACTTAGTTTTCGAAAATAAGTGCATGCACTTATATTCGAACATAAAGATACATTTTAAATTTATTCCAATTCGTTAAAATCGTAATTATTTGATTTCTTCTAATCCAAGGTAAACTGAGTTAACGCTAGTAATCACTGGGACAGTTACTTTGAAGTTACCTTGCAGAAGTGACTCCGGGAAATAGATGTTGACACTACCTGAACTGTTATATCACACCTCATTTGTCCCCACTTTTCAGCTATCATACCCATACGCCATCGCTATCGCTTTGACGCCTTGAACTGTTGGAGCATATCTGTATTATGGGGCAATTCTCTCCTAATATCTACCCGTTAATGAATAATAAAAAATAATATTGTAGTTTATATTTACGATCAACATTTTTTTTAAATTATTATGGGCATTAACTAGTAATAGTCTATAAGTCAATATACTCATATTATTATTATTCTCACCTGATGTCTTGAGTTATACAGTGGTACGTGTAGTAGTATTCGAATATAGTTGCATGCACTTATAAACGAACAAGAATATTTTTGGAGAAGTGACATTCGAATTTCACTTATAAGTGAATGCACGTTTATGCGCGGGGATACAGTAAGGATGAGGTTTAGCCAGTGTGGAATGGGCACCTCATCCCTTCTAATATATGAGGTCTACATAGTGTGCAGTCAGCCCCTCATTCTTGACACTGCATCAGAGATGATGTTTACATAGTGTACAGTGGGCCCCTCATCCCTGAGAGATGAAGTTTACCAGTGTGCAACCAGCCCCTTCTAAGGATTAGGTTTAGCCAGTGTACAATGAGCCCCCCTCCCCCCTGAGAGATGAAGTTTACCTTCTGTGCAGTGGGCCCCTCATCCCTTCCGAGAGATAATGTTTACAAATCCTAGTGTGGAGTTGGCCCCTCATACCCACCTGAGTGCTGAGGTTTACCTAGTGTGTATTGGCCCCTCATCCCTACTGAGAGATGTGGTTTACCTAGTGTGCAGTGGACACCTCATCCCTGACTCTGCCTGAGAGATGAAGTTCACCCAATCTGCAACCAGCCCACCCTACAGCCCCTACTTCTCCCTGAGATGAAGCTCACCAGTGTGCGACCAGCCTCTCTTCCCTCCTAAGAGATAAGGTTTTTCCAGTGTGCAATAATAACACAATAATAAAACAATGATTTTTAAAACTTTGATTACTATCAAAGTATTTTGCTAATTTTCTCTCTAACTCCCATTTATCCACCTAGCTTTTCTAGCGTAGATAGCGTTGGGCCTAAGTTTCGTAAATATCTGCTCTTAAAATTCATCTGTCTAAAAAATATTTAAATTTGTAGCATTTGCTGGGTCTAGCTACAGAAGAAAATATATCATACACATGTGTGGCACCAGATGGTTAACATGGTTAATATGAGAGCAAGTTCATACTCTAGCCACCAGAAAATTATTCTATGAGACAACACTTCATACTCCAGCCTCCAGACAGTTAAAGCGACGCAATCAGGCTAAAAGCATAAAAAATCCATAATTTTATTTTAGCTTCTTAATATGGCCATAATATGTGAACATGTCCATAGACTAGTATTGAGTATGTTTTTTTTAATTTTGTGTTGCGCATTTACCAGTTAAGCGAGAAATAAATAAACGGGGTTTTCCGCAACCTTGCTACGTTGCCACAGCAACCCAAAATTTAAAAGACTTCCGTAATTCTAGTCTATGGACATCTTCACATATAAAGGAAGTATATTAAGAAGCCAAAATAAAATTATTGATTTTTTGATGATTTTAGCCTGATTGTGTCGGCCTTAATACAGAGGACAGGTAATACGCTAGGCAACAGAAGGTTAACATTAGATAAATATAATAGTCTAGTCGCAGAAGATTAATAGTTGAGACACGTGATACCAGAGACCCCAGAGGATTAATAGATGTGTTACTCTAGTCCGGAAAGGATTAATCAATAAAACATATGATACTCTAGGTATGACAAGGTTAATATAGAAGAAATATGGTAATCTAGTCCACATCGCAGTAATACACGAGACACGTGATACTATCGACCCTCTGGACCTCAGAGGGTTAATACATGTCAAACTCTAGCATATAGAGGGTTCAGAAATAACATCTATGAAGCTCTAGGCATGAGTAGGTTAAAAAGATAAACATGATAAGACATAAGAAACGTCATACTCCAGAGGGTTTATACTTGCGAAAGTCAACAAAGGGTTAATACATAAGACATATGATACCCAAACACCAACCAAAAGGTGAATATAGAAGCAATTTGATAGTCTAGTCTACAGAGGGTTAGTATTTGAGACACGTGATACTATCGACTCTCTGGACCTCAGAGGGTTATTACACGCAATACTCCAGCCTATAGAGGGTTAATAAATAACATATGTGATGAAATAGGTATCAGTAGGTTAAAATAAGCTAAACATGATAGTGTAGTCCACATAGGGTTAATATTTTAGAAACGTAATACACTAGACCACAGAGGGTTAATACTTGAGATAGTCTAGTCAACAGAGGGTTGATAAATAAGAAATGTGATACTCCAGATATCAAAAGGTTAATATGGAAGAAATTTAATAATCTAGTCCACATAGGGTTGATATTAGAGAAACGTGGTACTATCTACTCTCTGGGCCACAGAGGGTTAAACTGTAGCATATAGAAGGTTAATCAATAACATTTATGATGCTCTAGGCATCAGTAGGTTAAAATAAGATAAACATGATGGTGTAGTCCACAGAGGGTTAACACATTAGAAACGTGATACTCTAGACCAAAGAGGGTTAATACGTGTGATACTCTAGTCCACAGAGGCCTAATAAATAAGATATGTGAACCTCTAGGCATCAGAAGGTTATCACAGAGAAAATATGGTAGTCTAGTCCACAGAGGGTTGACACATGAGACATGTCATACTCTAGACCACAGAGAGTTAATACATGCGATACTCTAGAATGGAGAGTGCTAATACATAAGATATGTGATATTCTAGACATCAGAATGTTAATATAGGGAAAATCTGATAATCTCATCTCTTGGGGATGAGGGGCTCACTACACACTGTGTAAACTTCACCCTGAGAGAGTGAACGGCTCGCTACACACTGGGTGAACCTCATCTTTCAGGCCCAGTTATGGATGAGGGGCTCACTGCACACTGCCGGCTAAATCTCATCTTCAGGGTGGATGAGGGCTCGCTGCACACTGACTAAACCCTTATCTCTCAAAAGGGATGAGGGGCCCACTACACGCTAGGTACACCTCATCTATTATGAGGAAAGAGAGGACCACTGCACACGCTAAACCTCATCCTTAGGATGGATGAGGGGCTGGTTGCACACTGGGTGAACCTCATCTTTCAGGGCCAGTCAGGGGTCAGGGGCCCACTGCACACTGGGTAAACCTCATCTCTCAGGCAGTGTTGGGGATGAGCGGCTCACTGCACACTGGGTAAACCTCATCTCTCAGAAGGGATAAGGGGCTCACTGGACACTAGGTAAACTTTATCTATCAGGCAGAGTCAGGGATGAGGGGCTCACTGCACAATCGATAAACCTCATCTCTCAGGAGGGAGGAGAGGTCCACTGCACACTAGGTAAACCTAATCCCTCAGGAGGGATGAGGGGCCCACTGCACATTAGGTAAACCTCATCTCTCAGGAGGGATGAGGGGCCCACTGCACACTAGGTAAACCTCATCTTTCAGGACAAGTTAGGGATGAGGGGCCCACTGCACACTGGGTTATCTTTGAAGCAGAGTCAGGGATGAGGGGCCCACTCCACATTTGGTAAATCTCATCTATCAGGCAGAGTCAGGGATGAGGGGCTCACTGCACCATTGATAAACCTCGTCTCTCAGGAGGGATGAGGGGCCCACTATGCACTTGGTAAACCTCGTCTCCTAGGAGGAATGAGGGGCCCACTACACACTTGGTAAACCTCATCTTAGTATCAGGCAGAGTCAGGGATGAGAGGCACACTGCAAAATCGATAAACTTCATCTCTCAGGAGGGATGACAGGTTCACTGTACACTTGGTAAACCTCATCTCTTAGTAGAGATGAGGGGCCCTCTGCACACGAGGTAAACCTCATCTCTGAAAAGGGATGAGGGGCCCACTGCATACTGGGTAAACCTCATCTCTCAGGAGGGATGAGGGTCCCACTGCACACTAGGTAAACCTCATCTCTGAAGAGGGATGAGGGGCCCACTGCACACTGGGTAAACCTCCTCTCTCAAGAGGGATGAAGGGCCCATTGCACACTGGGTAAACCTCCTGTCTGAAAAGGGATGAAGGACCCACTGCACAGTAGGTAAACCTCATCTCTGAAGAGGGATGAGGTGCCCACTGCACACTGGGTAAACCTCCGCTCTCAAGAGGGACGAAGGGCCCACTGCACGCTGGGTAAACCTCCTCTAGCAAGAGGGATGAAGGGCCCACTGCACAGTAGGTATAAACCTCCTCTCTCAAGAGGGAGGAGGGGCCCACTGCACACTGGGAAAACCTCCGCTCTCAAGAGGGATGAAGGGCCCACTGCACAGTAGGTATAAGCCTCCTCTCCCAAGAGGGATGAAGGGCCTACTGCACACTGGGTAAACCTCCTCTTTCAGGAGGGATAAGGGGCCCACTGCACACCGGGCAAACCTCCTCTCTCAAGAGGGATGAAGGGCGCACTGCACACTGAGTAAACCTCCTCTCTCAAGAGGGATGAAGGGCCCACTGCACACTAGGTAAACCTCCTTTCTCAGGAGGGATGAGGGGCTCACTGCACACTGGGTAAACCTCCTCTCACAAGAGGGATGAAGGGCCCACTGCATACTGAGTAAACCTCCTCTCTCAAGAGGGATGAAGGGCCCACTGCACACTAGGTAAACCTCCTTTCTCAGGAGGGATGAGGGGCTCACTGCACACTGGGTAAACCTCCTCTCTCAAGAGGGATGAAGGGCCCACTGCACACTGGGTAAACCTCCTCTCAAGAGGGTTGAAGGGCCCACTGCACACTAGGTAAACATCCTCTCTCAGGAGGGATGAGGGGCTCACTGCACACTAGGTTAACCTCCTCTCTCAGGCGGGGTTTGCTACACACTGTATATTATGTTTATTTCGAATTAAATATCAAATGCTCCCTACACTAAGATGTGGACCTGTGCATTGGCCCCTCGGGGCCGCATGACGAGTAACTGTGGATGATCTCATGATCGATGTACAAGCCTGTCGGCCTCGGAGTGCGAGATGGAACATACTCCACTAATCGATGTAGTTGCTTTTGAAAATTAGAAATGCGGACATATTTATTGTGCTAGTCGAATGGACCCAATGTAATGCTTCTTTTAACAACCAATAAGAAACCCCGTTACATCATTCACGGGGTGCCCAAGGACACTTTAATTATCTTGCATACACCGCAGCGGGCTGTATAACTCTAATTTTCCTTTATTTCGGCCGCCACGGTGTATCGAAGGCACAAAATCAGCGGTTCCACGCCCCGTCACGGGACATGGAAGAGCATTTAACTGTTATTTGCCCCGTCACGGGTTATCCAACACACTTTTCTTGCCTTGTGTGCCCCGTGACGGGGCAAATAGAGGTACAATATCATAGACACCATAATGTGAACTGTTCATTCTATGAAACATGTATAAATGTCTTCTGCCTATAATAATAGAAAAAAGGAAGTGAACATTTTAAAAATCGACTAGTAAAGATGATGAATGAATGATCAGTTGAATATAGACATATTTATTAAAATAAACACTGTAAAGCATTATTCAAACTGCAGCTTCAGCATGTTATTGGTTCTGATTTAAATTCATTCTTTCCGAATTCTGACCAAGGATAAATTAAATAGTAACTCCATATTGAGGATGTAACTTATCAATACAACTGAACAAGTACATTGACCAACAGCGATATGATATCAATATGTGGGTATCGCGTGTTTGTTGGGGTGTTTGTCGGCGGCTCAAGGTACAAATGTACACAGTTATACCAAGAACTTTATATAGATATAAAGTTCTTAGTTATACAAAGCTCATGACATACAATCAGCATGATCAATACCTGAATAGTAATCAATACTGACTTATTAAAAACAGGTCCTGCTTGATTGTGAGTTGTTATCATGGCTATTTGTCATTTATTTGAAGCTAGAATTTCAATTTCTAGCTTTAGTTGACGAAAAAAAAATCCAATTTTTAAATAAACATCTCACAAATAGAATTATTCGACTAAATAAGCATCTACCACAAAGTATTTCATCTATTTCAGTGGCATTTTATTTTGTTGAAAACTGCTAACAACCCTTATGCGCTGAGTTACATTTTTTGTAAAAAAAGATGGAGTTCAAAGGGGTTTTTCCAATTTGAAATCATCATAAATGTCTTAGTTAGCTCTTTCCGATTCATTTGAATACCTATGTCATGGGTCTACGCCCACTATAAATATGTGTACTCTTACCCCGGACAGTGCGGGGATCGACTTTAGTCGTCAGAATCTGATGTCTACAGAGTCAGATTCTGACGACTAAAGTCACCGCACTGTAAGGTTCAACCCTTATGCCGCTGAGATGGGTAATTTAATCATGTTAACCAGCTAATTAAACATAATAAAAACGACCATATATGATTAGCAGGTGAATGGTTAAAACGAATATGTAAGCGAGTTCCTATGTGATGTGGACAATGTGTGAACCTATGTCATGTGCAGCCAACACAAATTTCGAAACTTGACCAAATAATAAATGTTTGGTTGATCCTATTGTTGCAGTAAAGGTTTGGTGATTTATCCTGAGTGCACAGTATATGAGCATCATAGTGACCTACGCCGTTATTGCAACTATAATTAACCAAACAAACATGAGACCTTCAGACAACCTTGTTTTAATGTTGATGCACCGTGTACGGCTCTGGACCAACATTAAAAGCATCAGCTCGAGGCCTCGTGTTTCCTGGTAAATGTCTATACCCTGGACGACATGGCTGATCTCAGTGTACACGCAGACAGGATGTGATCCTAGCGAGCACAAAACATTTGTATAATATTTATACAACGTTGGACCAACGTCGAAGACGTTGGGCCGACGTTGTATATATGTTATACAAATGTTTTGTGTTTGCTGTGATGTCGCTTAGCGGATACAGCTTCAAATGGCTGCATATAGACATTGGTGATTGTAACCCGGCAAACAAGAGACGTTCAACCAATGTCATTTTAATGGTGGGCCAGCGTTTGAGGCGATGGGCCAACATTAAAACAACAATGGCTAAACGTCTCCTGTTTGCTGGGATCCATGGTAACTATAAATGCATGTTCTTCATCCATGTTCTTCAACCATTAACATAAATATGTGGGAGTTGGGGGGTGGCTCGTTGAAGGGTGAACGGCAGAAGCCACCTAACACTCACCAACATATCGTAAACTTCATCTTTCCCCGTCGGATCGACGGTTCTGATTAACTCACAAAACTTCTCTTCAGATTATTATGTTTATTGGTCTAGACATCGAATAACAGCAATGCACAACCCCGCGCACGACACGTCTTAGTCAAACTCCGAGCGGACGACCGGCGGCACGTCCGCAGTCGCCAAGAGCTATATCATAAGTGCGGGAAGAATGCTACGACTGCATGGGATTCGGCCCCATGCACACGGCACTGAAGTACCAAAACTAGGCAGTCATCTCCTGTCTCACCGCGTCCGGGGGGAGCAGAGACGACTGTCACAGTAAACGAGCGAAAAGGGGGATCCTACAAATATGCGGACTTCAGAGACCATGGCTTCTTGTTATATTCTACGCAAATAGAACAGCTTTAAACTACTTGGTAAAGTGTGTTTCTAACAATAGCCACCACCCCCTGATTTGACACTGACATTAAGCTGTATGCGGCGCCAACAGATTTTGTATTAGGGACACACTTCGGAAGCCTCAATCAAATGGCGGTGGACCAGATCAACACTAGATCGATGTATTATGCTTGTTGGGTGGACAAATATAATATAATCATTTTATAGAGTTCTCCAGGGACACGTCCCATGGAAAATCTTAAAATTAAGATTACCCTAACATTCTTTCTCTTCCATTAGAAAAGTTAAAATAAATCTTAACTGTTTTTAGGAGAATAATAAAAGAAAGAGTTAGGATAATCTTGATTTTAGATGGGTCCCTGGGTCTTCGTTTCCACCATGGGTTATAATATAGGAAGGGATCCTGCGCAAAATATCTGTATTTACATGGGGTCTGAGGAATGAATGAATGAATGAATGAATGAATGAATGAATGAATGAATGAATGAATGAATGAACGAATGAACGAACGAACGAACGAACGAACGAACGAATGAACGAACGAGCGAACGAACGAACAAACGAACGAACAAACGAATAAAGGACTGAATGAATGAATGAATGAATGAATGAATGAATGAATGAATGAATGAATAGGGTTTTAGGCCACCTTTCTGCACATGTACGCTAAACTGGGCCAGGAAAACGTCTTGAGGATTATGAGATGACACTGCCCTCCAGACACATGATTCGCAATTCGTACACTTGCCGAGCACGCTACCTTTCGGTCACTGAAAATGAAATGAATCGGGCTTTAGGCCACCTTTGTGCACATATAGGCTAAACTGGGCCAGGAGAACCTCCTGAGGATGGTGAGATGAATGAGATGACACTGTCCTCCAGACACAGGATTCGAAATTCGAGCCCTGGCGGTCTGAGGCCGAGCACGCTACCTCTCGGTCACGGAGGCTCCCCACAATACTGACTTTCACACGTGGATGGGGAAGAAACATTTTTGTTTCTTTGAAACCGCCGAGACCGGGAACCGAACCCCGAACTCTGGCGTGAAAGGCAGCGGTGCTAACCACTACCCTAGGGCCCCCGCCCTTTCGGTCACTGAGGCTCCCCAAAATATTGAATCTTTTCTAGTGAGGAGGGAAGAAACTTTTGTTTATTTGGAGCCTGAATGCCGCGGCAGGGAACGAGACCGCGATCTCCGACTTCTCAGGCAGGCAGCTTTACCCGCTTCACCAGGACCCCCGCCCTGCTACATGCGTTCTATATTCCAGGATGTTCCGTTTCAGCTCTAGGCACTTCAGGACAAACAAGACATTGGAGCTATGTTGGCTTAATGTTGGCCCACCGTCTCCGACGTTGGCCCAACATTAAAACAAAATAGTCACTACCCAGCAGACCCGAGAAGTTGGGCCAATGTTGGTTTGATGTTGGCCGACCGTCCACGTCGCTAGCCTAACATCAAACCAACATTGGCCCAACGTCTCGTGTTTTCTGGGTATATGCGTCGGGTTTTGCAGGATGTGGGTGCATATTATTGATATGCCATATCAGACCACAGCCCAGCAAACACGAGACATTGACCGAATGCGGGATTGATGTCGGTCCACCGTCTAAGACGCTGGCCCAACATTAAACCAACATTGGGTCGATGAGAGGTCATCTGTTATCAGTACCAGACCAATTTCAAGCTGTGAATTAATTAACATTTTGAATAAGGATCTACATTAGATGACACCCTGATCCAATGCTGTTTCAATGTTGGCCCACCGTCTTCGACGCTGGCCCAACATTAAAACAGCATCCACAACGTGACTGACACACAGGCATTTAGTTTTAAATGGAATAGTTCGAATACCTGAATACGATCACTAAAGTTTGCAGGCTGAAAATAGTCTAGTTTTAATAGAAACTCGTTTTTACACAGCTTGCAGTGTTAATAAAATGGCGGTCAATGTGACCGGGTCTGCCGCGAAGTGAGTTTGGCAGCCAGGTCATGCCGGATAATTAGAGAACTGACACATCGGAGCATTACCAGTGGCGGGTTCCAGGAGGGTGGAGGGTTTTTGGGTGTGGCAAGGGGTGAGCGGCTCTTTATTTTCTGAAAAATATTCTCAAAATAGAACCAAATATACCAAGGATTCCCTTCAGATGATCGACCGCAATAGCAGGCTATATTCATGATATTTATCATGCTTATCGCGGGAACCCAGCAAACACGGGACATTGCCCATGTGTTGGTTCAATGTTGGGCCAGCGTCGCAGACTGTAGGCCAACATTGAACCAACACATGGGCAATGTCTCGTGTATGCTGGGAAGCAAGCTAAAATGCAAATTGTACACATCTTCTTTGTAGTAGTCACAGTACTACAGAAACACGAGGCGTTGATCATTATTAGTACAGTGTTGGTCCAGAGTGTGAGAAGTTGGCCGGACATCATGCAAACACTGCGTCAAAGTCTCTTAATCATGTTAATTTGCTTGGAGCGTTGTGTCAAACCGGACATTGATATTTAAGATCCTAACGTAAATATGATGTATTCACGAAATTACTGACATTCCGGCAGGCAAACAAAATAATCAGGGTGTTTTGTTTAGTGCTTTTTATTGACCGTTTTCGTCGGCATACTGGTCATTTATTAATTTTTTTAAACATCAAGATTAGCAAATATTTGGACTCAAACTAAACAAGTCTCATCACACATTTTAACCCTTTCAAGCCTGACTTTACATTGTCATCTTCATCCACTACAAGCCGTGAATTGCGACAGCAATTCTCGGCTTATAGAGCATGAAGAAGATTTGAAGTGGGTGGAAAAATTAATAAAAATTGCCATGTATTGGTAAACCAAGTTTCATGGGGATTTTCATTCTGAAATCCTTAGTTGTAGTAAAATTAAGTCTGATGTCAGGGATGTATAATGATGCCTTAATGCATCGTGGGGGCTTAAAGGGTTTCCGGTCAGATTGTGTATCGCGGTAATCAGGGTGGTAGTTAATTTAGCGCTTTAACCCTTAGCACACCGCTGTCGACTACGGTAGACATCATGTGTTTTTATTAGCACCTGTGTAATCACTGTTGTGAAAAGTAAACTATGCTTCCAATCTTAAAACACTGATATATGTTGGGACTTAAATTTCACAAATAACACAAATGTTCAGTCACTTGAAGTTGTGTATCGCGGTAGCGAGACACAACTTCAAGTGACTGAACATTTAAATTGAATATATCAGTGCTCTAAGGGTTAAGGGATCAATCTTGAGTCAGATTCTTGAGTGGACCTTCCCCACAATGTTGAAACTTTATGAATGAACGTAAACGACAACATTTTGAATAACGAAAGCGAGGGACAAACCCCGGATCTCCGGTGTGACAGGCGGTAGTGCTAAACCCTACAGAGATGGACGTGACGCAATGGTTAGAGCGTGAAGCTTAGGCAATGTCGCTCCTGCCGTGCGTTTTCGAACCCCGCTTGGTGCAGGATTTTCAGAGAAATATCATGTTTCTATTGGGACATTGTTTCTATGTTGTGTCTTTGGGGAAGACACTTTAACCTCACGTGCTAAACTTGACTCAGGTGTAAATGAGTACCTGGTAGGACAGAGAAGATAATGTGTATGATAAGTTCAATGCGCCTAAATGGCTGCAGGACTGTAAGCTCTCTGTAAGCTATCTGTGAAATGGCACACATAAATAACCTATGAACAGGTGAACAGGTCCAGTGAACAAGGGTAAAATCTAAACATGCTATTAAAAGACGGCTGATGAGTCTTCAGACTTTATATCAGACTATAAACCTACACGTTTACCTTTTACACCCTGGCGCCCACTATAACATGCTATAATCAGATAATGCCAACGGTAATGTTATAATTATACACCACATGTCCTGGCTGCCAGTCCCAGCGAAATAATTACAGCGAGAGGACCAACTATGCATAAACACCGAGAAAACGTAGCACATTGAACTTGTGATGCTTTAAAGTTGGCCAAGCGTCGCAAACGTCGGACCAACGTTAAACCAACACTGTGTAGAAATGTGTTTGCTGGGTCGAATAAATCGGTACACATACCATAAAATAATACCATGGGTGTATTGTTTATATTGTCAACAAGTGGATATTGGTATATTGTTGTTCGGACGTCTCGTTGCAGCGCCTATCCAGATTGTATATCAAACACTAGAAGTGTAAATAATACATAGATTTCATGATAGCTTTGATTACATCACAAGCTACAGAGACCACCATATGGGTGTAGTATAATACTCATGATACTAGTAACATACATCGGTGCGAGGTCCGGAGTAATGATTTATGCGAATTAATAAATTAAATTTGGTGTCTTGTAACGTCTCGTTTGTTTCTCACCCCCCCCCCCCCCCCCCACAGACACACACACAGACACACACACACACACACTGACACACACAAGCTATGTGGCGAAGCAGATTTATGTTCTGTGAGATGAGACAGAGAACCATAGCAAAGCACGTTGTGGGAATCGGAGCTCTTGACTCTGTTGAAAAGATGAGTTGGCTACTGTTGTGAGTGGAAAGGGAAGTTATGAGAACCGCAATGGTGAATCACTGACGATAAAAACCCACCTCAAATAACACAGATAACATAGCCTCAATGGTGAGCCGCAATAGTGAGCTGCAATAGTGAGGTTTATGTTGCGTGTAGCCTTCCTGAGTGTTTCTCATTATGAATCCAGGAATTGACAGACCGGGGGAGGGGGGGGAGGGGGGCACCGATTTTTGCAAGAATTGATAAACGTCACAGCTGCAACAATGTTAACGATATCAAATTTGCTGTATTCGTGTCGTGTTTATTATACGGCAATATTATCATGATTATGCGGCAATATTTTGCTATAAATTTGAAAAGTTAATAGTAATAAATATGATAAAGCTCACAGTCGTGTATCATATGTCTACCGACAAAAAATATATAGCATGTCGACCGATTGAGGTACTTAACCCTTCCAGCGCGGGGACCGACTTTATACGTGAGAATCTGACGTCAGATTCTCACGTAGGCCTATAACTGTATGAAGTCGATCCCCGCGCTGAAAGAACTTAAATATTAATAATAGACCCATAACATAGGTCTTCAAACGAAGCGGAAAAAGATTTATTATTATATTATCATGTAGGCCTCTAATTATCAAACTATTCTCACATCACTTTTCTACGAGCCCAAACCCTAACGCACGATACGTATATATCAGCACAAACTTTCAAATAGGGAAGTTTTTAGCCATGGTTAATGTCCCAGAATGTGTGTGATTTCATCCCATAAATCAAAACTTTCAGTCAATGTTATAATGTTTTAATGTTTTGTACCATGTGTACCTGACAGTCCGTCAGGTGTTCTATCCATCCAATAATGATTTGATGTTGGTACAGCATCATAGACGATGGGTGGACCAGCTGTTGACAGTTTCCATGTGATCCTAGAAATAAAGAGGCGTTGACCTATGTTGATTCACTGCTGGGCCAACATTGGGTCAATACGGCCTATTAGATAGGGAGGGTATGGTAGATGGAGACTCGCCAAAAACTTTTCCTTTAGAGACAGCTGATGAGGTGCTGCACAAATGCGGACGATGACTCACGTCATGTGTCAAGACATCTGCATCATCTCAGATCTGAACTTATTTTTTCGTATGACAAAATGTAACTGTTACTCATGGTACTGGAGATACAGCACCACAGCTGGCACGGGACATTGCCACAATGTTGGTTCACTGTAACTTGTAAGTGTTAGGTCAGTGTCACAGACTGTGGCCCAACAATGAACCAACATTGCATCAGATCCGGTACGTATTAGGCCTATATGGTACCCAGGACACTGACAACAGTTACGATGGTTACTGTCAAATTAATGGTTAATAGACCCATTTTCACTCCGACAAAATTGCACCATAATTAACATGATTAATCTGGGTTGGGAAAGTACGATCTATCCTCTAGGTGATTTATTGAGTAGTCACTCTGTCCGAATGAGTCAACAGATTCATAGAATTTCTTTGATGCCGTTTTTTAGGCCTATATTGCGAAATAGATTACAAACAATATCTTTGTCTGTGGCAAGGTCTCACTAAACCATTATTGTTTGCTGTAGTGTACGCGTTGTTTCCACCATCACCGTTTACATTGTTTTAATTGGCAACTCGCATGTACGGTTCATATTATTCCAGCTTCTACATAATATCTTATCATCTTCTAGATAACTGGATAAGCTTTGGCATGTAGAGGTGCATTCTTCGCACAATTCGCGAAGATAAGATCACGCGAATATATTGAAGCCTACTCCTGCAAACACGAGAGATTGACTCAGTGTTGTTTCAATGCTGGTCCAGCGTCTCTGACGCTGGCCTAACATTAAAACGACATTGGGCAACGTCTCGTGTTTGCCGGGACAAAATCTGGAGAATATCACCTGCCCCTAACATGCCTAATAAACATGATAAACCCTTCGTCAGGCAGAGCTTCCGACAATGGATATCTTTATCAATTATGTGCCCTGACAGCTCCATTATATTTTGAGCAGTTGAATGTTTTTTGAACCATAATCATGATAATAGTGCTCTTTAACCATGATTATATCATTCTCCACACAAAGATGTCACTCAGATCGACCCTATGTTGTAATCCCTCGAGGTCATAAAGTATAAACATGATTATTAATCATCATTTTCCTATAATAAAACAATCATGCGAGAAAATCACCAAGCCGCTCAGAATGATATGGTAGGCTAACTTATGAATTGGTTTAATATTAATCTTGCAACTATATATATTCAGATATTCCGAGCGTTTGAAAATGAATGTATCTCATAAACTATTTATTAAAATCAAATTGTCTTTCTTCAATTACAAAATAAAATATGTTTATATACAAAAAAAAATAATAAAATCAAATAATTTCAAATCTTGAAAGACCAAAAAACGTAAACGAGTGGCATTGCCAGCAAACACGAAACGTTAGCACAATGGTGTGGTAATGTTGGGCCACAGTCTCCGACGCTGGCCCAGCATTACCACGACATTAGAAGATAAACGGCTGGTGTTGGTAGGCGATGACACTGATATAGAAAGCATTCGGATGATAAGTTTTTTCTATGACGATGACCAATTTTCATACTTCAGGGACCATGTGACTCATCAATCCTAGAAACCGTACCATCTGACTATGTTAACATATGTGCACCATGGGTACCCAGCAGACACGAGACGCTGAACCAATGTTGTATTAATGTTGGCCCACCGTGGAAGACGGTCAGCCAACATCGAAACAACATTGGTTCATCGTCTCGTGTCTGCTGGGTAGTTTTGAAGTGCCGTTTAAATTAGAAATACTGAGTGAACTGGTAAATCAATAGCGATGCCTTATTATTTTACCATATTTACCGTTCGTAAATAATCATCATAACCATGGTATTGGTAATCATGGTGATCAGGTAAGCATGGTAATGATGATCCTGAGCTAGACTATTGGGTCTAAGACTGATGGCCAGGGAATAATAAGTTGAAGAATGGGGAATCGAGATTAATAAATATTCATTTTCTGACTATTTACATGATTTAGATGTTTATAAGTTTCTTTTTTCTCGACTTGACTAGGTAGATTGGTAATTTATCACAAAGGCATGTAAGAAACGACACACTGAATGTTTTCAATACAATAAAAGTGCAACAGACAATGGAGAAAAGACACACTATATGATGAAATCTATGATGAAATTTTACATACACTATTTTTCATCCATGTCGTAACTACCCTGGAAATTTCACTAAGTTTTGATAAGTATTTCAAAAGTTAGACCATTTGACAGGGTATAAAATTCTGAAACGAAGCTAATGAGTTTATCAGTTTATAGAGAGCAACATTTTTATTTATTTACTACATGTCGAATGGTCTAACTTTTTATTGAATTAACTGAGAAATCGGCGAAATGTGAATCCGACTATAGTCATGATAGTGACCCTGTCAGCGCGGGACCGACAATAGACGTCAGAATCTGACGTCTAATAAAGTCACATTCTGACGTCTAAAGTCGATCCCCGCACTGAAAGAATTAAAAAAATTTAATGGCCGTAGACACATAACATAGCCTGTATTCAAATGAACATAATGAAGCGGAAAGAGCTAACTTAGACATTCGTAATGATTTCAAAGATAAAAAAAACCTTTTGTCTCCATGATTTATACAAAAATATTCCAGCGTAGTGAGAGTTAAGGCACCATGTATCATTTGAGTGACTGCATGAACTGAGAACCCGGACACGGCCGGCCGCATCGGGGCATTCAGTCCACATAGACATTAACCCCTAGAACACTGATGTCGACTACAGTAGACATTCTGGGTTTCTATTGGCACCTGTATAACCAGCTGTTAAAAGTAAAATGTGCTTTCAATTTTGAAACACTATAATATATTTTGGGACCTAAATTTCACAAATAACACACATTTTCAGTCACTTGAAGTTGTGGATCGCGGTAGCGAGACACAACTTCACGTGACTGAAAATTTAAATTGAATAGGTCAGTGTTCTAAGGGTTAATGTAACATTCACTGACAATACACAGCTATTTAGCTATAATGAGATATCTAATCACAACCCAGCTGACGCAAGATGCTAAACCAATGTCGTTTAAATGTTGGGCCAGCGTCGTAGACGGTGGGCCAACGTTGAAACAACATTGGGTTAATGTATTGTATTTGTTGGGATACTGTTTTTCCAGCAAGCACAATCAGCTGACTCTGTGTTGAAATATTGTTGGGCCAGCGTCGTAGACAGTGGTACAACATTAAAACAACATTGGGTCAACGGCTCGTGTTTACTGGGCTGTGTAGCTTATTAGACCGAATGATAGCAAAAAAGATAATAGCCTACCAACGCTTTTGTATGTGTCATACCACAATACAATGTGAACATAATATTATACACGTATATATTATATATATTATCAGTGTATATATGGCTCTTTTCCAGTTAGATAATCAGTTATAATAACTGCTAAACATGATAAAGGGACCAAAGTTATTGTAAAAGCCTAAATCAACATGATTATGTCTATCGCGTGCACCCACAGCTGACATCGGTGTCAACTTAGGTTTTGCCCAGTTTAAATTTGTAATCTGGATCAGATGATATGGACCGTAAGTTAGTCAGAGATTTAGTCAAATGCTTGAACTAAATTAGGTTTATTAACTCTTACAACGCTGAATAATTCTGTATTAACCATGGAAACCTAAGGTGTTTTTTTCAATTTGAAATCATCATAAATGTCTTAGTTATCTCTTTCTGATTCATTTGGATACTTATGTTATCATGGTTATGGGTCTACCACCATTAGAAATATTTTAATTATTTCAGTGCGGGGACTGTCTTTATACTTCGGAATCTGACGTCTACAGACGTTGTAACAATGTAAAGTAACAGGTGGCTAAATTGGGGTTTCGGTAAGTAAAGGGTAGAATAAACATGCTGTCCTGGGCTGTTTACATGTGAACCACATGGTGGAGACGGTACTGCGACAAGTACTAATTGTCATACAGGACGTCCCCTATTTCTAGAGGCCTGTGTGAGTCGGTTCTGGTAAACAGCCCAGGAATGTGAATGTATATCAAAGTAAGGATCCTGATTGGTGGAGATGTCATTTCACCACAGGAAGTGACCGCGCCCGTCGGGATCCGCTATAAAGGAAGGCGCCCACAGCCTTCGAGAGGAAATTCAGAGGGAAATTCAGGGAGAAAGTCAGAGAGAAATTGGGGAGTATTGTAACAGAGACGTTTCGGGTTTGGCTAAGTTTAGTGGGAGTTGCTTCGGTATCTAACATCTTGTAGATCACTGAAGCAACAGCAAAATTACACAACGAGATATAAGTACTAACATCAGTGTACTGAGAAATTGAATGTTTTTTGTTTAATATATATTTTATATATATTCAAGAGTTAATTTAAGTTTATCCACGAGTGTTGTGTTTGCCGTGCCAGAGCATTTGGACAACCGACGATAGCGTGTCAACGTATCACGGATAAGACCCGTTTACATCGGTGCCGTGACCAGGATTTGTGTCACGGATAAAACCAGTTTACATTGGTGCCATCTGACAGGATTTTAATTTGAAAAGCAAATTAAATCAATGCAAGAACCTTGGTTGAACAACGTTGGAAAAGTTACAAAGTGACTTGTCTTGGCACGGCAAAACAAATATCAGTGGATAAATACTAGTTAATGAACGTAGTGGTGGCTATATCAAACCACCACTTTTATCGAGACGAGACGGAGGACAAATAATCAGGATCCAGACGCAGCTGGGCGTGGACATATATACTGACGGGATCAAGGACGGAGCTGGGCGCTGACAGACTGACGGGAGTTACCAGAAGGAACAAAACAAGAACTACACAACAGCTACGCAACGTTAGGATCGTTGGCTAGACACAAACACCTCGATACACTTGCAGGTCAGTTAAATTCTAGGCTGCTATAAATAAAATTGTCATTTGTATCATTATTATTATTATTTGGAACTAAAGATTATTAGCAACAATGGCTAATGACCCATTAGAGGTACAAAATCAACAATTATCCCAACTAGCGGGTATTTCAGGTATATTAGGCAAAACACACTGCGATAACGCAATTTCTAAATTCACTGGGGAAACCAAAAAGTTCAGAAATTGGGTTAAAAGCATAGAGAAACATGTAAAAATTATGGCCAAACATGAGGATGAAGCTGTGGGGATAGCATACCAGGCTTCTGAGGGATTGGTGTCAGATTTTATAGGCAGATATACTACTGCCCATTCGCCCACAATATGGGCTGACCTAAAAAAAGAACTAACGGCATATTTTGGGGAAGTGACGGATCCGCAACAAGCTTTGTCAATGTTGCGACGGACACGTCAAAAACATACTGAAGGAGTACAAGTATATGCCGAGCGCATGCTTGCACTCGCGGAAGACGCGTGGCCTGACAGAATCACAGACAAGTTGGTACAATGCCAACTTGTAGATATTTTCGTGGACGGACTGACATCTGATACGATAGCCAGGAAATTAATGCGCCAACAGCCGGAAACAATGGAAGCTGCTGTAAAACTAGCAGCTACGGAACAAAATTTAGATATGAGGTTTAAATTACGAAATAGAAAAACGGGACATGAAGACAGAAACGATAGGGTCGAGGAGCCGATGGAGGTTGACAAATTTTATGGTAAATGCCACCGTTGCGGTAAAATAGGGCACAGAGCTTATTCTTGTGGCAAGGGTGCGACAGGTCGCCATGGTGCGACGGGAGCAATACGTAGGGTAGAGGCACAGCCGCGACGATGCTGGTGCTGCGGGGCCGAGACACATTTCAAAAGGGATTGCCCCCATAAACACCTTGCGTACAGGCGACCCTGTCCTGCCTGCGGGGAAAAGGGTCACCTACAAAAAGCCTGTAGAAAAGGGTTAAACGGAAACGTCCAGAATTAAAAAAAGCCCCGATTCTGGACTCAAATAGACAAAAGGGTTCTAACATTTGTGAAGTTAATTTAGAGAAAGAGGACTGCTCCTCAGTACTAATAACAATTGGAAGACAAAGATTTCGAGCCTTAATTGACACAGGTGCTCAAGTGTCAATCATTTCAGACAGGATTATGCACAGATTAAAGGGTCATGATCTACTAGAAAATACACAGTTAAAGCTACGGACTGTCAATGGTGGTAAAATAAAAATTGCCGGCATCGCCGATGTGAAATTCAAAATAGGAAAATTGTACAAGAAACACCCTTTTTACGTAACAGAAGGTGTCTCTCAAAATGTGATTTTGGGGAGAGATTTTCTGGTTACAAATAAAGTTAAACTGGATTTCGAAAATACCCAGCTTACAATTGACCAACAAACTATACGCATGGAAGATGACGCATACATAGCCTCCTTTGTGAGATTAGCCCAGGACGTTGTTTTGCCACCACAGACAGCTGCCGTATGCAATACCAGACTAAAACACGGGGGACTTGAAAAAACGGTATATAATATTAGTGCAATTAAAACAGGGTTTATGGAAAGAGAACCGGGTCTGTTAGTGACAAATACCATAGCCGAAAACAAAAACAAAAAAATTCCCATACAAATCTGTAACCACACAAACCGCACATTTAAGTTACGCAAGGGCAATGTGGTCGGTAAAGCAGAAAGGGTTAATGTGTCGTGTATACAATCTGTCAACTATCCGGGGCCAAAGACTGGGGGAGGTGAATACGAATCAGAGACTGCTAGACGTAAACACGACGGAGGAAGTGAGTATCTAGAGTCTGTGGACTCAGAGTCTACAGTGACGGGGGGAGGTGATGAGGCCGTGTTAGAAGTAGGACAAATAACTGCACCCCCTGAGTATCAGAATCAATTACAACATTTGATTAGTCTGAATAAGGATTTATTCGCAGAAACGGATAAAGACTTAGGCAGAACCAAAGCGGTGAGTATGAAAATAGATACTGGTGATAACCCGCCCATCAGGTTACGCCCGTATCGGACAGCCATAAATCAGAGACGAGTCATTGACGACGCCGTGAATGATATGTTAAAGAATAACATAATCAGGCCAAGTCATTCAGAATGGTCGTTTCCAGTAGTTCTAATTGAAAAATCGGATGGATCAAAACGATTTTGTGTTGATTTTCGGAAATTGAACAAAATGACAAAATCATACGTTTGGCCACTACCACATATAGATGATATATTAGCATCTATGGGAAAGAAGAAACATTTTACCTGTTTGGACCTTAAATCTGGGTACTGGCAAGTAGAATTAGACCCTAAAGACCGCAGTAAAACGGCTTTTGCTTGTCACAAAGGTTTATATGAATTTAATGTGATGCCATTTGGCCTGTGCAACGCTCCGAGCGTATTTCAAGAATTGATGACATATGTACTTGAAGGAATCAGTGGTGAATATGCCATCGCATACCTTGATGACATCATCATTTATTCTGAGACAGAACATGAACATTTGATCCATCTTCAAAATATATTTGACAGATTAAGAAAATTTGGACTGAAATTGAAAATGTCAAAATGTGAATTCATGAAACCAAAAATTAATTATTTAGGATTTATGGTTGGTCGTGAGGGGTTAGAAGTTGACCCAAACAAAGTAGAGGTTATACAAAAGATGGCGCCACCAACTGATGTCCGGGGCATAAGATCATTCATTGGGTGTGTGTCGTGGTATAGGCGGTTTTGTCCGAAGTTTTCTGAAATCGCGACACCCCTAATTGCCCTGACTAAGAAACATGCCAGATTTACCTGGACCAAGGCATGCCAGGACTCATTTGAACAATTAAAAACTATGATGACAGAAGCGCCGATCTTAGCGTACCCAGATCCTAGCAGAGAGTATATACTATATACAGACGCTAGTGATCAGTGTGTGGGTGCGTTATTAGCGCAAGAATCAGATGACGGAGAGAAGGTCATACATTATCTGTCACATAAGTTGTCTGACTCACAGAAAAAATGGCCAACTATTCAAAAAGAAGGATTTGCGATTGTATACGCACTTGAAAAATTAAATCATTATTTACAAGGGGCTAAATTTGTGATTCGAACAGATCATAAACCACTAAAATACTTGTTTTCTGCTGAAATGAAAAACAGAAAAATTCAAATGTGGGCCATAAAGATTAGTGCATATAATTGTTCAATTGAGTATCTGGAAGGTAAGAAAAACACACGTGCAGACATGTTGAGTCGGCTGCCTGTATCACAAGTTGATGAAAACATGCCAGAGGTAGGTATGTTCAACTCTAATGTAGTTGCAACGCGTGATGCGAAAAGTGACAACATAGCAGACATGTCAGACGTCAAGACAGACGACGAATCTGCATTGATGTTGCCAGATATGGAAAAAGAACAAAGAGATGATCCACAGTTGCAATCCCTCATCCGAGATATGGAGAGTGGATCAGCAACAAAAGGTTCATTAAAGAGATATATCATGATGGATAAATTATTGTATTACTGTGTTGAGGGGGCAGAAATACAATTAAGACTGATGGTTCCAAAAAAATATCAGGACATGGTGCTGCAGCAATTTCACGAGAGCTGTGCGCACTGGGGACCAGATAAGACATACAAGCTCATAACCAACAAGTATCATTGGGTAGGGTTGTACAGGGATGTTTTAAGTCATATTGATAAATGTGTACCATGCAAGGAGAGAATGCTAAAACAACACAGCACTCCATTGCAGGAAATGGATAAGGTGACATATCCATTTCAAAAGGTTGGTATTGACACATGCGGACCTTATCCAACCACACTGCAGGGCAACCGCTATATTTTAACTATAGTTGATATATATAGTGGGTGGCCAGAAGCTTTTGCTATTCCAGATAAATCTGCAGAAACCATTGCCAACATCATTTTGGATGAGCTGATTCCGAGACATTCCTGTCCAGTCACCATAGTGACGGACAATGGGACGGAATTCAAGAATTCAGTAATGGAAACATTATGTCAGAATTTGAATATTAAGCATATTTTTACATCTACTTATCATCCAGAAGGTAATGGGAAAACGGAACGGTTCCACAGAGTCATGAATGATATGTTGTCAAAACAAGCCTCTGACAGGCTAGAGAGATGGGATTTAAGTCTCCCACAAGTTCTGGCAGCATATAGAGTGGGTGTGAGTGATAGCACTCAATATGCACCGTTTTTCCTTTTGTACACACGTGACCCTGTACTACCTATTGACAATCTTTTACGTCCCAGGAGGAAGTACTTGGGTGATCAACATCATCAACTAGCTTTGGAGCGTCAACATGAGGCCTTCGTCAAAGTAAGACATAATCTCCAGCAAGCTAGAAGCAAGCAGGCATTTTACCATGACAAACGTGCTAGGGATAAAGAATATGAAGTTGGTGACCCGGTGTATCTCTACAACAATCAACGTCAGAGTAAGTTGGAAAAACGTTGGCAGAGTCACTACCGCATTGTCACCAAACATAGTTCTTATACCTACACGATTAAACACCAACTTACAGGCGATGTAAGGAAAGTGCATGCAAAACATCTAGAGAGGGCTAATATATCAGACTGGCCCATGCCTGCTCCTAGAAAAATAAATGACAGAGCCGCTAAGTATGTTGTCCCACCAGTGGTAAGTACCGAAACAGAGCAAGATAGTGAACAAACAGAGCTATACACCCCTCCCGTCGCATCTGATTCAGAGGACAATCTCCCCTTGTCTAAGTTAAGACAACGGTTACGAGATGCTGATAGTTATTCAGATACGGCTGAAATGGTAAGTGACCTGAGAAGTGAGAATACGGTAAGTGCCATTTGGATCGAGCAAAAGAAAATTGCTAAGGCACGTGATACATATACGCGTTTACGAGACCAGCGTAAACAAAAGCGTCATATGGAATAAGGTCAGGAGTAAGAGATTAAGGTTTGATAATTTTCATGAGACGAAATTATCAATTCGATAACAAGGAAACAGTCGACTTGAAATAAAGGTAAGTTGATAATTTAAAGAGAAATAAATTATCAATACGGAATAAAAGGATGATAATAGGGATATCAATAAGAAGGTAAGTTGATAAATTAAAGAGAATAAATTATCAATGAAGGTATATAGTTCTCCCGTGAGCAAGGAGATGTGGATATCAGTTGGGAGTTACGCTGATATGTAATTAAAGTTGATAACTTTCAGGAGAAGAAATTATCAACACATGAGAGAGTTTAAATGGGTTTAATTTTAAGAGAAAAAAAAATAAACCAACGTACGAGCATCAGGTAAGAAAAAAAAAAATGTTATTGTGTTACAGTGCTAGAGCTTTGCTAACTCATGGCGGCTGGAGGCATAATAATATTGGTGGCTGCAATGCTCATGGCAGTGATGCCTGACGCATGTGAATCCCAGAAGGTGAGCGAAAACGTGATATTTAGGAAGACAAGAGAAGTATCAATTACACAGGCGCGGTGGTTATTTACATTTGTCATTTGCTAAACAGATAAGAGTGGAATTATTCAAAAGTGAGGAGGTTCTGGAGAATCTTAAGTTAGTTCCAGTTGGACAAGGTCAATTTGAAAAGTTATTGAACAGCTATAGAGAAGAAGTTCAGTCCATGAAAACTATTTATTATATGACAATGACAGGAATTAAAGAGATTTTGTCATTACGAGAGAAAGCTACCAGACTTACAAAACGAACCTTAGTTCCTCTAGTGGGAAAAGGGTTATCGTTTTTATTTGGCACAGCTACAAAAAGTGATGTAAGAGTAATGAGAAAAGGATTAGAAGTTTTATCTACAAACCAAGAAAGCTTAATTCATGTAATAGAGGACAGTTTATCTATAATCAATATAACGCGAATAGAGCTGACAGAAAATCGACATGCTATTAACAATCTGAGTTTGATAGTAGGGGAATTAGATAAAAAATTCACTAACATCACACAAGGGTGAAAGATGGATTTATTGATCTTAAATGGTGTAGTACAAACATATTCAAGGATAAGTTTGATGATACTTGAAATTAAGGAATCTCTGGATAAAGCACTGTTATATCTAGAAACTATTAAACTACAATTAAATCAACTAGCCTTAGGACATTTATCACCATCCGTGATTTCACCTAAACAATTACAGGACATATTATATGATATTCAGAAACATATTCCAGAATATTTATCTCTACCACAAGATCCCAAAACAATATGGTATTATTATCAATCTTTAACGACTGTGACAATAATTAAGAGAAAGAAATTGCTCACTCTGGTGAGTCTACCTTTGATAGATACAAATTCGCGATATGAATTGTACCAGATTTTTAACTTACCAGTACCGTATAACCTGACGCGGATGACAGCTCAATACGAGCTTGAAACCAATCATCTGGCGGTGAACATTAAACGTACGCAATACATGTTGTTATCTGACACTGATTTCCTCCAATGTGCGGCTCCTCGAACTAGTTTCTGCGCTTTGAGAAAGCCCTCTTTTCCATTACATGATTCTCAGAGATGTGTTACGGCACTTTTCTTAAAAGATGTTGAGAGAATTGAAAATTTTTGTAAAACAATTGTCACTTTAAACAATAAGCTGCCGATAGCACTATATATTTCAGACGGGACATGGGTAGTGATTACAGTAGAACCCATTGTTTTTACGGTTATGTGTGTTGGCAATAAACGCTATCAGACTACAGTTCGTCCAGCTGTATCGTATGTTGCTCTGAACATGTCATGCCATGCTTTCTCTGATCAAATGACTTTACCACCCTATTACTATCACGAATCAGAATATCATTTGAAATCTAGGCAAGTTGACTTACTTCATTTGAAGAAATTTACGGGTGACATTGTGTGGGGACCGCTCGACGAATTAGGTGACGACATAGATCTAATAGATGAAATCAATAGATTACCCAAATTAAATGACATAGATGACATTCCTTTAAGTCAATTGATAGAGAAGTTACATCAGACTAAGATTGTAGCTATGACACCAGTACAGAAACGCCACAGGTATGTTACCTTCACACTGGGAGGATTGATGATTTTGTTAATGACCGGGGTAGGTGCAGTGGGCATAGTATACTGGAGATACCCTGGGATATTAATAAATTGTTTCAAAAAATTGAAAAAACGCAGCCTAGTATTTATAACACCTGCAAGTGCCCAAACATCAAGTGGTGAGAACACGGAGGTGTTGGCGCTGTCTGAGACGGTCAGAGGTCCAATCAGACTGGCTTCCTGATGACTGGATGGTAGTGCACGTGTGTAGGAGACGTCCTATAAGATACATTGATAATCGTGAGATTATATTGATTGTATATAAACTATGTTCCAGAGGCAGAGAATGCTGAGAAGTGTATTTAAAATGTAAATTGTAAGTAAAGCATCATATATGATTTTAGAGTGTATTCCACTCAAGACATTGTTCCAGAGAAGAGGATGATATACTTATATATTGGATAAACCTGATATCATAATGACTGTAACTATGCAATAACTATGTTCCAGACACCGTATATGCTGGGAAGTGATGTTTAAAATGTAAATTGTAAGTAAAACATCATATATGATTTTAGAGTGTATTCCACTCAAGACATTGTTCCAGAGAAGAGGATGACAATACATATACATTGTTTAAGTAAAAATAATATATATTTGTATAAGAAAAATATAGGTGGAAGATGTGCGCACCTCCGAAACTTATATTTTTATTTTTTTATATGATTTTACTAATCATAGGGATTTTAAGGGATTGAAATATGGAATTCAAGCGTGTGAACAAGTTGGATTCCATAGGGGGAGGTATGTAACAATGTAAAGTAACAGGTGGCTAAATTGGGGTTTCGGTAAGTAAAGGGTAGAATAAACATGCTGTCCTGGGCTGTTTACATGTGAACCACATGGTGGAGACGGTACTGCGACAAGTACTAATTGTCATACAGGACGTCCCCTATTTCTAGAGGCCTGTGTGAGTCGGTTCTGGTAAACAGCCCAGGAATGTGAATGTATATCAAAGTAAGGATCCTGATTGGTGGAGATGTCATTTCACCACAGGAAGTGACCGCGCCCGTCGGGATCCGCTATAAAGGAAGGCGCCCACAGCCTTCGAGAGGAAATTCAGAGGGAAATTCAGGGAGAAAGTCAGAGAGAAATTGGGGAGTATTGTAACAGAGACGTTTCGGGTTTGGCTAAGTTTAGTGGGAGTTGCTTCGGTATCTAACATCTTGTAGATCACTGAAGCAACAGCAAAATTACACAACGAGATATAAGTACTAACATCAGTGTACTGAGAAATTGAATGTTTTTTGTTTAATATATATTTTATATATATTCAAGAGTTAATTTAAGTTTATCCACGAGTGTTGTGTTTGCCGTGCCAGAGCATTTGGACAACCGACGATAGCGTGTCAACGTATCACGGATAAGACCCGTTTACATCGGTGCCGTGACCAGGATTTGTGTCACGGATAAAACCAGTTTACAACGTCAGATTCTGACGTAGGCCTATAAAGACAGTCCCCGCACTGAAAGGGTTAACCATGTTAACTATTACTAGATAAACGTGATATATGCATATTATTTTCACATCGTCAGGCATTATCATTCTGTAAGCGAATGAGCGTTTTCGTTTGCGGATATCTGCTACAATAGTTACCATGAAATATTTAAATATACATCCCAATTTCCTTTTATCTGATTACATAGAATACAAAATGTGTGTTATATTCAATCAAGTTTTGTTTCGGAAACATGTTGGACAAGTATGCCTCATAGGCTACACGGTACAACTAAAAGTTGAGGCGTGTTATGATAACAATTTATGTGTTTCTACGACAGTAACGTACAAATGACTAATAAACAAACAAATACAACAAATGTTCAGACTTCAGAGTTATGTTTAAAATGAAACAACCTCTAGTGTAAAAACGTCATGCGTCAAAATGAATCTTTCGGCTTATTCACTGACCATCTACCAATAACAGAAGATAATTGGTATTTATGAATTTCAGTGGTGTTAACCCTTACCCGGCGGGGATCGACTTTAGACTATAGTCGGTCCCCGCACTGTAAGAGTAAAAATATTTATAATGGCCGTAGACCCATAACACAGGTATTCAAATGAATCAGAAAGAGCTAACTAAGACATTTATGATGATTTCAAATTGAAAAAAATCCTTTGGTCGCGATGTTTTTTACGAATTAATTCAGCGCTTTAAGCATGTTAAGGGTTAATCTCCTTTATAGCCGTTTTCAACCGTTCTATTTCCCCTTCAAACATTAAAATTTAAAGGAGAAAGCAGCATAGTTAAACTTACTAGATTGGCATAATGTTTTGGTTCAAATTATCATGATTATACGTAGTAATTTTTTGGATACAAATTTATATTTTATAATGTAGCGTATGGTCTGGAGGGTTATATACTAACATTCCAATGTGACGTTAAAGTAACGGTAAGCATGTTAAGTGATCGATGGTCATAACTATAAGATACTATATAATTACGTTGACAAACATAATATATCTCAACCCTTTCAGTACGGGGATCAATTTTAGACGCCACAATCTGACGTATGTAGACGTCAAATTCTGAAGTCTAAGTCGATCCCAGCACTGTAAGAGTAAAAATATTTATAATGGCCGTAGACCCATAACATAGGTATTCAATAAAGCTGGAAGAGCTAACTAAGACATTTATGATGATTTCAAGTTGAAAAAACCCCTTTGGTTTGACTCTCCATAGTTTATAAAAAAAAACTTTGGTCGCTTTGATTTATACAAAAATATTTCAGCGCTGTAGGCATGGCGAGGGTTAATGTAATTATATCTTGTGTCAGATATTTTGGTATGTATTTAGAATACAGGTGGATATGTTTATGTCTTTGTGTACAGGTGTATGCCTTTTATACTGGAGGTTATATACAGACATAAGTTAAAAATACTTTTCAAACATGAAAACTGGTCGACAAGCAAATCAAAAAATAACAAAATTAACTCACTGGAATGTGTAAACCGTCCATCTTTCAAGCTTTTGTTTAGTTCAAGTTGGTCAGTTGCTGCAGCTTCAGTGTTCTGGTCGATCACTGCAATATAAATGTCAGTATGTGGTGAAGCTATGGTGCATTAGCTGCTGAGCTTCTGACAAATAACGCACCTGGGATGTCAGTCTACACTAACGTTAGTCCATCAACTATGTTTTCCAATCCTGAAAAGCTGCACACCTGTGCCATGTATGGATACATGTGTTTGATAGATATTCCCTCACGCGCAGTCCTAAGATGCATGCTGCACCATGCGCACGTCTGGGAGATGGGATATAACGTCTTTATAAATCCTGTTCTTATTTCTACAGGTGCAACACACTTATGCAATCTGTCGGACTCAGTCAGCTGGTTTATGTTACCTTGCAATCTGTCGGACTCAGTCAGCTGGCTTATGTTACCTTGCAATCTGTCGGACTCAGTCAGCTGGTTTATGTTACCAGGTTACGTAGACACCGGGTGGATTCACTGCAAAAAAAAGATAGAATAGTTTTTACAAGATATATCCCAGCAAATACCATGTATTGTCCCGATGTTAGTTTAATGTTGGGCCAACGTCTTCGACGTTGACTCAACATTAACCCAATATCAGGTGCACGTCGCTTGTTTTCTAGAATGCTAGATCATCAGATTATAGTCATAATAGTAGACCTATTGTTTACCTGTTCGGGGTACGACCAATATTCTTGGTAAGCATGGTAAGACAGAGCATGTGATTAGGAAACTATGATCCAGAATAATATCTTAATTAGGAATTAAGAGATTATTCTGGATTATAGACTGCTAATTACATGTGCGACAGTGTGTAAGCAATGACGTTGACCAGGTGATAGCTTTGAATAATATCTCAGAATGTCTACACAGGGACAATTTTATTCAGCATGGGCGGATTCAGGGGTGGCCTACTTTTTTTCGTTAAGTGCTTTCGAAATGCCCCTAAATTGGCCTAAATATATAAAACGATTATGCGGGCATCCCAAACCACATCTTGTATCCACCCCTCTTCAGTATCGGAAAGGTGCATTCTGGTCATTCGCTGATCAAAGTTGGATTTGATTCGTGAAGTATTTATCAGTGTTTATACATCGATATACACCATTGAAACCCCGGCATCAAGCCTTTATACATCAAACCTTTATACATCAAACCTTTATACATCAATGATAAAGATGAAGTGGGAATCAGAGCGTGAAGAAGAAAATTGTTAATACATAATTTTGAAACCAAATTTTCACTATTTAGCCGACATTTCGTCTGCACTAGTGATTATCCTGTAAAATGTTTCGATATTTAGGCCTACTTCATTACTCTAACTACTTTAAATTAGTTACAGAGTTATTTAACTTGAACCCACCAGTCATATTAGTAAGAAAACCTAGCACGAATATGGCAAAAGACTGTGACTGTGAGCCAGCGGGATTTATTTACATGATTTGTGACAGCCGACCACTTTAATTTATCGGCCAGATGGCAGGTAGGCCTGAGTGCTGACACATTCATCCAAATTGTAGTATCAGGCGGTGGAATGAGTTCTCATAGCACGAGATGTTGACCCAGTGCTGGTACGATGTTGGGCCAGCGTCGTAGACGTTAGACCAACATCCTACTAACATTGGTTCAAAATCTCGTGTTTATTGTTATTTGCTGCATGATCAGATAATAGGTCTAGCCCCAATTGTATCATATTTTAAGACCTATATTGAAGATATAAATCCTATAAATATATTTTATTTTAATTCGACTTTAAAAATAGGCCTAGCCTATATATATCATGTAACTCTACATACACACATTTATATAGCAGAGTCTTTTTAGTGTTTGGATTACAAAACTTACCCACCTCTTTCAGACCAGCACGAGTTAGTGGATCGATGTTGTTTCAATGCTGGCCCACCGTCTCTGACGTTGGCCCAGCCTTGGATCAGTGTGGGGGTCGGTGTTTCGTGATCCAGTTATGACCACGAGTCCTTGTGTTTATATTCTTGCTTGAATAAGATTCCGTATTAAAAATTAATCAGAATCCCTGTCAGAATATGTCCACGTGTTTACCATTGTTGATGTATTTCGGGATGTATTCATGCGTCCCTCTGATGTCCCTTGAAAACACACTCCTTTCCAAGTCGTTCCATCAGTCCATTTTACCGGTAGCTACAAAAGCCACAGGTGTCAAATCTGTTGATGGCCTATCTATACACGGTAGGTGATAAAGCGACAGGTAGACAGGTCTCACACTCCCCAGCACCCCACAGTACATAAAGAACAGGGCATGTATGCGCGTGTAGCCTTTGAATTTTACATACACACCATCAGACGCAGGTCACCAGCTATTTACACGGCGATCGTCTCGACACCGACACTGCCAATGACAGACTGACAGTCTGTGTGCTGAGCGATAATACGGGATTTGGCAGTGTACGGTGACTCAGTGGCACTGCCAGTTCCGCCTTCCAATCAAACACGATGCGCTCAGTCAATGCTGGGTGAATGTTGGGACAGCGTCGCCGACGGTGGCCCAACATTAACCCAGCATTGGCTGAACGCATCTTTTTTGTTTGGTTGGCAAACGACGAATTCATGCCCTCAAATATGAGACGTTGGCCCGGCGTTGGTTTACCGTTGGGCCAACGTCTTTCCCGGTGGACCAGCACTCAGCTGGTCCAGCAGTAAACCAACGTGTTTACTGGGTGATGGATTCACCCTTTGAGGACCAGCCGGGTTATCCAGTTTAACCCTTTAAGCCCTCACGATGCATTAAAGCATCATTTTACATCCCTAAAAACAGACCTAATTTTCATAAAACTAAGTGTTTTAAAACGGATATTTCCATGAAACTAGTTTACTAATAGGCTACATGGCATTTTTCTTTAATTTGCAACCACATCAAGTCATCTTTATCCACTACAAGTCGAGAATTGCGACAGCAATTCGCGGCTTGTAGTGGATGAAGATGACAATCAGAATGATAAATTCAGGCCTGAAAGGGTTAACACAAGACGTTGCTCCAGATGGGCCAGCGTCATAGATGTTGGACCAACATTAACCCAGCATTGGATAAATGTAGGCACCTATTGTGTTTTTAATAGGTTGGCAAACGACGAATTCATGACCAATTCACCCTTTAAAAGGAAAGGAATGGGGTTTAAGGTCACCTTTGTGCACATATTGGCTAAACTGGGCAGGAGAACCTCCTGAGTATGGTGAGATGATTGAGATGACACTGCCCTCCTCTGGCGGTCTGAGGCAGAGCACGCTACCTCCCGGTCACAGAGGCTCCCCACAATATTGAATCATTACGAGTGAGCATGGAAGAAACATTTTGTTTCTTTGAAACTTGAAGGCCAGATCGAGTGGGGTTCGAACCCGCGATCTCCGACTTTCCAAGCAGGCAGCTTTAACCACTGCATCAGGGCCCCCGCCCCTGATTCACCCTTTGAGGACCAGCTGAGTGAACACGAGATGTTGTTCCAATGCTGGTTTAATGTTGGGCCATATCGTCGTAGATGCAGGGGGGGCGGTAGGCCTATTAACCCAGCATTCGCTGAATGTATCGCGTTTCTTAGGTTGGCAAACAATGAATTCATTCTAGATTCATCCTTTGACGACCACCCCAGTGAACACCAGACGTTGGCCCAGTGTTGGCTTGATGTTGGTCCAGCGTGATTACCGTGATAGATGATCATGGTGGACCACTGATCATACTGATGGTGGACCTACATTACATTGGTTTAAAATATGGTGATCTCACTTTCAGACGAATTATCATCAAAGATACCTAAAAGATAGACATCACTAGGTATTATTTAATGGACGTTGTTCATCTAATTGTGGTGTTTCACAATGTTCTATACTAGGTCCTTTGTTATTTCTAATTTATGCCAACGACATCTTTAATGTATGACAACTAGTCTTCACACTTTCATATGTAGATGACACAAATATTTTACTATTGGAAAAGATGTGAGACAATTAATAGCCATTATGAATAATGAATTAGCAAGAACTGTTGCATGGTTAAACACACTGTAAAAGAAACTCATTAGGCCTACATGATTCTCAGCTTATCACGAACTCGTATTATTAAGGATAGGCCTACATATATTAAGATCAATGGGCAAATGGTATCACCTCCACAACCTCCCCCCCCCCCATCAACCCCATCAACACATCACTTCCACAAAGCCTCCCTACCTAACCACACCACTTCCACAAACCCTCCCTACCTAACCACATCACCTCCACAAACCCTCCCTACCTAACCACATCACCTCCACAAACCCACCCTACCTAACAGCATCACCTCCACAAAACCCTAACCACATCACCTCCGCAAACCCTCCCTACCTCACTACATCAACTCCACAAACCCTCCCTATCTCACCACATCACCTCCACAAACCCACCCTATCTAACAACATCACCTCCACAAACAGCTCCCTACCTAACCATATCACATTCACAAAACCTCCCTACATCAACACATCACCTCCACAAAACCCTCCCTACCTCACTACATCACCTCCACAAACCCTCCTACCTAACCATATCACATCCACAAGCCCCTCCCTACCTAGCCACGTCACCTCCACACACCCTCCCTACCTGACCACATCACCTCCACAAAACCTTAACCACATCACCTCCGCAAACCCTCCCTATCTCACCACATCAACTCCACAAACCCTCCCTCTCCACCACACCACCTCCACAAACTCTCCCCACCCAACCACGTCACTTCCACAAACCCTCCCTACGTCACCACATCACCTCTACCAACCCTCCCTACCTAACCACATCATCTCCATAAACCCTCCCTACGACACCACATCAGCTCCACAAACCCTCCCTACCTAACCACATCACCTCCACAAACCCTCCCTACCTCACTACATCATTTCCAAAAAACCCTCCCTACGTCACCACATTACCTTCACAAACCCTCCCCACCTAGCCACATCACCTCTACAAACCCTCCCTACCTGACCACATCACCTCTACAAAACCTTAACCACATCACCTCCGCAAACCCTCCCTATCTCACCACATCAACTTCACAAACCCTCCCTCTCCACCACACCACCTCCACAAACTCTCCCCACCCAACCACGTCACTTCCACAAACCCTCCCTACGTCACCACATCACCTCTACAAACCCTCCCTACCTAACCACATCATCTCCACAAACCCTCCCTACGACACCACATCAGCTCCACAAACCCTCCCTACCTAACTACATCACCTCCACAAACCCCCTACCTAACCACATCACCTCCACAAACCCTCCCTATCTCTCTACATCATTTTAAAAAACCCTCCCTACGTCCCCACATCACCTTCACAAACCCTCCCCACCTAACCACGTCACTTCCACAAACCCTCCCTACGTCACCACATCACCTCTACAAACCCTCCCTACCTAACCACATCACCTCTACAAGCCCTCCCTACCTGACCACATCACCTCTACAAACCCTCCCTACCTAACCACATCACCTCTACAAACCCTCCCTACCTGACCACATCACCTCTACAAACCCTCCCTACCTGACCACATCACCCCTACAAACCCTCCCTACTTAACCACATCACCCCCACAAACCCTCCCTACCTAACCACATACCTTCCACAAACCCTCCTACCTAACCACATCACCTCCACAAACCCTCCCTACCTAACCACATCACCTTCATAAACCATCTCCACCTAACCACATCACCTCCACAAACCCTCCCTACGTCACCACATCACCTCTACAAACCCTCCCTACCTAACCACATCACCTCTACAAACCCTCCCTACCTGACCACATCACCTCTACAAACCCTCCCTACCTAACCAGATCACCCCTACAAACCCTCCCTACTTAACCACATCACCCCCACAAACCCTCCCTACCTAACCACATCACCTCCACAAACCCTCCTACCTAACCACATCACCTCCACAAACCCTCCTACCCAACCACATGACCTCCACAAACCCTCCCTACCTAACCACATCACCTTCATAAACCATCTCCACCTAACCACATCACCTCCACAAACCCTCCCTACCTCACCACATCACCTCCATTCCTACGATACCACATCACCTCCACAAACCCTGCCTACCTAACCACATTAATTCCACAAACTCTCCATACCTAGCCACATCACCTCCACAAACTCTCTCTCTGTCACCACATCACCTCCACTAACCCTCCCTCAGCCTCCACATCACCTCCACAAACCCTCCCTACGTCACCACATCACCTCCCCAAACCACTCCCGACCAAACCACATCACCTCCACAAATCCCTCCATACCTCACCACATCACCTCCACTAACTCTCCCTGCCTCACCACATCACAGCCACAAACCCCTCCCGACCTAACCACATTACCTCCACAAAACCCTCCCTACGTCACCACATCACAACCACAAACTATCCCTACCTAACCACATCACCTTCACAAAACCCTCCCTACGTTACCACATCACTTCCACAAACCATCCCTACCTAACCACATTACCTCCACAAAACCCTCCGTACGTTAACACATCACTTCCACAAACCATCCCTACCTAACCACATCACCTCCACAAACCCCCTACCTAACCACATCACCTCCACAAACCCTCCCTATCTCACTACATCATTTTAAAAAACCCTCCCTACGTCCCCACATCACCTTCACAAACCCTCCCCACCTAACCACGTCACTTCCACAAACCCTCCCTACGTCACCACATCACCTCTACAAACCCTCCCTACCTAACCACATAACCTCTACAAACCCTCCCTACCTGACCACATCACCTCTACAAACCCTCCCTACCTAACCACATCACCTCTACAAACCCTCCCTACCTGACCACATCACCTCTACAAACCCTCCCTACCTAACCACATCACCCCTACAAACCCTCCCTACTTAACCACATCACCCCCACAAACCCTCCCTACCTAACCACATACCTTCCACAAACCCTCCTACCTAACCACATCACCTCCATAAACCCTCCTACCTAACCACATCACCTCCACAAACCCTCCCTACCTGACCACATCACCTTCATAAACCATCTCCACCTAACCACATCACCTCCACAAACCCTCCCTACGTCACCACATCACCTCTACAAACCCTCCCTACCTAACCACATCACCTCTACAAACCCTCCCTACCTGACCACATCACCTCTACAAACCCTCCCTACCTAACCAGATCACCCCTACAAACCCTCCCTACTTAACCACATCACCCCCACAAACCCTCCCTACCTAACCACATCACCTCCACAAACCCTCCTACCTAACCACATCACCTCCACAAACCCTCCTACCTAACCACATGACCTCCACAAACCCTCCCTACCTAACCACATCACCTTCATAAACCATCTCCACCTAACCACATCACCTCCACAAACCCTCCCTACCTCACCACATCACCTCCATTCCTACGATACCACATCACCTCCACAAACCCTGCCTACCTAACCACATTAATTCCACAAACTCTCCATACCTAGCCACATCACCTCCACAAACTCTCTCTCTGTCACCACATCACCTCCACTAACCCTCCCTCAGTCTCCACATCACCTCCACAAACCCTCCCTACGTCACCACATCACCTCCCCAAACCACTCCCGACCAAACCACATCACCTCCACAAATCTCTCCATACCTCACCACATCACCTCCACTAACTCTCCCTGCCTCACCACATCACAGCCACAAACCCCTCCCGACCTAACCACATTACCTCCACAAAACCCTCCCTACGTCACCACATCACAACCACAAACTATCCCTACCTAACAACATTACCTTCACAAAACCCTCCCTACGTTACCACATCACTTCCACAAACCATCCCTACCTAACCACATTACCTCCACAAAACCCTCCGTACGTTAACACATCACTTCCACAAACCATCCCTACCTAACCACATCACCTCCACAAACCATTCCTACCTCACCACATCACCTCCACAAACCCTGCCTACCTAACCACAATGATTCCACAAACTCTCCATACCTAGCCACATCACCTCCACAAACTCTCTCTGTCACCACATCACCACCACAAACCCTCTCAACATAACCACTTGATCTCCACAAGCCTTCCCCACCTCACCACATCACTTCCACAAATCCTCCTACCTAACCACATCACCTCCACAAACCTTCCCTATCTAACCACATCACCTTCACAAACCCTCCCTACTTAACCACATCACCTCCACAAACCCTCCCTACCCAACCAAATCACCTCCACAAACCTTCCCTATCTAACCACATCACCTCCACAAACCCTCCCTACTTAACCACATCACCTCCACAAACCCTCCCTACCTAACCACATCACCTCCACAAACCCTCCCTACCCATCCACATCACCTCCACAAACCCTCCCTACTTACCCCATCACCTTCACAAACCATCTCTACCTAACCTCATCACCTACACAAACCCTCCCTCCGTCACCACATCACCTCCACAAACCCTCCCTACGTCACCACCTCACCTCGACAAACCCTCCCTACCTCACCACATCACCTCCATTCCTACCTCACCACATCACCTCCACAAACCATGCCTACCTAACCACATTAATTCCACAAATTCTCCATACCTAGCCACATCACCTCCACAAATTCTCTCTGTCACCACATCACATCCACTAACCCTTCCTCCGTCACCACATCACCTCCACTAACCCTCCCTCCGTCTCCACATCACCTCCACAAACCCTCCCTACGTCACCACACCACCTCCCCAAACCACTCCCGACCAAACCACATCACCTCCACAAATCCCTCCCTACCTCACCACATCACCTCCACAAACCCTCCCTGCCTCACCACATCACAGCCACAAACCCCTCCCGACCTAACCACATTACCTCCACAAAACCCTCCCTACGTCACCACATCACAACCACAAACTATCCCTACCTAACCACATTACTTTCACAAAACCCTCCCTACGTTACCACATCATTTCCACAAACCATCCCTACCTAACCACATTACCTCCACAAAACCCTGCCTAACTAACCACTTTAATTCCACAAACTCTCCATACCTAGCCACATCACCTCCACAAACTCTCTCTCTGTCACCACATCAACTCCACAAACCCTCCCTACCTAACCACATCACCTCCACAAACCCCCTACACCTCAACACATCATCACCACAAACCCTCCCAACATAACCACATGATCTCCACAAGCCTTCCCTATCTCACCACATCACTTCCACAAACCCTCCTTACCTAACGACATCACCTCCATAAACCCTCCCAACATAACCACATGATCTTCACAAACCCTCTCTACCTAACCACATCACCACCACAAACCATCTCCACTTAACCACATTACCTTCACAAAACCCTCCCTACCTCACCACATCACCACCACAAACCCTCCCACAATAACAACATTATCTCCACAAGCCCTCCATACATCAACACATCACCTACACAAACCCACCCTACCTAACCACATGACCTCCACAAATCCTCCCTATGTAACCACATCACCTCCACAAACTCACCATATCTAACAACATCACCTCCACAAAACCCTGCCTACCTAACCACATCACCTCCACAAACCCTCCCTTCCTAACCACATCACCTCCACAAACCCTCTCTACATCAATACATCACCTCCACAAACCCTTCTCACCTAACCACATTACCTCTACAAACCCTCCCTACCTAACCACATCACCTCCACAAACCCCTCCCTACCTAACCACATTACCTCCACAAACCCCTCCCTACCTCACCACATTACCTTCACAAACCCCTCCCTACCTCACCACATCACCTCCACGAAGCCTGCCTACCTAACCACATCACCTTCATAAACCCCTCCATATTTCACCACATCACCCCCACAAACCCTCCTACATAACCACATCACATCCATAAACCCTCTCTACCTCACCACATCACATCCACAGACCCCTCCCTATCTCACCACATCACCATCACATATATTAGGATTATTGGGCAAATGGTATCACCTCCACAAAAACCTCCCTACGTCATTATATCACCTCCACAAACCCTACCTACCTAACCACGCCACTTCCACAAACCCTCCCTGCATCAACACATCACCTCCACAAACCCTCCCTACGTCACTACTTCACCTACACAAACCCCTCCCTACCTAACCACATCACCTTCACAAACCCTCCCTGACTAGCCACATCACTTCCACGAACCTTCCCTACCTAACCACTTCACCTTCACAAAGCCTTCCTACCTAACCACATCAACTCCACAAAGCCTTCTTTCTAACCACATCACCTCCACAAACCCTCCCTACCTAACCACATCAACTCCACAAACCCTCCCTACCTAGCCACATCACCTCCACAAATACTCCCTACCCAACCACATCACCTCCACACTCCCCTCCTTCCCCCACCACATTACCTCCACAAACCCCACCCTACGACACCACATCACCTCTACAAACCCCTCCATACCCCACCACATCACCTCCACAAGCCCTCAAGTACCTATAACCACATCACTTCCACAAACCCTCCCTACCTAAGGGGCCGTTCAACAATTACGTAACGCTTTTTTGGACAATTTTTTAGATCCCCCCTCGTAACGTTTCATAACTTTACGTCGACTACCCCCTGTAAATTACGTAACGCTTGCCTTGACCCCCCCCCCCCCGGACCCCAGTGTATTTCTCTCTTCACCTATAATCAAATGAAAATCGAAATTTCTGTTTTAGATGAGCGCGCGCATTAGATTTTGGCCGCGCATTACCAAAAAAACCATGTGTTTTTTTCTGCCCAGCGCGCGCATTGAATTGTTGTCGATTTTCGAAAAAAAAACATTTAATTTTGGTGGATAAAAAAACTTTCCAAAAAATAAAAAAAACTTTTTTCCAGCTATGTTTTTTTAGCTCCCGCCGTCACCGTAGGTGAGCGAAGGGAGCTATGGATTCTACCTCCGTTTTTTTTTGGCCTCTTCTTTTGCCTATAACTTTGTGAGAAAATAAGCTAGGATAACAATTTTTGGTATGTGGGTTACTTCCAGGGGGCTAATGCACGGGTTAAAAGATTTTTAATCTGAATTCAATACGCAAGGTTGCAGAGGAGAAAATGATGATGTGACGGCGTTGGGCCGTTGGGCCGTTGGGCCGTTGGGCCGTTGGGCCGTTGGGCCGTTGGGCCGTCCGTAAACAATTCGTTTCCGGAGCATATCTCTGAAAGTACTTGTCCGATTGTCTTCAAATTTTACACACAACACCCCTAGGGGGTCTAGTTGTGCCTTTTGGGGTATTTGAACTTTGACCTACTTCTGGTTCAGAACTATGACCTATTTAGACGTTTTGACGCGCACTTCGTTTCCGGAGCAGATCTCGAAAAGTACTGGGCCGATGACAGTCATATTGCACATACATGTTCTCTAAGGTCCCTAGTTGTGCCTTTTCAGGTTTTTGGACCTTGACCTTGAAGTTGACCCAGCACTTTGACCTAATTTATAACATCGGTAAATCCGACTGAAAGATTTTGCGGAATATCATGAAAACCGCTCAAGATAGCTACACCATTACTATAAAACAAATTGTGAGGTTTCAGGAGAGGATGCATCTTGAAAAATTTCAAGTCGATAAAATTAAAAATGGCCGCCTATCGGCCATTATTCACCTCGACAGGCCTGATATTGCGGAATATCATGAAAACCGCTCAAGATAGCTACACCATTAATATCAAATAAATTGTAAGGTTTCAGGAGAGGATGCATCCTGAAAAATTTGAAGTTGATAAAATTCAAAATGGCCGCCTATCAGCCATTATTCACCTCGACAGGCCTGATATTGTGGAATATCATGAAAACCGCTCAAGATATCTACACCATTACTATAAAACAAATTGTAAGGCTTCAGGAGAGGATGTATTTTGAAAAAAATCATTTTGTCAAAGTTCAAAATGGCCGCCAATCGGCCATTATTCACTTTCAAATGGCCGTTATTTGGTAAACCGTGCTAGATGGCTAGACCATTACTATAAAACAAAATGTGTGATTTCAGGAGAGGATGCATCTTGAAAAAATTTGACTCGATAAAATTTAAAATGGCCGCTTATCGGCCATTATTCACTTTCACATGGCCGTTATTTGGTAAACCGTGCTAGATGGCTAGACCATTACTATAAAACAAAATGTGTGATTTCAGGAGAGGATGCATCTTGAAAAAATTTGACTCGATAAAATTCAAAATGGCCGCTTATCGGCCATTATTCACTTTCACATGGCCGTTATTTGGTAAACCGTGCTAGATGGCTAGACCATTACTATAAAACAAAATGTGTGATTTCAGGAGAGGATGCATCTTGAAAAAATTAGACTCGATAAAATTCAAAATGGCCGCTTATCGGCCATTATTCACTTTCACATGACCGTTATTTGGTCAACCGTGCTAGATGGCTAGACCATTACTGTAAAACGAAATGTGAGATTTCAGATGAGGATGCATCTCGAAAAAAATTGACTTGATCAAATTTAAAATGGCCGCCTTTTCGGCCATTATTCATTTTCACATGGCTGATATTTGGTAAACCGTGCTAGATGGCTAGACCATTACCTGATTACTATAAAACAAAGTGTGAGTTTTCGGGGGAGGATGCACCCTGAAAATTTTTAATTTACGAATTTAAAATGGCCGGCAATCAGCATTATTTACCTCGATTGGCCCGATATCAGGTAAACCGTGCTAGATAGCTAGACCATTACTATAAAACAAAATGTGACGTTTAGAGAGAGGATGCCTTTAAAAAACTTTCGACTCAATCGAATTCAAAATGGCCGCCTATCGGCCACTATTTACTTTCACATTGCTGATATTTGGTAAACCGTGTTAGATAGCTGGACCATTACTATAAAACAAAATGTGAGATTACAAGAGAGGATGCATCTTGAAAAAAATTGACTCGATCAAATTCAAAATGGCCGCCTATCGGCCATTATTTACTTTCACATAGCCGGTTTTTAGTAACCGTACTAGATGGCTAGACCATTACTATAAAACAAAAAGTGAGATTTCAGGAGAGGATGCATCTTGAAAAATTTTGACTTGATCAAATTCAAAATGGCCTCCTATCGGCCATTATTCACTTTCACATGGGCGATATTTGGTAAACCGTGCTAGATGGCTAGACCATAACTATAGAATGAAATGTGAGATTTCAGCTGAGGATGCATCTTGGAAAATTTTGACTTGATTAAATTCAAAATGGCCCTCTATCGGCCATTATTTACTTTCACATGCCCAATATTTTGCAAACTGTGTTAGATGTTAGTCCATTACTATAAAACAAAATTTGAGGTTTCGGGGGAGGATGCACCCTAAGTTTTTAACTAATTTATATCGAATTCAAAATGACCGTAAATCAGCTATTAGTTAACTCGATTGGCCTGATATCGGGTAAACCATGCCAGATAGGTAGACCATTACTGGGATACTGATTAGGATCATTAATTTCAATGGAGGTTTGCAATCTCTGACAGACTGTCTAGTTCTTATCTTACTCTTAGACTGGGCTTCTTAGACCTAGTTGTCTTGCGTCTTGATTTTTGACCTAGACTAGGACTACATTAATAACCCTATACAAAATTGCTTAATCAAATTCTAATTCGGAGCGGGAGCTCCTGGACTTATGTAGTCTTGTTTTGCTGTATTTTTTCGTCGCCCTCATTATCTTAATTTAAAATAGGTCAAAATTGTTTTTATTTCGTCGCCCTCATTACCTTTTTTAGAAAATTGTCCTTTTTTATTTTTATATCGTCGCCCTCATTAACTATTCCAAAAATAGGTGGAATGTTTATTTTCCTAAATGTTTTTTTTTACCGCCCTCCATCATTAGATTTTGGTTTTTTTCTGATTTAAAACAGAGAAATAAAAACCAGTGGCCTTACCGTCTCAGTGCGATGCTGACCCATTATTAAACAATAGGCTAGCACAGTGGATCAACATCTCATGTTTGTTACGTTTAATACATCTTATTTAAATTTTCACCCACTTGAAGTTGTATCTCGCTCACTGCCGCAACCCACAACTTCAAGTGATTGAGAATGACTAATATTTCCCTAATTCGGGACTAAACAACAGTGGGAGGCACTCCAGTCATTTCCATTGCTGACCGTGCTCCGGTATGGGATGATGCATAAAAGGCTTACCAAAATTTGTGTATATCATGAATTTATGTTATTAATACTGTTGACAGTTGAGTTGGACTTGCTGCTATATCAGCCACTAATTTGCAGAAAATTTTGCTATTTTTTAATATTAAAATGTTGCTTTTAAACATAATCTACTATAGTCTGTTTTTATTCTTGATTTCTATAAAAAAAATGTTACATAACGCTGACCTCTAACCCCCACCCCCCCCCCTCATAACGTTTCGTAACGCATATCGTCACCCCCCCCCCCCTCACCCCTCTCGGGGTTACGTAGCCTACGTAGCCTAATTGTTGAACGGCCCCTAACCACATCACCTCCACAAACCCTCAAGTAGGCCTACCTAAACCACATCACCTCCACAAACCCTCTCTACATCAACATGCATATATATCATTCACGCATTCCAGAGGAGAAAAACTTGTATAGGCCTATATATATATATTCGACAATAATCAGCCATATAGGCTATGTTTAATAAGGTATTATTTGTACACTACTGATTTGTATAGAATGTTTGTATGTAGGCCTCTATTGTAATGGTATCTTTGAAAGGGCCATGGCCTATCAAATATACCAAATCAATTCATCCAACATCCACAGACCCTGCCTACCTAACCACAAAACCTCCACAAAAGTTAAACCCTCCATATCTCACCACATCACCTCCACAAAACCCTCCCTACCTCAACACATCACTTCAACAAACGTTTGTAACCATAGTAACAGTAGGCTATCACCAATTTAGGCTGATCAGCCATATGAAATGCTAAATAAAACTATTTATAAATCTATCTATAAAATAACGAATTTTGAATAAAAGTGTAGGCTATAATATTTTGAATAATTTTGACCCATGACAAAGTGTAATACGCCGATACGGTTAAAATTACTGGGTTAGTCGACACTGGATATTGACAAAAAACTGTTTCAAAAACTGCGACTCTGGCCCAACATGGGCAATCGTTTCTTGCTTGGTGGGAATATGAGTTAGACTAAAGTTTTATCCTTCGAAATAAAGACTTTATTTCTATGGTGTTACCAGGTTAGGCCTACCCCCGGGTGTTTTGCAGCGGGTGTTTCACCCGGCGATTTACCATTCTTGTTTGATATCAGGTGTTTCTGTCAGCAGTCGCGAGGTGTCTCCCCGAAACAATAAGCCAAAATAATACAATTTTTGCGAAGTGACACTGTGACAGCGACAATGTTTTCATGTCACGGATTCATTTTTTCACCATTTTTTTAAATTGTAGACACATGTTTTAAGTATTTAAGAAGTCAAGGTAAATTGGTTTTCCGTCACACGACCGTGGCGTTTAAATTGAGAGCAATTTATGCCTGAAATTATTCCACTCCACTGAGTCACAGTGAGTGTGACTGCCGTACATTTTAAAATACAAGTACAATTTCTGATGCGAAGCACCATCACAGTCATACATTTTGACAAGTCGATCGACAATGATTGGCCGGCCACGGGGACCGGAGGTTTTATGTGTGTGACATGTGGATGTATGTATTGTTCTTTGACATGTGGATGTATGTATTGTTCTTTGACATGTGGATGTATGTATTGTTCTTTGACATGTGGATGTAGGCTATGTATTGTTGTGTGACATGTGGATGTATGTATTGTTGTGTGACATGTGGATGTATGTATTGTTGTGTGACATGTGGATGTATGTATTGTTGTGTGACATGTGGATGTATGTATTGTTGTGTGACATGTGAATGTATGTATTTTTCTTTGACATGTGCATGTATGTATTGTTGTGTGACATGTGGATGTATGTATTGTTGTGTGACATGCGGATGTATGTATTGTTGTGTGACATGTGGATGTATGTATTGTTGTGTGACATGTGGATGTATGTATTGTTGTGTGACATGTGTATGTATGTATTGTTCTTTGACATGCGGATGTATGTATTGTTGTGTGACATGTGGATGTATGTATTGTTCTTTGACATGTGGATGTATGTATTGTTGTGTGACATGTGTATGTATGTATTTTTATGTGACATGTGGATGTATGTATTGTTGTGTGACATGTGGATGTATGTATTGTTCTTTGACATGTGGATGTATGTATTGTTGTGTGACATGTGGATGTATGTATTGTTGTGACATGTGGATGTATGTATTGTTGATACTGATTCTGATAGTGGTAGTGATAATTGTATAATTTTTTATTAGAACTTTAAAAAAAAACCTGTCTGTTCTGGGTGTTGAACGTCATCATGACATGAGAACTTAATAATTGCTTGAAGCAATGCAATTATGAAAATAGTGCTCTCTCCTGCCTACCCTCAGCCAGGAGAGACAATATTTACATGAGTGAACTCCAGCAAAATTTGTCTTCTTGACCCCTCATGGAGAAATAAAAGAACGGAGCCTGGAGGCTGTGCCAAAATTTCTGGTTGTTGCCATCCCCATCCCTCCTATTTACAAATACCCCTCAGAACTAGGCCTACACGCCACACTTCAAACATAAACGAAAACAGCTACAGATACAGACAACTCAACACAGGGATCGACACTAACTGATATCAGATAGTAACCCAAACGGCCAGTAATTGGGATAATTACTGGCCCTTAGCCTTGTCCTTCTAGTCCTTAATGTACACTCTATCAAGGAGAGTAGAATTTTTCTTTGCCCCAGGGCCAGTATCTCAGATGATTTACTGGAACTTTGTGATATATACTGGCCTTGGGCCAACAGGCCAGTGTTAGTGTTGATCCCTGTCAACAGATACATACAGACAGCTACTTCCCCCGAACCATTATAGACTGGAATTCACTGCCACCCAGTCTGTGTGCGACTGCAATGGTGCAGGCCTTCAGTTCAAGGAAGGCCAACCCATCATCTCTCCCCCAGCCTGTAATTCACATGTGAACCCCACTGTATATAACCACTGATGCACTCTCTATCCACTGTAAATCTGCACTGAAATGTCAGTTTCTTTTCTCACGTGTGATCATAATGCCATTAGGCGACGATCAAAATAAAATCATAAAGTCATAAAGCCTAATGTTTATGTTTTTTTCCTGTTTTTTTCCATGATTTATGTGAATTTGTGAGACACTGCAATAAAAGACATATTTTTCTGTGTTTGTATGTTCTTTTTGCTCACTATAATTGGTATAAATTAAGCCATCATTGTAGAATTAAAAGCATAATTTGTTTAGAATGGCACCTTTATCACCTTTTCCGGGGGTTCCCAATATTAGATTTCTCGCAATTAAGAAAAATGGTGCCACCTCTCTCCTTTAATTCCATAATTATTGCAAGTTGGTAAAGATTTAAAGTATCACTCAATATTTGAAACACTAAAATGTCAGTATTTTGTTATGAATGATTGTGTGTTTTTGTGTGATTTTTAAAACATTATACATTTTCACAATGCTTGGAGTAGTTTATTTCATGCTTCAATGGTCATCTTATATATTTTAGTAGCACAACAGGTTCTGTCCCAGAAACACGAGACACTGAACCAATTTTGTTTAATGTTGGCCCATAGTCTCCAACTCTGGGCCAACATTAAATCAACATTGGTTCTCCTTCAGCATCTTGTGTTTGCTGGGGTTCAACATGTTCAATAGAACAAGGAAGCAATTCACTTCCCTCAGGCCCAGCTGTCTGGATATTGATGGCACTCTATTATTTCGATCTTGCATAGAATATAAATCTAGGTTTATATTTATAACATGGTAGAGTGCACAATTTACATCACATGTTTTGAAGGGATAATTTTCACATTCTAGTGCATGAATTTTTTTTAAGCCACTGCACGTATATGGAGTAAACTACCATACTTAAAATTGAAAAAAAATACATATTGTTTGCATCTTGAAAATATAGAGAACACAGAAAGATTACAATAGTTGACATCAGAGCTCAAGGGGTTGATTTAATCCTTTACCCTTACAGCACAGGGATCGACTTTAGTCATCAGAATCTGACGTCTGAAGTCGCTCCCCACACAGTAAGAGTAAAAATATTTCTAATGGCCGTAGACCCATAACATAGGTATTAAAATGAATCAGAAAGAGCTAACTAAGACATTATGATGATTTGAAAATGGAAAAACCCCTTTGGTCTCTATGAATTTTACAAAAAGAATTCAGCGCTTTGCAGCTTTTTAAAGCGTTAAGCCCAAATATAGTCATTTTTAATCTGTTTAATTAACAGATCAAATCACTGATATTGGGAATAGAATTAGTGTTCAAACATCACTATTTGCAAATGTTTAGTCAGAAATCAAACAAATATGAGTAACTTTTTCCCACCTGAAGTTGTGAGTCTCGGCAGCGAGACACAGCTTCAAGTGGGTAAAAATTATACTTTAATGTAGAGCTTTAACATGTTTAAGGGTAAAAATAGTACACAACAACAACAAAAGCAAGTGATCATTTTAATATCATTCTCTGTTGCAGGATGAAGTAATCACTAGCCATGCAAGAAATGACAGAATGTTGTCCACCAGGTGAACTGTCTCCCAGACTGAAGGCTTTACACAGACTTTCTTTGCCCCGGCCAGAGAAACCAACTGTTCAATTACGACGTAATAACTCAGATGCTATAACTAGACCAGCAAGACCACTTGCTAGTTTATTCAATGTCCCTGATGATGAAAATACATCTTGTAGTAAACAAGAAAATGAAACTTTAATATCAGGTGATAGAGTTTTGGCTGAAAATATACAGGAATGTGAAACAAATGCAGTGAATACTATAGTAAGCCATGAAAATTCTGATCGAACTGTAGATGAAATATGTGGAATTTTGGCAGAAAATATACAAGAATGTGATTTAAATGTTCTTAATATCAGTGAAAGCAGAGAAGAATCTAAAGTTATTGTAAAAATTGATTCAGATTCCCATATACAGGAAAATGCTGGGATTATTCCTGAAAGCAACAAGAAAGAATTCAATCCAATTATAAATGACAATAGTGAAATTATAAATGAATGTGAATATGTTAATGATATATTTTCTGGGAATGCCAGGGCATTTGATACTGTAGATGAGCATCGTAAAATAGACGAAAGCAACAGCCAATGTGAAATTGTTGACAATACCTGTTCAGATAAACATGTACTTCACTCTTCCAATCAGAGATTATGCAACATTAAACTTGAATCTGAACTTGCTGTTGATAAAGCAAGGTGTGAAACCAGTATTGCTAATTCAGAAGATTTATCTCAAGAATGTTCAACATTTAAACTCAAAGCAAATGTTTCAACGTGCAATGATACATTAGGAGCTATAGTGGAGGCTGACACTGCTCCTCATTCTCTCACTATTAAAGACAATGAAAACAATGACTGTCAATCAAACAATTTATGTGAGCCAAACAGCAAAGACTTTTCATCCAATCGTTCAAAAGATAATAACTCCACAGATCGGCCACTAAAGCCCGTGCTGAGAGTCAACCTGAGACACAGCAGTCCTGTTGAGAGGAGTCAGAGCGGTGAGCCGTCGCCTCAATCTGGGTCGCCTCGCTCAGGCTCAGCCTCACCTCTCGTCAGGCTCAGAAAACGTGATCGCAGCCTCAGCCCGTCTCCATCTTCACAAGGCAGTGTCGACTCAGATGATGATGATGATGCTGGTAGGCTATGTAGAGAGTACTGCTCATTAACAGACTAACCCTTCAAGAGTGACTATAATGGTTATAAATCTGTTATATTAGCAGGTTATATCCCAGTTATTGGGGATGAAATGAATGTTTAAGCATACATTGTAAAATTTTGTAGAATTAAATTATTTACTTGTTTTTCAAGATTGGAACATGGATGTGTCACTCAAATTATATTAGTTTTATTATTCTTTCAATTCAATTGTAAATATCTTGTTTTATCAAATATCAATATAATCAATTGACGGTTTTTAAGTGTATAATTGGAGATCTTGTTTTGTGATTTAGGTCTGTATATGGAAAGTCTGCGTTACTCATCATATTTTTATATTGGAGACACTCACCCAGCATGCCCAGGGGGAGATGGCATCGATGAAACAGATGAAATATTTACGATTGACCATGAAGCAGCATCACCTTCATACAGTACATGTGTTTCCTGTTCAAAGCTTGATTCTATTGATCGTGATTCTGATGGTGACACTGTTTTTGGTGCCAGTGAGCTTTCGTCTTCACCCACTCAGAACATTTTGCCAAAGATGTGTTGTAAATGTGGACGCTTCATCTCACAGACATCGACCTGCAGTTCAGATGCCAAAGACAGCATGGAAATAGGAAATTCAGAACAAAGAGACAATTCTACAGGACGAGACAAGCATTGTGACAAATCCCCTCGACACCTTTATGTTAAGAATGACAAGCAGCTAAAGACAAGTGACAAGAGCAGCTGCTCATCCGCCAGTTCTCTATGTGTTTCTTCTGTAAGTGGGTTAGGAAGTGATATTGATAGTGATGACCACACTAGATTTTCCACAGGAAATAGTGACTTGGATATCTCTCTAGACAGTGGAATGTTTATAAGTGACACAGGGCCAGAGGAGACCGTAAAATCAAGTAAGCCTATCTGTTATTTATGAACTTGTCTTTTGAAATTTCCAGCACCGCTGGAGGTACCAGTAATTCTTTGTATTTTTTCCACCTTCAAGCTACGGCAAACCTCCAACTTGAATTAGATCTATATTGTTACTATTTTAGTGGTGTATATTATATATTAAGCCTACATGTATACATAACATGTGTGCTCAGAAGGTTAACTGTCAAGTACATATAGGTTGTTTTGTCACGTTTGTTAGGCGAATTTCATAACAATTTTCTAGTGATAATGGTCATGATTGTAGCTGCATATTGAAATTGAATGCATCTAAACATTACCACATCTGACATTTATCACAAGCCAGCACTTCGTTCACTTTCAGCTCAGGAAAAAACCCTGTAATATTATACATGTGAGAAACACATTTATTTGTAAGCAATACTTTGAATGTAATGTCTATTGTTATCTTAGATTTGCTTATCTTTCAGATCTCACCCCCTCTCGATTAAGGAGATTGCATCACCGCACTGATTCTATATCCACTACAGTATCTGAGAGAGAGTTTAGAGAGAACGCTGGTGAGAGAACGCGAGTGGTTCACAGACAACAGAGCACTAATACTTACAAGAGACAGTCAAACAACTTCTATGGTTAGTATCTGTTTTCTTTTAACCCCTACAACACTTTTTGTATAAGCCATGGAGATAAAAGAAATTTTATCAATTAGAGATCATCATAAATGTCTTAGTTAGCTTTTTCCGCTTCATTTGAATACTAATGTTATGAATCTGTGGTCATTAGAAATATTTCAATTGTTTAAGTGAGGGCCCATTTTTATACGTCAGAATCTGTCGTATAAAGATGGTCCCTTGCTGAAAGGGTTAAACCCTATCACAGCAGCCAAGATATGTTGGCCCAATGTTATTTTAATGTTGGGCCAGCATCACAGACAGTAGTCCAACATTGAAACAACATTGTGTAATGTCTCATGTATGCTGGGTTGCTGGTTTGATGTTGTGATCAGTGGTCCACCATATGTTCATTGTATCTTTACCCTGTTTATTGGTTTTAGTTTTTTAGATTTTCTTTTTGTTACTTATTATGTTGTGACACAACTCAATCTTGTTATCAAGTTAAAATCGAAATTTAGCACTTTAACATCGGATGATGATCAATATCATTTGCTCAAGAGCCATTTTTATGATAGCATCACACATAAACAAAACATTTTTTAAAGAATAAGCGCATAGCAAGTGAAGATGTATGCTCCCCTCAACATAAATATTGCATCTCAACACAAAGTACCTTCTCAAAACATATGCAGAAATCTCAGGTATTGACCATTATAAAAGGAAAATGTTGACATTTCGATTCTGTGTAACTCAAGAATTAGGCTCTGCTGTATTGTGTGACTTGCCTAAACATGCCACCTTAACCCAGATTCTGACGTCTGAAGACGGTCCCCGCACTGAAAGAATTAAAATATTTATAATGGTCGTAGACCCATAACATAGGTATTCAAATGAACATGATGAACCGAAAAGAGCTAACTAAGACATTTATGATGATTTCAAATTGAAAAAACCCTTTGGTCTCTATAGCTTAAACAAAAAAATTCAGCATCCATCTGTAACAAAATACATGTTGTAATACATTTCAAGTATTTCACCCTGGTCCTGCTCAGTTGTTAACTAGCATTTTTCTTTATTTGAAACTGGATTTGCTGATACAATCCAGTTTCAAATGACTATAAATATTTGTATCATTTATATTTTAACTTGCTTGAACACTGTTGAAGTTGTAGCGACCTAGCAACATAATATAACTGATTTCTGTGTGTTGTTGTTTGTAGATCTAGAGGAAACATTACATCTTGTCTGTGAAGAGGGTGAAGTTAGTTTTGGCTTCCATGTGCTGGGGCCGTGTCCCTTGGTCGTATCCACTGTAATAAAGAATAGTGCTGCTCATCGCGCTGGCGTCCAGGTCGGCCATATTCTGCTCACCATCAACAACATCACAGCGGAGGATCTCACGCCAGCAGAAGCCAAACAACTTCTGCAAAAAGGTAATTATGTGAGGTAACATGCTCAACCTCAAACTGCCAATTTGGGCTTTCGGCTACTTTAACCCCCAAAATATTTAAATTTAATTTTCACTCACTTGAAGTTGTGATCGCTGACGCGATCCACAACTTCAAGTGAGTGAAAATTATTTAGATTAGACAAAATGGAGGTTAACTATTTTTAAATCTTGCTGATTGATGTCACATTTCATCTTTAACATGTTTACAAGTTGGTACCTAATATGCTAATAAAAACATGAAAAAACCCCGAATATAATCGGGACCGGCGCTCAAAGTGTTATCTATATCTGTAGCCTTTTTAGCCTTTTTGGTTGTCCTATAAGCAAAATCATTGGAAGGAGAATTGAGCATTTGATTTGCTAGATTGGCATATGTTTTTATTCAAATTGTGCATTTATAAGTAATTGTGGGTCACAGTAGTGGGACACAACTTCAAAGTGGGTACAAATTTAAATTGTACAATGTAAGGCTTCAACTGTCAATGTTTTTTAAACATTAATACCACTATTTAGTTGGACTTTTCTCCTTGTTAAAATTGTGTCTTGCTGATGCACTCAACAGCTTCAACTGGGTGAAAATCGTACACACTTTTAAAAAAGAGGCTAATCATTTTTAGGATACTTTCCACTTAATCATGTTAATAAGGTACTAATTAAAGTGCTAATGCATGTATACAATTTTTTAAAAATGATATTTGAGATTGAGCTAATATTTCTCATCAATTTAAAGCTGGCATTGTTTATTTATTCTCCAACTTTAAAACAGTTATTTAAAAACAGTTACAAGCTAAAAGATTTATAATAATTTCGAACTATGTTTAATAGATCGTCATGAGTGTGAGCTTGGAGTTGGTTTGGAGCGTGTTGTGTCACATTCTCCCGTCTGTTCTGGGTACCTGATAAAGCAGGGTGGATCAGGACTGTTACGCACGTGGCGGCGCAGATGGTGTGAACTCAAACCAGATCACTGTCTGTATTACTACAAGGCTCCAGAGGTATAGAATGAACACTTAGCCCTTGCCCTCAGGGCTCGGAATTGACCCCGTCCGATCGTCTGAGACGACCAACAATCTGGGAAGGACGAGTTCAGTTTCATTGGGCTGCACATCTATGTGCATGCCGAGGGTTCGACAATGTCTGTGTCGAAGTACGATGATGATGAGCACTGCAGTTGTCTGATTGAAGACAGCTTTTTATTCCAGTGCTTGTATATTATTTGTGTATAGGCACCCCTGCGCCTCTTGTACCATCTCTTCAGGATATGCCAAGTAGAAACTTACAAACTACAACTACACTGTCTTGTCTTGTCCAAATTGTTCAATAATATATTGTAGTCCCATCTCATCATTCTGCATACCCGTACACCCCCTAGGGCCCACTCTGAATTCATTCATTAGAGAGAGTTGTCTGCTTTTTTTGTGAAATTATTGACGACATTTGGAACGTTTTGGTTTAAAACCTGCTTAAAAACTGATATATATATGTGTCTAGTAGGACACGGTATAATATCACACAGAAATAACTCCACTGTTTCATAAAATTTTAATGTAATTTTTTTTCTCTGGCTGATCTGAATAGAATGATTGAATTTTATTTGTTTCTATTAGTTTGTATGGATCTTCAGTGTATATGTTTAATCGTAGATACATTTCGCTTTCACTTCTTGTGAGTCAAGGCAATTAGAAATAGTTTAGGTTTAGAATTTACATTTGAAATCAATGATATTTTCCCTTACAGCACGGGGACGTCTTTATACGTCAGAATCTGACGTATAAAGATGGTCTCTGCGCTGTAAGAATTGAAACATCTATAATGGCCGTAGACTTCTAACATAAGTATTCAAATGAAGTGGAAAGAGCTAACTAAGACATTTATGATGATTTCAAATTAAAAACACCCCTTTGGTCTCCATGGTTCATATAAAAATATTTCATCGCCTCAAGGGTTATAACATAGATCAGATAGGACTAAGATAAATGTCATTCTATATTCATTTTTGTAGGAAATAGATCCACTCGGTGCCATCATGCTGGTAAATTATGCTGTGTTTCCTGCGATAGAATTCAATCGAAAATGTGCATTTAAGTTGAAGAAATACGGACAGCAAACATTTGTTTTCCAAGCAGAAGATGAGGAAGACATGAGCAGGTTTGTGTGAGAATGCTATGTTTGATCTTTTAGTAGTGTGTTCAGCCCTCTGCTTACTGAGATAGTCAAACAAATTACTGCTGATATTCAGTGTTACCCAGTATGTCAAGGAGAAAGAACGAAATTCGATAGATTCGTAGATATGAATGTACGAGGCGCTGCGCGCCGATTATATTCAGATCTACGAATCTATAGCAATTGAGTCCTTTCTTTGAATTAAAATACACAAATAGGTACATGAGGTGTTCTACAATTATAAAATCGCAATTTTTATAGTCAGTACATGTATGGTAAACCAAGAAACATTGGCCAAGCAGTGTCATAGTAAAACCTGTATGTTGTGCCTGACCTGACCAGTATGAAAATAAAAGTCGGTTTTAACAATAGACTGATGTCACAGGTGTATTTTAATATTTAGTATTGTACATCTTCTAATTGTAACTTCCTTGACATTTATATTTCTTATAAAACAAAAGCATTGAAACAGTACTTGCTCATTTCCCACATGATTCTTACCAGGTAGTCATCTTTGCTGGTGCATGTTTTTAATATCACTTTTAAGGATCTCAAAACCAACTAATTTTAGCTAAATGTCTTTTAAAAGTGCTTGAATTTAGTTAGCTGCAGGTTTTTTCTTGTGTGGCAGGCAGTTAGATATGAGATATTGAATGAGAGATAAGTATCTTGTTCATCGACATTGTGAAATGTACAAACATCATATTGTGATTCCTACTTCATACCTACTTGAGAAGTTTACTTTTGTGCCTTGAGAGGTATTGTGATATATTTTGTTTCCAGATGGGCTTGTGCTATTGGGATGGCCGCAACAGCAGCATGCCGGAAAGTAAGAAAGCAAGCTAATAATATCCTAAAAATAACTAAAGCTATTTTTTTTAATTCCTAACTCTTGTCCTTTTCTATTGTCAGTTTTTCATTCATTCCTTATTTATAAAACAATTCTAAATGAAATTATTTAATTAACCCTTGTACTGCTGTTTGTTTGTGAGTATTTTTCATTCACTTGAAACTGGAATTGGTAACACAATTTCCAGCTTTGAAAAAATTAAAATATTATTTATGAAAAATAGACATCTCCTAAATTGAATTATTTGATTAGCTGAGCATCTACCACAAGATATGTTACAAATTTTAGTAGTATTGTATACAGTCCTAGCAGCACAAGGTTTAACCTTTTCAGCGCGGGGACCGTCTTTAAACGTCAGAATCTGACTTCTAAAGAAGTCAGATTCTGATGTATATAGACGGCTTCCTGCACTGAAAAAAATATTCTATTTATAATGGCTTCATACCCATAACATAGGTATTTACATGAAGCAGAAAGAGCTAATTAAGACATTTATATAATCTCAAATTGAAAAAAACCCTTTGGTTTTCATTGCTTATACAAAAAGCAAATTGTAAGGGGTAGATAAAGGGACAATATTTAGCAGTCATATTAACCCTCACACTGCTATGGGCGACTATAGTTGCCCAAAATAAACCAACCGCAGTAGATTCTCAAATTAAAAAGAAAAAAATTACTTTTGTTTTTCTATGGTGTCTTTCTATTTGCGTTTTTAAAGATAGCTGACTGACTGATTTTGTAATATAATGGCTTTTAATATCAGTTGTTCAGCATATGTTTTTTTGAAGAAAAAATGTGCCAGATATTACTTAGTGGGAAACCACACATGCTGCAAATTGTATACAGCAGTGTAAGGGTTAAGAATTCTGTAGATCTGGTAATTTTCGTGTGTTTAAACTTTCACGAATTTTGGATTTGGGACTTTTCACGAAGTTTAGAATTCGTGAATTTTCATTTTTCTTTAGCAGCGCTATCATAATAATAATTTTCGCTTGATTCTTCAATTCGCGAATTTGTCCTCTTCGCGAAATGCGCAAAAATTAAAACCTTGCGAATATTACTAGATCTACAGTATGCAGATACTTGATTTACCTAAATATTTGGTATCTATGGCAATTTATGTTCTTCACTATTTATGTATTGGGCTCGCTTTAATGCGCGGTTGTGACTTTGAGGGGTTAAGGGGTTAAGACTATAGTGTTACTTTTAACAGAAGGAGACATGGCTGGATGTGAGTACACACAATGTTGGCTTACCCGCGCTCTCCATCACACAACCTGACTGTCACGGATTCCTCACTAAACTCGGCAATCGCTTCCGAACCTGGAAACGCCGCTACTGTGTTCTGAAAGACGCCTGTCTTTACTATTACTGTGATCTCAACTCATCAACTGCCCTTGGTAAGTGGATTAATCATTCAGTCTACAGCACCTAAAGTCTGTCCGACGGTGGCGGATGGTCCAAAATCAAAGCTAGCTTTTCGGTATCCAGTCAGTCAATTCTCAAGAGATTTTCCTGAAATTTTGTAAAACCCTATTTTCTAATCATTTGGCATCGATCCTGAAAATTTCGTAAAAAAAATATTGTATAGTTAAAAAGTTAGACTATTTGACATGTAGTAATTGTCTATTTATGACGCTCCTCTATAACATGTATAAACCCATTAACTTCATTCCGTTTTTTTCTCAGAATTGCATCACATGTCAAATGGTCTAACTTTTGAAATCTTAAATGGAATTTTGCGAAATTTTAAGGGTTGTTGCCAAATGACTATTTAATAATGGTTGCAAAATTTTGTGACAATCACTTGAGAATTCACTTTCTGGATACGAAAAGGTAACTTTCATTTTTGACCATCCTCCATCGTCAAACAGACCATAGCATTTAACACTCGGGGCTCTATACTAATCAATTCAACTTCAAGTGAGCACAAATTTAAATTAGATAAAATGAAATGAATCGGGCTTTAGGCCACCTTTGTGCACATATAGGCTAAACTGGGCCAGGAGAACCTCCTGAGGATGGTGAGATGATTGAGATGACACTGTCCTCCAGACACAGGATTCGAAATTCGAGCCCTGGCGGTCTGAGGCCGAGCACGCTACCTCTCGGTCACGGAGGCTCCGCACAATACTGACTTTCACACGTGGATGGGGAAGAAACATTTTTTGTTTCTTTCAAACCGCCGAGACCGGGAACCGAACCCCGAACTCTGACGTGAAAGGCAGCGGTGCTAACCACTACCCTAGGGCCCCCGCCCCTAAATTAGATACCTTTTTAATTTAAATTAGATAGCTTAGTGGGTAAAAGTTTAAAGTGCAAAAGGTGTGACATAATAGCTGATATTTTCTTTGAACAGGAGTGGCACATCTTCATGGTTATACAGTGGGCCAAGGCGTACCGTATAAAAACAAGACCTTTGGTATAACTCTACTTCCACCAGAGACCACCATGAGAAAATTTTATGTCCTTGCAGAAAACAACACAGACATGCTCAGGTAGTCTTTATTTAACCCTTACAGCGCGGGGATCGACTTTAGTCTTCAGAATCTGACGTCTGCAGACAGCAGATTCTGACAACTAAAGTCAATCCCCCCACTGTAACAGTAAAATATTTCTAATGGCTGTAGACCCATAACATAGGTATTCAAATGAAGCGGAAAGAGCTAACAAAGTCATTTATGATGATTTCGAATTGAAAAAACCCTTTGGTCTCCATGCTTTCTACAAAAATAATTCAGCGTGTTGACCCTAAGCACGACTATAGTTGTTTGTAATTATGTTTAACCCCTAAAGCGCTGATTTTTTTTTATAAAAACCTTGGGAGACCAAAGGTTTTTTTTCAATTTGAAATCACTATAAATGTTTTAGTTAGCTCTTTCTGATTCATTTGAATACCTAAATATGCTGATTCTTACAGTGGGGGGGGGGGGGTAGACTGTCTACAGACGTCAAATTCTAATCTCAAGTTACGAGTTATTTCCACTCACCTGAAGTTGACGGTCGTGGTAGCGAGACACAAATCCAAGTGGGTGAGAATTTGAATGAGATGACTTGGTGTGGTAACAATTCGTTATCATCACTCGTTATTCCATGACAGCGGTATTGAATCACAAAAACTCCCGACTTTTTTATCATCTGGTGTAGGGCATATATCTTTAAAACAGTAGAATATGAGCTCTCAATTAATTAAATAGGTCTATAATCTAACATGTATGAGTTATGAAAGATAACATGAAAAATAAATTCATCATTAAATTTCTTTTAAAATGACTTAACACAGCTATATTTATTACAACATAAAATTTTAATCTTTGCTAATTGTCCTTTTTTATGCAGGTGGTTCCTAGCATTTTCGACGTCTATCAGCAAATGGGTTAAGACTGACTAGGATATTAGAGCATCCAGTATTTTCTCATTGTAGTACTGTATTCAATAGGTAGCTTGTGATAAAAGTCAAACGGCTGCAACTGCTTACTTGAAACACCAGCAGCTACTGCTTTTTTATTTTGCACAGCAAAGTAGCGGTGTGTATGTAAGCAAAAAGAAACAAGATAACTTGACAAACTGACTGTGATATTAAATAAGCAAGTTTTAATAAGCATACCGTGTCTATTTTCATGCACTTTGTTTTCTAGGTGAGATAACATCGTTCCTCGTATTGTAACCATATTGAGGACATTGGCCCAATGTTGAGCCATAGATGGTCTAAAATATATTGTGTTTGTATAATAGTATATAACTTGTCTTTCTAGGAAATTTTCACATATTGACACTGTCTCACATATGTTATATTGGAGGACATATCCTGTCATTACATTTTGAATCATTACAGTATTTTGTAGATTTAGGGCTGGAGAATTTGATAAGTATTCAGTAATATTTTGAAAATACATTACTTTCTAACACGTGCAATGCTATATACAGGAAATGCAAAATTACAATCAAACATAGGCCTAAACTTTATTTTATCTTTATTTTATTTTATCATTTGCAAATAATACCTGACTCTATATATAATTTTATTTCTTTGTAATCATGACGATACCATTAGGTCTTCCTTTATCTACTTGATCACTGCTGATGCTATAACTTGACCTAGGCTTTTTTAAGATACCGTCTGAACATAAATCCCGATGCAGTTATAATCTGAAAATATAAAGATAGTCGCCGCCCTGAAAGGGTTAAGTCGGTGAAAATTTATTGCTATAAACATGCCATGGTTTTATTATTATGGCATTGTTAATGGGATATTATCATGATAACACATGCATGCTAGCTGTCATTCCGTATTCTGTCAAATCATTAACATGTTATATTTTGTTTGATGTATATCATATTTTTAGATTCCTTATAGTTAAACCTTGAAGTTATTCGACTGCATTCCAAGCTGATTGATTTCCAGGATTATATTATCATTAGAATTTCCCTCACTATATTTGTTTACAATATGTTCACAAATTATTGTCACCTTGGATATGAAAGGGTGTATTTGCCACTTTGTAGAGTGGCAAATACACCCTTTCATATAACTTTATTATGTTATTTGTCACATAACAAGAATTCTTAATTAGTCTAGGTGAGCTAAATAATTAGTAGCAAGTCCTCTGGAGTCCTTTTAGTGATTCAAATCAGAAAGCCTTTTTTGGTAGATTATAAGATATCAAATCGTGGCCGAAGTTGTGTTGTGAATTCTCAGCAAACACTTAGCGTAGAACCTCTGGTGGTCTCATTATTTACACTGTCTGCGATGTTAAACATCGGGTTCGGCACCTCATGTTTGCCGGGCTAGCTGTATTCAGCGGGACATTAGGTTGTATCGTCACTCAAGGAACGATGCTGTTCCCTAACCCTAAATCATTCCAGACGAATCATCCATTAAAAATTAGCATGTCGAGTAGAATACAAGATGTACAGGGCAAGTACATATATGAAATGATTCCATTTATGATCAACTAATGCAGAAGCCATGTAGTGGCTACTTTTTATTTCAAGTCGTGTTTAGAACACTTGAGCAAAAGAACATGATAAACATATATTGTAAGCTCATTCCAATTCAAAGTATTTACTATTGCATTCCAAGTCCATTTACAAATAGAAGCACCTGATATTGCACATTTTATTATCTGTGACTATCATAGTTCAAAAAGAGGATGAAATTATAGGAAAGTGTATTTTGTTTGTGTTTTAACACTTTGAAGCCTCAATTGACCATTGTCATCTTCATCCACTAAAAGCCTTGAATTGGTATAGCAATTCTCGACTTACAGAGGATGAAGATGACTTGAAGTGGGTGCCAAATAAAAAAAATTATTGCTGTTATTAAAACAATTCCATAAAAAAAATTATTTTAAACTGTTGTAGGTGTAAGAAATTGACTCATTCTTCGTCAATGCAAAATGATGCTTTCATACATTGTGAGGTTGTAAAGTGTTAAGACTATATTGGCCCAGTGTCTTCAATGCTGGCCCAACATTAAAGCAACATCGTTACGTAATATCAAACCAGCAGATCTCAGTTGACAGTATTGCTTTTAATCCCGTGATGGATGATTTATAGGGATTACAATGTGCATATATTATAGAAAAACCCTGTAATATCTTTGAATACTCAGCCTCACTAAAAGTGACCATTTGTTATTATTTTGTTTGTCAATTTTGTATAGGCATGCCGGTAAATTTTGAGGTACCATGTGGCATGCTCTGGTAAATATTCAAATGGTTAACCCTTTAACCGCCGATACCGAATATATTCAGTTTTTCATTTTTTACTATCACACTACCTTTTAAACATGCTAATGATAAAAATGTGACATCAATTAGCAATAATTGAAAAGAGTTGACCTCAATTTCGGGAAATCTGAATAATTTTCACTCACTTGAAGTTGTGGATCGCGTCAGCGAGACACGACTTCAAGTGGGTGAAAATTGCAATTGAATAAACTTGGCGGTTAAAGGGTTAAACAGTTTTTATGTCTCATCATCTACTCGTTATACATTTAATTGAATATTTGTTGAAGAATTGTTGCCAATTGTAAACTTGCAGAATATGATATGTTTTATATAAGGTGTGGAATTATATGGCATGTGGAAGGTAATATAATAATCAATACCTGTAGATTTGTAAGTTATACATGTTGTAGGCGGAGTTTCAGTAGGCTGTACAAATAGACACTCTATCCAACATCATCTCTGTCTCCTAATGTGGCCATACTTTATATCTTCTATTATTAATTAGCTTTGACTATTTTGTTTGTATGCCCCATTGTGAACAAAAATACATTATCTAGATGATAATTTGTATCCTTTGAAGTCACTTAATTGAGGGGAATAAGTAAACACAATTATAATCTCTGCATTAGGCCACACTTTTTTAATAATGTGGTTTACAGATTTGTCCAATGTTGTTCAAAAGTAAAAATCACATTTATTTTTTATCCTTGTGTGGAAAACACCCCCAAAAATATTAAAAATCATAAAAAATAACCTTTTTGGGGACTAAAAAAACATTTTCTATTAGGATAAAAATACAAAAAAATACATCAACAATTTAGGGGGTTTCACCCCTCCTCTCAATACTGCCATCATCGGGTAAACGTTTCGTGTTAGTAGGAAACCTATTGAATTTAGTCCGAGGATTTAGCGTAATAAGTAAAGGTGAACTGCATAGTAATCATCTCTTTACATAATTATGCCAGACATGATATTTTGTGTGAGAATGTGTGCAGAATAAATTTCTATGGTCACATATAAATCATGTGTAGGCTTGTGTATTAATCAGATTCTAGTCATAATCTATAATGACCTCAATTTCGGGAAATCAGAATAATTTTCACTCACTTGAAGTTGTGGATCACGTCAGCGAGACACGACTTCAAGTGGGTGAAAATTGCAATTGAATAAATTTGGCGGTTAAAGGGTTAAACAGTTTTTGTGTCTCATCATCTACTCGTTATACATTTAATTGAATATTTGTTGAATAATTTATACAAAACAAAATATAGCAATAGATTTTTACATATAACACGTTAGTATATTTTCCGATGTATTAAATTTAAACGTTCAATCAGTGGCTTAGTGTTTTACTATGTCTAAAAATAGATATCCTCATTCTGTGATGATAGGTGGGGCTATTTACACACCAACCATATATAGTCCCCTTGGAGCTAGAAGGTGCTAAACTGCTACTTTGTAAAGGGCAGTTTAGCACCTTCTAATTCCAAGGGGCCGATATAGTCACTGTGAGGGTGGTTGTTTTTTTTTGTGAATGTCTACTTTTTGCTTTGCTTCCAGAAAACAAGGGCTATTGACCCAACCTTGTCACGATGTTGTTTCAGTATTGGAAATGCTGGCTCAATATTGAGATGAGTCGGTGTAGCATCCATTGCTAGCTGAACTGTTGCTCATATATCATGTATATTAATTTTTACCAGTGTTATTCCGATATAGCTGAGAACTTCGATTCCGTATTTGGGATCTTCACTGTTTAATTTATGCGCTTGTGCTTATGCCTGCACCATGTTGTTTTTCGTTATGTTATGATTACTCTTGATACATGTATTGTAAATAATAACCTGTCTGATTGAGATTTATAGACTTGACTGTCTTTGCATGATATAAATGATTCAACTTGATATACCTTTAATGGTAATATGATTACTCAATTACTGGGGTTGATCTTCTTACGCTGTATCAGTACTTGAAACAAAATTATGTTATTGTGAAATGTTACATTATTATGGTCAATTAGTGTAGCTTTTAATCTTTAAAATGCTAAATAAAAACAAAAATACAATTTAAATTTTCACCCACTTGAAGTCGTGTCTTGCTACTGCGACCCACAACTTTAAGTGAGTGAAAATTGCAAATATTTGTTTAATTTGGGGGTCAAACATTTGCAAATCTTGATTCCTAAACACCCATTTTATTCTGAATACAAGTGATTTTAGAGACTTATAAAACATAGTAAAAATGACTATAGTCGTGCTTAGCGGTTTTAGGGTTAACACAGCCTGATGATGTGGTGTTAAAGGTTATATATCACCCCTTATATAGTATGAATAAATTTGTGACCAATAAATCAAAGTTGCCACAAGATGTGGCACAAGTGTTTCCTTATATGGGGTGATTGGCTATCATGTGACCCTCTCAGACTGTCACATGATAGCCAATCACCCCCATATATGGGGTGATCGGCTATCAAGAGACCAACGCGAACACCCAGGCGACGACAGTATGCGAACAGACACAAAATTCGATAGAAATAGGATGCAAAATTCCTGGATTTCACATGCAATACAGCGCGGACAGGTGTTCACCTTTGGGGTCACGTTGGTGTCTTTTATTCTTAAGGCTTCAGTGGAAATATACAGTATACAGGGTTACATTATTTGCCAGCTGTATGAATTGTAGACAAATTAGCAACTTGCTCTCTGTTGAGAGATGCGCATTGTTTAGCTTCTGTAGACAGTTGACCATGTGGTTCGATACACCTACAGTGACCTACTACACATAACTCTTACACCGCTCAGCACGACTATTCGTTTTTTAATCCCATTTTTATTAGCTGTTTAACATGTTTAAATCACAGTTAACAGGTAACAAAATGAAAAAAATTTACCTGACTCTATAAAATGCCCAATTCAAGTAAAAGTTCAACACTTCCTGATTTTGATGACTTACATTTTGTTAAAGGGGCTCCCATGATTTCGTAACATGGGGGGTGGGAGTGTTACACAATGATTACCTGATAAATTGATTATCGCTTTGATAAGTATGTTTTATACTTATTAATAATGTGCCATAGACAGCCATGGGGCAGGCCGATTTAGTCAATTTGAATGCCAAGCTTTGCACAAAATATACAAAGTTGTTTTACAACTTTCCGATTCACTGTTGTGTATCTTTCGCACCTACTTTATTTTAAAAAGCACAAATTTGTATAATTCATATACTTTGTCAATGTTAAATATGGAGTGTTATTTTACATGTATATATCTCAATAGTCAATTCGTACATATAGTCGCCGTCAAATTAAAAATGATCAACCAGGATCGCATGATTTTCGGCAATTTCTCCGCCAATTCTTAACCGATTCCCTTCAAATTTTGCAAAGGCCATTGTCTATTCAAATCCTAACAGCCCTGAAAATTTCATAAAATTATATAGCGTATTTCAAAAGTTAGACCATTTGACATGTAGTAAATTGAAATTACGACGTCCCTCTATAACTCCATTAAATTAATTCTAGAATTTTATTACATGGCAAATAGTCTAACTTTTGAAATATTAAATATAATTCTACGAATTTTTTACCGCTGTTAGGATTTTAATAGAAAATAGCCTTTGCAAAATTTCAAGAAAATCGGTTTAAAATTGACAGAGAAATCGCCGAAAATCATGTGATCCTGGTTAATTTGACGGTGAGTATAAGTAACTCTGCCGCACACAGACAACAGGAATAACAGCTTAACCACTGTCGTCAGGAATTGTTTCAATTGTATTTTTCTTCATTTGAAGCTGGTGTTACTGACGCAATTTCCAGCTTCAAATGATGAAAACTAGTTCTTTTTTTTTTTAAATATGAATCTTCTAAATTGAGCTATTTGACTAACTGAGCATCTACCACACACTATATTATCCATTTCAGTGACATATTATTTAGCTTGAAATCTGCTTGACCCTTACAGTGCGGGGATCGACTTTAGTCATCAGAATCTGAAGTCTGTATAAAGTCGATCCCCGCACTGTAAGAGTACAAATATTTATATATGCCGTGGACCCATAACAGGTATTCAAATGAATCGGAAAGAGCTGACCAAGACATTTATGATGATTTCAAATTGAAAAAAACCCTTTGGCCTTCGAGGTTTTTATAGAAAAATTCAGCGTTGTAAGGGTTAAAACCTTATATATATATATACAGCGAAGCAGGACAAGCATTAACCCTTTCACTGCTACGTCCGCCTATATATGGTTTCAAGCTGGTTCAAATCAAATTAAATGCCACTAAAATTGGAAAAAAAATTTGTAGGAGGTGATGAATTCATCAAATAATTCAATCTGGAACATGTCTATTTTTCATAAATTGAAATATTTTTCATTCATTTGAAGCTGGAAATTGCGTTAGCAATTCCAGCTTCAAATGAATGAAATATAGAAATAAACAATTCAGCAGCAGAAGGGGTAATTTTCAAGTAAGCAATTATGTTTGTCTTTGCATAGGACAACTGTCCCCCGTCCTATTTTCCATTGTCTAAAGTTGGTAGTGTATCATGATTTGGTCTATGATTGCAGGGGGATGCATTGAACTGTTCTTGTAGCAATATTTACTTTACTTAATATCATGCTACTAAACATACTTGTATGCTTTTGTTATTGGTTTATATATCACCTGATTTGTTATCTACTTAGTTTAAAGGGACTGGCCCAGGCTAAAATCATCAAAAAATCGGTGATTTTATTTCGGGTTCTTAATATGACCATATGGTGTAAACATGTACATAGACTAGAACTGCAAATTTTTATAATTTTTGTGCTGCGCATTCATCAGTTAGACTAGATATAGAGACGAAATTCCCGCATTTCCTATTTTTGACATGGTCGTCAATAATTTGAAATCAGGAATTTCGTCTCTATATCTAGCCTAACTGGTGAATGCGCAGCACAAAAATTATAAATATTTGCAGTTCTAGTCTATGTACATGTTTACATCATATGGTCATATTAAGAACCCGAAATAAAATCACCAATTTTTTTATGATTTTAGCCTGGGCCAGTCCCTTTAATATCTAGTCTTCCCGGAAATCCGGAGACATTTCACTGAAAATCTTAACCACCTGTATTATTCAAGCACTGGATCATCCAATTTATTTTAAATGGGAACATTCCAAGTATAATTGGGTTGGCGTAGGGGTTAGCCCTCATTGTAGACCCCCCCCCCCCACCCCACAATGATATATTATGAGACAATGTTTTTGGTGGGAAGCTCGCGCTGACAACCCTCCCCCCACCCGTAAGCACTATTCTGGATCAGTCACAGAAGCTCTTATATTTAGAACAACTTTGCATCTATATGATCACTAGGGAATATCTGTGACATTCCAACATAATATAACTGCTACCATAGGTGACCTTCAAATGTTAGTCAAACGCGCAGCATGAAAATATTGAAGCAAATATGTTTGGCTAATTTGGAGGCCTAGCTTTGTAACAGAAGAAAACAAATTATACATCAGTTGAGGCGGGCATCTACGCAGCATGAACAGTTTACCTGGTGTTTCCTATTCACAACAATTTATATGTACCTTTATCTTTGGGCCTACATCTATTTCTAAGAATTGTGACCTCGCCAAATTTATCAAGGTATAATCAACATGGGGGAAAGGTATGCTGACCTCGCATATATGTATAGCAATTGTGCGGATCTGTGGTTTCTAGATTTTCTTAAACAGTTGTGGGATGATTTTTTTTTTTGTGTGTCAAACATCACCAAACCAATCTGAAATTGTTGGTCGAAGTAGCAGACATAATCAGTGGATTAAACTTACGTTTTTCTAATAGGATAGTTACAGTTGATGTAATCGTCCCTTTGGATATGAAAGTGTGTATCTGCCACTTTGTAAAGTGGCATATACACCCTTTCATATAAAAGGGGACGATATGGTCATTCCTAGTGGGATTCACTTCTATACCGCATTTTACAGTTGTATCAAGTACTTGACTGGTACCATCGTTTATCAAATGTGTTTTTACGTTGTACTTTTACCTACAATTACTAAATTACACAGCTGTCACAATATCATTATCGTTATTATACATACATGTACTATTGTATTTGTGTTGTTTTATGATCGTGTATTAATTGGAAAATGAAAATTATTAAATATAACTGATATATGAAGAGAATTATATTTATGTTATCACTTTTTCAATGGCCATCAAAAAGCCTATAGACAATCATGGAGCATCCTAGATCATTTTCATACAGTTCGCTGCAGTTCCCACATTGGTCATAATGACTGCTGGTGGTCATTCCTGACCTCTATATAGAGGTTGAAAGTAGATTCTTGAAAGTCATAGGAAAAGGTTTTATAATTATTATTTACATTATTGATACCAGAAATTTATAAAAAACACACACCAGTGTTGTAATAAACCAAGTCATGCATATTGGTAAAGAACAAAGTCATTTATTCGCCGTTCGCGGTTATATTCATTTTAATATATTTTTCGTAGAACATTAAATACCATCTTTAAAACATGTGGGGAAGCCAAAAAGTAACATCAGTCAGTACGATTGACCGTTGACCACCATTTTGTCAAATCTGAATAATTTTACCTTGCTTTAAAGTTTTAAATCGCATTAGGGAGACACAGCTTGAGTTAGGTTAACCCACCCATGCCGGAATTCATTGTTGTCATCTTCATCCACTAGTGACTACAAGCAGCGAATTGCTGTCACAATTCTCAACTTGTAAAAATATATTGTTAATATTAAAACAGTTGGTAAGATCAGAGTTTAATCCCAGAGTCTTGCAATGCACCTCACTGTGCTTTCTCACTCAGGTCCCCAGAGCCGTAACTCCGGCATGGAATAAATACCAAAGATTCATTTCAAATGACAGGCTGATGTCGTGACAGATTAACTCTCCTGCTCACGGCCTACCATACATACTGCCTAGTACTCTCCTTAAATCTGCTCTCTTTTTATTCATTCAAGATCAAACACAGCTTCATTGATTGATTAGTTCGACGGTGATTTTGATGTAGCCCATGTGCCTCATGCCTGGGGATCCCCCTTCTCCGTCTCTAGGCCTGGCTTTAGTCCTACCCCCAGGGCGGGGTTCCGGTGTTTACTCAGCTTCGCTCTAGCCTGTGGCGTTTGCCGGGCACGTTTAGTTTAATTACTCTCCCGGGGCTACCCTACTGTCTGTGGGAGCGCCTGAGAGTGGACTTCATTTAATTTCCCTCTCATATAATCTCTTCCGGTTGTGACGGCTTCTGCAGTAACGCCGGCAAACGTCGGGCACTTTCTACAATTGTCACCAGATACAGAATTGCCTTGTGTTCTTGCTGGCTTGGTTACGTCCCCGGGACAAACAACACACCTTCGCCATTTAGGTGTGTCGTAACCGATCCTGGTGTTTATTTCTTAGGTAATATATTATTTACGGGCTACTGTGTGCTCGAGACGGTAGGGTTGCACCCGTTACTAAATGAAATGAAGGGGGTTTTAGGCCACCTTTGTGCTGCACATATAGACTAAACTGGGCCAGGAGAACCTCCCCATGATGGTGAGATGACACTGCCCTCCAGACACAGGATACGAAATACGAGCTTTGGCGGTCTAAGGCCGAGCACGCTACCTCTCGATAATGGAGCCAGAATCTTTACGAGTGAGCGGGGAAGAAACTTGAAGGCCACGGTGGGGTTCAAATCCGCGATCTCCGACTTCCCAAGCAGGCAGCTTTAACCAGGGCCCATGCCCCACTCCCGTTACTGGCCTTAGTCAAACAGTAGCCTACTATACCCACTTATTGTCTGGTGCTTTGCTTGACCATCTGTTCGGCTCCTAAAAAATCATCCCTAACTGCGTGTTATGGTATTTTCTGACTGTAGGCCCTATATTCATTACTAAATATATATGAATTCGTGGGTGCAAACCCGGCTTCTACACAGCTCCATGAAAATTTCGTTCTGGGAAAACAGAGCTCCAAGAGGACGTATCACCACTCCTGTCCGGCATGCAGAGATAATAACTGCATACAACAACGTCAGAAGAAGAGGCATCGCATACATCATGTGCTTGTTTATATTTGATCGGTTCATAAAGAGCATAAAGGTATCAAAATCAGTTTGCAAAGTGGTAACGTTATTGAGGAGTTTAGTGATAAAACGAGGGAAGTCTCATTTTGGCCACAATTGATATCAGAAATTCTACATGGCTTATCCTCCTGCTTCCTATCGCAACTGTACAACAATTGAGTACTGTACAGAACATGTTGTCAGAGCTGTTTTTAGATGTTACCAAAAGACAGGTGATTCCATGGGTGGCCTGCATTGCTGTCTCAGCGGAGTCAACATGCGGTTTTGGGCCAGCGCTGCAGACAGGGGCCCAACATCAAAGCAATGCTGATTCACCTTTTCATGCGGTACCAAGAGGCAGCGCACAGGTTTGCAAAAAAAAGTATACCACTGGACAACAGGGGACAAGGTGGTTGAAGGTGTACAGTATTTCCACCGGTACCAGAGGACTTCGGCTGTCAGAAACCAATAGGTTTCAAACCAGAAACCGATAGGTTTCACACAGCAGCTCAGCTTTGTGGTGAATTCCCAGATGCCACTGAAATATTGACTTTGGCCTCAGACCACCAGGGCTCGAATTTCGCATAATATAATGCGAGGGCAGTGTCATCGCTTTCAAGAAGTTCTCCTAGCCCAGTTTTATATGTTCACAAATGTTATTTTGGACAAACTCCATCACACAGTGCGACATATAGGGCCTACCAGGCCCGTACCAAGGGGGGGTGCCACATTCTTGAGTTAACTTTTTTTAGATAACGGTAACCTTCATCTCCACTAATGATACTTGCGAGATTGCTTGATTCCTCAATTTTGTGTAAATATATGTCGCCAGAATGCGATATTTAGTGTGTAGTTTTCATTTCCCGAGAGGGGGGGGCATGCCCCCCGGACTCCCCTATAAAAACGGCCGAATTTGGCGGCCGTGTGAGGGTAATTCAGTCCACAATATACTGAAAAGCACCTCCCCAACCAACATCCTGGGTACGGGACTGCATATGTCCATCGTCCAGCCTGTTGCCAACTAACAAAGGTGGTCTAAAACCCCATTCATTCCATTGACTGCAGGTCGCCAAAAGTACGACTGACATTTGCCCTGGATCATTCTCTATCTGGTTGGCAATTGTGGAAAGGATTTAGGAGCTCAACAACACGTTAGGCCTAGTGTCTGTGATGGTTACCTGCAAGTGTTCCGACATTCTAGATGAAACCTTGGAATGAAGCGAGTTGCCCCTCAATACATTGTTATCCTGTAGTTTTCCAACCCAAGGAGTGGAACTGAGCGAAAGGCCAGGGCGTTTCAGCATTAAATTGCATTCATTTTTCATAGGCTACAGGGGTATATACATAGGTCAGGCCAGGGCGATTCAGCATTAAATTGCATTCATTTTTCATAGGCTACAAGGGTATATACATAGGTCTACATATTACATCGTTTTTACTGTAGGCCTAGGTTAAAGCGACACAATCGGGCTGAAATCATAAAAAAATCGGTAATTTTATTTTGGCTTCTTAATATGACCATATGATGTAAACATGTCCATAAACTAGTGCTGCAATTATTTTTAATTTTTGTGCTGCACATCTACCAGTTAAACGAGATATAGAGACGAAATCCCTGTATTTCTAATTATTTTGGTCATGCATGTCCAAAATAAGAAATCGGGAATTTCGTACTTTTTCTCGCTTAACTGGTAACTGAGCAACACAAAAATTAAACAACTTTTGCAGTTCTAGTCTATGGATATGTTTACATCATATGGTCATATTAAGAAGCCAGAATATAACTACCAATCGTTTCATGATTTTAGCCTGATTGTGTCGCTTTAAGTGACCATCATGCAATGTTTTACTTACTTACTCATCAATAGGCAACTATTTAGTGGAATTGAGGGCCAAGTCCAGCAGAATTCAAAATGGCTACAACTGACCATCTTCAAATGCTGAACCAGCAAGACAAGAAGCTTGTCAATGGGCCTCCTTTTTAGGAATAATTTTGTGGGACTCATTTATTTGTAGTTCCACATGTGGAAAAATTGTGAGGACACATGGGGTTCATTCATATTCTGATTCTACACATTCCCCCCTGTTAAAATCAACAATAACCTGTACCGATTTGACGTTACTTTTGCAAGGCTGGCTTCCATCAAATGGGCTTTCTGTAATCGATAAAACGAAATACCTGACGAAACTGATGGACAAAATGTAGGCATAACACTAGGCAAATGTCGATTTCAAGTTAGCTCGTTGTCTGATACGTCAGTCTCGTATTTGTTGAAATGAAATATTTTATGTTCAAATCTCGAAGTGGAATTCAACGGATGTGCGTCAGTTGTATGCCTCCCCCATCATAGGAGACCTATGAAGGCAGATCTTTATTTTGGACTTAAATTGTTTTTGGCCAAATACATTTTCTTGTTTTTCTTCTCCCCTTGGCCTAAATTTTTCGTAGATATCATTTTTACTAACATGGAAGCAATACAAATTGTATGTATGAAATTGTTTCCATGGCAAATTTTTTTCCTTTATCGGTCTGTGTCGCCTATCTTTGAACTTCACTTTTATGAGGTCTATTACTGGCAATAATATGGAACTTTTAACTTCAGTTGTTATTAAATTATTTTTATAACGATATTTTGAAATAATTTGGATATAATTTGCACGATTAGTGCACTGAAATCAATTTATCTTCATAGGAAAAGTAAAAAGAAAAAGATAAATGAATAGGAGCCTCCGTAGCCATATTTTGAAGCAGTGTAGACATTAATACTCAAAAAGTCTTTTTTCAAGATCTTGTGCCGAATCGTTGTAATCTATTGCGGTGCAGGGACAAGGATCACGATATCATTCCATAACGTCACTAGGTATCGCAATTAATAGTGAAAATCAACAAGAGACTGTTAAAACACATTCAATGCTACAGATTGGATATTTATTTGTGGATTATAGTGTACTGCAATACCACTCCTGCGGCAAGGAAGTCAGGGAAACCATTTTAAACATTTATACTACACATCAGCCAAATGAGTTCTGCGTTGTTTTTATTACGCCAGGCAACAGGGAACAATAAACGCAAAGTGCCTTGGCTCATTACCCATTGGCAAAAGTAGTTAAAAAATCTTATTTCTTGGACCACCGTTACAGCAGCCTAATATTGTACATGTTGTAAGCATTACGGGTACATTTACAATCGTTTATGTAGAACATACAAGAACAAACCTTACACAAACTAGAAGTTGTACCATGCCGTGCACACATAACATCATGTGGAAACAGATGTATATAAACCAATGCTATAGATGTAGGATAATTTTGATAAAAATGACAAAAGATAACAATTTTATTTACACACTGCACTTATATCAAATAGTGATAGCAATAACGCAGATAACTAAAAATTATTTCCAAATTTCTTGTCTACAGCAATGATAAAATCAACTAATAGAAGATCACATCAATTTTGGGTAAAGATTTAATCTTGTATAAAGCCTGCATATATGAGATGATAGTATCACAAACGATGTACACAGTACTAGTATAGGCAATCTAACTAAAAGCCATAGATACAGAAAATTATCTATTTATTACACTGGAATTACCATTAGTTAATTTTTACACCATATTTAAATTAATAAACAATAGGGTGTCTAGAGAATAATTTTATCAGAAATACATCAGATTTTAATTAAACAGTACGCAGTCAATCAAGGCTGGATTAATGTTGGTCCAGCGTCGCAGACGGTGGTCCAACATTAATCTAACTTTGGGTTAACATGGCGTATTTGTAGGGATAGCACCCACAAATCTTGTTAAATAGTTGTGAATACAACTGTAATCATATAATCATTTAGTAACTACCACCCTTGTTAATTTGTGATCAACTACACAACTTCTAATTATGACCAATTGGCCGAAAAATTCAATTTGGATAAAGAGCTATCGAAAATATATAGGACACCTTTATTACTTGGAACAACTGTATGAATTTCTAAGAAACAAAAAATCAATGCAAGTAAATACACAGATAAATATATGCTAATGCAGAAGAATTTAATAAAGAGTACACATACCATGACAATATGTCCCATAATATAAGTAACAAGACGAATTTGAAGGTCAAATAATTAGGAACATCTATTGTTTCGCAGGTTGAAAAATCATAGTTAGTACTGGTATGTTCTCAATTTGGGTGATCAATGTTCACAGACAAATTATACACATCTTGCTTGCTTATTTCCTCAGCATACTTGGAAAAAAATACAATTTTAGTAGCTCCTAACTTAGTAATAACTGCTATTTAAGATTTCGCAGTAAAATGGGATTCTGATATGAAAAATCATAGCTAATGATTTTCAATGAAAATGGAGAAAAAATACCTTTTTTGAAATTGATTCAGAAGTGAATTGTTGGTTAATATTTGTTGTCCGTTTAAAGCTTGCCAGGTATGAAAAATACACTTTTTCTTAACAAAACTGACAAATGCAAACAATGCATTAATTCATTCACTGACTATCTACCACAGGATAATTCCGATATTGTATAAATTTTAAGGGTGTCAAAATTGGTAGTCACAAAACTTCAATGTATAAATTTATTGCCCGTACTGACAGGTGTTTCGATAACATCTACAATCAATGGAACAGTCCAGCAAACAAGGAACTTCAATCCAATGTATATTAACCCTTGTGCTGCTGAAACCGTATATACACAGTTTCAGTCATGTTTTAGACCAATAAAAATATCACCTTATTTGATAAAATAGTTTTCGGTAGATCATTAGTTAATCCCATAATTCAATATTGGAGATGTTTATTTTTCGTAAATATAAATATTTTTCGATATTTGAAGCTGGAAATTGCGTTAGCAATTCAAGCTTCGAATGAATAGAAAATAGAAACAAACTCAGCAGCACAAGGGTTAATATTGAATCACCATTGAACCAACATTTGACCAACGTCTCCTGTATACATGCAACGTCCACTGGAAGCTTAACCCTTAAAGTGAAAGAATTTCATATTTTACACACGTTTTGCCACAGCAACTACAATTTCAAAGGGATGAAAATTACATACATATCACTGCATCATACAATTCAAATGTTTAAACATATTGCAGTCTCACAAACTTAATGCTAATTTCTCATTCATTTTTTCTTGTTTCAAGGATAAATAAAAGGCTGAAAATGTTGATTAACATCTTTGTTCATCATGGTAGATGGGACACTTTCGCTGAGAAGGGATGATATGGGTTTTGTAGTATATATGTTTATGCATAGCCAACAGAATGTACTGCAGCATGTACTGTACTGTGTAATCAGCTGTTGAAAGCAAAACAAAATTATTTAATTTCATGTTGCCTATACACATGTTTTTATATCCAAATATAAAATGATGTTCAACAAAAATGGCAAATAGGACAGTATTATTTCGCTAACCTGCCTTCAAAATTAAAATGCGACAAATTATTCACATTTACGGTTTTGTTTGCCTCATGAAAAATCGGTTTGAATCATCTTAACAGATTCAAAAAACAAAATATATTTGGAGCTCTCACCATATAAATTAAATAGTAACACTATACTTCTGAAGAATTGAAAGTGGCTTTCATTAATGCCAATGCATTTAAATAAATAACTTTAATTTGTTTTCCTTCATACTAAAATGTTATTAGTGTCATTATAATGGGGAGGTAATATCAGAGTATAAAGCAGTATTTAAACAAAACTAAATAATGAAGTAACCATACTATTTAAATCGTTTGTAGTATATGATTGAAATACCGAAATATATTCCACAGTTAATTACATATCATGGCAGACAAAATTCACTTGAATGGTTTTGGATTAATTTAACTAAAACATTAAAAATTGTTTGTATTCAAGCATGATGTAATGAGAAAATTAAATGTTTTGTTTGTTTCAATTCAATATACAAAACACAATCAATATTATTTACTAAATTCATATAATTGCATACCTTCTGGTAAATCAAAATGAATAATATTGTTCTAGATTGTTTAATTACTTAATAGATATTACTTTACTTAATAGTATTAATAATCAGTTAAGTTTATATGTATTAATTTAAAGATATAATTGAAATGAAGAAATCAGTCAAATTTTGAATATTGCTTTTACACTAAAATTAAATTTGGGGAGCTACGCCTTGATATGAATGTAGCATAATTAAAGTTGTATTATAGTGAAGATTACAATTATTACGTCTTCAATGGGAATCAAGGTTACACGACTTTGTACACCAATAAAACTGTTACCAAAAAGTAATTTTCTAACATTTTACGCTACTTGATATTAATTGCAGATGTATACATCAAAGAAATTATAGTAAAGGAGGATAAAGCTTTCCAAATATTCATCACAAATAGCTAAGGCTTTGCTCAGGAAATGGTCGATGTCTTTGCTGTGAGTAGCTTCAGACTGGCAACTGTTTTTTATGTTTAAACTTTTCTGTCCTAGTGCATAAGAGCCACAACATTAATAGGTGTGAAACATAGGTCTTGCCTTGCACAGCTACAAATACGACACCGTCCAGGTAGCAAGCAAACAGTTTAAGACACTGTTGTACTGTTGGTGCAGTCAAACATATAATTTCCGTTTGCAAGAATAGCAGTAATTGCAAAGTTATTTTAGTTTCCAAAGGTGCAAGTTCAACAATTGAAGCTTCAATTACTGTATTAATTGAAAAATTCAAATACACATGAAAATATCCAACAAATGCCTCATAGACAAGGCGCACACTAAATTTGTTGGAGTCCATTGTAGTCAATATACATCCTAAGTGCAAACAGTAATATGTGATTTGTGAATAATCAAGTTTCCATGCTACAAAATAACATCCGAGGACGAAGAAAATTCCTTATACATTCCATTTCATCCATTCACCAATACTAAACACTAATTATGTCGGCTTGCCCGTTGGTTCTGAAACAAACAAAAAATATTTAAATATTCAAGCATGTAGAAACAAATCTGGTTAAATATATTACAAATCTGGTGTAAATTAATTACACAAAACCAACCTACATTTGTAAGGGGCAATTATGTTCACACAAAAATAATGTTGGCCAAATTAAATAACAATTTACATTAAAGTAATTTGATGGACAATTAACATGATTAAATGTCATTAAGTTTACTGTATTACAAAACAGCAGATAAATAATAAAAATTGAAAACATGTAGTTTTAGGTAGCTGGGTGTGCTGAAACAAAGATTTGCATATTTTCAGAGATAAAAAATGCAGAGGTAATAGAAAATAAGATACTCAATAATCATTTCATTATCAATACAAATGATATACATGTACTATATATCAAATAGACAATAAGTCAATATGTATCTTATAATATTAGGTAAAACAACTACATGTATGTGGATCCTAAGCGTTAGATGATGTTAGATAATGAATTATAAATATCTAGTAGAATAGACAGGGGGCAACATTGGTACTGGTTCGCTGGCCCGACAGATGTTTTTAGCAAGGCCAAGGGCCAGATTTATTTTACTATGTAGGTCTCAAAGACGGATCTTTAATAAAGAAATTAGGCTACTGAAAAAAATTAAAGGCAGGAAAAATGGATTCAGAGCCAGTATTATTTAAAATCCACTGTATTTCCAACACCTGAATGTCAATGCCTGACTAGATGACATAAAATCAATACTAAAGTCAATACTAAATACATTCATTACAGTGCCATTACTGGAATTTACCCTTGCTCCTGAAATACCACCTTGACATAGAGAATGAATAAAAAATCTCGGTAAATTGTTTAACAAATTAGTGAAATTACTTAAATCAAAATGTGATTTTAACAAATTTATTGGTCATTCCAAATTTATTGCTCATTCCTTTTTTGCACGATCAGCACTAATTCTTAACCCTTAAAGCCTTCAATTAAATGACCTAAATTTTCACCCACTTGAAGTTGTGTCTCGCCACCGCAACGCACAACTTCAAGTGGGCGAAAAATACTCATATTTGTAATAATTTGTGACCAAACATTTGCAAATCTTCATGTTTAAACACACATTTTATTCCCAATAGCTGTAATTTAACCTGCTAGCAAAACTGATTAAAAACTAGCGCAACACATCGCTATAATTTTCACATCCCTGTGATATATCTTACACCACCAGTATGTCATCTCACCTGGGGAGCAGGAGCCTGCTGCTGTTGTTGTTGTTGTTGTTGTTGCTGTGGTTGTTGTTGTTGTTGAGGTGGTGGCGTACCTGGCTCATCTTCAGGTTTTTTGTCATCCTCCTCCTCTTGACGTTTCTCATAATGGATAAAGTCATCAAAGATAGACGTGTTGTGGCGGTACTGATGGATAACACGCAACATTTGACGTCCCTTCTCTGGGGGCACTTCCTGGGTGTCCCTGGAATTGGTAACAGGCTTATTTTCATTATTTTCCAGCCTGATATGGCGTAACTGGCTATTGGGAACGTCCTTCACGTAGATCCATTTCACTTCAAACTGACCTTTCCACTTGTCTTGTGCCCACACACTGGAAGATGAGCCATAGTCCAGAGGTGACATCATTTGGGCCATGCCACAGAAGTGACCACTACCATTGACACTGAAGAACAAGTACACACCACCTTTTCCTTCCCTTTCCCTGTAAGCAAAGTCCAAGCGCTTGTTTCCATGCTCCGTACTGCACCAGATGCTGTATTTAATTGACCGGTGAATATCGTCCTCAGAGTAGCTCTTGATCACAAAGAAGCGGGCCCCTTTTGGGTTAAGGTTGAAATCTTTAGGATTGTATTGGTTAGCAGAGCGTAGTTTGTCAAGGACAGGATGGTCCGGGTCAATTTCTGCAGCAGTTGTTGGATTACTAGCATTTGCACTGTTTAGTGATGATCCACCAGTAGAAGGTCCTGCACTATAAGCTCCGGATCCACCTCCACGTCCTCGTGGTGGATTCCAAGCCTGCCTAGACTGCTGTCCACCCTGCTTGGCACCGTTCTTACCTTCCCATGTACCAATGTCCATGTTGCCGTGTTTTCCTGGCGGGACCGGTGCACGGGGAATAGATTTTGGTTGTAGCTTAGGTGGTTGAGGACGAGCAGGCTGGCTAGCTATAGACGCCCATGTCATTTTCTTAGGAGCTTGTGACCCTGATGGTGGAGCAGAGTTACTTACGGAACCCGATTGATTCTGACTCACATCCTTACTAGCGTTCTCCTGCTTATCACTGATGCTGACACCCTTTAGACCCTGCTCCACTGCTTTAACACCAGCGTCTCTCTCCATCTCACCATTCATATTAGCATACTCCTCGGCACTGCCCATACCGTAGTAGCTGTTCATGTAACTGCGATCATCAGGTTTACGTCCTTGTGTTGACCCTGGTGTGGCCCCCCAAGCACTGTAGTCCCCACCATGAAATCCCCATCCAAAGCCTGCTTGGCTGTAATCAAAGCTAAACATGCCATTGCTGGACATGTAATCATTGTTCATTTGTCCATAACCACTAACATAAGACATAGGGTCCCCATTTGACCAAGCGCCCTCACCTATGGCACCTTGGTTCATATTAGGATTGGGAAAGGACATATATGGCGCATAGTAATTTGTCATGTAAGGGTCCGAAACATTAGGACTACCCATTGTTGCAGAGTTATATCCTTGTTGCTGAGTACAGGGCACAAATAAACATACAGCACAGTGGATTTCCGAATTGTGTCGTATTCATCCCGATGAAGTGAGTGTCACACAATATGCAAAAAAAAGGAAAAAGAACAGCATGAATACAAATTTCAAAGCAATAGTTTTAAAGTACATGTTACTGTGCCATAAACACTAAATTAAAATTTCTAAACACTTATCTTACCACTGTAAACCTTGTACTCTTTAGCCTGAAAATTATTTAAAAATTAGAATACTGCATCATTATTTTCAAATTCTCCAGCTCAACCCGAAAAAAAATGTTGTCGCCAGGTGGCGGCCATTTTTATTATCGGTGAAGAGCTGAAAATATAATCAGGTCATGCCCATACTCATGGGTAACTTCACGTAAAAAATTGGAGAGATCCAATAATTATTTTTCAAGTTAGTGCGTTAACAAGGAATTTTCAAATTAAAAACTCAAGATGGCTGCCAAAGCCTTGTTTTCGGTCTCACACGAAAACAGAATGCCAACAGACTGGCAGACCCCGAGAACCTGTATATACCAGGTATCAAGGGAATTCTGAAAAAAAAATTAGGACGAAAAAAAGGGGCGACCATTTGATCAGTGGAAAGCTGAAAATCTAATCAGGTTTTCTTCATACTCATGGGTAACTTCAGGTAAAAAATTGGAAGATCCAATAATTATTTTTTCAAGTTATCGCGTTAGCTAGAATTTTTTTAATCTTTGACCTTTGAAATTACCTTGGGTTAAAAAAATTGCTAGAAGGGGTGAAATATTTGTATGAAATAGGAATTCATCTGTTGCACTATGTTGGTGTAGTAGCCAACAGGCTGCATGCGGCGGCGGCGCACGCTGGGACGACAATACCCGGGCCGAGGGGTAGAAACTAAACAGTTGGTTAGAGACTGCAAAACCCCGTCAAAATTATTGATCTTAATCCGGATCCTGATCGTAATCCTCATCATTCCCACAATTTAATGGATTGGTCCTTGGCCAGAGACACACCTCTGATATAAGTTTCATGCATAATCTGGATCTGGATCACAATCCAGATCATCCCCAAAATCAAACCGGTTGTTCCTTAGCCTGCGACACACCTCCTCGTGAAAGCAATTTATAGTCAGTCTCAGGGAACGAAATAAGGGCCTTCCGGGCGTCTGAGACAACATCTTTTTTGCAGCCGGACAACCCAATATCATTAACCCTTAAAGCGCTGAAATATTTTGTACAAACCATAGAGACCAAAGGGATTTTTCAATTGGAAATAATCACAAATGTCTTGGCTCTTTCCCCTTCATTTAAATACCTATGTTATGGGTCTACCACCATTAGAAATGTTTTTACCGAGTACAAATAACAACATGTCTGTGGTATAAATATTGACTCTTTTGATTCCATGTCCGCCCACCACTGCATAATTTCTGGGCACAACCCTGATTTTTGTATTCCTTCTGTTTAAATTTTGTGGGAAAAACCTGCAATAAATTGAAATTATAAAAAAATACTAAAATACTATTTTCTAACATGAAAAAAGATTTTTTAAATTTGTCTTTTTAATTTTTTATTTCCCTGACACCTGGTCTGAAATCTGCTAAAAATTATTTGAAAATTACCAAGTAATCTTTCTATTTATTTTTATCTTGGTCTCCTGCTAACCTCTCACAAAAAAACTGTAAACCACATAATAAAAATAAGCGTATTATGGTTGATATTCTGTTATTTTGAATTTCATCAAGTTGGAATTTTTCAGAAAATATCTGTACCTCAAACTGCACATTTTGTTCTATAGCAATGATCTAGCTATGCGACACAGTTTGACAGATAGACAGCAAAAATTTGAGCTATTTTGGCAGAAAGATATCTATAGGTCAAAATCCGAGGTCATAACCCCCAAAAGGCACATCTACATCACGCTTAAACAGTGTTGGCGGTAGGATGAAAAATGTCTTAGTCACTGTGGCTAAAACCTCTGAAAAGTTTCAGCCACATTTTCTTTCTTGTAGCCACAATGAAATTATGTACCCAGTATCCAAAATATTGGTGATATTGGTCTAGTAGGCCTATTGATTTTGCATCTTACCACAGAAAGATAACTACTTAAGTTAAATCAGTTCATGCTTTAGTCTTCATTTAGCGAATAAATAACCACACATTTATTTTATGAAGAACTTCCCCAAGTGGTAGGCAAGGATGTCATGACTGCAGCAGCAGTGTTGAGTCAGTTTTTTTACAGTGACCATATGAGCCTGTGTTAAACGTTCCCTGTTCTTGACAAATAATCACTTTAATTGATGACTTCACATTCGAGTATCAGGCAAAGGGTATGTACTGAGCGGCCGACCAGACTGATCACTTAGTTTTGTACAAAAAGGAGTTTTGTCCCAGCGAGGTGTTACCTCTTAATGAATTTGATTGATTGCTTATCCATGAATGTTCTACCACAAGTTCTTTCGTCTGTTGAGGCTAATAGGTTGACCAGTGACACAGTGTCAGTGACAGGTAAAACGATTAATCCATTGCAATGGCCCGATGGTAATAAAATGTAAAACACAAATTATTGAATGCAGCTACAAAATAACTCATAACACAAAGGTTGTGATACAGTGACATTATAAAGATCACATGATCAGTGTGTATAAAACAACATTATATTATCAAGTGGACAGATCACAGGAATAGGCCTACGCCGTGGTCGTCCGCCATTTTGTTTTTTGTTTAGAATGTAAACAAACATAGTTTGTGTTGAATATAGTTTATAATATAGGCTATTATTGTTATATTGAGCAGAATAGAAATAAAATGGCTACCAGTCGGTCATTTTGGATTTGATATAGATTTGCAAAATTTGTTATGGGTTGTCCTTGTGTAACACACGATCCTTATTAATTAAAACAAGACTACATAAGTCCAGGAGCTCCCGCTCCGAATTAGATTTTGATTTAAGCAATTTTGTGTAGGGTTATTAATGTAGTCCTAGGCTAGGTCAAAAATCAAGACGCAAGACAACTAGGTCTAAGAAGCCCAGTCTAAGAGTAAGATAAGAGATTGCAAACCTCCATTGAAATTAATGATCCTAATCAGTATCCCAGTAATGGTCTACCTATCTGGCACGGTTTACCCGATATCAGGCCAATCGAGGTAACTAATAGCTGATTCACGGTCATTTTGAATTCGATATAAACTAGATAAAAACTTAAGGTGCATCCTCCCCCGAAACCTCAAATTTTGTTTTATAGTAATGGACTAACATCTAACACAGTTTGCAAAATATTGGGCATGTGAAAGTAAATAATGGCAGATAGGCGGCCATTTTGAGTTTGATTAAGTCTAAATTTTTCAAGATGCATCCCCTCCTGAAATCTCACGTTTTGTTTTATAGTAATGGTCTAGCCATCCAGCACGGTTTATCAAATAACGGCCATGTGAAAGTGAATAATGGCCTAAAGGCAGCCATTTTAAATTTGATCAAGTCGAATTTTTTTTGGATGCATCCTGTCCTGAAATCTCACATTTTGTTTTATAGTAATGGTTTAGCTATCTAGCATGGTTTACCCAATATCAGGCCTGTCGAGGTGAATAATGGCCAATAGGCGGCCATTTTGAACTTGATCAAGTTGAAATTTTTTAAAATGCATCCTCTCTTGAAACCTTACAATTAGTTTTATAGTAATGGTGTAGCTATCTTGAGCGGTTTTCATGATATTCCGAAATATGAGGCCTGTCGAGGTGAATAATGGCCGCTAGGTGGCCATTTTGAATTTTATCGACTTGAAATGTTTTAAGATGCATCCTCTCTTGAAAGCTTACAATTTGTTTTATAGTAATGGTGCAGCTATCTTGAGCGGTTTTCATGATATTCCGCAAAATATTTCAGTCGGATTTACCGATGTTATAAATAATGTCAAAGTGCTGGGTCAACTTTAAGGTGAAGGTCCAAAAACCTGAAAAGGCACAACTAGGGACCTTAGAGAACATGTATGTGCAATATGACTGTAATCGGCCCAGTACTTTTCGAGATCTGCTCCGGAAACGAAGTGTGTGTCAAAACGTCTAAATAGGTCATAGTTCTGAACCAAAAGTAGCTCAAAGTTCATATACTCCAAAAGGCAAAACTAGATCCCCTAGAGGTGTTGTGTGTAAAATTTGAAGACAATCGGACAAGTACTTTCAGAGATATGCTCCGGAAACGAATTGTTCACGGACGGCCCAACGCCGTAACATCATCATTCTCTCCTCTGCGACCTTGCATATTGAATTACGAATAAAAATATTTTAACCTGTCTATTATCCACCTGGAAGTAACCCACATACCAAAAATTGTTATCCTAGCTTATTTTTTTGCAAAGTTATAGGCAAAAGAAAAGGTAAAAAACAGAATGGAGGCGAAATCCATAGCTCCCTCCGTCTCACCTACGGATCCGCTCCTGTACAACAATTGTTTATCAAGGAACTCAACGTTCTTTGACATCCTATAGAACTGGTAATATTCGCAAGGTTCTAATTTTCGTGAATTTCTTGAGGACAAATTCGTGAAAACTATTAAAATATAATATTAGCGCTACCACAAAAAATGAAAGTTCACAAATTCTAAACTTTGTGAAAAGTCCCAAAATCAGAAATTCACGAAAATTTAAACACAATAAAATTACAAAATTTACACTATATGTACATTATGTGTAGCATCATCATAATGTAAAATAGAAAGTTTAAAGTAAAGAAATACAAGGCAAGCTAAACATTTCATGGTTTACACTATAAATATCCATGCGCTCATGAAATGTACTTGTCTGAATCAAAACTATCTCATCAAAAAATGCATAGGATATGAGAAATACATAGATCTAATAACTCAAATTCATCTAGACCTATTATAACACCATTAAATTTAAAGTGGTATCTTTGTGAAAATGGTAAATATGAGTGCGGATATTTCCTTCATCACATTACCAATTTTAATCCACCAAAAGTGACTTGTCGATTCGGACAAGTCAATTATATACCGGTAATCAACTTGTCCGTAGGAAGATTTTACTTGCCCTGGACAAGCCTTAATGTCGAGCCATGTATATGAATAGTACACTGCTCCATCAATAAATCATTAACCATGTACATCATACAAAACGACCTGCACATGACAAATTCATAATTTAAGAGATGATTTACCGACTGTAATCAAAGTAACTCTTGCGTAGGAGATGGGGGTCAAAAAGCGTCCAAAAAAATCGTTAATTAGTTGAAGTGACAAAAAATAAAATAAAAAATATAATAAAATAAATGTCCCACCTACCCACTGGTTGAAATGACAACAAATCACAAACAAACTTATATATTTGTTTATGGCCTAACATGCGTTAACTCCAATATGACTGAATGCATTCACTCATTTAAGCCAGAGAGCAACTGAAACAGTCTGTGCAAATGGCTCCCTGGGAGCAGAACCATATAACTGGTTCAATCATTTTTAGGGTCAATGTTAAAGTCAGACAGCGACAGCGAATAATCAGATAAATTTAGTGGGAAATGTCTACTGGACATGACGGACCAGCAGCCATGAACGTATACTGGTCTGTGGCTATTCCTACTAATGATCGGACTAGTGGAGCAGTGGGAAGTTCTCTCCCTGATTTATAAGTTTCATGCAATAAATAAGTCAAGAAAATGTCAGTAAATAATGAGCTGAACATGAAAATAAATACAGTAGAACCTCGCTAAACCGGACCACCTAAGGGACTTAGCAAAAGTGGTCCCATTAGCGAGGTGGTCCCCTAGGCTAAGTGAAATTGTACATTATATTTTATAGTTATAACAGGCCCTATATATGAAGACCATTTGCATTCTCCAAGTAAAGTATGTGTACTATTAACTATGTGTATTTATTGACGAGATAAAACAAATACAAAACAAACACATACAATAAGAAAATTATTTATCCCATTGGCACTAAAAAGAATTGATGAAATTAAATAAAACATTTATTTCACATAAAAAAATAGCCATCAATTGATGGCAGGACCCCTCAGCCGTAGGCTCTGTCCATCAATATCAAGAAATAATGAGAAAAAAATGACCCCCACTACCACCATGTCATTTTTTTTCTAAATGGATGCGGCAGCCATTCTGTTTTTAATGGATTCATCCCAAAAGTTAATCAGATCAGCAGAAATACCTAAAGAACAACAACACCAAGTTTGAATGCAATACAAGCAACGGTTCATAAGTTATCGGGCCTACAAGCTTTTTAGGCGGCCATCTTTTTTTAATGGCTGCTGCAGCCATTTTTTTAATGGATTCATCCCTAAAGTTAATCAGATCATCAGAAATACCTAGAGAACAACCATACCAAATTTGAATGCAATCCAACCAACGGTTCATAAGTTATAGTGCCCACAAGATTTTTAGGCGGCCATCTTGGAAAATAGCCGCTTATGGCTTGGTGCCAAAAAAAAATATATGGGATGAATTGCCCAGGCACATAGGTCATGTCTGTAAAAAATAAACAAAATTCATAAGTTAACTTTTTAGTAAGAGCTGAATTTCTGAGCGCCCGTCCACCCACCTCTGGTGATCACTATACCACACAGCCTTAATGGCTGAGGGGTAAAAAATCATTCATTGAAGTTTGTGATCGGGAGCAGTTCATCACTTCACTAAGTGACGACATGTATGCAGTGTTAGCAGTGGTTACTGCTTTTCTTCTTACAATATCTGATCATAACAGTGGTTTTTATCCCTTTCTTATTTTCGCTGCATGTGCACAACGGTGGCCTAAAACCCCATTCAATCATTTCATAAAAGTGATTTTTATCACTTTCTTATTTTCGCTGCGTTTGCTTCAGAGCAAACAGTCACAATTAAAAGATTAACATTATAATAATAGTGAGGCATGTGGAAACAAATCTGGTTAAATACAGTGTTCAGCACAGACAAAAAATAGGTAGGGACATTTGTCTCACTACCCTGGAAAAAAAGGAGACATTTGACCTCTAAGTGCGTAATTGACGCCCAGTGTTCAGCACAGACAAGAAATAGGTGGGGACATTTGTCTCACTACCATGGAAAAAAAGGAGACATTTGACCTCCAAGTGCGTAATTGACGCGATATCGCGGCCTGTGCTGAACACTGTAAATATATTACAAATCTGGTGTAAATTTATTACACTAAACCAACCTACATTTGTAAGGAGCAATTATGTTCACACAAAAAAAATGTCTGCTAAAATAAATAACAATTTACATTAAAATCAAGTAATTTGATGGACAATTAACATGATTAAATGTCATTAGGTTTACTGTATTACAAAACAACAAATAAATATATAAATATTGAAAACATGTAGTTTTAGGTAGCTGGGTGTGCTGAAACAAAGATATTCTCAAAGATAAAAACAGCAGAGGTAATAAAAACTAGATTTGCCTGAGGGGCAAAGCTTGCGTCTCTACCCGCCCCATATAGTACATTTATTATAGAGAAATACAGTACTGTCACCTAATTTTTATGTAAACCACGTGAAAATGTGATGTCAGAATCACACCAAAATCTAATCAACATATGGCCAGGGTAAGTTGCTTCCTAATGGAACAAATCGATGAAGCAGACAAGCTCTTGAGAGTAACATGTGATTCGTTGGCCATCTTGAATTTTGTTGCGGCCACAAGGTCAAATTATTGACATAAAATGCGAAAAATGACAATAAATCTGCCATTTTTAATTTTTTTTCAGCCATTATTGAACTTGTCCGAGAACTGGTTATTAGTAACATGCATAACAGATTTGAAGATGATATAAGAAAAACTTTTCCAAGTTATCGCGCCCACAAGGTCAAATTATAGACGTAAAATGCAAAAAATTGCAATAAATCGGCCATTTTGAATTTTTTCAGCCATTATTGAACTTGTCCAAGAACTACTTATTAGTAACAGCCATAACAAATTTGAAGAGAATACGTGAAAAAAATTTCAAGTTATCACGCCCACAAGGTCAAATTATTGACGTAAAATGCGAAAAATTGCAATAAATCGGCCATTTTGAATTTTTTTCAGCCATTATTGAACTTGTCCAAGAACTACTTATTACTAACATGCATAACAAATTTGAAGAGGATACGTGGAAAACTTTTCAAGTTATCGCGCCCACAAGGTCAAATTATTGACGTAAAATGTGAAAAATTGCAATAAATCGGCCATTTTGAAATTTATTTCAGCCATTATTGAACTTGTCCAAAAACTACTTATTAATAACATGCATAACAAATTTGAAGAGGATACATGAAAAACTTTTAAGTTATCGCGCCCACAAGGTCAAATTATTGACGTAAAATGCGAAAACTCGCAATAAATCGGCCATTTAAAAAAAAAATTCAGCCATTATTGAAATTGTCCAAGAACTACTTATTAGTAACATGCATAACAAATTTGAAGAGGATACGTGGAAAACTTTTCAAGTTATTGCGCCCACAAGGTCAAATGATTGATGTAAAAGGTGAAAAATCGCAATAAGTCGGCCATTTAAAAAAAAATTCCGGCCATTATTGAGCTTTTTCGAGAACTGGTCATTAGTAACATGCATAACAAATTTGGGAAGGAAACATGAAAAACTTTCCAAGTTATCACGCCCACAAGTAAATGTTAACGCTGACGCCGACGTCGCCGAACTTCGATTGCAATAGCCCACCCACGTCAATGGTGTATACCCAGCAAACACACAATATGGGCCCAATGTTGCGCTAATGTTGGCCAACCATCCGAAGCGCGTATTTGATGGCTCATCTAAGTTTTATAGATCAAAGCATTAGCTAACACTGCGAACGGGTAAAAAACAGGATAAATCACAAGCGTAATTGCCGCTTCTATTTATTACAAATACGAATCAGTTTATTTGTTAGATCATGTATGTTATTATAAAATTATCAATTCATTGAAATACTGAGACTTGATAACTAGCATGAAAGTCAGTAAAAGTACAGATACAGAATTATAGTTACAGTTGGGTCTCTCAAATGCACAAAAAATTTTGAGCTCTAAGGGTCATATTCACGGCAAAGGGGACACTAGTGTTGAAACTTCAGATTAATCACACTAAGTATTTGCATCTAATTGTGATTGAATTTTCTAAAAATATTTACAAGAAGAACGTATATAATGCAGGGAGAATTTTGTTTGAAAATATTGATTAGTGATTTTCGTCTTCAAGCTCTTAATCCCACTTTATCCTTATCATTCAAGTATAAATATTTTGCTTTTTAATTTCAAATTTGATTAGCAAATGGCCAAAATTACATAGCTTTTTGCTACGCGATACTGGACAAAATTTTCCCTGCAATGCAGACTTTTACAAAGATACAGATTACAAAGATTGCCGTCATCAGCTTAACTTTATTAAACACTACCAAAAGTTTAAAAATTTACATGATGAAATAAGATGCTTTCTGCGCAATCAGATGGTTTACCGTTTCTGTGCAAGCAAGCGTAAAGGTGCGACGTCCAGTACACCATGTGGGGCCCATGGTAATTTTAATGCCACACCAAGACTGTCAGCTAAATATCACCATTGCTTATTGCCAATGGTGATATTCAGGCACTCACATGTAGAGGCGTGACGTTCACAGACTTTCAGGTGTGAATATGCTGTCTGTGATCCAAGGGGCTAGAAATTCGACCCTTGATGTCCCAGATGGTACGCTTAGCGAGGTTGAGACTGGTTTGGTGCCAAAAGAGTGGTCCGAGTCCCGAATAGCGAGGGTGGTCCGCTAAGGGTTAATACTTAAGCATTACATCAATGAGAAAAACTTTGGGACTGGACAAAAGTGGTCCGAGACGTGAGGTGATCTGCTAATCGAGGTGGTCCGAAACCGAGGTTATACTGTACATTAAAAACTATAAAAGGAGACAAAAAATCAGTGTATTGGGCTTCCCCATGGGCCTGAATCCTAAAAGTCCGGGATATATTTAAGAAAAGAACCAGGGAGAAAAGTTCAAATTTATCTTTGACGTGTACCAAGGTATCCCACCATCACTGGTGCTGGCCAACATTCATTTAATACTTGCCCACGGTGTACCTGATACAGAGGATGTAGGGCAGGCCTACTCAGCAAATTCCGGTTTATTGTAGCCCATTGCTGGTTTAATGCCGGTCAATTGTCCACGACGCTAGCACAACACTAATCTATCATTGGGTCTGTTGTATACTTTGCACAAACATGTGGCATTCAACCGATGCTGTTTCAATGTTGACACGCAATCTTTGACGCTGGCCCGTCATTGAAACGGCATTCGGTGATTGTACCGTCTTTTCTGATGGCTGCATTATGCTGGTGACGCTTCGACCCTTTAACCGCCGGTGCCGATTATATTCGTTTTGTAACATTATTATTAGCACATTGCAGTTTTTAAACATGTTGAAAATAAAACGTAGCACCAATCTGTAAGATTTGAAAATAGTTGACCTCCACTTCGTCAAATCTGAATAATTTTTACTCACTTGAAGTTGTGTATCGCGTCAGAGAGACACAACTTCCAGTGGGTGAAAAATCAAATTGAAGAATAACGAATTCAGCGGTTAAAGGGTTACCATCCCGGCACCAGAAACACCGAAGGGACGATACATCTGCGACGCTGGGCCAACATTATTCCAACCAAAACCCTTTTAAACTGAAGCTTCTAACCAAAAACAAACTCAGGCAAAATTAACTTAAAGGGACTAAAATCATAAAAAAATTGGTGATTTTATTTTGGTTTCTTAATATGACCATATGATGTAAACATGTCCATAGACTAGAACTGGAAAAGTTTTTTAATTTTTCTGCTGCGCATTAACCAGTTATTGACGACCATTTCAAAAATTAGAAATACAGGAATTTCGTTTCTATATCTAGTCTAACTGGTGAATGCACAGCAAAAAATTTTTAAAACTTTTGCAGTTCTAGTTGATGTACATGATATGGTCATATTAAGAAGCCAAAATAAAATCACCGATTTTTTGATAATCTAAGCCTGTGCCAGTCCCTTTAATAGGATTACGGCCCTAATTAATGAAGAAGAAATAATGAAATATAGTACAAGAAAGAACCACAAATGGGTTTACAGCAAAAAAATTATGGCGCTGTCGAAACTGGATATAAGTCAGATGATAAAGGGAAGCTCAAAGTGGAAAGTTCTGTAAACTGGGAAATATTGTGATTGTTTGTGACTGTTGCGTGTCATGCAGAATCACCATAGATAAAACACAGGGACATGAGTGAAAACTATGGGTCAACGGTATTTGAATTAATGTGTAAATATTGCGAAAATATGTTTTGTGTTCATATTCATGATTAGACTACCAATCCGGCCCTAATGGTTACGTTTATGGCCTTCCAACCATGACACAGATATTAGATGAGCGCGCAGCTTGATGCGCATGATGTGTTTGTTCACTTCCAACTAAGTTGTGTCTGCTTAGAATTGCTTGGACTGACTGCCAAGATGGCGTGTCTATCGCTCTTTTTCAGAACATTGTATTCGATCTTGCTGGGTTTTTCCATTTTATTTTTTTTCCTTTTTTTTAATGGTGTAGAGCACAGCGAATCCGTAAACCACATTATGATTTGAGAGTGGCCTTATAATAATAAATCAAATATATAAAAAAAATCACATTCTTAACATACAAAATTTTATTTAAATTAATTGAGCATTCATATTGGAATCTCCACGAAGTATTCACATACTAGTACCGGTATTACATATACATGTATATACTCAGCTCAATGCCTGAATATGGACTAATAGAACACTGTACTATACTGAAAGTCACATTAAAAGTGATTAACCAGGATCGCATGTTTTCGCTGATTTCTCGGTCAATTGTCAACCGATTTTCATGAAATTTTGTAACAATCATATTTCAACAGAATCCTAATATCCCTGAAAATTTCGTAAAATTATATATCGTATTTCAAAAGTTAGACCATTTGACATATATTAAATTGAAATTACGACGTTTCTCTATAAACCCATTAAACTAATTCTAGAATTTTATTACATGTCAAATGGTCTAACTTTTGAAATATTAAATATAATTTTGCGAAATTTTTACCGCTGTAGGATTTGAATAGAAAATGGCCTTTGCAAAATTTCAAAAAAATTGGTTCACAATTGACAGAGAAATCGCCGAAAATCATGCGATCCTTGTTAATTTGACGGCGAGTATAGTTAATATAGTTGAAAATTTTAAGTGGCTCAATGACAATTTAGGTTATTTGTGGTTGTTGAGCCTCTTCAAAAAAATGATATACAAACCTGTGGTGGTTGCCCTTGCAGATACGCATCAAACTCAGATTCTTTAGGTTGACCATTGGGAGCTGCAACAAAAGGTAAAAGTAATTTAGGTAAAATCCAACAAGTTATTAACCCTTTGCCTGCTAATCATGACAAAAATCGTTTTTAATCTGTTTTTTTAGCCAATTAAACCACTGTTATTGGGAATGTTCAAACATCAATATTTTTAAAAGGTTCAAATTAATCAAATATGGTTAATTTTCAACCACTTGGGGTTGTGGATCGCAGTAGCGAGACACAACCTCAAGTAGCTGGAAATTTAAATAAATTAACTTAGTAGGATAAGGGTTAATTATAGACCGTGGCAGTTTTTCCTTTTTCTAAGTCAATAAAAAGTTTATTCAGGCCTTCAGATTTAGCGTGCGCTATCGCGCACGCGCACCATAACTCACGCAAAGGAGAGGTCAGGCGAGTGAAATACAGCGCACCTCACGTCGTCGGGCCTAAAAAAAATATTGTTTGTTTCTGATTTCTGACAGACCCTATCAAAACATACGCTATTCAAACTTATTTTATTGATTTCCTAAAGTAAAATATTGCTTAATTCCGACCGATCCTATCAAAACATATGTGACCTAAACTTATTTTATAGCTTTACTTCGGGCATAGGCGATGTTTAATAGATTTATCTTTAACAAGCTCCAGCGATCCGACTGCATGTCTGTTTGATATAGCTAGCCCTGGAAGCTGGCTGCCTGACCAGGCGCTCTAACCAAAGATCGTGGATACTAAATTATTTGCTCTGACCTCCCAAATACATTTTATAGGCCCATTCGAGTGGCTGTTCCCGTTGTCGATACTTTTGTGTCAATTGGTCAAACAATTTTTTTAGTTAAAAAAAATCAATCTGAATGATGGATGAAAATGGGACCTATTAATGACGATTGCCCGTGTCATAGCAAAACAACGCAAAAGCATCAATGGCGCAAACAGCCATTCGATTGTCCTGTGCTTAGAAGTCCCATTGATGCGCATGTGCGGCGGATGTGCATTGCACGCATGCGCGCGTGCTATTGTTTACATCTGACTGCTTGTGGTGTAAGCTACATACATGTGTGAACATTGGTTATTTTTAGAACGACGTATTCTCAGCAAACACGAGGCGCTGACGGTGCCCCATGGTGATTTGATGCTGGTCCAGACTCGCAAACGGCGGACCAACATTAATCCACCATCGGATTAAAGGCTCATGTTTATTTGATTGTATCGTTCCGCAGCACAAATTTTGACTTTGAAATTATAAGCCAACAGTCCTCCAATTGGAGTATCAGGCCAGGGCGAAACATTTATCTGTGCATAACCCATCCTGCCATTGGCAGGTGTAGTTCCCACTATATTACCAGGTGTAGTGGGAAATATGCCTATGTTCTGGCCTTAGATGTTGTTTAAAACTGAAAATCCCTTTTTTAAATTTCATCAACTCGTTTGGCATTGTGGTTAATTGTGGTGAGTGATCACTCACCTCACCACTTTTAGGTGAGTTTTTTTTCACTCGCCACCGATTTTCAAATCTGAAGGCCTGTTTATTAAGCCTGTACTATTTTACGACCATCCAACATCAAGTTTGTCTGACTTGCAGGGCTCAATTCACCCGGTCGCTCGCAAAATTTTGCACTGAATTTAGTACTCAATATATTTAATAGACATTCATCTAAATTTCCGGAGGTGTGGTTTTAAAATTGCGGGTGTTTAGTAGCGTTCAGGGTAATATGCTCCTAAGTTATGTATTTTACAAGCCCATGCGCCCCTAAGAGTTGGCTACCTAAATTGAGCCCTGTGTTGAAAGTCATAACATCACGGAAAATATTTGTTCAGTACTGTGAAGTGAAAACTGAAAAGCTATGCAATTTTGCTCATTTGTGAATCAAATTATAATCTCATAAGCGAAAGATTTATACATCAATGATCAGGACTTAGATAGCTCATTTGATGATGGAGAATTGTTGAATATATATATGAAACCTTAATAGCTTTTCGTTGAATACTCAACAGTCAATGAATTGTATTCTCAAACACTAAATCATGAAATTTTGCCCAAACTATTTTCTAGTCCCTTAATTTACGGAGTGGTTATATCGGTACAGCATAGTTATAGTTGCAGTCAGTGGGATCCCGTCATTCCGTAAACGAGGCTGTCCATAGATTTACATCATAAAGAATCAATACTAGTAGGGTCAGGAAGAGTTAATTTTTTACCCCCCCCCCCCCGCCAGGGTTTCCGCTAGCACCAAAAGGGGATGATATTCCCCCTTGTTGGCAAAGAAAATAAAAATATAATCTATATTTTGCTGCTATTTCAGTTGAAATAGGCCATGTTGGGTCCCAAAAATTGAAAAAAAATCTGGGGTTTTTCCCGGGGGAAAGCCCCACCCATTTTGGACCCCCCCTCTTAAACATTCCCGGTGTAAACCTTGCCCCCCCCTCCGGGCGAGAATAAAGGTTTCTGGGCGATAAAATGTGATAACTAAATGACGGGGGACATACAGTAGAAACTCTTCCCGTATGGTCTACTCGTACCAGGTACAGGAAGTTACAATGGGATTCAATGGGGGCCTGTCATTTCGTAAATGAGGCTGCCCATAGTGGCATAGAGTTACATTATGAAGAATCATGTACGATTAGCCACTGCCTACTTTAAAAGTTAGACTATTTGACATGTCACACATCATTAACACCCTTCAAAGTCACAAATTACTGTTAAATCTTATAATTACATTACATCATGATATTGAACTTTGAATTAAAGAACCATTCATGATTATTTTTTGCTAACAATAGCAACATTGTCAGCAAAAATTAATGGTTCTTCAGTACAAGAACTCATTATAGTTTTAAACGTCTTTCTTTTAAGACGAGTCCGAGGCCCAGTGGGGAAGGCTCACGTCATTATCACTCAAAATTTCAATAAAAAATGAAAAAATCGCTTGACCTGAGAATTGACTGACTCCCTGAGGAATCAGTGACCAGGTGACTTTAGTCAATCACTGCAATCAGCCAGAAAGCTGGGTAAGTTTTCATTTTGGACAATCCCCCAACGTGAAATGAACTGTAGTGTAAGCCTTGTCGGATCTAGGCCTAGTCTAGTAATGGTCTCTAGATCTAGGCCTAGAAAAGGCTAGTTATTGATTGACAGCTGATTGAGTTGAGGCTTGACACGGCGGTCGTCACACTCCCGCACACGGCACAGCTTCAAATCGGAATTCAATATTTAGTAGCTTCTGGAAAATAACTGATTAAACATTTATATAATGCTCACCTTGATGCGATTGACCTTTAGTCCGTTGCTGCTGATTCATTTTATATGCAACAGAAGAGAAAAAACAAGACGGTTAATAAAATTGCAAATAATCTAACACGGTCAAAGAGTGCAAAATTCCAGCAACGTTGGCAACCAGCCGGACATCTTGATTGGAACAGGAAGCTCAGCCTACCTGATCAATACTTGCAGACATCACAATTTCTGTCCTTATTGCAATCACAAGAGACAGGAAACAGTCTTTAACTAAGTCTTTGGGGGTTTATTTAACGTAGCTGGCCAGAATATGTGAGATTGATCCAACACAAACACCTAAAATGCTCCACGAAATGACACAATATTTTGCGTAGATTCCTACAAACACAATGGCGGACCTCTGCATGTGCCCTAATCACGCGAGTTCTCGCGATCACGTGGATGTGACGTTTACAAACTGCAGGCAAATTTGGGAGGGGCACCTGTTGGTAAAATTCAAAATTACTAGACCACCAGTAGTAGTAGTACTTTTTGGGCCCTAGGCCTACAGGTCTATTTTAGGCCTAAATACATATAGTTTGAAAATACAAAAATGCATCTAAAAAAAGAAAGACATGTGGCGATAATTATTTTACACACGTAGGGGTCTATAGGGCCTACTTCATAGCCCTAGGCCCCTACCCACTTACGGCGTTATTGTCATAATGCACAGCGTTATTGCACAACGTTATAACACACATTACCCCAGCAATTTAAAGTTTGTCCACCTGTAGCCTAAGAAGGCCCTACCTGTAGGTAAGTATATTTTATGACAATAACCAATATTTTGTTGCATGAACCAATTATCTATTTCACTTGCTATCAGCGGAACTGTATGTGAAAAATAATTTTTTCAGTTTGTCTGTGGAGATAAATATTTATTTCACCTTCTTAGAAAAAATCCTGGGCCAATAACTTTTATTGCTCATATAGACTAGCTTATACAATTATTTATTTAAAAAAAATATTACAGTTAAATATTTCTTTACAACATGTCATTCATACAATTATGTATTTAACGAAAAATTAGTTTGAAAACATTTATTTCAAAATACCCCAGCCCCACCCTCCGGTAATTGAATGGTGAACCCCTTATGCAATAAGATGTTGCTTATTGTTATTGTGACGTCGTAAGATATTATATTTTATTCATCTGAGCCAAAGTCACTCTGCACAGTCACTCCAGTTTACGGAAATAGGGATCTATCTATAACCCAACAAACGCGACACATCTATCCGATGTTTGGGCCAACGTCGTAGACGATGGGCAAACATTAGTCGAACATTGCGTAGAGGTGTCGTGTTTGCTGGGAATAGAGGCCCTAATTACAGTTCTGTTATATCAGAGAGATATCTCCTATAGGAGAGAGTGAGGTGAGTTTGGTCCCTTTTTTAACGTCTAGGAATATATTATTTTTGGAATATATTACGGTAAAACACCAGTGACACCAATTGCTCACCGACATCAATAGCTCCTACTATTTAAAAAAAACTACCAAAAAAATGCTTCACCGACACTAACAGGTCTACTATTTAAAAAAAATGCTTCGAAAGATGCTTGTGGCAAACTACGTAGGCCTACATTCGATTATGAATAGGCATAGGCCTATGCCTACATTAGTTAACGCGCAGAGATTCGCATTTACCAACCAAAAACTTGCATCATTCATTCACCAGAATTTTATGAACTATAAATTATAGGTTGACCTTGGGCAAAAAGCGGCCATCTTCGATTTTTCATCCGGAATGCGATGTCTCAATTCGGACAACACCACGATGTTGCTGGGCATACCTGAAAACCCCATGATTGACACCGAAAACATGAATATAGGCCTACCTCTATTATGTCGAAAATTATATAAATTTATTTTTTAACATTCGGCAAAGGTCGGCCATCTTGGATTTTACCCAAAATGCAATATCATTTCTGACCACACCATTAAGTCAGGCATATTTGAAAACCTTGTAGTAGACACCAAAATCACGCACCTGCTCCTATTCTGTTGAAAATTATATTAATTTAATGTTTGACCTTGGCCAAATACTCGGGCCAAATGGCAGCCATCTTTGCTGTTTAACCCACAATGCAATGTCCAAAGTATTTTGTGGCCACATCACCAGGTCGGGCATATCTGAAACCCTGTTATAGACACAAATTAATCTGAATCTGCTATTCTGTTGAAAATTATATCAATTTATTGTTTTTTAATTCAAAAAATGTAAATGGTCTCTGGACCCCCTTATTTTCAATCTGGACCCCCTTTTCAAATTCTTGGGACTGCCCCTGATCTAGCTATCAATTTTAATTATTGAAAATTGAAAATAGAGCGCAAATTCTTGTAGTTATCACAGAAAATGTAATATCGGTCCGATTCAAACTTAACGCGAAAGTTATTCTTTTAATCGAAGGGTACCTAACTTTAAACTAATTTTCTGAAAAAACTGCCAAGTAGAATTTTGTAAGAAATGGATTTTTGGATTCAACACATGTTCTTACATTAGGAACAACCTTTGAACCTTTTGGCACTTCTACAGAAGTAAATTCGACTTAGGCTTATCTCCTGGACTAATTCGAAATTTGAATCCTGGCGGTCTGAAGCCGAGCACGCTAACTCTCGGAGGCTCCTCACAATACTTTCCGACTTTCCAAGGAAGCAGCTTTAATAACCACTGCACCAGGGCCCCCAGCCGGCTTGGTGGCATTGGGCATACGGTACTAGTATCTATAGGTTCATCAAGAGGTTCAAACTAGAGTTGGTGCTTGTCGGCTGACACACTGTGTATGAATGCGATTTCCAACAGAATATTTTTGTTCAGTGGCAGATCCAGGATTTGAAGAAAGGGGGTGGGCGCCCAGGGTTTTGGGGGCTTGCCCCCAAGATTTTTTGGGTTAATTTTAGCCAGTTTGGGGGACTTTTTAAAGTATTTGCCGAGAATAAGGGGGGGGGGGCAACTGCTGCGCCCCCCACCTGGATCCGCCACTGTTGTTTACGCGTTGTGCCTATTTTCAGCCATATCCACCAGCTTATGAGGTAATGTATTGTGCTTTTTAAAGATGTGTCATCGATGTAACGTGTTTTTACATCTAACCGTGTCGGCGAATATGGTAAAATGGTGCAAAATAATAGTTGGGGTGAAAAATACAGTGTTTGCAAAATATCACAAGGGAAGTGGATAAAAGAGGCTAAATGATGTTAAACGATTCGCCGTGAACGATACCCTATGATTTTTCTTTAGCTGTCAACAAGGTGGGTGGGATATGATCAAGGAAGTCCATAGATATCAGATTCTGACGTCTACAGCCGATCCCTGCATGGATATTATTGAAAATATTTTTTATAAGGGCCGTAAACCCATAACGTAGGTATTCAAATGAAGCAGAACGAGCTAACTAAGACATTTGTGGTGATTTCAAATGGAAAAAAAACACCTTTGGTCTCCATGGTTTAAATATATACATTTTGGCGCTACACGGGTTATTTAAGCCTGTCCACCAACGTGTGAGGTAATGTATTATGCTTTTTAGTATATGTGCCAACGATGTGTTACATTTAACCGTGTCCATGAACACAATACAAATGACACAAAGTAATAATTGGGTGAACAATAGGGTTATAGTTTTTGCAAAATATCACAAGAGGAGGAGATAAAATACGCTAAAGCGATGGGCACACGACGCTATTACGACGTTGAATCAACGTCAATGACGTTGATTTAACGTCGCAACAACGTCGTGTGCCCAGTGGGCTATGACTATGTTTAGCTGTGAAGAAGGTGATGGGTGGGATATGATCAAATTAATGATGTTTAATATTATGTTTATTGATTATAGTGATATGCATTACATAGGCCTAATTCCCAGTCAAAAATCACTTTGGTTACATCCAATACAATAATGTCTTGGCTAGAGTGCGACACAGTAAATCCCATTACTAGTTTATATCAAGTATCTGTTGCAGCACCAGGACTGGCAAATGAACTTCCCTTAGAAATTCGCTTTACGGAAACAAAATATTTTTCCCGAGATAGTTGATTTATAATAAGCTCACTCCCGAATCTTTGTGGTGAAACAGATGATACCCTACATGGTGTCCTGACACGTGGAACATAATTCAGATCCTGATCGATAGAACAAAGTCTCCATGTGATAAACTATTCTGTGGTCCAAAGCGAAAATACAATAACTGCTTACTAAAAATGTAAGCAGTTACTGCCTTTTGGCTTTGCATAGCAGTATTATTATCTATATACCAGCAAATACGAGAAGTTGACCCAACTTTGGTTTACTGTAGGCCCACCGTCCACTACGTTGGCCCAACGATAAACCAACGTTGGATCAAAGTCTCATGTTTGCTGGGATTTGACACTAGTGTGACCTGCTTGCACACGTCTGAGACTGTGAGGCTGTTATCGGGTCAAACTTATTGTCTAATAGCAATAACACATGTATTTCTGATAACACCAATAGAGCAAAGGCATAAAGAGAGTGGGTGAATGTTCATAGTGAGACTATAAGACTACCGGTGGAAAAAGGGGGGATATTCGTGCTGTAGATAACCCCAAACCCCACAACCGGTAGTCAGAACATCTTAAAATAATTTGTAAAACTATACATTACGCCAAGAGATTTATATTGTCCAGCCTGATATATTTTATTATTGCCAGAGTAAAAGTTACCCGAAGTTACCACCATCATGCTGATTCGTAGAGCTCATAAAAGTCTATATAACTTTTGATTTGTAACGATATGCCATAAAGAAACATTTGTCTACCATTTACAAGGAAGTTAATTGTTTTTGTATCCTTAGGCAGATCCAGAATAAGATTCACAAGGTTAGTTATCAGCAAATTACAAATACATGTACCTTACAAAGACATGTATTCCGTGAAACGCACTGACGTCACCGGTAACCCCTTTGAATGGTTATTCGGTGAAAAAATGTTATAAGCCCCCTCCTTTATACTTCATTGTATTAGATTGCTAGGTGAAAACATTGCAGTTCAAGGCTATTGAGTTTCACAGATTATCATTTTACAAAAGTTATCTTTGTGAAATGATTTCAAAATATTTTGAAAAAATATATATAAATAGTTTGGGATTAAGCAAAATGGACAAGGCTCCAAGTCTGTTTTAATGATAATATTTTACACAGGCGACTTCGATGCTGTGATTTAGGCACATTCTAATAGTTCAAACGTGGTAAGGTCTTGTTGAACAAATAAAATTAAATCTGACGTTATGAACCATCTAATGTTGTTTATAATTTGGATAAACAAGATACACAATTATGATACATATATCTGTGTGTCAGGTCAGACTGTCCACAGCTTTGATAATGCACCGCATTGTTAAATATTTCATTTTTATTTATTATAAACACATTTATATTTAGGTTTACTATAGTTTAAAGCAGCTGGGTCGTTATGCTTCACTGAACCATAATATTTACATTGTGGCAGACCCCACTTCTGAGGTTGTTGACAATGTTGAGAAATGCGCATGCGGGCCATCGCATTGTGCGCCCACAATGTTTACTCAGCGAATCTACTTTAACTGCTGTAGCAATAAAAAAACATACCGAATATTTAAAACATATTTGTCAAAATCTGTACAAAGTTCTACGCACAACACTAGAATTTACCACCCATAAACTCTTTTTTAAGCCTGAATTTACCATTGTCATCTACATCCACTACAAGCCACGAATTGTAGTGGATGAAGATGATTTGAAGTGGTTGAAAAAAATGAAAATTGCCATGTATTGGTGAACCAGTTTCATGGAAATTTTCATTCTAAAACCCCTATAGTTGTAGGAAAATTAAGGCTATTTTCAGTGATTTAAAATGATGCTTTAATGCATCGTGAGGGCTTGCAGGGCGGCGGGCCGGGGGGGGGGGGGGGGGGCTGGTGAAGTGGTTATAGGTGACAACCTCCCAGCAGACACGAGAAGTTGAGCCAATGCTGGTTTCATGTTGGGCCAGCGTCACAGACGGTGGGCCAACATTAAACCAACGTTTGCTCAACGTCCCGTGTCTACTGGGCTGTTGCGTAGGAGCTCGCGGGTTCTTCCCGCTCTGGTATTCAGGGTTCATAGACACAAACTGTTTTTTCTCCGATCACTCATTGTTGAGAGCCTCGGGGATCGAAAGGTAGCGTGCCCGACCTCAGACAGCGATGGTTAGAATTGTGAATTCTGCGTCTAGAGAGCAGCGCCGTCATCTGATTCATAGCACCGGCTTGTAAAAACTCGGAACTGGGTGGGTTGGTCAAGCGCCAACTCGGATTTTTTTGTGTGTTTTTTTTGTACATGCTGGGTGGGTGCTGTCTGGAAATCCAATTTTTTGAAGGATTTTGATTTTTTTTTAACTTGACAAGACCCCTTAGTATTTTAAGGGCTAATCACTCATTGAAATGGGTTTTTGCACCTAAATACAATACCAGTAGTTGAGTGAAAGTACAAAAGACGACCCATGATCACCACATATTGGTTCATCAAGATCTATGTATACATGTACTATAAATGGTTCATTTCTTGGATCAGGGGGGGGGGGGGTATAGGGGACATTTGCATTGAAAATAAGAAGGTCGCTTTACTGGAAATTTTCAGGATAAAAATTAATAGATTGATTACAATAAAAGTTTTCAATATGAATTCAGCATAATCCTGACTGATTCTGATAACTAAGCTAAGTAAATGAAATGAAATGAATGGGGTTTTAGGCCACCTTTGTGCACATATAGGCTAAACTGGGCCAGGAGAACCTCCTGAGGGTGGTGAGATAAACGAGATGACACTGCCCTCCAGACACAGGATTCGAATTCGAGCCTTGACGGTCTGAGGCCGAGCATGTTACCTCTCGGTCACGGAACCCGGATGTCCGACTTTCCAAGCAGCCAGCTTTAACCACTGCACCAGGGTCCCCGCCCTCTAAGCTAAGTGCAGAGTTTACTGCACTCCCCCCCCCCCCCCCACCCGCCCCATGGACATATATATAGGTTCATGTTTTATATATTTACTTGGTATATATTTAATATGCAACTAGTTTCAAAAAAACATTACCCTTCTGGGAGAGATAATATAATATGTGAATGGAAAAATGGAATTTCTTGTGTTATGTTTTTACGGCATTTTCCAAGATGGCCGCCAACGGCTAAGACGAAAATTTACCTTTTTGACAATTTGTCAAAAAAAGAATTACAGGCCTACTATTTTTCGAAATGTAGGCCTATTTTATGTCATAAACTCATTTCTGACACTATTGTTTAATCCTTAGTTCTCTTTCATGAATAAATCCATTATCGGTAGAAAAAACATGTGCAATACCAATTTTCAAAGTGTATTTCACACAGGAAACGCTGGCCCAACTCTAACCTAGCACTGGGTCAGGTCGCATATTTGCTGGGAGGAAGCCAGTACCATTCAGGTGACAGGTGTCTTAAGGCCCTGTCACACTACAACGTTCTTGAAAATGTACTTTCTGAGCAGAACGGTGTAGAACGTGTAAAAAATTGCGAAAATCTTCCCTCCGCTGACCTGATTGCGTCCATGTAGGGCCTACAGTCCTTGTACCGTTCCCGGAGTCCTTATACCGTTCATGTAGCGCCTTGTCACAACTCTTACAGTGCGGGTATCGAACTTAGTCGTCAGAATCTGACGTCTGTAGATGTCAGGTTCTGACGACTAAGGTCGAACCCCGCACTGTAAGAGTAAAAATACTCATAATAGCCGTAGACCTCTAACATAGGTATTCAAATGAATCAGAAAGATCTAACTAAGACATTTATTATGATTTGAAATAGAAAAAACCCTTTGGTTTCCATGGTTTATATAAAAAAATTCAGCTCTTTAATGGTTAAGCCCAATGTTGTGTTAACCTTTACATCGCTAAGCGCGACTACAGCCGTTTTTAATCCATTTTATTAGACCAGCGAATCACTGTTATCGAGATCCAAATGAGTTTTTGAACATGAAGATCTGCAAATGTTTGGTCTCAAATTAATCAAATATGAATAATTTTCACCCAGTTGAAGTTGTGTGTCGCGGTAGCGAGACACAACTTCAAGTGGGTGAAAAATTAAATTATGGTTCAAGGATTAATATTGGGGAATCGTGGTAAACAGTAGGGCAGACTGGGGTCAGTTTATCCCGAGGGTCAATTGATCCACCCCTCCTCCACCTTGGCAATTCACAGGAAGTGAAAAAGAGAGCCACCTGTTGAATAACACACGAAATAAGATATTTTGGTGTGCGTCATAGATCGATTTCAGCACATGTAAATACATTATCCAACAAAATAGTCTTTTTGAAGCAGAAAATGAAAATCGTCGTGTGATCGTATGTAAAGGACTGTAGGGATTAGCCTGCTATTTTAGATGTGGTGTTTCCAGGTTAGGGTGATGACTAATGCTTGTTGAACGTATAAGTTGAGCATATTATTTGTTAGAATATTTTTTCTGTTGGGCTCAGATAATCTTACAAAACAATATAGCTGACCTGGGGTCAGATGATCCTCTAGGCATGGGGTCAGTTAATCCATGGATCAACCGACCTCAGCATGGATCAACTGACCTCAGCATTTGGCGACCTGACCCTATCAAGCGTGGATTGTACATCATAACATACATGCATTTAAAAGTTGGTTTATTATTTAAAACAGCTGATAAATAACTATTTTTTCAAAGTAATAATACTTGCCGTCTGCAGGAGGTGGTACTGTATTTGCTTATTCCAGCATGTTTAATGGTCAATAGCAATCACCAGCTTAATGTCCATTTTGCTCATAACAGCCCTACATAAAAGTGCATATTTTTTCTCAAAATTGAATCTTCATAGGTATATTTTCACACAAATATGGAAGATGCTTATATTCCTCAATATGATGTAAATTTGATTTTTAACCTTTGTCTTCACCTAAGATCTTAAGGTCAATTGTAAAACATGTGAGCCTCATTTCAAATCTTCTCTGGCCAATCTGAAGCAAATTAGTGACGTTGTCCTTGAAATTTTTATGTTTGGCCTTGCGTACCTGATATTAAACTTTTTATTGCAATAGACAAAAGATCGTTCTGCCACCATACTCGTTTACGAACAGCATATAGAAGTGTATGACACTACAATGAGTACCGATGTGATTTGACTATAGTGGGGTCAGTGATTGATCTATCCGTCACCTCTTAACGCCTCCCCATCGCTCTTCAACGCCTCTTCATTGCTCTTAAATATACTTACAAAAAAAGTCATTTAAAAAAACAAGGAGCTAGGCTATATATTTTAAAGAGCTACGTTTGAATAACCATTAAGATTGTTACAAAACACAAAAGGGATTCCTACTTGTTCCTTTTATATTTTCTTGTGGTAAAATGTACATTAATATATTTGCAATCAGCATGAAATTTCTGACAATTTGAGTAAATATAACAAATTTCTAATTGTTATCGATTTTTGTGACCTTCTTCCCCATATTCTGGTCAACTGACCATATGCCAAAACTTCGCCTAAAGGTTTTTACCTCCATACATTATTGTAATCAAATTTTACGGTCAAACCTAATTACAGTATCATATAATTATTATGTCACATGTGAATATTAGGCACATAGAACATAATTTTTACTGCTTTAAACATATAAACCACCCATTTTGTGACGGGAAATGAGCAAATATATCGGCCATTTTGAAATAAAGATTGCGGCATACTTGTAACATGTCGTTTTGGACTCCCCTGGTGTTGTTCTTTCAGTTTTTGCAATAACAGGGATGACAGCCGGCCAAATGGTACCCACCAGACTAGATACGTTTGAGTGAATAAATATGCAACAGTCCCAGTTGAAGTGACAACATTAATGTTGATAATCCTAATAATGTGTTCAGTTATGTCATAGAACGAGTGGTGGTGCAGAACTGTGACATTTCTGGTATTACAGACAGAACTAGATGTAACTGTTTACCATGTAAACACCCAAGAAGGCTCCCCCTGGCACTTTTCAAATAAGAGTTATACAAGAATTATTATTTCACCAGATAATAAAGTCGTACATGTAATTTTCAAGTAATATTATGAGGCAGAGGCTAGCAGCTTAAGGCTGACTAGGTGCTATTTTGACCTCAAAAGATTACAAATAGCCGCCATGGACCGGATATTTTCCCGAACTTTCTGAAAAATTGATGCAGTCTAAAAATTAATATTAGCGTCAGCCATGGAGTACATTGAATATTTAGTGTATCGGATAAGCAGCTTTGAAGTTATCAGGTTGACAAGGTTCTAATTTGACGAAAAAAAGATTAAAGGTGGCCGCCATGACCCGTATGTTTTCCCGAACTTTCTGAAAAATTGATGCAGTCTAGGAAATACTGCTACTATGCAGTATTGATGCAGCCTAGGAATTAATACTTGCATCCAGTATGTTGAACACAAAGTGAATCGAAAAAGTGGTTTTGTAGATATCAGGGTGATAAGGTCCTAATTTGACAAAAAATGATTAAGGATGGCTGCCATGACCAGAATATTTTCCCGAACTTTCTAAAAAAATGATGCAGCCTAGGAATTAATACTTGTATCCAGTATGTTGAACACCAAATGAATTGAAAGAGCGGTTTTGTAGATATCAGGGTGCCATGGTATAGATGAGGTCCATGCGAAGCGCCACCGCAGCGGACGAAACCGTACAAAAACAAAAAACCAGGGGGAGCCTTAATTATACACATAAATTCCCTGTAATTTCCCAGGTCAAGGTTTATATTTTTCCTGTATAACATATCAATAAGTGGCTTCCACCTATTCTCTTTGCATCGTGAACTCTTCTAAACATGCGAAAATATGTTACTAAATGATGCATTTTCAACTAAGCTAATTACTGTAGATCTCTTATTTTCGCATGTTTTAATTTTCGCGAATTTCTGATTTTGGGACGTTTCACAAAGTTTAGAATATGCGAATTTTCAATTTTCCTTACTAGCGCTATCATAATGATAATTTTCGCAAGATTCTTGAATTCGCAAATTTGTCCTCCTCGCGAAAATTAAAACCTCGCGAATATTACCAGATCCACAGTATCTCAAAATAAAAATTGATGAAAATTAGTAAAACAAATTTATCTGCACATCATTTCTTTTGGTGTGCTGGAATAACAATCTCAGTCATGACATTTTGTATACCATATACAGTTCTCTCAGCTTTCCCTCCATTTCTCTAAATTATATACCACATCCCCCCCACATAAACGTGCATGCACTTAAGTGAAAAAAAAATGTTTTTGTGATGTCTTATGTTCGAATATAAGGGCATGCAATTGTTTATGGGAAACTAAGTGCACCCCTCTAAAAAGAATTGTGTCGCCAAATCTAACACCTTAAAGTACAATAAGAAATTAGTCTTTTAAGCTACATCATACGAATCACCCTCGTAATACACTCATTTAGCCGATTATTGTTACGAGGCACCAGTTCTTGAAATAGACATTGCACTCATCTAAACAGATTTTTGTTGATTATTAAATCCCCAGAGAAAAAAAGTTAGATGCACAAGTAGTTAACAAACGGCCGGTGATTGAGGAGGCGTCGATCACGTCAGTGGGGAGAAACTCCATGGCTGGACAGGTCTTTAATCTGATTCAATGAGACCGTTATGTTTTTATAACAATGATCAATTATTTATAACAGTGATCTGGATGATCCTGAGCCCTCCTAGACAGAGGTGTGGATACAACTGTTGACGACAGCTGTGACTATGCAAACATGCAGCATTTTGAGACAATCAATTTGTTTTTGCGCCTGGCAAACTGGACTAATGTTTATATAATAAATGCAAATATTTTCGAATGTAGTGTACTTGAAATAAGGTTATATAATGCATATCTCGATGCTAAGATGGTGTAATAATAAGGTTATACGTGCTATAATTGTCGTCACAAAACAGATCAGATTAAAAATTTGACTTTTTTATGTCAAAATATTTATCATTTGTTTATTATCAAGGTTATTCCATGTTCTAATATAAGTCCATGCACGTTTCTTCGCAGAGATATGGTAATTCCCTGCAGGGAATTTGCAAAACAATTCTCCGTTTTTCCCTGTATTATTATATACACGTGTAGATGAAATAGATTCAGTAATGTTATACGGAATACGGCGTTCGCTCATCGTGATTGGCTCTATCACTGAAGTTAGGCGACGTCGCGCCCGGTTCATAATTGGATGGGTGACCGCCTGGTGACTGCCAGGTGCTGTATACACTCGTGGGGCTCAGAGAACCACGTAAATCAGATGGCTCGTCTGACTGACCTAGAGTTGGACGTAAAAGAACCTCAATGGACGTAGGCGCAGTTTCCATCCAGCGAGACCCCAGAAAATCCACAATGTGTGAGTACTTGGCACATAAGGCGAATTCGCTTGGGATGAAAATAGCTTGATGCGCCTCAATGGCAGCTCAGCTGTATATCTCCCAGGAGACTGAGTTGGAATTTGAATGATAACAGGCCTTGCTAAGTTACTCTCGATGTACAGCGCTCTGAACAGCCGCCGGCTGGATACATGCGCTATATAAGATTTCATTCATTCATTCATTCATTCATTCATTCATGTGAAGCTTTTTACTGAACGTAAATTAATTAATCTGCCATATTATATGCATATTGCATCGTTGGAAAGGGGAGATCTCATCTCAGCACAAGTCACCACATCAAGATTGAGCCTGTAGGCGTGGGCTTGATGTGGTGACGAGATCAGCCCATCTCGCCGCACCCAACGATGCTGTATTTGATTTCTCTTACGCATATCTATTTAAAGCGGCAAAAGTGAACTTAGCAGTAAAGCGTTTTGGAGAGTGCGAGATGGGCTGATCTCACCATACGCCTCATAGTGAAAGCCAGCAGGATGAGTGCGAGAAAATAGGATATGGCAATAAAGCATTTCGAATGGCCCTACAATTATTCTTAGACTTCTTGTATTCTACAAACTTTAGTGATGGTCTTATTCCCCTAAGGATAAAATAATGAGACAAATACCTAATGTCACTTGAGAGCATCTTTACTCCAACTTTATTTACTAGCAAAACACAATCTCGATACATTCTTTTACAAGAATTTACTTGAAAATCTTTTATACATCAATGTACAAATTAAACAAAATACTACATATGTACTTCACCAGGTTCTCATAATGAAATTTCTACACAAAATCTACACCATAATTTCATACATTTTACAATATACTTTAGCAGCTACATATATAATGTAACCCCTTCACCATAGTGTTAACAATTAATAAGAGATATAGTAATAGTATGGCATGTTTGCGTAAAGATTAGGGAGGGGAAATGCATATATATCAATGGTTGTGTTGAATATTAATAAATTGAGCACACAACTTCAGGCCAAGGGGCGGGGGACGGACAAAACGTTTGCTATGGGGAGGGGTGGATGTTAGTAATTTAGAAATTCAACTATTCAACACAATGTCAACCTGTTGTTGACAACTTTAACAACAGATAAATAATGCAACAAAGCAACATCTCAAAAGCACACTGTGACAAAAAGCAGAACGAGCGTGGATTAGGTTCAAAATATTGACAAAAGCAGACGATGCTCAACATCTCAACAAAGTTTTTCAATGAATATCTCTACTACATGAATATAGAAAAGCCACACATAAACTATCAATAAACTGTCAATGTCAGCATTAAACATTCCGGCAAGGGACGCGTAAACTTTCACATATTCTATGGAAACACTCACACAGGTTGCAAAAAAATACAACAGTTAAAACATCAGTAATTTCTAGCGGGCTCAAATCAAACTGTATTAATAACCAACTAATAGAAGTGTGTGCTGGGGATGAGTTTTGGTCCATCTCGCAGGATATTACAGGATATTAATGATATTAGAAAATTTTACAATAACCATTCACAAAAAACAAAATATGTTATGCTTCTGTTGGCTTTATATTGGAGCAACATCTACGACGTTATGCTATTATTAAATAAACACCATAATTATCATGCTTGACAGGCTAGTGGTCAGATCGGTGTAATGTTAACTTAGACACTGAATTCCTACAACTGAGAAGTATAATTTTATTTATTTTTTTGCGCACACATATTATGCTGATTAAACATACATTCTATCGAATAAATTCACACTTTTTATATTTCATATATCCTGGTTTTACTAAAGACTTTCAGTGACCCCGAAAGTTATGCGGATTGATATGGTATCATATGTTTTGACTTGCCAGACGACAAACATAATTAGCGGATTGTTACTTCATTATTGTTATCCACAGGTTGATTTGTTGCAGCATGGTTTATGACTACAGGCACATTTTTGGAGTGGGAATCTGTACAACCTCCAATCCCAGTTCAGACATATCAGATATTTTACTTCAAAGACTAGAATGTGCAGATGCATAAAGAAAGGTTGCCAGAGAGGATCACCCAGCCGCCACGATATATTGACCCAGTGCTGGTTTCCCAGCAAACACGAGACATTGAGACTATGTTTGTTTAATGTTAGGCCACCGTCTGCGACGCTTGCCCAACATTAAACGAGCGTAGTCTCAATATCTCGTGTTTGCTGGGTTAATGTTGGTCTAACATCAAACCAACGTTGGTTCAATGGTGTTTGCTGAGCAGGCATCAATTTAAAAAAAACCCAAACAGATGATGTTACATGTAAAGAAATAAATATTATATATATCTCAGGGTTTTCTCTTGTATTGATTTATGGTATTTCACAGAGATACAGTTATGTAACCGGATGAAACTGTATGTAAAGTATCGAAAATAAAAAGTTGACATTTTTAACATATCGGAGCTCTGAAAGGTCGTTCTTTTTAAGCTGCAACTTAAAACTACACATTGGGTTTTTCACATTAGAAAGGAATATTTACACCCGCGATTCAAAATAGGTTCTGAGTAAAACATTGTTATTTGAAAATGCAGATATAAATCTAAAGGTTGTATAGACAGATGAGCCAAGATCATTTACCTACAATGAAAACTGCGGCATATTGGCAGTAGGAACAATGCCCAGAAATTATAATTAAAAATTATAATTTTTTATTAATAGATACCGACAAATTTCAGTTCGAACATTCTTCATAGATGTTATTACAGCAATTCTTCAAATCAAGACAAAAAGTCACAATAGTGGTAAACAGTCAATAAATTGTCGCAATAAATCTTTTGTAATATAAATTATAGTGTAAAACATTGAATCACAGATTAGAAAGAACATTATTAATGATTTTTGACCCTCTGCATGCTGCGAACAACAATGTTTAATTAATGTTAATTAACCAATCATACATAATTATTTTCATGTATATTTATAATATTGAGTAAATGAAGATTGGATACATTTTAGTATTTTTTAATTACATCATATCAAATACTTGTCAGTGCATTAATCTTTTGGATTTGGATCAGTGAGCACAAAAAATAACTCCATTTGGTCTTTACTCAGTTCAGTTCATAAAACAGGGCAATGGTGACAAAAGGGTTAATTGTTGGTAAAACTGTCCCTAGTTTAACCCTTAAAGCGCGTCTATCCATATCAGATTCTGACATCTAAAGTCGATTCCCGCACTGAAAGTGTAAAAAAATTTTAATGGTCGTAAACGCATAATACAGATATTCAAATAAAGTGAAAGAGAAAACGTCTGGTCTCCTGGTTTATATAAAAAATAAGGGTAATTGCATGCACAGCACACAGAGGGTTAATTATTTCTTCTGTACAGAGATGTGTCTGTAGTGTGCTAACGGGACGAGGAATTGCCTCTATGTTCAGTGGTGCACTATATTAACAATCACACTTCGCTCATGGCACAAGTTGCACAATTTACAATGAAGGGAGGTGAATAACACCCTATTAGAATCTACAACTGTACAATCAGCATTCAACCATTATTGGAATCATAAGCATTATGGAAAGCTTATTTATTATATTTGCCATTTATTAGCTAACTAATTTCATTGTGTTGTTAGCGCATAAGAATAGATATTCAATTAAATTTGTCAGATTATTTTTTTACATCCAGGTGGCAATGCATCTTTCTATAACAATGTACATCTGTACAATGGGATCTTATGAATAGATCTCTGGTTATCAAATAATCTATACAATAATACAAATTCATACAGTTTGCAAATACAATGTACATTCTTGCAATATTACTACAAAGTTTCTATTAAATCTCCCGAAGAAAAATATATCCATTATGAAAAAAAGAAAGCAAAGTTCAGTATAGATACAATAAGTAATATATACCACCAAAGCAGTTAAATGATAATTAGTGAACAATGTACAACACTGCCTTGAATATACAAACTAAGACTAGTTGAGAGGCGATACAAACCTACACCACGGCTAATCAAGCACTAATTCATTACTGCATGCAAACTGCTTGCCTTTCACTGCTACACCTAATGGTGATGGAAACAGCAAATAAAGCTTTCTGCAAATACGCTTTCCCAGTGTTGATCTAATGTTGCTCAGGGTCGCAGACGCAGGCTACATTAGACCAACACAATGTCAACGAATTTGCACCTGCAAAGTGTACCTCTAAGAGAGGCGACGATTGGATACCACGGTGGGTGGGATAATGAAGAATTACAGTATGACTATGATATTGTAAGTGTTTAATGAAGGCTGGTTATTAGATAATTAAATTCATGCAATAATGTCATTTGAAGGTATGCAAATAAAGCAATGTCGGTATGTATTTTATGTAATACGTATGTATATAATTATGTACGATTCATTTCATGTGCAGGTTTATATGTCTGTCTGTTTGTATGCACTCATGCAATCCCAGCTGACTGATTGGTGATTGATAATATAGGGTCTGTCTATGTACAACTCAAAATAGTATCTACCTGTACAAAGGTTCTTCTATAAAAATTAGCCAGTTGCACATGCAAACTTATAGCACCGATTATTCTTCATTTCTTGCAGCCGAAACTGTACAAATACTGTTCCATACTAATTCAACTATCATACACTTTGTTTTCCTCTTCGGCAAAAATAAACCATCATGAAAAGCAGTAAAAGAGGCTTTTTTCTGTACATATCATAATATGCACATTATATATAGTATAAAATTTAAACTTTGCAGCCTAAATTTTGTACAAGACTCCCCTCATTTACAATAGTACTTTTATAAGGTACCTTTAGCATAATCCTCGAGGTTATGAAACAATGTAATTTAAACAAGATATGAACCATGATGAGAACTAGAAAAGTGGCATGAAATTATATAACTTCTCTCATGTTCATTTGGAGAAATTTACATGTTTTACATACTTACATTACTTAGTGCTGGGTTTTCCCCTTATTTACACTTTACAAATTGTTTGTTTCAAACCATACGGTCACCTTGGGATCAAAACGTCATCAGTGCAGTTTTTACAGTGGCACCAATGACCTTTTCATTCCAGAGGGTATTAATGGTGTATCTTTCCCAGTGGACACGAGTTGTCAACCCGATGCTGATTCAATGTTAGCCCAGCGTCTCTGATGCTGGCCCAACATTAAACCGCATCGGAGCAACATCTCGTGTTAGCCAGGTTATCTCTGTACAAGTGTATTTTTTCAATGGGGCAGAGGCGGTGCCGAGTCGCAAAACAGGCAGATTGTTAGAGATTCACTTGATCCGATAGGGAACATGGCTTAGTCAGAGAAACACTAACAGTCATATTCCCCGAATCATGGTGAATCTCACAAAGTACCACTAAAATCTTTTATTGCCCAATCCCGGTATTCACAAATGTACATTACCAGCACACGCGGTGAATTCAGTATTTACACTCGACAATTTGCTTTTGCAAAATGCTGCCGTTCAGGACACAAGGCAAAAATAAACAAGTCCTTGAGACTCTCATCTTAAGTACATAGTGTAACATATACAAGACCCCAGCAGAAGCAAATTCCCAGTAAACATGATAGGTTAAACCAAGGTTAGTCTAATGCTGGGCCATCATCGTACATGGTGGCTCAGCATTAGACTAACAGTGGGTCAAAGGTTTGTGTTTGCTGGGTTACAATGCTGCTCAGAATACAGCAAAACCAAACAGACCCAGTATAACCGGCTGCTTGATGACGCTTTGTGGCTCAACACGACCTCTACCCCAACAGCCTTCTTTGTTGTTCTACCGTCTGAAACTATATAGGTTTTCTCTGTCAGAGCAGGCAAAATAAATTGAGCAATGTATACCTTTTAAAAAAAGAGATGTGATTCTCTAGGCTGGTAGAACCTAGTGACTTTCTGAATGTATATTAATTGTCATTATTAAGAAAAGAAGTCTGTAGTCATTACGCGGCTAACACAAAACGTAATCCTAGTCATTTTTATGTATGACTATAGTCCCAAGATTAAGATCACATTGAGTTAACGTCTTAGCAAGATCTCTTAACAGACAAAACCATCAGTTACCAGTCAGCTACAACAAAAAAGGCGGTTAAACTCAAAAAATAAATATACAAAAATAAATCTCACAACAATTTACAGGATGCTCCGGTTTTAGCCATTTTTTTGTATCGGTCAAGACTAAACTGCACAATAACACTTCAAACAAACACATTGATCCAAGTGTCAGTACTCAGCAAACAAGACATTGAATCAATGCTGGTTAAGCGTTGATCCACCGTCTACGACGTTGGACCAACGTTTAACCAACATAGATTCTACTACTTGTGTCTGCTGGGTAGTGACACCGTTCCCAGCAAACACCAGACATTCAAACTGAAAATTCAATCCATTAGCTCCGACCTCCAAGGTTTAATGTAGGCATACCGCTTGTGACATTGGCCCGACATTGAGCCATCAGTGGATGAATGTCTGTTGCTTCCCGGGTTGTGCTTGCCTGGTGTTATTGAATGCAGTTGAGCCTTTCCAGACTGTTCAGATAGCCAGCATCATAATGAATATAAGCACGTGGTGGGAATGATGGGAGGACTCATGAATTAATTACAATGCTCGGTAATGGTATCAACCTGGGTTTTTACACATTTCTGGTGACGTGTATCCACATTAGGCTGCTACATGAATACACTGGACAAACCAATGTGAAGAGACATCACACAGTAAACACGAGACGCTCAGCCAAGGTTGTTTCAATGTTGGGCCAGCGTCGCAGATGGTTGCCCAACATTGAAACAACATTGGGTGAATGTCTCGTGTTGATAAAGATGTCTGTGATGACAAAACCAGCAGTTTATTAGTGACACAGATCATCACTGGGGGTGGTATATCCACTATAGATTAACATGATAGTAGACTCTAGTTTAGAACCAGGGTCCAGTCACTTAACAATACTATTTGCTTGTTATAATATAATGATGCTGTACAGATGATATCCAGGAGTTCAGAATGACACTGTGTACAGAATGGCTTATAATGGTGTGTACAATGAAATGCTCTATTAGCTGCTGCTTTGCTGTTCCCTTCCAACACAACCCTAATAATTTAAAACAGCCATTTACATACCACAAGAATACACAGCAAATTTTACACATCTATTACAGCAATTAGAATTAATGTTCAATTCATGTATCAATACGCAGAAAATTTAGTAAAATGTAATAGTACAATGATACATTATCTCTGTAAAAAGAGCAAACTTCACAGCTGAACGACTTAAATTCACACCAGTCCATAAGACGATCAAGACATTAGCTCCACAATCTATAAATCAATAAGCAGTCTAGATGAAGAAGAGCACAAATAACTTTTTTCGTATTCTGCATGTGACAGATATAATATTAAACACGCTTTTACAAAATTATTCATTTCATTCTTCACGAAAAAATCAGCAAACTTTCAAAGCGTGTGGAACTTGTGATGAAGTTGAAGTCCTCCAGCCTATGTCAGGAATCTCAAATATATGTCGTTCATCTCCTACCATTACGACAGGTCATGCATCATGAAGACGACATGGCCAGTCATCAGGCATTACTGTAGAAATCAGCAGGTGCCCTGGTGGGAACAAATCAGCAGACAGCCGAGGCCAATGCCTCCAAAATACTTCCCTCCACCAAATCAATCTAGACATTCAGTCAAGGCAGCGCCCCATTCGGCGGCATACCAATAGGACCGAGATCTGTATTACTCTTCATGTAGAACTTTTCCAGCTTGGCGAGGATGTGCTTGCCATAAGTAAATTTCCTTAAAGTAGAGACATGAGGTCGAATCTTGTGCATAAGCATTTTCCGCTGAGGTGGTTCAGATACATCGATCATCTTCTGCACAACGTAGTTGGCAAACTGGTCCTTCATCATCGTATACAGAGCACTGAAAACAACAAAAATATAACTGTGAGGCGAGAAGTCATTCCGACATGGAATATTTGTGGGAGCAATGTAATGAACATTGCTAAATACATTTGTCAAATACATTTTAACCTTTAAACCGCTAAGCGCGTTTTTTAATCTGTTTATGACCAGTTTAAATTGCAGTAATTTTTATTTATATCGCATTAAATTTCAGAAATGCCAGTGGGTCATGGAAAAATCCGGATTTACTTTTATGAAGTTGAAAAGGGCAATTTTTAGGCCTATCATGAATCGGCAAGTGGAAACTACTGAGAAAAAACGAAAAATAAGCATCTCTAAATTTTTTTACATTAGTTTTTGTTTTGATTCAAATTTTCAAAATGTAATTACTTTTTTCTCATCTGAAGTTGTGTGTCACTACGGCAATACACATCTTTAAGTGTTCACAAAGTTAAATCTCATAAGTTAACACTTAAAGAGTTAAGACATCTTACCCGTCATTCATTGTGCAGACTTCTTCAATGAGCATGGCTTTTTCAGGTCTTGAAGAGTGCGTGACACATTTCTCAACAACATTACTGAATAACAAAAGCAAACATGATCAATTCCTACATTACACAAGTTGATCATCTTCAATAAAGCAATATCTTCACCAACTGTTTTTCATATAGTATAATATCAACACCGTACTACAATGTCAACACCAATTCATAAGCTACAATGATATCACTATGTTTAATTAGTATCAAATATTTCTACAGATTAACTCTACATGAATTTCAGTGAAATTATATTTAGATACATAGAATTTTTAAACTGGATAGAATTAAATTTGGTTGCATATACCGTAAATATAAATTTTTAAATTTCAAGAGTATGCTAAGTAAATCGACGGAAATCTAGGCAATGCTGTAAGCACCTCTGCCCCCCCTATATTTTTGTTAACACGCCAGTAAAATTAATTCAAAACATTACCTGGCAAATTTATGCTGACTAAGACTGAGAACTTTTCCCCGCAACTCTACAACAATGCGACTCTTGTCATCTGGCCGCCCGTGCTCCAACACATGCTGTATCACGTAGTTTCCATATTGATCCTGAAAAAAAGATATTTAAATGTAATTGATAAAGCATTTGAAGTAAATTGCTATAAAAATAGTGTAGCAAGAATATCATCACGGCTAGAAAGTATTTCATATTTCCTGATCACCTTCAAGCACCATTTAAGACTTATACCTATACTGTACAATTAATTTTTACAGGTATGTGATTACAAATATGACATTTTTTTTCTAAAAAATGTGAATAGTGTGGGAAAATCACATCCCTGAAAAAATTTTTTTTAAAGGAAACTTGCAGCGAAGTTGATACTGATGCTGCCTATATATGTAGAAAAATTCCACTAAATTTAACGTTTGTGGGAAAGAATCAATACCTTCATCAGTCATTTTTTATTTGATTAAAATTGAGTTGAAACTTTTCAGGGGGATCCCTGGAACCCCACATTTTCATGCTTTGCCAGATATTGGTCATATTATTTAAATAATGGACTCTAAACCCCCCAAGTAGTGGGTGTGTGCCAGAAATCTCCCCATGGATTTCTAAAATATGTGGACAGATGAACGGCCGACCCTGTAGGGGAGACACCATAACACCCGTTTAAAATGATATTCAGTTGGTACATGTATCTCAGAAAATGGCTGAGCAATGGCAAGGAAAGCATTACTCACTTTGACGCAAAATTATAAAGTGGGTAGACAAAGCTGACTGACCTGCACTAATCTCTCAGTATGTTGGTGAAGTTCATCCAGAATAGGATTTGTCTGATCTGACGTACAATGCTCTAATATTCTCTGGATAACTCGACAACCATACGGATGCGTCGACAAAGAAAACACCTATAAAGAAAATAAAACATCAAAAGGTAACGATTTGTTGTGTAAAATAGAATCTTAAATTTTAAACAGATGGTTTACTGTTATCATAGACTGTGTTCTGAGACGAGTTGCGTTTAAGTCACTATATATGTACCAGTTTATTAGGATATTTATTTGCCTCTGAGCTTGTATCTCCCGAGGATTTATGCGCTATAGAAGTTACGGAATTGAATTACGGTAGATTAACTTTCAGGATTGTCCCACAACACATTACAGCCTCTGGCATCATTTTGGCTAATAATGTATGTAATGTAATAAATACGAAAAGTGACTTGAAAAAATAGGGCACGTAAATTTTCATTTCCCACAATATATCAGAAAGCAAACATAATATGTTGTGTTTCTTATATATTATGGGATATGGATATTTCGTTACACTAGTTTTTGGTTTGTTTATGTCATACCTGTCCCTTAAAGGAATCTACAATGAACTGCATGTGTTGAGGATCTATACATTCTATACACTTCTGCACCACATGGTTTCCATTTTGATCTTTAACACACTTCAGCACATGTCCGTCCAGCTCTTTCACGATTTCCACCTGTAGTAAAAAATGACATAATAAGTAGACAGCTTTTATATGTACACTGAAAACTTACTTCACTGGGAAGATATTGTCACCATACAGATTAGCCATGTGATAAATATAGAAGATTATAATCACAATAATGAGTATGTCATTATCGCATTAACTCAATAACCCTACAAAACTGGGAGATAATATAGAAATTGGCACTTAACGTCCCTAGTCCTGGTGGATTGTTAAAACTATTTCCAAATGCAGCTAGAATTATCTGTCAAAACGATTTCCAGTTTCAAATGACTGAAAAAATATTTCTTTTATAATCTTTTATAAATATCACTGCTAATAATAAATTCCTAAGTTCAAACATCTATTCCACTTTTCTTCATGTTACAGCACACAACCTTTCATTTACCAGTGCATTTTCCCAAGCTTTTTGCGTAGTGTTTATCCCTGTTCTGCTGCATTGTCAACAAGTGTTTTTTAATTTGTATTAATCCTTATCCTGCTGATCACGACTGTTGTCGTTTTTAATCTGTTTCATCAGTCGATCAAATCACTGATATTGTGAATGAAATGTGTGTCTAAACATCAAGATTTGCAAAGGATAGATCTCAAATTAAAGAAATATAAGTGATTTTCACCAACTTGAAGTTGTGGGTCGCGGTAGCGAGATACAACTGCAACAAACATATATATGCGGTCCAAGCATATTTCTATAAAGGGGGTTGAAGCCTGGCCTGGCACCTTACCTGCATTTCCTGTGGAATTGATTCCAAAGCCTTTTGAATAACACGACAGCCATACATTTGTAAAGCCAATGGTAGCACGTGGCCTCGCACACGTTGAGCCAAAGTTTGCTTTTGTTCGGAAGTTCCAAACTCAAAGAATTTCTGAATGACATAGTTGCCAAATACATCAGTCATCAAACTGTATGCTGCAGACAGAATTTCCCCGAATACCATGGCTTTTTCTGAGGGAGTGGCACGTTCTAACTTTTGCTGGATAAATCTGTAAAAAAAAAAATATTCCAGATTATGGCACAAAATTACTTTTATTTTCAACCCTTTCAAGCCTGAATTTACCATTGTCATCTTCATCCACTACAAGCTGCGAATTGCTGTCGCAATTCTCGTCTTGTAGTGGATGAAGATGATTTGATGTGGGTGAAAAAATAAAGAAAATTGCTATGTATTGGTAAACCCGTTTCATGGAAATATTCATTCTAAAACGCTTGGTTGTGGGAAAATTAAGTTTGTTTTCAGGGATGTAAAATAATGCTTTGATGCGTCGTGAGGGCTTAAAGGGTTGATTAAATTACAAACTAAGTGTTTGGCCAAGATTGTTAGAGATTGTACACCAATAAATGTTTGGATTCACATTTTACTTTGAATTTAACCACTAGAGCTCTGGGCTAATAAATTTAAATTTTCAGACATTCGAAGTTGTGTCTCGCTACAGTGACACAACTTGAAATTGATTGAAATATTCCTCCCAAACAGATATCAGCGTTTCAAGATTTATCATCCAGGGCTCTCCAGCATTTGAACTACTCACCTTGATCCATGTTGATCCTGTGAAAACTCCACAACATGATTAACAAGATCCTTCAGCTGTAAGTTAGGGATTCTGTTATTCCGAAAATCTTCTAATAAACGACTCCTCCCAGTTACCTCTTTGGACAGACTGGCACTAAAAACAGGTTTTTTTGTATAAATATAAATTATTCTATTAACCCTTGTCCTGCTGGAACAGTATATATACGGTTTCAAGCATGTTTTAGAGCAATAGAAATAATACCAAATTTGATAAAATAGTTCTTGGTAAATGCTTAGTTAATCTGATAATTTAATATTAGAGATGTCTATTTTTCATAAACGTAAATATTTTTTCGTCATTTGAACCTGGAAATTGCGTTAGCAATTCCAGCTTCAAATGATGAAAAATGGAAGCAAATAATTCAGCAGAAGGGTTAATTTATCATAACAGTATAGCCTGGATAATAAACTTTATAGTATGTGACAAATTGCATTTTCTGTATTTTTTGAGATATTTGTAAGGAAACAAGTGAAGTAAAAATAAACAGGTGATATCATTCTAAATATTATTTTTTAAACCACAAAAAAAACATATAATTATTGGTAATTACATCAGCCTAAATGCCCTTTTAGTGAAATCTTACATAAATTAATCAATGAATAATTTTGTAAAGGGGTTGCTTTGTAACATATTCAGCGAAATCTACTCGGAAAATGACATGTGGAAGTACTATTGTCGCTACCTGTGGTTGAAGAGGGATGTACCAAACAGACTGCTGGTGTTACTGATCCTGTTGAATTTGGCCTCGGCACCGGGTGCTGCGTTATATAATCTCTGACCTCCTGCCAAACCTGGGCAAACAAACAGCCACATAGAAGTATACATTTAAAGCGCCGAAATACTTTGGTATAAATAATGATTTTTTTAAATTTGAAATCACGTGATAATAAATGTCTTCGGCTTGTAGTGGATGAAGATTACAATGGTAAATTCGGGCTTTGAAGGATTAAATACACACATATATTATTTTAATAGAAAGAAAAAAAATCAGAAACAGAAGAGTTAAAACTGTAAATTATAATCCAAGTTTGAAATCAACAAAATATTGTGTTATTTGAAAGACAGATAACACTCTCAAATATCTCTCAAAATTACCATCGTCTTTAGGTCGAGATAGGGAATCACCGCCCCACGCCACTGTCCATCCACCCGTGTAGTTCCCACCCAGATTCAGACTATTTGTTGATGCTGACAGACTTGGGGGTGGGGTCAGACTTTGTGCTGCGGGTACTAGACCCATTGGTCCTGCATGGGGTGATGTGCTCCCGGTCCCCAGCGCACCGTAGTACTGTGTCAGCTGCCGCTGCTTGTAGGCGTCCAGTGATCCAGTCAATGAATCCCTACGCTGGTTGGGCAATCCAACTAGAAAAGATAATAAATAAATACCATTCATTACTCTGACGTCATAGAAAATATCAGAAATAAAGGGCAATAAGAAGAGATCAAGTGTTTGATGTATCAAGTGAAAAGAATAATTTCTAACATTTATTTTTTATGCATCTGAACAGTTTATTAAATTCCTCATTTAAGAGAAATATACTTGAGGTCGGTGAGAATTTTACATTCCATTCATATAAGTTGAAATCATATTACTGATAATTTTCTGCACCCAGAATTTAAATAGTATAAGTAGATTAAGAGGACAGATGATCAGGAAATGAAGGCGTATCCTTCACTGATACATTATCAAAAAGGAATACACACCAAAAACAAGATTTCTAGATACAAATTATAATAGATTATATCATATAACTATATATATATCTGTTTTAATCAAAGAAAATGATGTACACAATTACTTTCAAGATCTTGTTATAAACCATTGTAACAGTAACCTATTTTTATGTACCACTTGAAATGACAAATCATTTGTCATGAAGAATCTTCAAGAAAGTCTAAATACAAGAGAAATATGTCTATTGGTATGGTAATACGTATAAACTTAGAAGCACAGGCAGTCCAGTTCAAATTTAAACTGCATTGCTGTTCAAAACTGTTGCAGGAGAAAGTTTCAAAATCAGTCATCAAACTAATAAGATTAGATAATAATTATTGTAATGTGATGAGTCACCGGTCACTTATTTGAACTAAAAAATGTCTATGCTGTGCCAATATTCTGTTCCAAACAGGAAATTCTAGAAGGCTGAATTAGAATGTAGAAAAAAGTCAGCTGTAACACAATATATGCTCAGAATAAAATATCAATTAAAAACAATTTGTGGACCAGAAAAGTTTCCAAGATGTGCTTTATTTACACACATTTTCATACCCATATCCATTAAAGAGACCATTAGTTTGAATAAAAAATGTAACTTTTGTATCTTCAATAATTTCACATAATAAAACTGTTAGTAATTGTGTTACATTTGATTTGTAAGAGTGTTAGCATTTACATTTACAAAGGGAAATGTAAATGAACAAAAACAAAGTTAACAAATATGACTGTTAGATAATTATGTAGAGCATAAATTACAAGGTAAATTACTGCCATGTGATCTCAAAAAAACAGTGTAGCATCCTAAAGTTAACCCTTAAGACATTAGTGTCCCAACCACCACCTCCTTTTATCTCCTGCTGAGCTACACAGAATAAAATAATTCAACCCTGGTCCTGCATAATTGTTTCTACTTATTATTTACTGTCATTTGAAGCTGGAATTGTTAAAACAATATCTAGCTTCAAATGATTTGATTTTTTGAAATTTCAAGGACATTTAATTTGCTTGAAAACATATATATAGGAGCCTAGCAAGACAAGGGTTAAACATATACAGGTGAACATCGATATAACACGAATCGTTACAACACGGATCGGTTAAAACACGGTAAGGTCATGGACACCAAAATTTAGGACCCCTTTTCTACAGAAGACAGTGTTATAATTTCCAAATCTACATGATTTATTAAAAGAGTAAACAGTATGTGCATCGAGTACACTAATCGCTATTGCCGACAACGCCAACACGCATCATGGTAACTCGGCTAATGCTAGACGTTACGCCCGGCATTGAAACAATGTTTGGCCAACGCTGGGTCTACACATGTGAACGCGGAACAGTGTGCCGTGTTATGTCATAACACCGGGCAGTGAGGCGAGAATAAGTGGCCTGCTGGAGACGCTTTGATATCTTTGTATATTATAATACGGCATAATGTAATTCACTCATAAAAATCGTGTTATAAAATTGTAAAGAACGTATTGTATTCGAATAGATAATTATTAGTCTAATGATCTTGTTATAAATTTCTGTAGATCGTGTTATAAATTTCTGTAGATCGTGTCATAACTAATTGATAATTCAGATTATAGAAAATTTGTAAAGAACGTATTGTATTCGAACAGATAATTATTATAATTGGCCTAAAGATCATGTTATAAATTTAATGAAGATCGTGTTTTTATTATGTCATAATGCGGAGCAGTGAGGCGAGGATAAGTGGCTCGGCGGAGACGCTTTGATATCTTTGTATATTATAATGCGGTATAATAATATTTCACAGAAATCGTGTTATAAATTTGTAAAGAACGTATTGTATTCGAACAGATTTTTATTAGTCTAAAGATCGTGTTATAAATTTCCGAAGATTGTGTTATAAATTTATTGAGGATCGTGTTATAATTAATTTGGATTATAGCACAAAAAATGATTATAGTTTTGTAGACAATTTGAATCGTGATATGTACACAAAGTAAAGAATGGTATGTATTTAAGAAAGATCGTGATATATTATGCTTACAGATACAGATTATATCACGACAAATAATCCATCTGTAGATCGTGCTATATATTTAATAACGATGGTATCGTATTATATATCTAAGAAAAATTGTATTATAATTATATATAAGTTGTCGACTTAATACGTCTTGTTAGGCCTGCAAATCGAAGTGATGTCAATCATCAACTGCAGAGGTTATAGCAGTGACAGACACGGTCACTGCCAATATATTATTCACATTTATTATATTGTGTGCAATTAAATAATAATAATGCTCGCATAGTATTACATGCAAATGATAATCAAGGTATCAAATACATCGTGTTACACACTGCGCACAATGATATGTATAAGCATGTAATAAAGAACTAAAATATAGCAAATTCGCTACTCCTCTGCTGCATAAAGATGTGTAATTTATTGTTATTTTTATAGTGTTCATTCTGTATACATTTGTACGATAGAATAGTTACAATGGTTACGCCGCAAAAATTATGATAATTTTTTTTAAAAATATTGTTGTTATAGTCTTCCTATTATTACTCATCCGTTTTTGGAATCGTTTTCTGGTTGATTTTTTTATATAACACGATTCACTTATAACACGATTTGACTCATTGGACCCCAACGATCGTTTTATAAGGATGTTCACCTGTATATAGAAGCCTAGCAAGACAAGGGTTGAATTTGTGATATTTGACTGGCAGTAGTAGTACAGCTTTTTTCTTTACAAAGCAAATAAAGACACATCTAGCAAGAAACACACACTTGTTCAAAGTGCTAATAAGTGGTACAAAAAGCTACATTAACGTTCTGTGGGAGGATAATGTGATCTACCATATCGCGACAGGATGACAATGAAAAAAGTTAATTTATTAGAAAAATTAAATAAAAATAATATACATTATAATATATATTGAGAAGCATGATTAAGCTATCCATCTAGAGATACTGTGTTTATGAATTCACAAGGCAGAACACTTTTTATGAGCAGCCACTTAAACAATGAAAGCTTGCCATGCAATCACATGTAGAAGCTGCTTGGAAGCTTGGCTTTATTATAGATGAACAGCCCCTACCTTGAGAGTTTGAGGCTACAAAAATAAGTCATAAGGTTTCACTGTCTGGCGAACGTAAGAAACCCTGGCTATCTTATGTACAATTTACTTATATTATATGCAAAACGACATATAGAAGTAACCTATTCTGGTGTCTGTAAAATGAATTTTGTGTAAAAATGTAAACTAAATGAGCTAAAAAAAAATCAAAATGGAAATACAGGGAACTATGTGTAAAAGCAATTTGTTTTATAATAACATTGAAATTCTGAGTTAGATATTTTTCATGCCTAGTGAAGCTAAAATGTGAAAGAATAGTGGCATTGAAGATTGGTTTTCACTTTTTAAAATCAATATTAGTTATACAGAAAAAAATTAATTGTGGTAAACAATATATTGATTTAAATCGTGTGGAATAAATCCATTAATACTACGTATGATTGTAACTACTCCAGCTAGGTTGGTCTGTCTAGAGGGGAAGACCAGATATATCCCTACCATGGCTTAACTCCTGCTGAACATGACTATTGTTTTTAATTTGTACTATTTGGCGATCAAATCATCAATATTGGGAACAAAACGTGTGTTTAAAGATCAGGATTTGCAAAGGATCTCAAATTAAACAAATATGAGTAGTTATCACCCACTTGAAGTTGTGGGTCGTGGTAGCGAGGCAACTTCAAGTGGGCAAAAATTTTAATGAATTAACTTAGAGGCAAAAGGGTTAATTTTACAAACTGAATAGCCTGATAAATTACTCAATCCTTCCAAGTTTTGATCCAGTGTGGCCAATGTTTTTATGCGTTTATTTTCACAAATCAATGTGGATTAAAACTGATCAAAAGTACATAATTTTATTTTAAAACAATTTTATTTTAAAACAAAACATAACGTGTCTAATTTTTCAACTGCTGGGTATTTCACTTTCATTAGAAGCTGGAAATTGTGTCGGCAATAGCAGTTCCTAATGAATTAAAAATGTCGATGAGGAAAGTTTGAGCAGATACAATTTCAAATTATTTAATTCAATTATGAAAGCACCAAATGTCTTGCTCCTATTCTGATTTGTGCTTCTAACAATTTGTAAAATAATCATAACCAAGATCTCCCAGAGAGTAAAATGGTTAGTTGTGATTTTGATGGGGATAGATGAACGGTCAATTTGACGGTATAATTAAATTTATTTTTAAAATGCATGTACCTGAATGCTATATTAAAAAAAAATGTTTAGTCAGTTAGGTTTAGTTACCAAAACGAAAACAAATCAATATTCGGAACTCATATGTGGCAAATAATTGTAGCATGCTAGCGAGAGGTGTGTAGAATATGTGATTATTACCGTCAGCACTGGCCATGGGGGTAGTCTGTGGTGTGGATGACGCTGGCATGGCCACGAGCTGCTGACCCTGTGGTGCGAGCACGCCAAGTGTGGTGCCTGTATACACAATATGTACACATACTCACTGGTCAACTAGCAATTTTGATAGCTAACTTTTCCTATTTTACAAACAAAGGCTATGCACCTAAACCAGGCCTTCAGATTTGAAAATCAGTTGTGGGTGAAAAAAACTCAGTAAAAGTGGTGAGGTGTGATCACTCACCACAGTTAACCACAATGCCAAACTTGTTGTTGAAATTTGAAAAAAAAAAGTTTAAATTTGCAGTTAAAAAAACAACCTGACGATACATAGATGCGCTGTATTTCACTCACCTTCATAATTGTGTGAGTTATGGCGCGAGTGAGTAATCACTCACGCTAAATCTGAAGGCCTGTCTTAACCCCTGGAGGACTGATGAGTGTTTTTTTAATATTGTTTGTTTAGCTAATTTGTTTCTGTGACACTGATGCATTTTGACCAAAATTGAAAAGACGTTGTATTTGTGGATCAGTGTGTGATACACAATTTGAAGTGGAGAGAAAAAATATATATTCACATCCTCTAGGGATTAAGCAAGATTGTCATACAATCTATAATTTGCACTTTATTTTTGTTTTGACAAAATGTGAGGATATTTGATAACCTGGTTCCACTCTTACCCTCATGCAAATCGTCATTCATTCTGACAAGCCTTCGTGTATTTATAGACTAGAAGTTAAAAGTACTGAAATTCAATTTAGCACAAAGACAACGTCAAAGTTATCACACAATCACACACATTTTATAACACGACTCTTTCTAATAGTGGGTGACTCCAAAATTAACAGTGCACTTATCATAGAAGAAATAAAGAGAAATATACCATTCTACATGATTACATTTCTCCACCCCTTACAGTAGGTGCAAATTTAAATATAAGTTTCACTAGCCCAGAAATTCAACTAGCCCTTACCATCATTTACCATAAATTTCTAAGGAAAATCCACCAGCCCTTACAATATTCCACTAGCCTCGGGCTACCGGGCTAGTGCAAATTTGCATCCCTGAGGTGTCTGTACAAGTGCTGAGTGTGTGAACCTCTTATATACAGCCAATTAACAAATCCTATACATTATGCATATGTGATATATCGCCCCCTTGGATATGAAAGGGTGTATCTGCCACTTTACAAAGTGGCATATACACCCTTTCATATCCAAGGGGGCGATATTAGGTGCAATCTACTTCTGATGTTATTTACAAATTAAATCAGGCTACCATACTTACAGAATATATATACAATTGGTCAAATATTTTTGAGAAAATAATACAGTTTAGCTGACAATTGCAGCATAATATACATTAGTAATGTGTTATCTAGAGATATTCAAATAGCCCGGTATTATGTACAGAGAGATTTACAAATGAATACCACAAACCGTGTAGGTTATATCTACCAATGCCTACAATGGGACAAAATCTATATCTGAACAGCACAATTCACATTAAAATCTCAGAACAAGTTGACCCTCTAGACAACCATGTCAAATTTAGTCATGTGGCAAATGTTTCAAAAATTCAAACTTTAAAGTGAATGAAAATTTTCGTAATTTTTTGATGAATCCGTGACTATAGTAGGCAAGGTAAATGTGAATGTTGCAGTATACTTATAAATTAGTGCCAGTGTAGCATTATAGCAGATGTTCTTCTAATAAGATGTATATAAATGTTGACGTACCTTGTTGACCGGCAGCGTTCACCAGGATGGGTGCGGGAGAAACGAGTCTGACAGGAGTGCCAATACCTCGACCATTACCCATCACTAGCTGCCCGTTCTGATCGTAATAGGCCGGTGCCAGGATCTGATACTGAGGAGTAGCAGCTAAAAAATAAATAATATACCGATAACATTGATTGTCATTATTAACCTATAATAGCAGTTTTAGGGGTTATGAGAAATGAGCATTAACCCTCACAGTGCGGGGATCAACTTTAGACGTCAGATTCTGACGTCTAAAGTTGATCCCGCACTGTAAGAGTAAACATATTTATAATGGTCGTAGACCCATATTATAGGGATTAAATGAATCAGAAAAAGCTAACTAGGACAGTTATGATGATTTCAAATTGAAAAAACCTCTTTGTCTCCCAGGTTTTCATAAAAAAAATCAGCGCTTTGAGGGTGAAGTTTCTTATATCGTGTATATGTTTCGGGTCAAATTGTGTATACCCGGCTCTTGACTAATTTTACTCACATAAGTTGTGAGTGGCAGTAGTGGTTTTTTTAATTACAATAAGCTGGGAATTTCAGCAACAATTCACATCAAGGTAATTTAACTCTTACAACACTGAAATATTTTTGCATAAACCATGGAGACCCAAGATTTTTCTTTCCAATTTGAAATCATCATAAATGTCAATTATTTCTTTGGGCTTCATTTAAATACCTATGTTATGGGTCTACGGCCATTATAAATATTTTATTTCTTTCAGGGCAGGGACCGTCTTTATACGTTTGAATCACAGACACGATCCCCGTGCTGAAAGGGGTAAAAGGTTCAGAAATACATGTGTGTTAAAAGGTGAAAAAAAATATATTAGCTCAAAATTATATTAGCCCTTTGACTTCCAGGCCGGAGTGCATGCCAGGATCCAGATATACTGGTGTAGGAGTTCTATTTTTCGTCAATTGAAGCTGGAATTGCTAACGCAATTTCCAGCTTAAAATGACGAAAAATACATAAATGTAGTATATATTTGACGAAAATTTGTGTCATTTTATGGTTACGTTCATTGACGAATGACGACGGAAATTTCCGTCATGTATGGTAGTGAAAAGGTTAATCAAATTATGCCACAGCTTTCAGCAGCGCAAAGTTAATCCTTAGCCCCACACACTCCACATCTGAAAATGGTCGGGCCAGAAATCTTTCTGTCAACTCCACACCTGAATATTTCAGGGCTAAAACATGGGAAAAGAGAGAAACACTGTAGTTTCTGACAAAAATAATCTGGAGGGGGAGGGTAAAAGTACAAAATTTCCTGAAGTAATTTTCTCCAGTTCGAAATCAGACTTGCAATTGATTAGTAAAAAATAATTTCAGGAACTTGGATATTTTTTTTAATTCAGGCATGTTCAAGCATCTGTATCTGAAATCACTTGATAATTACCCGACAAGGCTTGTTGTTGGATCCCTGTTGGCGTGCCCAAGGCATCTTGGGACGGGGTGAGTGGTCGTGCTGGATTTTGACCTCGTATCACCTGTCCTTGTTGCGGCACACCTTGAGGCGTGGTCTGTCCTCCTTGCTGCAGCAGCCCCGCCGCGGGGTAGATACCCCACGGGGTCTGCACGCCATAGTACTGGGGAACCACGGCTGGGCCTGAAATATCACCTTTCACATCACAAAATGACAACATAGCAAAATAAAACAAATTGCCAAGCAAACACACGATGTCCATCAAATAATAGTTTATTGTTAGGCCAGTGTCGCAGACGGTGGGCCAACAATACACCAACTTTGATGTGTTTGCTGAGTAAATGGCACAAAATCTCCAACCAAATAGCCATAACAAAACTAGCTGCTGAGGACAAATCATGACCCTTTCACCACTGAGCATAATCTAAAATGACCTGTAGTTTATTTGAATGTCAAATAAATTATCACAACAGTTTCCAGCCACCTTACCTTCTCAAAGTTTTAATGTTTTAAATCCTGTAAAACCCTGAAGTAAAAGCAGTAGAAACTGAGAATTTATATGTGCCATTCACACCATTTTGAGGATCAATTTATGTGTGCTTCATACATGTAAAAAACAAGCACACAAAAAATAACACGGTGCACTTCACTGGTGAAAAACTAAACATAAATCAGCAGCGTTGAAAGGAGTCAGGACCATTTGGTTGAGATAATGTGCTGATAAATCAGGTGAAGGAGCTGTGTCTGTTATTAAAAAAATCTCTGTAGAAGGAAACTAATACAGAATAAACTTTTAGTTTGGAGTTCACCAGTCATTTTATGTAATTTCAATAAATCCAAACTAAAAGTTGATTCAGACATAAAGTGCTTCCCAGCGAAAACAAGACATAGCCCCAGTGTTGGTTGAATGTTGGCACAATATATGTGATGCTGACCAACATTAAACCGACACTGGCGAGATTTGTGTTTGCTGGGTTTTGACTCACAACAAATACCACTTTTATTATTCATGGCTCCAGATAATAGGTTACTATTTCTGCTCAACAGCATAACCATGTTTTGAATAAAATAAAAATTACGATGTCATGAACAAATTTAGCAAGTAGAGACAATTAACAATGACATTTACAGTCAAGTTTCACTCTGGAGCCATGATCTTAACTAAGCGTAATAGCAGCTAACAAGCTTAACAGATATCTACACTCAACCACAAACATTAGTAACAAAAACTTGTAAAGTATATTAGCATTTTTACCAAAACCGCCACCTCAGTAAAAATGTTTTAGTTTGTAAAACTTATTAAATATTTGTTAGTATGATACAACATATTACAAGGGAATTAAAGAGTAGGAGAATTAGACCTTTAAAATTACACTTGGCCCCCCTGTCGCTTTCATCAAATATTTCTTTCCACAATGGGAATGAAAGGGGCATGGGTTCAAATTGAAACAAGGTAATTTAGGGTAAGTTACTGAATATTAATGTTGGATAAAATTCATGTTACTATTACTAGGGACTAAATTTTTCCCATAAACCAATACAGCATAAAATTGTTACCACATTAATACATTGCTAGTGAGACAAAGTTTGGCCTCATTCTATAATCATATTATTACCATTTCTTTTTTCAACAAGATGTCTAGATAACTTATGTTGTTTTTATTAAAATCCAGATTACCTACACCATTTCCAATTGATATTTAAACTATCTACTCAGATTTTTGTGGTGATTTTGCGATCCTGACCTGATAATGGAATCCCAACTGTGTAAGGATCTTGCGAGTTGTTTAATACGTAAGGGGTAGGTGCGAAGGTCGCCAGGCCTGACAAATGAGAGCACAGCAGACACCGGGGTCAAAGGTCAAGGTCAAAGCCATGACACATGCAAACAATATGGCAGCCACAAACATGTGGCTCGCATGCAACGGTATGATTAGGTGCAAATGTGGCAGCGGCATGTCTTTCTGAGAAATTAATTATAAAATCATAGTGTGTAATTTTGTAGTAAATGTAATAAATGCAGGTCAAGCAATGGTTTTCACATCAATTTATTTAGTGTTAAATAACCTGGCAGGTCATGCAACAAAAAAGCAAGAAATTATACCCGCTTACAGTTTTTCAGAATACCGCTGACCATAAAGCCAATACCAGGCACACTGCCAACACAACTTTGCACAGCTTTAATGCATACCAATCATGCTCTATAATAACAGAGTCTGTACAAAAATGAACTGAACAAAAGCAAAACGGAGAGCAGTAACATGCAGCTTCAACTTGACATAGTGTATCACGATATATACATACATACACACACAGAAAGTGCATTATGATTCACTTTAATACATGAGCTACAGTGTATCATGTATGGATTATCCATTTAACGCCAGTCACTACTATCATTTAATTTAATACTTTTATAGCAGTTCTGGGCCCGTATTTTCGTAAAGTTACAATATTGCATCGGATTGGTCAAGAAAGCCATCTCAACCAATCATATGTGTATGATATATTGTAACTTCTACGAGAATACAGGCCCTGGCTAGTTAAATGGAAATGTCTTGTCCCAAAATAGACAAATACGTTTTTACTCACTTGAAGTCGTGTATCTCAGTAATGATATATAACTTCAATCGGGTAAAAAATTTTTTAGACAACTTGGCAGTTAAATGGTTAGAAGAGCTTCGACCTCTTACAAGTCATAGTTGATGATTTACAGCATTCTGCTATTCAGCGTAATTTTTATCTTATGCATGCTCTTGCTGGCTTGAAGAAGATACAAATCACTCTACTAAATCTGATATGAAAATTTCATTTGTTAAATTTATTTCCCCAGTTAATGTGATAAAACAATATAGTAACATTTAAATTTCAAGTACCCAGTATTATAATGTTGGAACAACAATAGACATTCTATTTCTCTTTATTTGGCAACAGAACTGTTCAAATTAGAGAATATCGTACTTAGCAAAAGTATAGCAGGAGTTCAGAAGCTTATATAGATGATAATAATATATTGGAGATAAAACGTCACTTCACAAGTTAGGGGGAGCTAACTGTACAAGATTTTCTATAACAAATTTATCTTTGAAAACAAAGTGTTAGTAAACTGGTTGACAGGTATGCCACCAAACTAGCATACTACTATACGAAGTAAATATATAATACAGGCTGAAAAGAATACCAGTGTTTATGCTTTACTTCCAATCACAATGTAAAGTTGTGCTATTGAATTAACCTTTGAACTAAATATTGATATCAAACTCCACAATTGGTTATGAAGTGTCACACTAAGTTTGGAAATAATTCATTTATAAGTCAACTTTATTGTAATTGCAAAATAATTTCCAATCAAATTACAATGATTTTATTTGTCCACATTTACTTCTAAAGTCCTGCTACCTTCCATCCGTAAGAGGTGAAAACTAATTTGTTAATAGTTCTAAAACAAACTATAATGCTATGCAGTATTAAGTTATTGCAGACATTATAATTTGCAGATACCCATGAAAGTTTAAATAAATCAAAAATAAAATGTTTATGTATCTTAAATATTAACTAATTCCATATTATTCAATCTTATCATAGACATGCAAGTTTGGCAAGTTGTTGAGATCAGACAATGTTAAAAAAACCCGATCTTGTATTCACAATTCTCACAAGTGACTGCACATATGAAAGTATTGCCTTCATGTGAGCCGAAACTGTGACTTGAGATAATAAATGGAGCATAAGCAAAACATCACGCCGATTTCTGGATATCCTGAAGAAAATTTTATTTACTGCTAATAATAAATTTAAGAAATACCATAAGTTAATTTTTGCTCATTATTGTGAACTAACTAACTGCTTGATTATATACAGTCAGATTATAGTGAATTTTCCAGGCTTTGGTACAATGTTGTTTTAATGTTTGATCCAATGTTGTTTTAATGTTGGCCCATCCGAAAATCTATGACGCTGGCCAAAACATTAAAACATCATTGGATCAATGCCTCACGTTGTCGGGCTGTTACTACAGATAACACTTAACACAGTCTATCAAGGCAGACAGCACTCACCTAATTGTTGTTGTTGAGCTGCCAGAGCATACTGTTGCTGTGTAAGCACAGCAATGGGTTGTTGTGGCTGCTGTTGTTGCGGCTGCTGCTGGTGTTGTTGTCTCTATAAAGTAAACGTCAAAAAATGAACAAGAAAATCCCAAAATCCCATGAGACGTTGACCCACTGTTTAAATGCCACTGGCCCACCATATGCAACGCTGGCACAGCATTAAACATACAACGGCTCAAAGTCTCCTGTTTGCTGGGATATAAAATATCCATCTCAGATAATCCTCACTTTATACCATCAAGTTCTTTTAACCCATATTAAAACCAGCAAATAATTATTTTTCACCCACTTAAAGTTGTGTCTCGCTACCGCAACCCACAACTCCAAGTGGGTGAAAATTACTCATATGTGTTTAATTTGAGACTAAGCATTTGCAAATTGTGATGTTTAATTCCCACTCCCACTATCAGGGTTTCATTCCCACTAATAGTGTTAATTAAACACTCGAACAATATCTGTCCATGTAATTCACAAAGAAGGAGTCTACAATCTTAGTGCGACCAAAGTTTTTAAGCAGATTTGAACAACTTAAAAAAAATAATAATTGCAGAAATGATCAATTGTAGATCTAAAAAAAATCTGTAATTGTCAGTTTTAACAGATGTAGTTTATAAAGTAGTGGTGCTTTTTAATCATTCATTTGATCCTGGCGTCAAGTCAGTAATGCCAGCTTCAAAAGAATGAATCTGGCTTATCATGGCACATGTGATTCACACAGAATCCAGAGACAAAAGATTGATAACAAATAACATAAATGAAAAATTCTCGCTTTGTTTTCATTCGAATTTCCAGTGGCGAATGGTACCACTTTTGAGAGAGTTAAGAATTATGATCATTACATTTTATCTTTTTTTTATCACATTTTAGTAAACAATCATCAACAACACATTGAGGCAGGAGTGGTGGTTGGGGTTGGGTGGTAGATGGTGATATCGGAGATCAGCCAGTGAACGCTGACCTGCTGATTGTAGTCCAAATTGAAGTTTGGTGAGTCCATGGGCTGGACAAGCTGATTAGCGTAGTCCACCTGAAAGGGGTCTATACCCACAGGTTCAAACTGTGTGCCGTCCAGCTGTAACACACCACCGTGAGGCAATATACCACCGTGCTGCCCACCAGACTCTAATATATCTTCTGGACGTGGACCAACCAGTTTGACTGGTTCTGGAAGCGAGGCTTGAGGAACGATTACCACGTCTCCCTCCGTAGGAGAGTTCTGTCTGCTACCACTTGATCTGTGACAGAAGAAAATGAGCAATCAGTCACATAGTTCTTGTTGTGTTTAAACCTTCTTTCAACGCAGGGACCCACTTTAGATGGGAGATTCTGCCGTCTAAAGTCAATCCTCGCACTGAAAGATTTAAAAATTTATAATGGTCGTACACTCATAACATAGGTATTCAAATGAAGCAATTCAATATAATAAGACATTTATGATGATTTTGAATTGAAAAAAAATCTTTGCTCTCAATGGTTTATACAAAAAAAAAATTCAGGGTTAACAAACATTAATTATCTCGACTTCATAACTATAAATATAACTAACAACTCAATAATCTCTGTTCACATTCATGCACCACATGGCATATTTTGAATAAGATACTTACACTATGGTTTTTTATGAAATAAGTTTGTATATATACGGTTTACAGCTAGTTTCAAAATAAAGCAAATGTCACTTAATATAATCAAATTGTTTGTAACAGACATTAGCAATTCCAGCTTGAAATGCTATATATTAGCTATGTAATGTAATCATAGTGATATTCCCATACCAGCAAACACGAGACATTGAAACAATGCTGGGTTGATGTTGGGCCAGCGTCGTAGACGATGGGCCAACATCAACCCATCATTGGTTTAACATTTCATGCTTGATTAAATTTTTTGCAATATTATTTTTCACCTGAATTTATCGTCATCAATAATGCCATTCTGCACAATGCCATTAGCTTGGATTGAATCTTTCCCTTCGATTTCTTTCACTTCCACTTCAAACTGTGGTACATGGAGCACTTTATCTTTCAATCCAGGTACTTTTCCACCATTCAAATCAACCCCTGGCACCTGAAACACAACAAAATAAACATTTAATGAAAGTTGTTAGGTACAGAATAGTTACAGAAACAAGCTACAAAGTTACATATCAAAGCATTTAATGCAGTTTTCACTAATGTACTTGGACACAAACACACTCTATTTTCAAAGTAAATCAGGGAATATTGGCTCCATTAGGTCTCCACGATTTTCAAATTATTATACACACTTATTGTGCAATAGGTTAGTTTCCAACTATTTCAAGCATGGTTTGCCAGGGTGATTTTTCCATAGGAAAACGGCCATCACAGACACGGCTTGTCAAATTTTAAGTTAGGATTTTAAATTAAATGATTCATTCAGGAAAACCCATGTTGCATTTATTAAAGGCAATGAAGAGTAGATGTTGACATTCAGCATGATCCATTGTAAGGTTCAATTAAAAAATATTTTGCAGATTTCCTGTACCTGGTCTCTTCTTTAACAATTTTCCTAAAAGAAGAGAAGTTCCCAGCTAACACGGGGCATTCACACAATTCTGTTTCAATGTTGGTTCACCGTCTTCGCCGCTGGCCCAACATTGAAACAGAATTGTGTGAATGCTTCGTGTTTGCTGGGCTAGAACTAGATACCAACCACTGGAGTAGATGTGTGGGTAAAGAGGTGAGATAAAGTTACCACCTGTTGAGACAGGTAGCAATAAGGAGTAGCAATGTCTGAGAGAACGAAGTGTTGGCAGACTGCTTTAATGTAGGTGCAGCGGACGCAATGCTGGCCCAGCATTAGAGCAACATTGGGTTATCTTACAGTGTTGGGTGGGAATTACCCTGACAGTCAGCACGATCCGTTAAAACAATAGTTGATCAATGTTGGAGCATCGTCTGTAACGCTGGGCCAACATTAAAACAGCATTGGTACACTGTATGCTAGGTGGGGAAAATACCCATCAAAAACGATACAGTGAGCCAATGTTGGGCTAATGCTGACCCAACATTGGTTCAGTGTGTTTTGCTGGGACGATATAATTACAGTCACACTGGGACCAAGCAAACACGAGGCATTGACCCGATGTTGTTTTAATGTTGGACAGCCGTCACACGAGGCATTGACACAATTTTGTTTTAATGTTGGACCGCCGTCTACGACGTCGGCCCAACATTAAAACAACATTGGGTCAATGCCTCGTGTAAGCTGAGGACTCGTGGTGGAGGGGGTGGGGTTTAATGCATGTGCTGTCAAAATCAATCAAATACTGGTTGAGCGAGAAGGAGATACTGTACAGAGCTCAGTAACATGCCTAATCCCGTATGACTCTCTGGCTAGGGGGAGGTGGAGGGGAGGCGGGGGGTGGGGCTGGGGGTGAGTGATGACCTGATATGGGCACCACTTCTGGGTTATGCTACCTACTCGAGCACAGTTATTAAATAAATGCGCAGTGCAGGTGACTCCCTGTTACAATAACCTTTTAGGACCTGAAATGCCGCCCTCTTCAACAGAATGGAGCTTACAGGTCTGCGATTATTAAAGTATCAGACATCTCTTGTTAAATTACTCATCTAAACCACTGACTCAGTGGTTTAAAGAGAATAATTGTGACTTTAAATGTGTTGTTCATTTAAAAGCGTAATTGACAACCTTCCAACTATTACCCTTGATAAATCATTATGTTCCTCACACGCGCGCATTTATTTTTACAATAGAAAATGACACCAGGAAAGTAATAATTGCATTATAGCATTTTACAAATACTAGATATGAAAATGAGCAATAAAAATGTCGACATCATACTTTTTGTTTTGGAAGAGTCGATAGTGAATTCGCAGAGAACGAAGCTATACTATGACTGTAGACGGTATATCCGTTTCATTATTGGTCTACGTTTTGGCACATTTGTCACAATTGGAGACACATGGGTGTAAAGTAAACAGCATTGACATGCCACCTGTAGAGGCATGTTGAGGCACATAGTCAGATAGCTGCGAGATCACGGCAAGCAAAAGACGCTCAACGAATGCTGTTTAAACGTTGGGCCAGCGTCGAAGATCAACCATATACGGTTGTAACATTGTGCCAACGTGTGAGGTGGGCGACCGATGCCAAATCAACGCATACACGTTTTGTTCATTGGATTGGAAAAACACAAACGGAGTATTTGCTCTCAAGTAAAGTCGCCGACCTCCACGCCCAGAGCGAAAAAAAAGACTTGAAGATAAGTCAAAACTGCACACTTGTATGCAAGTCAAGAATTCCGTATGACACAGTACAATATGTTTATTAATATTAAGTAGGGTAGTATTGTGGCTCAGGTACAGCAGGGATAAGGACTCTGAATGTAGAGGGTCAAACAATGGAAATTCCTGGAAAGTATTTGCGTATCTTCGCTATATAAAACCACTGTGATGACTGGTCTAACCCTTTGATCACCAGAGATACTTGGATATAATCAAATATCTACTCGCATTACCCTTTCATTACATGTGTATAATTATATGGCATATTAAAAAAATAATAATAATAATACAAATTATACAACCATCACAATAAGGACGTTCTGAACCACTGTTATTGATGTTTTTAGACATCAGAATTTGCAAATGTAGGTCTCAAGTTAAACAGATATAAGTAATGTCTACCCCCTTTAAGCTGTGGGTCGCGGTAGCAGTGTTAATCTTTTAGGTATGAAGTTAGTGCTAAATTACATTGACCTGATTTCCAGGGCATTAAATCTCTACTAATCTATTTCACCCATATGTTTATGCTTGGTGTCATTGTGTACTTGGAAATATCCATTATTATAATGAAACACGGTTCATGGAACAAGATTACCCTGGTACACTGGAGGCCGGAGCCTCTCTCCAGGACATAAAGAGTCAACAGGGTCAGAGACACCCGGTAGAACGGGGATGGTTAACTCCTCTCCTGCTAAGGTCATTTATTTAAATTTTCACCCACTTGAGGTTGTGTCTCGCTACCGCGATCCACAACCTGAAATGGTTGAAAAATGCTAATATTTGTTTAATTTGAAACCAAACATTTACAAATATTAATGTTTAAACACTCATTCTATTCCCAATGACTGTGATTTAATAGACTAATGAAACAGATTAAAAACTACTCTTGTCGTGATTAGCGGGCAAAGGGTTAATTCTGGCACAATAGAGATATCACAGCAAACACCAGACGTAAAACCAATGATTGATTATTGTTGGGCCAACGTCGCAGACGTTGGCCCAACAATAAGCAATCATTGGTTTCAGGTCTGGTGTTTGTTGGGCTTGGTGTGTAGACGGATTCTTAAGATATCACTATAACAGACTAATCTGGCGGGCGCTGTAACACGATACCCCTGTCTGGCATAATATCAATGGGGCCCACAAGAAAAGAACGAACCTTTTCATTGTAAACGACCCCACGCTAATCCAGATCATATCTCAGATTAGCCGCAGAGAAAATTAAATATTAAAAAATATATACAGTTAATACAAGCACGACGCTGCACCGGTAGTGCAGAGTGCGGGGTAAACATATTATAGGTCTGTGTGAATAGCTAGGTAAAACCTTTGGGGTCCTAGTTCATATTAGGTTTTAGTTGAACTGAAATATATACATCACAATTGTGGTTAAGACCCAGCCAGGGACAGCTGTAAAATAATACGTTAGTGTTCGCTTTTATCAGGATTTGTCATAGAAATAGTACTAGAGATACCTGTGTAATATGTGAACCTTTTATCCCGGGCTGCCTATAGAAAAGGTGTACTTAACCACGTAGGCGCCAAACCACAACTATACTCGTTATAACACTTTAACCTTTAAAGCGCTGAAATATTTTTGTATAAACCGTGGAGACCAAAGGGTTTGTTTCAATTTGAAATCATCATAAATATCTTAGCTCTTTCCGCTTCATTAAAATACCTATGTTATGGGTCTACGGCCATAATAAATAATTTAAATCTTACAGTGCGGAGATCGACTTTAAGTCATCAGAATCTGACGTCTACAGACGTCAGATTCTGACGACTAAAGTCGATCCCCGCGCTGTAAGGGTTAATTAGCGGACATTAGAGCTTAAAGGCTTCTCAAGTCAATTATAGTTTTCAATATCATGCTTATTTTCTAACACATTGAAGTATTTTTTACTCAATTCAAGTTGTGGGTCGCGGTGAAAAAGTTGACTGATTTAACAACTTTAGTGCGGGGACCGTCTTTATATGTCAGATTCTGCATAGAAATGTGGGATGATAGAAGCATAACAACCGTAGCCAGGTAACCATAAACCATTACCACCCAGTACCGCTGATTGCAGGTCTAGAACCACGGGAAAGACACACATACATATGATAATGATAAGGACTTAATTCAAATAGGTTATTCTGACTGTCAATATTGTTGGCGATGCTGCAGGAAACTTTGGAAGTAGAAAACAAATGAAAACACTGAGACATATTTAAAAAAGTTAACATGTGTTCATCTAAATGAAGAAATTTTCAACCCGACGGCTTTAAAATGCTGGTGTTAATTATAGATACGGGAAATGCGAACTAGATTAGAAATGATGACATTATATTAAAACTCTGAGCTGCAATCACGACTACGCTAATTTATATTCATTTTAATCTTTTTAAGCATTTTTGTAAGATAAATATCTGGTTAATTAGAAGGAATCATGACAAAGTAAAGGTCACAAATCGAGCAAATGATTAACTTTCATCAGAAGGTGATATTTATAATGCCAATAAAATAAAAAGAAGTGGAGAAACTATTATAGTCTAGACTGGTGCGTGTATATATCAATGACTGGAATGGTTGGTTTCACGCCACACGTTGACTTGGCAAGGACTGGTGAAATCTGAATAAATCAGCATTAAGACGTAACTCTTTACGGTGTCTGAGCGTGACCTCTTAACCCCTAGAACACTGATGTCGACTACACAAGACATTCTGTATTTCTATTAGCAAAGTTCTGTATCACCCCTGATAACCAGTTGTTAAAAATAAAATATGCTTTCAATCTTGAAACACTGATATATGTTGGGACTTAAATTTCACAAATCACACAAATTTTCAGTCACTTGAAGTTGTGGATCGCGGTAGCGAGACACAACTTCAAGTGACTGAAAAATTAAATTTAATAACTCAGTGGTCTAAGTGTTAATTGTAGAGTAAATGAACAACACACAACCAGCAATCAATCTAGTGGGCCATATACTTCATTCTATGTAGCAGTATCATTACAGTATCGCCGAGCACACACCTCCATTGTCGGAGCGAGCGACCTCAATTTGCAACGTAATTTAACACCTCCGTAGACATAAATCCATTATAAAACTAGCTGGTTCTGAGACCCGAAAAGGCTTAAGACTGGCTGTATCCGTCAATATTCTTTACTTGTACATTTCACTCCAGTCAGCTGTACAAGTAAAGAAAGTGCGTAGCTATAATGAGCAGAATAGCGGCGAAAAAACACTAATTAAATATACATATGCCCTCCAGCAATATTCAATAGCAAACAATTGGAAGTCGATACAAATGTCAGAATGTTTAACGTCTCCATGCGGGCTACAAATATTGGTAACATTCCACGGGGAAATGCATGTTACTTTAAAAGCATGTACTGGATTAAAAGTCAAAGTGAATTGATCTCTCAGTGTGTGTACAATGCACGTCCTTTGCTCGAAGTAAGATCGCATGAGGTGTAATCCAATATATTCGTTTTTTTGACGTGAAAAAATTTGGTTCAACCCTTTCAGCGCGGGGATCGACTTCAGATCTGAAATAGTAAAATATTTATAATTGCAGTAGACCCATAACAAAAGTAGCCAAATGGATCAGACAGAGATAACTTAAAGACATTTATGATGATTACAAATTGAAAAAAACACCTTTGGTCTCCATGGTTTATACAAAAATATTTCAGCGCTTTAAATATTTATTTATTAATACATGTACATATTTATACAGGGTGGACATTATTAGCAGTCAGGCATCAAGGGTTAATACCCTAAGCCTAATCCACAAATCAAATTGAACTAAATTTGATAAAATAGTTTTTGGTAGATGATCAGTTAATCCAATAATTCAATATTAGATGTCTATTTTTAATAAATATAATTTTTTTTCGTCATTTGAAGCTGGAAATTGCGTTAGCAATTCCAGCTTCAAATGAATGAAAAATAAAAGCAAACACTTTAGCAGCACAGGGTTAACGCCTAATAGTACTATATGGTTACAGAGATAGCAGATACAGCCTCCTCTATGTACCGTTTCAGGACGACAGTGGGATCACTTGGAAATAAAAACCCGGGGAAATTTTCCGATGTACATTATTTCTAAGAGCCTAAGATAGCAGACCTAGACAAAGCGAGTACTGTTGCCGGACTACCGTGCTCAGGCAAAACATCCCCCAGTAAAAGACAATGGCTAATCGCTGGATTAACGTTGGGCTAGAGTCTAAGACGCTGGCCCAGCGTTGAGCCAACATTAGGACTTGTGAGTGACCTATCCCCTCGGCGATTTACCAGACTCTATACACCACGATGAACGTGCACAGAACACTTCAATGCCACGGCCCCCAAATACAGACATTAGATTAGCAGGGCCAGGAAGCAGAATGTAAACGTCCAGCCAATCAGCACGTGCTTTATATACCACTGGCTAATGTCATCTGAATCTGAGGAATGCCAACGCGCAAGACAAACTGCCCAAAACACATGCTATAACACAGTGTAAGTAACAAGAAAATGTAAGCCGGGAATACATGTTATTGTTGTATACCAGTCGTCTTTAAACAATATTTTTTTTAGGTATAACTCAATAATTTATTGAAGAGTTTCGTCAAAAGATGATGATTTTTAGTAACGTTATAAAACGTCAAGAAATATGTCGAAAAATATCCAAGGGTCAAGCTATCCGCTACTCTATTACACTATTTCATTATTTTCTGGGATGTTAGCAGAAAAGTCATATAGCGGTATATATACTAGTATATACACTGATATATATAATAAACTAAAATTTCTTCACCATATAAATTTCAACATACAGTCATGAAAAGCAACATTAGTTACCGTCGTGTTTGTGGATAGACAATTACTTTTTGTCAGTCATCTTTTTCAATATACGAACGAATACCATGCAATTATTCGTCAAAAAAGTTCCGACAACAATCATTTTTCAAAAACTAACTAGCAAACACAAGCCCTTAACCCTGTGTTGGTGTAATGTTGGGGACTATGGTTCACGACGCTGCCCAGCACTAGACCCAACATTGGGAAGCCGTCATATTTGCTGAAGAGTCGTTACTTTTTAGGTCAGTCAGTTCTTTTTAGGTCAGTCAGTTCTTTATCATTATGTTCACAAATAACATACAATTATTGTGTTTCCACCATCAATTACTTTATTTCATCATTTCCTTATATATAGCGCCACAGACGGTTTTTGTCTAGTTAGTGGTTCTACACGGTACTTGAAATTAAGACACACGCAGCACAGAGGGAAAATCACCATTATAGTTAAAATGACACTTAGTCGTCGCTGTGGTATAATATAAAATAATAATAAGTACTTTTCCGCCGATAGTTAGGTGGCAAAAAATATAAATATTTCAATTGAATTATTTGACAGACAGCAGGTTGAAATAAAAACACACGCAGCACAGCGGGACCAGGCGATTTTCACTCGTGTTTCCAAGAAGTCCCCATTACAGTTAAAACACACATAGTCGTCGCAGTGGCATAATTTAATATAATGACAAATACGCTTCCGCCGCCCGGGTTGCATAAAATATAAATATTGAATTATTTGATTACGTACATATGATATATCTCATAATATTGTATCTATTTTGTGGCATTATATTCAGTGACAAGCATACTTGAACCATTTAAGCCCTCGCGATGCATTAAAGCATCATTTTACGTCCCAGAAAACAGACTTGATTTTCCTAAAACTAAGGGTTTTAGAACGAAAATTTCCATGAAACTGGTTCACCAATACATGGCAATTTTATTTAACTTTTAAACCACATCAAATCATCTTCATCCACTACAAGTCGAGAATTGCGACAGCAATTCGCGGCTTGTAGTGGATGAAGATGACTATGGTTAATTCAGGCTTGAAAGGTTGAAACATAACCCCAGAAGACAGAGTTAATATTATGTATGACTCGTTGATGTACTAGATGCATACAATAAGTGCATGGTGTTCATTATGGGCATTGAGGCCTGGCGGCTAGAGTGTAGTATGGCTATTTACACCGGTCACTAGACCTTACACACTCAGCATGTGTCCTCAGCAGTGAATACAACAAAATCAAACTCCACACCCCCTCAATAGACGGTATCCTTGACCGGAATCAACAAGTTAAAACCACTCACAGCGGAAACTGTATGACAAACACTCTGCGTGCTGAGAGAGAGTTAGCCTTTAAACCCCCGAGCTATACAATTTAAATTTTTACCCACTTGAAATTGTGTCTCGCTACCGCGACTCACAATTTCAAGTGGGTGAAAAATACTCCCTATTTGTCTAATTAGAGACGAAACATTTCCAAATGTTGATGTCTAAACAGACATTTTGTTTCCTAAAACGGTGTTTTAACCTGCTAATTAAATGGATTAACCCATACAGTGCGGGGATCGACTTAAGTCGTCAGATTCTGACGAGTAAAGTCGATCCCCGCACTGAAAGAGTAAATATATTTCTAATGACCGCAGACCCATAACATAGGTATTCAAATTAATCGGAAAGAGCTAACTAAGACATTTATGATGATTTCAAATTAAAATAAATCCTTTGGCCTCCAGGATTTTACAAAATTATTTCAGCGCCTCAAGGGTTAAAATAGACTTTAAAGGTGCTTAGCGCTTTAAGGGTTAACCCTTGTGCTCCTAGGGACGCACATGCATTTTTTCTAGCTAGCTTCAGACCTAATATAAACATGCCACTGAAATTGATTATAATAGTCTGTAGTAAATGCTCAGTTGAACAAATAATCAAGTTCAAGAGATGCCTATTTTTCATAAATAGAAACATTTTACATCATTTGGAGCTGGAAATTGCGTTAGCAATTCCGGCTTCCAATGGCCTGACATTGACACGATTTCACACTGCAGTTTATTTAGACATTTTGCACACAACCTTGAAATCATGCGTGCGCAACGTTCAGTGCTTCTAACAACAGCTTAACCCTTTAACCGCCGGTGCCGCATATATTCGAGTTTTTTTATTAGCACATTAGAACCTTTTAAACATGTTAAAGATAAAATGGGACATCAATCAGCAATATTTGAAAACAGTTGACCTCCATTTTGTCAAATCTGAATAATTTTCACTCACTTGAAGTTGTGGATCGCGTCAGCGAGACACAACTTCAAGTGGGTGAAAATTCCGATTGAAATTTTTTTTACTCACTTGAATTATGTCTCGCTCCTGCGACCCACAAGGCAAAAAAACCTCCACGTGTACAATTTCAATAAACACATAATGACACTTTAGCAAATTTACTGACGGTCCGTATCTTGTTTGAATGAAAATAAAAAAATGATGGAAAGCGGACATCTATAGTGATTAGGGCTTCATAGGTTAATTGTAGAGACGTAATTACTTCTTACTGACGGTCGTGATTTCAGACTGTGATCACCATTGTGCGGTTGACTCAAATGAAAGACAGCGTCACCAGATGATGGATCAACTTTAAAACTATAGCAATGATGAGTTTGCTGTCTGTAGTGACAGGAAAAACACATGAGTCATTCTGCTGTGATCTGTTTATAATGGCTGTCATTCATTTGGTGTCAACCGGTTGTCTGTTATCTGCTAGCAGCTACTGACTTAAGTACCGAGCAGAAAATTGCATTTTACAAGCAGTTTGTATCTATGTAATGCGATTTTCAGATGTAATTCACTTATTGCGGGGCTAGACACTTAACTGATTTGATCTTCTTGTCCAAAGGGCAAGACATTTTTGTGGTGATTTGGGTAGCGTTTTGTCCAAGGAACTAAAAAATTTGAAAACAGTGCAAATTGAAGGCTCAGCACTTGCTCAGTGGGTCACTGTCTATAGTTTTGTACTTGGCCCCACCTAAAATCGGTTGCCCCGGGCAATCGGGTAACCGTTAGTGTGGAGTTCTGAATTGACTTAACTAGTATCATCTCAAATTGTTTCCAAACACGTGTGAATTTAAATGCTGCAAACTACGTTGGGAAAAAGCTGCTGGTAAAATTTACCTAACGGACGCAATAGCAACACAATGTCAAGGCAATACACGTGGTAGAATATGGTTCCCCGGAATTGCCAGTAGCAGTGACGTCACTGGTCTACACATTTTTTCGTGTGGAAGCAATCTACTGATCTACTGCAAAAAATAATCTTGTTCTTTTATCAAGTAACTCTAATGACCAATAACACCGTCTGCGCATATATGATGATCATAAATGTGCACAGGTATAACTGCATAGAGTTCATCGGTTATCTGGGTGGTCATCCACAAATAGCAACAATTTAAAATTCAAGCAAACCCCCTAATTAGGAGTGGTAATGACTGAGTAGTCCGTTCTGGTATACGGACACATTGTGAAGGAACTCTTCACTTTGATGACTGACGACAAGGTCGCTGCCGTCCTACACCAGTCATTTATACCCCCCACCCCGCGGTCCACTGGCAGATAGATTTAAGGACATGATCAAAGGGCATGACCTAAACATTGAGCAGCAGGACTTACGTGGAATGGGGCATACTTGAGCACTCGTTTCAGCCTGACCACGGTTCGCGGCATGCTGACACACAGAGTGGCGATCCACCCTAAACACAGCCGTTATATCCATGCTTCTGCTGGCCAGTCCATTGTGTATTCCTTGACAGTGAGTGTTGCCGGACGCTAGCCCTGTTTGCGGGACGCCGGCCCTGTTTGTAAATGCGGTGTAAGAGGTTGAATGGCAGGTGAGGTAGTGAGTGGTGCGCCTTGCTGGTCCAGCCTTTGATTAGACAGACAGAACGGTAGACGAGAGATGCTGTAGGGAAACGAACATTCAACCAATGCTGGTACAATGTTGGCCCAGCGTCGCAGACACTGGGTCAACGTTGTAGCAGCATTGGTTGGTTGGTTATAGGACCAATACGGGCATGACGCGGCATTACCCTCGAGTCATCTACCGTAACGCAACCTATTTTAACCGCATAACAAACCGACCATTCACTCGTCCAATCGCATATCTTGCTTCAAAGAATCGGCCCACTATTCTCCGCCTTTCTAAAAATGTGCACTGTATTAAAATGGGTCGACTTAACAAGTGAAAGATTTCACGAAAATAAAAAAATACTGCATCGTCATAGATTCCACAAACGTACAAATAAAAACAATTGAATGTTGACGGGCTGGGCTGTATGGATGTTGGTCCACCATTAACTTGACTGAGATGTATTGCAATCAATCATAGTCCAAACCAAAATATTAATATTCACAGTAAACTCTGCAGTCATTTTAATAGAGGATTTTACTCATTTAAGTACTTTTTATAGTGTCCAGTATGTTGAGATTAAGGGTGTCTGACATCATATACAGAAGTCAGATTGAAGGACTGTGACCACTGGTGACCCCACGCGAACTGTTTTCAAAGAGTCAAGTAGTTATTGATAGATGCAAAGATATCTGATGGCCAATATAAAACTCACATCACATATGACGTTTAAATGTTGTGTTGGCAATGAGAGTGAGAAATGCGTTTTCGGGGATCGACTTTAGTCGTAAAAATCTGACGTCTGTAGACGTCAGATTCTGACGACTTATGTCGATCCCCGCACTGTAAGAGTAAACATATTTATAAAGGCTGTAGACCCATAACATAGGTATTCAAATTAATCAGAAAGACCTAACGAACACTTTTATGATGGTTTCAAAAAGATAAAAAACCCTTTGGTCTCCATGGATTTCACAAAAAGAATTCAGCGCTTTAAGGGTTAAAAAGACGGAGAAACATAACATAGAAAGCTATTTTTCATGACCTTGCAATGAGTCATTATTTAAATTATGATGATGATTTCAAAGCGTCGAGTCACTTCTCTAGACAGCATAGATCATTGGACTGTCCTATATACAGTTTTATATATTCCATAAAAAGTGTGGACCATCATAATTTAAATATGATCATGGCATTTCATTGAAATATTGACTACGAAGAGGCAAGTATTACACACAACGTCGGATTATTGTTGGCCCAACGTCTACGACGCTGACCTAACATTAATCCAGCTCTGTTTCAATGTCTGCGTTTGCAGTGAAGAAGCTGACGAGAAAACCCACACGTTTTAATGGATATAACATCAATTGTAAGGTAATTATTTAGAAGTCACCATAGCGACAATCACAAGACCACCACCACACCACCAGAACATGCTGGTAATGCACAGAATTAATTAGCAAGTGAATGGTATGTAAATGCGGACGTCAAATTATGTGGCTGAAGGCGACGCTGAGCGGCCTTTTGCTGTATCATAAGGGTATGAGGGTCATGGGAGACGTTGGCGCATGGTTGGCGTAACGTTGGATCCGAGTATTAATCCTTACAGCGCGGGGATCGACCGACTGTGATTGTTTTCTTATGTTTTAAAACCCTTTAAGCCCTCACGATGCATTAAAGCATCATTTTACATCCCTGAAAACACAATTGATTTTCCCACAACTAAGAGTTTTAGAATGAAAATTACCATGAAACTGTCTTACCAATAAATGACAATTTTCTTTACTTTGTCACCTACTTCAAGTCATCTTCGTCCACTACAAGTCGGGAATTGCGATAGAAATTTGCGACTGGTAGTGGATGAAGATGACATTGGTAAATTCAGGCTTGAAAGTGTTAATGACCTTATATAACCAGCTTCTAAATAATAAATGTCTCAAATCTGAGATAATCATATACATTTTAACTTACAATTAGTAAATTCAACTAATTTTAGGCACTTGAAGTTGTGGATTGGGGTAGCGAGACACAACTTCAAGTGACTAAAAATTTCAATTTATTACCTCAAGCTGTAGGTAGGGGCTAACATTTGGTATAACATTGACCACATGATACAGGTACGCATATGAAGTAGCTGTACTTTATAAGTTATCAGATGCACATAATCATTGAGAAAAGCTTCGCGTAATAAAATATTGAATCGTATGCCGATATTCGATATAATAATATCTACACGGTAGATTATTATCTATAGATATATTCATCCATAAAATTAATTTGCTGTGGCCTTATAGTTAATTTTCTGCATTTATTTGTTTCATATTGTACGGTCACATAAATGGTGTTCCTGGTAAATTAAATAGTAATATATTATCAGGGCTGGAAATAAGGTTTAAAATGCTAGCTGTCCGCTGGACAACCAACATGATTATTTTGGTTGTCCGCCACAATTTCAAGTTGTCCGCCCAAAAAGGAGAACAGAAGTTAAACTATAATTTCAATCACGACCACAATTAATAACTATGTTCAGATGTTTGACAGTCAAAAAAATTATGGGCAAAATTTGGTTGGGCTTTTGCTAGACAAGTCTAGTAGTAGTTGTGAAACGGCTCACTGTCAGTGACTGTCACTGTTGGATGAAAATCATCAGAGCAATATGGGTTGTCCGTCTTGTCATTTAGTTGTCTCGGACAAACGGAACGCTTTTATTTCCAGCCCTAATTATGACCTGTCAATCGGTGACCCGGGTGATGGCCGTACCCTGATTATTAGCTATTTTTAATAAAAAAAATTCTGGAGATACTTTGTCACAGGTTCATGTGTTAGAAAAACGTTATCAATCCCATATGACAAATTACATGTATGATGTAGCAAGTTAGTTTCACACAATACACTGGAATTGAGGTTCTATTCTGCACACCTGCTTCTAAAATTGGCAATAATACAGCTTTCCTGCCAATAAACTATGACAAACTATCGCAGCTTCGCGTAATAAAATATTGAATCGTATGCCGATATTCGATATAATAATATCTACACGGTAGATTATTATCTATAGATATATCATTAGAAGAGAAAGATACACAGAGATTACATTTATACGCATCGGTGGATTTTTTAAAATGCTAATCAGATAATTAACTTGAAAATAAAATCCACATACCGGTATGTTACATATTGTTCCTTCAAAATTATAAATAAGCTAGTGCTGCTTTCCCAGCATACACAAGACATTGAAACAATGATGACTTAATGTTGGGCCACCGTCTACGACGCTGGCCCAACATTAAGCCATCATTGTTTCAACGTCTTGTGTTTGCTGGGTTGTAAGGTGACACTTGGGGAATGACATAATACAATTGCTACGTGAAGAGATATACTAGATATATGCGATAAATATCCTACCGTTATCTACAATGCAGGCAGATTTACATAGACCAGGTGATTCAAATAAAGTGACACTACACTACAGCAGTCTTGTCAGAACTCAGCTGCATTTACTAGGGGTTTAAAATAAAATTGTTGACGCGATGCACAATTTCAACTATCCAGTCCGTACGTGTTTTTATGATTGAAGTAAAATATCCATGTTATACACCGCGTACATTGTACATTATAATTTTACAAATATGTAGTCACTTAGTTTGCGTGAGTAATGGTTCAGATATTGAATTCTATATAATGATTTTGATCAAAAGAATATTAGCTATTTGACCTCGAATATTTACAGCCCAATTTATTATCACTTTCTTGTTAGTTTTTGGTCACGGCAGGCAGCTATTCAGCCAAGAGCGAGTGAAAATGTCACGCTACTCAATCTATCTGTGCACTCTAGGGTTGAATTAGTAACGTAGATGCCAGGTCATTTAATAGTAAATTTTATTTTCTAAATATGCAAATTTGGAGATATTTCAACTCGCACTCTCTGGTGATTAGCATTTAGGAGAACACAAATCAAAGGTTACACAAAGCAAAAAGGCTGTAGCTGCTTACTTGAAAAGCAAGCAGTTACTGCCTTTTGACTTGTCATGGCAGAATTGAATTTTCAAACATATACTACAGCAGACTGAAGTTAACCCTCTCTGCGCTGTGGTCCCGCTTCAAAAAACGGACGGATCTCAATATATGTCTATGTCACATTATATACTAAGTAAATTACGGAGCTAATTTTAACACTATAATTTACAATTTACTACTAGGGATTCAATATTTCACATTAATTACTAACGTGTCGGTGAAATCATTTCAAGATTTGTGGAGTTAAAGGGCTATAAAACGATTAAGTCTTTATGGCCATTAACAGCATTCAGATAGGCCGGGGTAATTGCTCATTTAATGTAGCACTAAGTATAAATGGGTTCATCCCTTATGGCTTTTACAGTTTAACCCTTTCACCACTGAAGCCCGTTTTTATGTGCTGAATGCCATAGCATTCAGCACATAAAAACGGGCTTCAGTGGTGAAAGGGTTAAGACTGTACAAGTTAAACATGTGACTGTGGGAAGGAAGTAACCTTCTACATACTAGTGCTGCGCGGTGCACCTATGATTGGAGTTTTATATAGCAAAGGAAGTACTTATATCTGCTCAGCTGAATTCCGGCTACGTGACCTGAACAGACAGTAACCCATCGCCTTGTCCTGCTGGGCCCGTATATATGCGGTTTTGAGCATATTTTAAGGCAAATAATATGTCACAAAATGGTTAAGATAGCTTGTGGTAGATGTGCAGTTAGTAAAATAACTCAATTTACAAAATATATATTTAAAAAACATGAAATCTATTTCGTCATTTGGAGCCCAGCTTCAAATGACGAAAAATAAAATCGAAACAATTCAGTAGGACAAGGGTTAGCCCTTTCAAACCTGAATTTACCATTGTCATCTTCATCCACTACAAGCCGCGAACACAGCAATTCTCGACTTGTAGTGGAAGATGACTTGGAAGTGAGGTGAGGGGCAAATAAAAAGAGATATTGCGGCAAATGAAAAAGAGATATTGCTATTCGGATCTTTAAAACAGTTCCATGAAAATTTTTGTATCAAAACCTAGTTTTTAGGAAATTAAGCCATTCTTCAGAGATGCAAAATTATGCTTTGATGCATCGTAAGGGTCTAAAGGGTTAAAGGCACAAATATCTTGTACTCGTTGAAAAATTTCACCTTTAAACTACTAAATTAAATAATTCGTCTCGTTACCGCGATACACGGTTTCAAGTGGATGAAAATTAACTCATATTTGTTTAGTTTAAAACGGAAAACTTCAGGAAAACTTCAAATCTTGATGTTTATCTGCTCATTTATTCCCAATAACAGTGATTCCATCGCATAATAAAACCGTTAAACAGATTAAAAACGAACATAGTCGTGATTAGCGGGTTAAGGAAAACTGAAATATAATATCATATCAGACTATAACAATTCGTCAGTGTGAATGTTTTGCCCCACATACACGTCACTAGAAGGTAAAGGGTTAACATCTATACTACGATCTACAGATAAACCTTAGAAAACAGCGACCCTCAAAATCAGCAGACTGAAACATTAGATTAAATAATTTCAGGCTATAGATTGTAGGCTATGATCAGAGTTGTGTGACAGACATGTCTGTCACACAACTCTGATCATAGCCTACAATCTACAGCCTGAAATTATTTAATCTAATGTTTCAGTTTTAACGCCGCACTTTTTAACAAATTGGTTGAGAGTTTTATTCTTTACTGTGAGGTATATATAAAATAAGGCAATGTCCTCGGGGAGTTTAAATTTAAATTGACTTTCTCTTTCGATATTTAGTTACGGATAGCGGAAATTAATTAAACTTCAGCACTTGGTATTCCAGGAATAATTTGTGCCATTTTTTTTAGGTAACAAAAGCTGAACCACAGAAAACTAGCTACGCAATTTATTCATTTAATGGTCAATTGATTTGTTCAATGAAAACATGGTCGCGAATTAGATGGAAGTGGTAAATTTTCATCAATCAGAATGAGCAAAAATAATGCGAAACGTCATTTATTTTTGTGAGATACTAAGAATATTAAATCATAATGAAAATCAGATACATAACTACACCTTGATAACTAAGTACAACGGCTATTGAATATTCTGTTTAGAAAGCAGACGGGCACCCCCAATGAAAAGCTGTTTACTCAAGATGTACATACAGAGTTGACAGTCTAGCTTTAATGTTTGCCAATAGGTTGTTGTTTGGTTTGTAGAGGTCGACCAGAGATTATAGCCCGCAGGATGTTTACATATTGAGGTACACACCAGACTCCATACTGCTAAAGTCTCCGCTTATTCTGACCTCCGCATGCGTTTTTTACTTGCGGTTCATTTAGATCTATATTGACTACTTCCGTATACAGCTAAGTATCACATAACGGGAGTGGGGAGCAGAGTATTATATACGTCCAGTGACTTATGTCGCTCTGAGGTATCTTATGGATGAAGGCCAAAAACACACGTCGACAACACTTAGCGCTGGTACACAACATTGGCAGGTTGTCACGTAAAAAACTGGACAAATAAATACGTATAAAAGGTGACCTAACACATATGTTAACCAACCTACTAATACTGAAACCAGAGCGGGTGTTAACCAGCCTACTAGTACACAGCGTTACCACAAATAAATACGTATAAATGGTGACCTAACACATATGTTAACCAACCTACTAATACTGAAACCAGACCGGGTGTTAACCAGCCTACTAATACACAGCGTTACCATCACAAAGTCAAAATATGCGCAGTATCTCGACCCTTTGTATCCTAATGATAAATCACGACTAATACCCTTTAAGTAATTGTTTAAATGAAACTAAGTTATTGATCGGTTTGATCAACCAAGTAAGTCACGAGTCACAATAAAAGGTGTGTAAAAATTGAAATTACATGTTGCAGCATGAAGGGATTCAATAAATTGTTATAATTAGCAAAGACCATTTTTAAGGATGACTACTTTAAATTTTCTAGCAAATATTTTCTAATAGATACAATGTCCTAAGGGCCCACAAATTATGAAGAACTTGTAAGATTTCTCCACATTTCTCCACATTTTTGTGACAGGTATACCTGTGTTGGTGCACACACACACACACACACACTACCGTGTCACATGGCTGTGATATGCGGATGGCTGTGATATGCACATGAGCACAGCCGAGTCATCTCCGTGACGACTGTGACACGCGTGCTCACTAAAACCTGTATCAACTGTCTACTCCGTAACAAAACCTGGCATGTGTTGCTATAATACCTGCTATAATACCCGCTGGCTACAATGGACTAGCTATATCCTCCCACAGGCAAGGCCCAGTAACATTCCCCTGCGGTTCTCTTTATGAGATTGCGGCTTATTTCAACTCTCATTTACTTAGCTTAATGTACAGTGAAACATATACTAAATATAATTGCATTGTTTCGTTCATATTTATAATTCCAATGTAAATTAATTTAAATTGTCACGAATATCTATAATTTCGATTCAATAGCGACTCAAGATGTGAACTAGGTGAAGATTTACGAAGCCTTCGTGACTGAATTTCCAATCACCCTCACGGGGCACGTGGTTTACCAGTTTCACAGCAAACACGTGATCTTTACACAATGCTGGTTTAATGTTGAGCCACTGTCTGCGACATTAGCCCAGCATTAAACCGGAACTAAGTGTACCTGTGCTCACGGGGCGAGTACCGAGCCGAGTACCAAGGGCATGCGCAGCTTTTAGATATAAGGGGGGGGGGGGATGTGTCAAGAGGTAAAATTTAGAAAAATATGCCTGGGATTCGGGGCGGCATTCCTGCAGTTTTTTTTAAATCTGCAGCTGATAGAGGTCATGACCCCTCTGACCCACCCCCGTGCACCCCCCCCCCCCCCCCCTGATTACTAAGACACGAGAGGTGGGACTGAGGATGTATAAAGCCTTAGTGATTTACAATTACCCAACAAACCCGAGAGGTTGAGATAATGCTGTTTTAAAGTTGGGCCATCGTCTGCGACGCTGGCCCAACATTAAACCATTATTGACTCAACGTTTCGTGCTTGCTGGGTAAGTCAACTCTTACCTGGCCTAGTCACAAACCCCGCGTCATGGTGGCTGTTAATTCCTCCATGTAGACACAATACGGTGTTAATAGCCTGCGTGATATCCTTAACACCGCCAGTTACCTACGGCCGCCGTCAACTACTACAGCAGTGCGAGGACACGGATACAATGTGGTGCTCCAGTGAGCGGGGCAAGGCCGGCAATGACTGCTGACCCCTGAAACTATCTTCACGATGTTACTATACTATACGGCAAACAAATGTAACTGTTAACTTGAGAAGAAAGCAGTTACTGCTACTTGTCTTAGTACTGGAGTACAGGGAGTACAGTGCGAAGGAAAACAGCAGTAGCTGCTCACTTAAAAAGTAAGCAGTTACTGCTGTTTGTCTTTGTACTGTGGTATAGTACAAAGGCAAACAGCAGTAACTGCTTACTTGTAAAGTAAGCAGTTACTGCTGTTTGTCTTTGCGCATTGCATGCGGTAGGTATGCACATTTACAGGTATACATCATGCAGGTCGAGAAGGCCGCTAACTCACCAAGTTGACTTGTTAACCACAGGACGGGTATCGGCGGCCCATGTTGAACAGAAAAAAGACAGCTTGTTCACTGACTGTGACAAGCTGTGACACGCCGGCACAATGTCACTAACGTTGGGTAAGCATTCAGCCAGAAGCCTGATGATGACACAACCCCCCCCCCCCCCGCCTCATTTACATGTGCACACAAATGACAGCGCTGTGGACATTGTAATTTATGTGGTTTTATATGCAGGTAAGATGTTCTCCTGTACTGTATTAAGTACCTGGCAGCTACATGTACAAGCTTAAGGGGGTATATTATCATACCCTCAGGACAGGGCTATATTGATTACACAGATCACCAGGTAGATAGGTTTTAACTCCTGTGCTGCTGAGATATGTGCTTCTATTTTCCAGTCATTTAAAGTTGGAATGGCGAAAAATATTTACATTTTTTATAAATAGACATCACCTCAAATTGTATGAGTTGAATATAAAAAGAGGATCTACAAAAACAAATGAGTAAATTTTTTATCCACTTGAAGTTGTGGGTCGCGGTAGTGAGACAAAACTTACAGAACTTCCAAGTGGGTAATTTTTCTCAAAATAAGATTGTGGATGAAGGATTAACCATACAAGTCCGTCTGAATTTCAGAGACTATTTTACATGCATTTGAAGGTGGAATTGCGAAGACAATTTGCAGTTTCAAATGACGAAAAAATAGTCCAACCTCAATTCAATTATTTCATAAAATAAACATCAATATAGCATGGTTTTATCGATCGTATTGTTAAGAGAAAAATATATAAATTAGAAAATCTCAGGATGACGTATTTGTTACACACATTGATATCAGGTGTTCTGTCCTATACCTGTGGTGTGGCATGGTATAGTATAGTACCACTTAACTTGTAGGCGCGCCATGCTGCCTACACGTGGTCCCTCTCAATGCCCTGTCACTACACCACGCTGATACTTCTAACTCGTACCGTAACACATATCCCTGCAAACACGAGGCATTTACACAATGCTGTTTCAATGTTGGGTCAGCGTCGAAGACGGTGGCCCAACATTGAAACAACATTGGGTGAATGTTTTGTGTTTGCTGGGTATATGTAATGGTTGTATAATTATATCCAATAGAGACACATCAATGTCCAAAACTATTTCACAAACAAGCGTTATTTATTTCTTGGAAATAGATTCACGCACTTCTAATAAAAATCAAATCCTTTCTGAGAAAAACGACGTTATGGTGTGAATTTTGCGAAAAAATATTGAGCAAAAAATTCAACTTAACGATTTTAGATATCTTAACATCGCCAAACGTCATGGAGATGACAATGATATGAATGACATAGAAACTGTCGAGATATCGACGGATTTCAAGTAACAGCATGCTCTACCAATAAACCACCAAACATTAAACCAATGCTGTTTTATTGTTGGATCAACATTAAACAGTCATTGGTTCAACATCTCGAATTTGAAAGGAAGTATGTCAAAAATGTGTTACTTACTGGCACACCTGAAGATCGGGTGATGCAGTGAAGCATTACGCAGTGTATCAACGTGCAGTTATAATTAGACTTAAGTCATATTAATGTTGACCAGTATAATACAACCCCGAAAACGACGGACGCTGGGCTAATACTGGTGCACGGCTGGGCCAGTTCCACAGGCGGTGGCCCAGCATTGGGTAGATGTTCCGCATTAAGCTGGGCGGTATATGATATAGCCCAGCTCCCTGTATATGGTATTGCGCTAATACCCCCATGTATTAAATATGAATAAATCACCTTTTCAGCGCCAGGGCATGAACATTCGTAACCATATATGTATATGGATATAGAAGAAAACCTGCCCCTATATAACTGAATCGTTTAATTTAAATCATGCATGCATACATTAGGAGCACTAAACTCCCGTGCAAAAGTTGGAATATTTAATTATTGAAGTGAACTGTTTAAAGCCGTCCCGCGAACACACTACGTAAAATGATGATGTTTTAATGCTGGGACACCATATGTAATGCTGGCCCAGCATTACGCCAGCATAAAATCAACGTCTTGTGTTTGCAATGCCTGCGCAAAATTATTCTTCATTTACAGAATTTGATGTAGATAACCCGCATGTATCATATTGACGGTACAGAATACCGCGTGTGTCATGGACGTTTGTGGTAAGTTCGCCTGTTAATTAGCGAAACTCGACCTAATTTATAAGGTAAACCGTGAAATTTGCCAGGGAATAATTTTTAAATATTTATTTTCATAGTACACTACTACGGCATCATTAAATACGTGTTCTAGTTGCGTCGCTCACAGATGATTTATACGTTAAAAATTACAAATTATTTTAAACTTAATCGTAACATAAACGTATTGAAATTAATTTTTTTTAATGTTATTTCTTATGAAGTGGTTATCTATAGAAGTCTGCATTGAACCATCAACATCACAGTTCAGGTGTGCGATTAAGTAACACATATTTGACATACTTGTTGCAAACTTGTTGCAGAAGTTGCCGACCAGTACAAAGTAGCTGCATGTTATATCACCTCACATTACATTTGAAGGGTATTTATAAGACGAAAAAATAGATATAAAATATAAATTTTTTTATATTTACAATACAGGTTCATGTCGACACGGATGCAGCGTTGGAAGGGTGTAAGAAGAAAGACAGAGAGCAAATTAAATACCATTAACACTTGTCCTGCTAGACCCGGATATATACGGTTTTAAGCATATCTTAAGCCAAATAATAAGTCACTGAAATGGACAATACAGTTTGTGGTAGATGTTCAGTTAGTAAAATAACTCAATTTAGAAGATGTATATTTTCGAAAAATATCTATTTTTCGTCATTTGAAGCTGGAAATTGCGTTAGCAATTCCAGCTTCAAATGACGAAAAATACAATTGAAACAATTCAGCAGGACAAGGCCGTCTAGAAAGAGGCTGATGAATCAGTGTGACTATTTATCAAGTAATGCTATACTGTAAACACCAGACATTCACACGATGTTGGCGTAATATTGGGCCAGCGCAGAATACTGGGCCATCAATAACCCGTACACTGCTGAATTATTTTGTATACAGTAGTAGTAGTAAATCATTGCTTTACGTCACTTTAGTAAGGTCTTTCAAGTGACATTGTAATACGATAAAAACGTTGTAGTCAATTGAGTAGTAGTTAATCATTGCATTACGTCACTTTTCGGCACAAATGGTCTTTTAAGTGACATTGTAATACGATAAAACGTTGTAGTCAATTGATGAGATGAAATGATGTACAGATGATGATGGGAGGGTGGGGGTGATAGGGCATGGTGGGTTATTGAGAGCGTTTTCCTTCGCTCTTCGCTCGCCCAATAAGGGGTTCTGGGCATATCTAGGGGATTCACCCCGGGACATGCCCAGACGTCCGGAGAGTTAGTTTCACTGTGCAATTTAATGCTGAAACTCCGTGGCATTTCGCGCAGCTCCGCTATCCTCGGGTCGGATAGTCCTCAGAATAACAATAGGAAGGATAACTCCCTCTCTATACAGCATGGAGACTAAAGTTGTTATTGTTTTTCAATTTGAAATCATCATAAATGTCTTAGTTAGCTCTTCCCGATTAATTTGAATACCTCTGTTATGGGTCTACGGCAATTAGAAATATTTTTACTCTTACAGTGTGGGGATCGACTTTAAGACGTCAGAATCTGACGTCTACAGACGTCAGATTCTGACGACTAAATTCGATCCCCGTGCTGTAAGGGTTAACACTTACAATGCTGAATTATTTTTGTGCAAACCATGGAGACAAAATGTGTTTTTTTCAATTTGGAATCATCAGAAATATCTTGGTTAGCTCTTCCCTCTCCATTTGATTACCTATGTTATGGGTCTACGGCCGTTAGAAATATTTTAATTCTTTTAGTGCGGGGATTTATTTCCCGCACTGAAAGAACTAAATTGATATTGTGTCCACATCTACTGCTAGACCCAGTGGTTCAGTTAATAAATGTTGGTTTATTCCGCTAGACATACATTTAAACGTTATTACTTTGACTCCAGCAGTTACCAATTTTGGTATGCTGTCTAAGCATAGACCCTGCCCACATTCGAATCTCTTTTATTTATTTTGTTATCCCCCGCTTCCGTATCAATAATGATTATTAGAATTTGTTTATATGTTGAACAAAATACACTACAACATAAAAAAAAAATAATAAAACATCACAACTGATATTGCACGCAGTTTTAAAAATTATATTTGTTTACCTAAAGTTTTTAATTCTCGATGTCACCTTGAACGAAAAACAACAGAAATAATTTTGCTCATTTGAACCATTACAGCGCTGAAATATTTTTGCATAAACTAATAAATTCGAAATAACCATAAATGTCTTAATTAGCTTCTCCGTTTTATTTTAATGCCTATATGTGCAATAACGTTACGGGTCCACTGTCATTATAAAGTTTTAATTCCTACAGTGCGGGGATCGACTTTAATACGTCAGATTCCGACGTCTAAAGTCGCCCCCCCCCCCGCACTGAAAGGGTTAATACCGAGATTCGATCTTAAGACATATTACCATATCTCCCTTTCTGGTCCAGACGAACATAACCGATGATGTCTGACCCTTTGACCCTGAGAGATGAAGGTCGCTTCGAAACATATCACATGAGTTATAACAGGCTGGGAGGGGGGGTGGGAGAGGGAGTGAGAAATCAATCAGCCCTATTTATGATAACCTGTCCAAATGCCAAAAAATAAAGGGGTTGTCCATTGGTCACGCACACAATCACTGATCAGGTGACTGAATAAGCGAACCCTAGACGTTGTACCAATCATGCTGGACCACCGTCTACGGCGCGGGTCCACCATTAAACCAGCATTGGTTCAATATTTCTTGTCTAGATCGTGGACTGTGGAGACGACACCAGGACGCAAACAGTAGACGTTTAATAAATGTTGGTTTAGTGTTGGTCAAACAACAGACTGCCATTGGGTGAGCATTTTAGCTGGGCAAACAGGCAGACGTCACTCACAAAATATAGCTAATAAAGTAGTACTAACCCTCGTTTTTCCAATGTCGGTTTAATGTCGGGCAAGGGTCACAGACGGTGGCCCAGCAGTAAATCTACAAGGTCCTGGGCTGTGTAAAGATCACAGTAAGTTTTGTAACATTAGATTGAGAATTTTACAGGTGACATCTATACCAACAGACTGTGTAGGTATTAGACCGCAACACTTAAGTTTTCCAATGCAAAATCACTAGAGAGAAAAATAACTTCTTATTGACTGCAAAGTCGCACATAATGGTGTTACTAATACCTCGAAAAAAATTCGCTTTTCACCAGCACCCTTTAAACGCGGTATTCTGTGTAGTATATGATAGATTAAAAGGGCGATTGATGCGCACGTTTACGTGTCTTGTTTGATTTTTTAATGGTAATTAATCAAAAGCAAGAAGCCCATAATTAGGTTCAGCCTAAAATTTTAATTTAAACTATTTGTGAAATGTATACTATTTAAAAGGGGGCATACATTTAAAACAAAGATCGGTATAATTATTTTTAACTATTTAAAAGTCTAATGAATAACTGTTTATTACTGTGCGGCCTTCTGGTCTGGATACATAGTGATACATATGTATACATGTATTAAATGTAAACACTTTTCACGTATTATTCTATACTCGGTGATATACCATAAGAGGTGGAGGTACATTGTGTCGCATACATACACACAATATGTATGTGATAATCCAACCAGGCTATCAAGATAAGGAATCATCAATCTTATGTAAAATCGATAAACAGGATGGATCCAAAGGTTAAGCGTACAGTGTATATCAAGGAAAGAATACGCCTGTTTACCATTGTGTATATTTGATTTGTCAGTCAAGTGGTTTTGACAGTAGAACACGACAAATCATTTTAAACAATACGTTTTTCTCTGGGCAAATATGTGCTTGTATTCTCAATTATCAGCGAACAAGAGACGTCGACCTAATATTGGTTTGATATTGGGCCAGCGTCGCAGACAGTGGTAGAATAAAAAATTAACAGTGAGCCACCGTTCGGGTACGCTGGGTTTTAGAATGAAATTAAAAAAACCTTAACCTTTAACCCTTTCAGGCCTGAATTAACAATTTTCATCTTCATCCACCACAAGCCGCGAATTGCTGTCGCGATTCTCGACTTGTAGTGGATGAAGATGATTGGATGTGGTTTAAAAATTGAGGAAAATTGCCATGTACTAGTAGACCAGTTTCATGGAGATTTTCGTTCTAAAACCCTCGGTTGTAGGAAAATCAAGTATGTTTTCAGGGATGTAAAATGATGCTTTAATGCATCGTGAGGGCTTAAAGGGTTAAAGCGCTGAATTATATTTGTTTAAACCATGGAGACAATAAGATTTTTTTTCAAACACGAAATCATCATAAATGTGTTAGTTAGCTCTTTCCGCTTCATTTGAATACCCATGTTATGGGTCTACGGCCATTAGAAATATGTTACGGTGCGGGGATCGACTTTAGACGTCAGAATCTGACGTCAGATTCTGTCGACTAAAGTCGATCCCCGCGCTGTAAGAGTTAAAACAATAGGTGACGAAATTAACCAATGTTGACTGTATAATGGACCACGCGGGCTAACATATCTCTTGCTGGGAGCATTCAGTTTCTGATACAATTTCAGCTTGAAACGAATGAAAAAAATAAGGAAGTTTGCCTTAAGGGTTTTGTCAAATTAAAAAAATCCGATTTTTGACAATTTTGTGTTTTTATGTTTTTTGTTGTTGTACATGGCCGGTGGGTGGGTGGGGTCTGGCCAATCAGAGTTTCTCTCAGATATTTTTAACTTGAGAGGACCCCTTAGCTCTACACCACATGGTTATTTATCCACGTGTAACACATTTGATCAGCAGCCCGTACAAAACGGTTTACTGAGAACCAGACGCTATTTGGCCTGTAATTTCAAGCTTGAGATAAAGACGCTAATTCTGGTGGGGGGTAAATAAGTATGTTTAATACTCCCCTGTGACAACACGCATTTCTACAGTCATGTCTACATGTATCATCATTATTTAATAGAAACTGTGCTTTAATTAATGTATGTTGTGACCTGAGCAATAACTCAAAGGGAAAGCGAAGAAATGGTTGAAGCATAACTGTAGACAAGCCAGAGAAAGTTATTCAAGAGAATCTGCTATTGCTAAAATACAAAAATACTCCCCCAAGTTAAATACTACTGATAAACCATGTCCAGGTAAACCGTATTATATTATATATATATATATATATATACATACAATGTCAGACGTCGTAAAATCGCTGTCAAACCACAGCAATAAATATAATGTGTGTCTGATGGATGTCACAATCAAACATATTTCTATTTTTCATTAATTTAAAAGGTGAAAATTGCGTTAGCATCGCATTAACTTATTTTTAAATAGGAATAATCTTCGTCGTCGCTTCAAATGAATGAACAAATACTTGCTTACAATTCGGCAGGACGAGGGTTAAAAGGACACTGACTGAATGTGAAAAGACGGAAAATAAACGACCTAGATGTCGGATAAAGAATCTCACGGACGTTTCTGGTAATTAATGTTCACTTAAACACGCTTGAGTCAATTGTCTCCTTTACGAGCGCTTTCCGATGAAAACACCTCCCCCCGCCATTCCTCTCTATTTGAGAGTCTACGCCACGACTACGAAATCCAGGACATTGAAAACGGACACGTGACATGTCTTTGAAAAAAGCGACAATAATCGCAAAAATACAGAAATTATCCACGTTTTACGTGCAAAAATAACAACCAGAAATAGTCTCCTTTAAACAAATTTTTGTATATATAATACTTTTCACCCAACACAACACGTGGACCAAAACGTAAGTATTCAAATAAAGCGGAAAGAGCTAGCCGAGATATGTATGAATGATTTCAAATTGAAAAAAACCTTTGGTCTCCATGGTTCATTCAAAAATATTTCAGCGTTTAAAGGGTTAACTTCCCACGGGGTGAGCGTCTGGTGTGAACCCAGTATTTGCGGTGGCCCAGCAAACACGAGAATTCACCCAATGTTGGAACGATGTTGGCCCATCGTCTGCGACTCTGGCCCAACATTGTACCAACATTGGGTGAATGTCTCGTGTTTGCTGGGCAGCTTACGGTAGTAGTATCACAGCATGTTGTTACCCACCAGACAGTGAAGAGGCTGTGTAAATCATGTGTGTGCTCAGTGCCAGCAGCGTGTCAACGCTAACCAGCGCAACCATACTCATCCCAATAAACACATTATACACACGCGATACACACAAATTACAGAGAAAAAACAAACAAAGCACCACTTAATAAAAGAGAGAATTGCTAAATTACAGTTAAAAAATGCAATGAAAATTACAATCATAGCGTGACGTCGTGTCGGCTCACTTTGTAAAGTGGTGGATAGTAGTGAACTGACGAAATGTGCACATTGTTTTTAGGTTGACAGGTCAACCGTGGTGCACATCTAATTGAATTAATCACTTTATTTTTTAACAAAAAATCTAGTGGTATTCCAGCGAACAGAAGAAATCTTCCAGCATTGATATCATGTTGGCCCATCATCTGCGACGCTGGCCCAACATTAAACCGACATTGCTTAAAATCTCGTGTTCGTCGGGACGTCGGCAAATAGTAACCATCGGTGTCAAGTCATTACCTTTGCTCATGAGTAGAGAGGGGTGGGTAAATGTCTTACAATACGACCACAAGTATTGTGTGAACAACTCAAATAATAAACGAGCAAGCACCAACCATGATTGATTATATAATGTTAACATCATACAAACATAGAGACAATGCATCGAGCTTACTTGAATCAATGATCAACAGTCAGGGTACTGAATTACTGACTAGAAGAAACGTAAAATGACGACCAACCTGGCCTTTTCTGTAAAACATTTTATTTATTTGTACAGTGCCGTATTTTTCAACCAGTAACAAGTTTTAGTTGGCAATCGGGCAGGAACTAACTAAACTTAGAAAAAATCGACTTGTAATGGGCAAATTCACTGATGCGTTATCGAACTTGATAGATTTGAGAGGAAATTTGAATTACGTAACTTTAAACCTACTGACTCGACGAGTATTGTGGATGGACTAAAATCTGAAATCCTACCTCTTTTGTCTTGTAATTAGGTAATTTGAGTCAAATAACAATGATTCATTTGCTGAAGTCTAAAAGATGTTATCTTCTTTTCATTGTTTTTTTTTAATTCTTGGGAATGAAATGAACTTAATTTGTATTTTTTTTATGAAATTTTACCAAATATAATTGTTATACACGTGAAATTGATGAGATACCTAATTATGCACAAAAATTTAATTTATTAATTTTTTGTTGATGGGATTTAAATAAATCGACTCACCACTGTACAACTAAGGTCCAGTTTCCAGGCATGCATTGAACGTTTACTGTGATTCGTGGGCGTTTCTATGAGAAATGGCCGTTCAGTGGTGGCATGACAGCAGGTCGACGTGTAGTCTGTCATATAATGGGCGACATTAGACAGATATATGGCTTTATGCGCTGCCCGGTTTGTTCAGAACAGAGTGTCAATAGTCTTAGCAAGGGCTCACTAAGCAAACTCGCACTGCTAATCTGAGGGTTTTATCCCACGTTACTTCTCCTGTTCTTAGATATGATGGATAAGACCAAAGTGGCCTGTGTTGAGGTAGCGGCGTGGGTAGTGAGATAGGGGGGTCAGAAGCTTTCACGTTCTGTGGTACCCGGCACTGGTACTAGTTGTCTGGCAGACTCTAGTCCTCTGATAACGCACCACATGGCCCGCTAAATCTACACTCACAATGCCGCATGGACGCACGCCATCACAGAGTCAGGACACCAGAACATGCGCCGAGATCTCTATAGGCTACGGACACCAGAACATGCGCTGAGATCTCTATAGACCCTCACTCACGTGCCGCATTACACTGAACCGCTCCAGAAAGAAAAGACTACACGTGGATCCCCAGCTATAATCCGGTGTACATGGCAAGGGGTGGGGGCTATCTTAAGAGGGGTGCAGTGTACTTTGGTTTCTTGTGTCACCTTTATCCTACATCATATCCAGCAAACACAAAACCTTTGTATACCATTTATACAATGTTGGGCCAACGTCGAAGACGTTGGACCAACATTGTATAAATGTTATACAAATGTTTTGTTTTCTGGGTATACGGGCTCTGTAAATGTATTAAAACTAACTTAAATATCTCCTTAAATATGCACGATATCCCATATCCACCGCGCATAAATTACAGCAGTCAGTGGGTACTTATGAATACCATTTGTATTTCAATCTTGGATTGCTGCAATTCCAGATGATCACAGGTTTTTAAATGTCGCCTCGTCGCCAAATCTCAAGATGGCTACAGGTTTTAAAGTGTCGCCTCGTTGCCAAATCTCAAGATGGCTACAGTATTTAAAGTGTCGCCTCGTCGCCAAATCTCCCACATATATTCAGAGTCAACAAAGGCTACTCAGGGAGCGCGGTGCACACCTAGGTTTGGCTGTGTTTGTTATTTATACCCGGGGTCCTGTCCCAGCACGCAGCACCCACGGTCACTTGATTGGGTCGCCTGTTTACCTAGGCACCTCTTCAGGACACTTCACTAATCAAGAGGCTCCGTTCACCGGCCTCGGCCACATGTACACGCCACATTTCACTTGTCTAAAATAGCAGAGATTCTGCTGCCGATGACAACCCCTGCACGAGTCGACTCTGCTCGTGTTAATGGCCGCTCAAAACTGGAGATCATGGGATTTTTGTGACCATAAAAACATTAATCTTGCGCAGTAATGCTTGCCTACCATTCAATATAATATGAAACACGTGCTCCTTTGGTATGTATATCCCTAAAAACACAAAGCAAGTAGCCAATGTTGGCTCAATGTTGGTCCAGCGTCTACGACGCTGGCCCAACATTGAACCAGCATTGGTCTACGTCCGCATTCGCTGAGATGCATGCATAATATATCCCCATCTTCACAAAACGCTCTTTCATACAAATATACCTGTGTACATTAGCCATATCTGAAAGCATACATCAAACAGGAGCTACGGACCGTAACGCTGTCGGTATAACACACTTATTTTTTGATAATCTTAGAGATAAGTGCACAAATAAGCCGTTGGTAATTTGAATTTGCGCCCAGAGCCATGCAGTAGTTGAGGTGGAGATTGTTAAACACTTATCAGTGTCCTGAAGCTATAAACGGTTAAGTGTGGAGGAGGGGGAGGGGAGGAGGGTGGCTGTATTAAATCATATGATCAATCAGCAACGCCTCTCTACTTCATGTCTCACATTTGAAACATAGTAATAGTTTTATAACATACAAATTATCCCAGTTATACATTCAAATATGCATGATTGAAAAATAAAAATTATGTTTTCCATAATTACGTAGAACGTTACTTGATTTTAAAATCCCCAATATGAACCATTATAATACTTGCACAAAGGTTAGTTCCTTTAACTAATATTTCATAGCACTAAACTCGTAATGTAAAAAAAAAATAACAGTGGACTATATTATTTATTTTCCTAACAATTAGCTTAAATATTGCAACAAGTGATTTTGACCAGATAAACTGCCACAATTTAATAATACAAATATTCACGGCGCTAGTAGTTTTTAATGAATATGGTATATAATATTGTATAACCTTGAACAAATTAGCGTTGTTTATATATATAGCCACGAGTTAACCACTTAAATTAAGCATGTAAAAAGTGTGATCTGTGCCAGGAGAGGTCATTGAACAACGCAAAAATATCACACTTAGTTGAACGCCGCTTCTTGGCTCCCAAGTTCAACCAACGTCTTGCACTGAGCACTGCAACAACAATCAACTTTAATAATTTCTGATCTACCAACGCTACCGCAACGGGGCAGAATCTATGATGCTGCCCCAACATTGAACCGGCGTTGGGTGAGAGTTGTCCGGTTCGTGTGCCTGTGTTGATTGTGTCTGAAAAGGTCACACAGCTAACACAATACATTCACCCAAGGCTGGGTTAATTTTCGGCCACCGTCTGCGCCGCTGGCCCACCATCAACCCAGCATTGGCTAAAACCCTTTAAGCCCCCACGATGCATTAAACTTATAAAGCATCATTTTAAATCCCTGAAAACAGATTTAATTGTCCTATAATTAGGAAAATTAGAATGAATATTTCCATGAAACTGGTTTACCAATACATGGCGATTTTCTTTAATTTTTAACCCACTACAAGTCGAGAATTGCGACACCAATTCCCGGCTTGTAGTGGATGAAGATGACAATGGTAAATTCAGACTTGAAAGGGTTTAATGTATGGAGTTTTCTGGTCACAATTCGACCATCGAGGCGAGAAAGACGACAGGTTGAATTACATGGAGATACATATATGAGGATGACTAGGTAATTAGGTGTAGGTTACGGTGAGGGAGGTGAGGTGACTATGCTCACACATACACGAGCAGACACTCACACCGTCACGAGCAGTGACAAGACTACAAAGACGTCTACATTGGTAAGAAGAGAATACCAACAAATCTAGATTGCTTATCATTGGCTCAACCATGGCGCAGTGTGTGCGATGCTGGCAAACAGTCAGATCACTGGAGACATGCCGCCCTTAACTCTTTAAAGCGCCGGTACTGATTATATTCGCTTTTTACATTTATATTAGTACTGCATTGCACATCAGCTTTAAAAATGTAATTGTAATTTGCCGGTTAAAGGGTTAATAGCGAGGTAGTCAGCCAATAGAGGTAGCGGTAGTCACCCAATACGGGGTCACGGCCTGCCTTAGTCAAATATCCTCACTAGTCACCCCATAGGGTGTCTTATCATCACTAGTCACCCCATAGGGTGTCATATCATCACTAGTCACCCCATAGGGTGTCATATCATCACTAGTCACCCCATAGGGTGTCATATCATCTACTTATACATACAATCCATACGATGTAACTCAATTAAATAATCAGTGCACGCTGATGTATCAAAAATATAATTTTAACAAATTGAACGATCCCTAACAAATACCGTATTTTTCCCCGAATTTATTTTTATTTGCCTTTGTACTAATCAATACCAAAAAGTTGAATTATTCATATAAGCATTTACATTAAACTAACTTTCTAAGCGTTACGTGTCTTCCACCAAGCTTTTAGAACACTTTAATCTTTAATTTGATAAGTCTACATACATTTCACTCACTTTGAAGTGACACCCAAATTTCAATTAACTGAATAAGAGTTAAACACCCATGTCCAATAAATTATATGCACCGTCCACAGTCAACATTATTCATGTAAGATGAAATCGATAAATTAGATCAACTTGGTAAGTTTGCAAAATAATATATTTTCTACTGATCGTAGGCCGGAATTGTAAAAGCAAATAGCGGCTCAGTAAATACTTTTTTGGAAGGAGATAAGTTAGAAGTACAACCATGCAAAGATCTAAATTTCAGTACTATACAATTCTTTATGAGTCCTGGCAAGATTATAATAGCACGTGTAATGATATGGCCCTGCAGGATTAGAACGATGGGGAGATATGGAATAATAACAATGTGTATATATCTACACATATGATCACATTACTAACTACTAAGGCTATTTAGACGGTGCTGGTTCAATGTTGGGCCAGCGTCGAAGCCGGTGGCCCAACATTGAACCGGGGTCGGCTAACGACCTGGTTTTTTTACTGGGTAGTTAGGGGTGCCCACAAATAGACCTAGTCAAGGAATAACCGAGACACCTTCAGATTAGACGCCATGCCATGAAACGTTGCAGAAACATAATGGGGAAGGAACAAAGCCCTCCCCATATAACATTACAACAAACCCTAATGCGCTTCTCGCAGTGATACATTACCAGTAAATGTACCGTGAAAATGGGTCAGTAACTATCTTATTTGTCATTATTACTTAAAACTCTAGTCTGTCAGTCGAGTACTATGAACACATATCACATAAACCCTTTTCGTAAAAGTTTCGAAATGACCCCAAAACTTCAAAATTTATAAGCACTTCATTTTGTCTATCATCATTGCATGTTTCAGCTAGCTGTAGCACATTTACCTCTGTCCAGACTAGACGTGACACGTACAGTATTCAATCTAATACAATCATGATGTGTAGATTTCAAATAAATATTAGGTATTATAATTATAATAAAATGATTTACCGGTAATATACGATTGTGTCATTATTAGATTTATTAATTACCTTCAAAGATAATGAATGCAAGTGTCACAAAAATTGAATATAAATTTTAAAACTAGTGATCAGCCAGAAACAGGCGACATGAAGCAAATGTTGGTTTAATGTTGGCCCAACATTATTACCCAAGCAATGGGTCTGCAAGGCTGGTGTTTTGGCAGTTGGGTGTAAGCGGGGTTGGAATACCCCAAATGAACAGAGCTCAGAATTTAGCAGTGCAATGACTAATGATGACACGTGGTCTGATAAGAGATCAACTATTTAGTGATATTAACACCGCGGTACGACGTACCAGGAATGACTATGTGAACACGGTCTACATTATCATAGGTCAGGAAGACTATGTGAAAACGGTCTACAAGAAGAAAGCGGGTTTACCTGTAGCTCTTACAGTGGTATCTGTTCAGTCACACGTGCTGACCACCACAAATCACAGACAGTGCTCTAAGACCAACAGGTTTAAACTGCTGTCTCTCTGAGGTAGCTTGTTAGAGCAGTTCAAAAGTCAAATGAGACATACAGACAGTATGCCACGCTGTCATACAGAGAGACAGTGTAGCTCGAGTGGTGAGACTCGGGTACTTCATATTGGTAAACAGATTGATAAATGCTCAAGTGTGCAGATAGCAAGTGTACGCATCATTAATTTACAGCCTTAGATTCATCTAGACTTCCAGTGTAACTCCGGAGCACTAACTTTACAGCCACATAATATACATCCCTTTGTAACAAAAAGGTCGTATTCATAGATGCAACCCGTTAGTTCCTATGGACGATATATGCATTCATATTAGAAAGAAGGTCAAGACTGTTTGATTGTAATCTAAGTTACAAATGATAAATGAAAAATTCTAATACTATCTTATATGGAGAAGATAATTTCAAAAAGAAAATTATGTAATAAATTTCAACAGTTTCTTAATTTTCTAAGGTAATGCCTACCATATTGTAAAGGACCATTGATAAAGAGATACTTTCAGAATGCAAGACCTGAAGTTACCATTCACAAGGGTCAAGGAACACTGACTGATAACATTTTCTAAAATAATGATACACTAGTCCTTGCAAATAGTACCATGGTTCCATAAACTTAATTTATTTATGTCATCGAAATTTTTATTTTAGTTCAGAGTTGTATATTAATCATTATAATCATTCTATAATGATTCTTGTTGGCAAAACATTCTAACATGTGGATTAGAAAATGAGAATCAATCACTACTTCATTTTGCAATTAGTGTTAATAAAACTGGAAGTAAACTCCTCATGTTTTGAAAACCATTTTAAGCTCCCTGTGAAACACGCAATTCCTTTTGTACATCCTTGTACATCGCTCTCTTATATTAGGTCACAAGAGTAAAATGTATACAAATTACAATACTGATTTGACTGCAACAGGCCAAATTATCAAACAAAGACTGTAGATTTAAGCAGTAATTCGAAATGATACATTTCCATCTGAAATTAAATTGATAAAACCTTGAAAGAAACCAAAATGGGGTCAATATTCTAAAGCAAAATGACACAACTACAATCTAATTAAACAGTCAGCATGGTGTAACTAGCATATTGATTTGTGTGACAATTCTTTAAAAGCGTTGAAAATAAAACCAATATCATGACCCGTACGTAAGTTACCTGAAACGGGCCATTTTCTCCAGGAGTCCACTAAAACATTAAATCAGGGGCAATGTCATACAACTTTATAACCCCACCACTACAAGTGTTAGTATAAGTAATAAGCATAGATTGTCAAGGTTGAACAGTGACAAATGGACCGCCATTAATTATGGTTCTCAGAAATTGATGGTAATTAATTGCAGTGATACCAACACTTTTTTTATGAAACTTTGCCTTGTTTCTTTCATTTGAAGCTGGAATTGCAGACACAATTTCTAGCTTAAAATGATAAAAAAACATTTCAACATTCGAAAAAATCGAACTCTCGTAATCAATTTATTTGGTTAACTGTGCACCTATCACAAACTATTTAAAACTTTTCATTGGCTTTTTATTTGTTTTTGAAACTTGCTTGATAATGTACACATTGGCGGTCCTGGCAAAACAAGGGTTAACAAACTGTCATCAGTGATATGAAAGGCACTACACAAATGCTCATTTTGCATACCATTATAATAGTGCTCACTTCAAGTCTTAGGTGTAAAAAAATTTTGTGCTTGTGAGAACAAGGTGAACTACATTGGCACCTCCGTCTTCCATGTGCAGCCCTACCTGCGGCCAACTTATTATAGAGGACAACAATGACACATGGACATTTTCAAAATTAGCAACTTTTATACAACCGACTTGAAGTTGTGTCTCGATTAAAGGATAAAACGTGACATCAATCAGCAAGATTTGAAAACAGTTACCTCCATTTTGTCAAATCTGAATGGTTTTCACCCACTTGAAGTGTGTCTCGCTGACGCGATCCACAACTTCAAGTGAGTGAAAACTATTCAGATTTGACAAAATGGAGGTCAACTGTTTTCAAATCTTGCTGATTGATGTCAGGTTTTATCCTCACCATTTCTAAAAGGTGGCACTTAATGGGCTAATAAAAAAATGAAAAACCGAATATGATCGGGACCGGTGGTTAAAGGGTTATCAGAACATAATAGGGACAGAAAATATTTTTTGTATACTTCCTATCTAATTGAATCACTGAGTGTAATGTGGATGATTTGAGGAGAAGGGTCTTCCAATATAGAAAATAATAAATGGACTCACGAATCTTTTGATGCCAGGTAGTCTGTCCAGATCTTTTCCCACTGGTGATCCACCAAGCACATACTCTGCCATGTTAACGCCCAGCGCACCTGTTTCTGAGGATCGAGGGGAAAGGACGGAAGCAGGGTCACTGCCGGGAAAACTGCCTGGTCTCCGCTGGAGCATGTGCATGGGATTTGAAAGAGGATGTGCTGTAAAAAGAAGTTATGTTATGATTAGGATTCACTGACATAGTGGCATCTTTTCATCTTTCACTTAGCTGATGTGTTCAAGTTATAATTTTAAATTGCTGAAATTGTTTCGACTAAACATGCAAAAAAAATAATTTGTTCCTTTTGAAAAATGGCTTGTTAAAGGCTTAGCTCTTTCTGCTACAAAAAAGCATAGTTTGTATCACTTTAAATAATGTAACCTGATAATGGCAATATGCTTGCATTCACAGCCCAATATGCAGTCAGCGTTCCAACTGCAGTGTCTGTATTCAAGCGGGTTCTTTTTTTGTATTAATTTAGAATGATTATGTTTTTGAATTTTTCCATTTTCTCTGGCTGTGTGACATACTTCAGAATTCAGGGGTAGACATAGATGATATTCCGATATACAGTGTTTAATTTGAATTAAGACAATGTGAATCTAGCAAATTGAGTTCTTTCTCCCTCAAATTTAGATTGAACTGAAAGGCAATAAAAACCTTTCTCTCTTTTGGGGCTTATTTTAGACATCATAATCTGACGTGTCTATATATCCGATTCTGACATCTAAAGACGCACCAAGAGAATTAAAAATATCTACTGGCGGTAGACCGATGACAGAGGTATTCAAATGAAGCAGAAAGAGCTAACTAAAACATATTTATGATAATTTCAAATTGATTTGGTCGCTAAAGTTTATACAAAAATATTTCAGTGTTATAAGAGTTAACCCTTTGAGAACCGAGCTGAGAAATTTAAATTTTCAGTCACTTGAAGTTGTGTCTCGCTACCGCGATTCACAACTTCAAGTGACTAAAAATTAGTTCAATTTGCAAAATCTAGGTTGAAATGTATATGATTCTCACAGATTTGAGACATATTTAATTTTTAAAACCTGGTTATAAAAGACAATTAAAACATGAGAAAACAATACTATAGTCAACTGTAGTCGACATCAGTGTGCTAAGGGCTAACATTCTTTTGTGGTGACCACGAGACTGCTTTACATTGAACAACAATTATCTATTATGCAATCATATTGAAATGAATTTAAAATAGGCTCACTTTGAGCTTGTTGTTGGCCTTGTTGTTGAGGGTGATTACCAGCTGGCCATGAGTCGTCTCTGGCCGTCCACAGGTTGGGAGCTGGGGGGAATATACCTTTTCCGGCATCTCCCGAAGCCTTGTCATCCCAAAATTTCTTTTGCTGTGAGATCTGCAACAAAATGTTTCAATAATTACTAAAGTGTGAATGTGTTAAAGGATGTGCTCAAAATATACTTGACGAAAACAGTGCAAAGTGACAGGGCCTGATCACCGCCTATCATAAATTTTGACCTGTGAAATGTAGAATACAGAAAACAACAGGCACAAAATTCCACCAGATTCCCATGCTTTCTCATCCATTTCCAGATTTTTTAGAGTTTCATATAAATCTGTATAAATGCTATTAATTTCAGAACTTCAGGAGTTCAGAAAAATGTTATAATTTTACAATGTATTTGGAGCTATATTTTTTTATTACCATAAAAAATTCTGACGCTTTTCAGGTTCCATGTGACAAATTAGGTACAGAATAGTACCTAGAACAGCACAGAATTTTTTTTATCTATTACTGGTCAGTGAAATATCAGAAGAATATAATTTTGCAGGTGACCACCACAAAATATCTATGCTTCACACCTTGGAAGAAAAGGAGTGTAATGCTGCGCACCAGGACGATCCTTAATTAGAAGTATACATGTGGGTCATAAAAATATCAGATTTGAAGTTCTGTGTCTGATTAATCATAAGAAATTGCCTTTTTACAACCACTCCCTCTGTTCTAGAGCTGTTATTAATAAACTATTTATAGCTGCCATACAATTGATATTATTGCTACATGTATGCAAAGACAATTTGCTATATGGCCACACGCTTGTAAACACATGACAACAAATGTTTGCACCTGACGATTATTCTATCAGTTATACCACACCTGTATAATAAATTTATACCATATTTATTCTAATAATATAATACCCCCTGAGATTACAGGGGGATGAGCGCTTATTAGAGTAGTTTTTTAATAATAATAATATGTTTATTGATCGTACATTGAGGTACATACATTAAATACCTATAAATAAAATAGAGGATTTAATCACCTATGTTGTGATTCACAAAATGCACAGCGCATAGGTGCTGTAATATGTCATTTGGTATTGGTGTGCATATGGAAAACAATGACCCTATATAATAGTGTGCATGATCTTATGTTCTACCTTTAATTACTGGGGGGTGACATTGTAATACGATAAAAACAGTGCAGTCCTTTGATGAGATGAATGATGAACAGATGATTACGGGACGGTGAGGGTGGTGTGATAGGGCAAGGTGGGTTGTTGCGCGTGTTTTCCTTTACTCGCTCAATAATGAGCTAGGGGTAACTCCATTTATCCCACGTTAGACACATAATGGCTAACACTATTGCCGGTTGTTTCAAGCTACAGCGGCCAACATCAGTGCATGCGCTGTAGTGAAACTGCACTGATACAGGAGCTGCATTAGCTCCGCTGTTGAACGGAGGAACCAGGGTACACCGCGCTTATTAGAATATTAGCATTTACTAAAATAAATACGGCACATGTCTTTCCTATAGCACATGTTTAAGGACTGTGTCACTGTGATTCTAGTGGCAAGATCTAGTAGTATATTCTCATCAGCAATGTTCTGTCTGGAGAATAATTTAACCCTTAACCTACTAATCACTACTACAGTCATTTTAAATCTGCTTTAGTAGCTGACCAAATGTCAGTTATTAAAAAATATTGTGAACGACATGTACATAAAGATTTGCACATTGTTGGTCTGAAATTAAACAGGTATGAGTAATTTTCACTCATTTGAAGTTGTGGGTCGCGATAGCGAGACAACTTCAAATGGGTGAAAATTTGAATTATTTAATTCAGTGGTTTAAGGGTTAACATCAAAAGAGTCTGTCTGGCTTTACTCTTAGAGCGCGGAGATCGACTTTAGTCGTCAGAATCTGACGTCTGCAGACGTCAGATTCTGACGTTTAAAGTATATCCCCGCTCTGTATGAGTAAAAATATTTTTAATGGCCGTAGACCCATAACATAGGTATTCAAATGAAGCGGAAAGAGCTGACAAAGTCATTTATGATGATTACGAATTGAAAAACCATGGTTTCTACAAAAATAATTCAGCGTTGTGAGGGTTAAAACCTTGGCCTGTGGAATTGTTAGTTAAAGAAAAACACTAAATTTAAAAGGATAACAATGTCTCCATAGGCTGATGGAGGCATTACGATAAGTCAACGAAGCATATGTTTATTAAGGTATTGTAAACAACACTTCATGAACAACACGTTATAGACCTGTAAAGCTTGTAATTGTGAATTTACTAGGTCAATTATGCAAAAATTATGATCAGATAATATTTATTTTATCTTTTTAATCAGCATCATGAAATATGATTAAAATAGACATAAAACGAAAATAGAATGCCTATATCGTATGTTATCTGGCAGTGTACTTGTTATCAGGCTTCCAGTTAGGTACACGTAACCACCCAGATGGCATAGCATGTGTCTGAGATTGGCATCTTGTAATATAACCTACCCTGGTTTTGATTGAGCGTTGGTCGGCATTGTACGGCTTTCCACAGGAATTCATGCCGAGTTTGACAGTCTTTTGCAGTATTTTATAGCGCACATTCTTAAAATAATAATCACATTCTGCGTTCTGGTAGGCAACGTGGGACCAGGCTGACATGTTTTTATATCTGTGTCATTCTTCAGTACAATGTATTAATACCATGCTCTATCTGGACGATGTACACACACATTCATACACTCAGCACATGTAGCGCCGTATAAGGACGGACTCTTATCAGTGCATTCGGCACCTGTCTTAGCTGGGCAGACACCTTTGATCCTTCAACTGAGCCACCAACTAAACCAATGCCTCTTCTCACCCCCCCCCCCCCTTCACCACGTCAGTGAGTGACAATACAGCAGTACACTCGAAACACAATTAATGTTGTTTTAATGATGGGCCAGCGTCGTAGACGCTGTCCCATCATTAAAACAACATTGGTTGAATGCCTCCTATTTTTTGGCTGACAATACTGCATGACGGCCGGCAAGCAGACACCGTACATCAACCCACACTTTAAGCCCCAAGAGCAAATAAAATTAGCTTCAATATTGACACTGTATCGCAAGACGCATGTCAATGACGTTGTGCCAAGATAATGTATTAGCAGAGCTTGAGAACAAACGCAAATCTGTTTTTAATGACTGGAGATAGCCGTATTTATTATCTAAATGACAGATTATTGTGCACACCAAATCGAATAATCACCTATAATTTGAACAACTCATAAAAAACTCCCAGTCATTACGCGAGCGTCGTAACGGTATCATTTGAACACTGGTCTGATTCATGTGGAAATACATGTAAACACAGAATATTTCCGCTTTCTTAGTAAATTACGGCCAATCTGAACCACCGGAAAGTGAAGCAACATTATTTTTGTCTTGACAGCATGTAATTTCCCATTTGAGACAGCGCTAGATGATAGAGAGATAGGAATTTCTAGTGGTCATAATTATTATGCTCAGTTGTCTATTTTAATATAGTTATTCGAATTTTTTTCAGTTACTGAACAGAATAAAAATATACATTATAGTTTCCGCATAAAAACACAGCGCTGGGGAACAGTCTGTGTTGACACTGAATTATGGCACTTTACTCATGTATATATTTGAATAATTCATTTTTTAGTCATTTGTTTTGTTACCGAATTTGACAGTTTAGGTGACTGAAATTAGTCTAGTAAGGACTGGGAAAATTAAGTCAGAAAATGTCAGTGTCACATTAGCGTTTTGAAAACTGGCTACACAATAAATCAACCCAATGCTGCTTTAATGTTGGGCCATTGTTTGCGACGCTGTCCCAACATTAAATCAACACTGCTTCAACGTCTCGGATCTAATGAATAAATTCTGAGAAACCCTGCTGCTAGTATACAGCAGTGCAAACATCGGGCTTTGTATGACCCCAGCAGACACAAGACGTTCACTAAAAGTTGGTTTACCGTTGGTCCAACGTCGTAGACAGTGGACCAACGTTAAAACAACATTGATTCAACGTCTTGTGTCTGCTAGGACAGGGATTAATCCTTTATCTGCTAGTGACACATATATATATATTCACAGAAAAGGTCCCTATGAACTTAGAATCCAATGAATAGAAGACGCCATCTGTGCCATCAATAATTATGCTCTCAGTTCAACACTACACCGTAGCCAGCGCTGAGCTCATCAGAAGTACATTAATTTTGTGCAATTGAAAACAAATAGTAAAGACTACATGATAGGTAAAAAGCTAACTGGCACTTAAAGCGTCACAAATATGTATGAGATTTCCGTCAATTCAATATGGTAATAATAATAATAATAAGGTCAATAAGGTTAATCAAACTACCGTACGTAATCGCTGCAGGGATGAAAGGGTTGATACCTGACGTGTTAGAACAGATAGAGGGATAGCGGACCAGAAAGACGTCATTTAAATATTTGACAATACTCTTGACTTGGCCTTAGGGAACATCAAAATAGCTGTTGACCTGCCTAGTTGTCAGTCAGCTGAGGTTTGAGGTAACTTAAGACGGGAGGACTCCTGTGAAAGCGCACACATATAAGTGGAGTCCTGACAAAAACGACTGGTTCATCCAACGTTGCTGTAATGTTGGCACATAGTCGTAGACGATGGGCCAACATTACAGCAACATTAGGCGAGTGTGTCGTGTTCGCTGGTGTACAACCACTACGCAATACAACTTTGAACTTGGTATGCAAAACTCAAGTGGCTGGGCTTGGCCAAATGCGGGACTGGGTGTGGAAAAATACGTTTCATAATTGCCACAGAATTTGGTTAACATTGTAGCAGAGATAACAAACACAAATTTAAATTATGACAAACCAGACAAACCCATCAATCTTATCATACAATTACATCTGCGGTTTCCGTTCCCAAACTCTTAAGTCACCACCATATTATTTGATTGGAATTTTGCCCCACTTCCAAGTCGTGTATAGATAACTCAAATACAAGTGGTGACAATTACTTGTATCATATTACTTTAAAATTTGACCAAACAAAACATCTCGCTAAATTATAACAAACTCCCAAAAACCGGTATTTTATGTGCTAATAAAACAGATTTTAAAGGACCGTAATGATATGGCACCCAAGTGGGCTAAAACATGGGTATCCAGATACAGCATGGCAACGTAACACTTCAAAACACTCATCACGGAAAGTATACTGTTTCTCAATTCAATCAAGCTTGTTCTCATCAAATCTCTTCGGCCTGTATTTTTCTCTACACTAGTTGCCCGACTAGTAGTGGTAATATATAATCTACTATCTGCGCGCTACAGACTACAGTGGCGCCTGTGTATATCTCTAAACTACTAATTGTAATGGTTCTAACCCTCTGTCTGCTACGTCCTGTGTAGATAATATCTACAATACTAATTATCCCTTTCAGGCGTGTCAACATTCTGACGTCTAAAGACGATCCCCGCACCAAAGGAATTAAAATATTTATACTAGTCGTAGACCCATAACATAGGTATTCAAATGAAGCAGAAAGAAGATATGCATGATGATTAGAATTGAAAAAAACCTTTGGTCTCCATTGTTGTATTCTTGTTCGGAACAGCCAACAGTGTATACTCAGTATTATAGGCTAATAAAAATCCTAAGTCATAACCATCTTCTTGCTACAGCTACAGTCTAGTGTGGCACCTATGTAAATCTCTACACTACTGTTGATAATGGTCGTATCCCTTTCCGTCCCACTCTGTCGCCTGTGTATCTCTACAAGGGTTTACAGATTTTAATGACACTTTAGGCAATTCTTCAAGATGCTAATTATTTTGGTATATCAGATAGTTTATAACATTTTTTCCGGAGCCTTCAATGAAATGTACTAAAGATATGCTACATGATGCACACATGCGACAACGAATGAGTTAAACTACTAGACAGGAAAATTGGGCTTCCAAATTAAGAAAGACGAGTAATTTGGAGTCACATGAAGTTGTGTGTTTAGTTATTTAGGCACTTCCATGCTACACTGCTTACACTGGTAAAATCAACACAAATTGATGTTGCGCTAACAGCCCAGACATTGAACCCAATAATCCACAAGCATTAGGTTAACCTTTAAACACTGATGTCTGTTTTTTATTAGCACATGCATAACCCCTGATAACCAGCTGTTGACAGTAAAATATGCCAGCAATCTTGAAACACTGATATACACTGGGACTTAAATTTCACAAATAACATAAATTTTCAGTCACTTGAAATTGTGTATCGCGGTAGCGAGACACAACTTCAAGTGACTGAAAATTTAAATTGAATATCTCAGTGATCTAAGGGTTAACAAAGGTCTAGTGTTTGCTGGAGTGTCAACTTCCTACACGGTAAAAGCGAAACGTTGAACCAATGTTTGATTAATTACGGCCTGTCGTTTGCGACGTCGGCTCAACGTTAATCCAATTTTGGGTCAGCTTCTCGAGTTTCACTTCACCCTATCAGTTGATTACGTCATTAACATGTGCATGGCTGTTGAAGCGTAATGTTTTGTGTGACAATAGGCGACCTTGTATTTTAACCACTAGGTATAATCATAACTACAAATTTACGGCATGTATAGTATACTAGTATGAGCATGCAGCAGAGATCAGCTTAACTATTCCAAGTTTGGATCACCTTTTAACACAAAGGACTGAAATTTATAAAATGTCCAGATCTCAAGTAAAATGCCAATTGGTGATTACAAAAGGTCTAGTTAAAAAAAGGAAGGTTATTTCTCATTCATTTAGAGCTAGAAAAAAAACAGCCCACATATCACAGGTTAAAGTACGTGAACAGTATAGTGGATAAAAGCAGTTAACATGGAATCTTTTAATATGATGCACTAGTACAATACTACTAGTAGTAGATTTAAATTAATTTTAAATTGTTCTGAGTGACTCTCTGGCATTAGAAGTCCACTGTCAGAGCAAAGCGAGGACGAGAAATTGAACCAGAGCGATTGATCAAGTTGGATTAGTCTTGTACCAGCATGTGAGATGACGGCCCAACATCAATCCACACTTTCGTGAACGTCTCGCGTTGGCTGTGGTGGCGCTTGAGCCCTCAAAAATATAGCGCGCTCCTCTGAGCGTGACGCACCATGCAGCAGCGACACTAGAGGCACCTAGCGATTACTTCACAAACGCCAAGGGGAGGAATGAGTTACAAATTGCGCAGTTCACAAATGCTAAGACTGAGCAGCGCATGATGAGGCCGTTATCTGGGGTGTAAAGCCAAACAGCAGTAGCTGCTCACTTGAAAAGTAAGCAGTTACTGCTGTTTGCCTTTCCACGTCAGTCTACTACTGCCAAGTCAAAAGGCAGTATCTGTCTACTGCTTTTGGTATGCCAGGCAGTATGGTACTATTCACCTCACTCACATAAGAGTAGCTTTGTCTACACCGCATTACATAATTTAGTATCAACAATATACATGATGCATATCGATAATATTCTTCCACAGGATTTTGCTTTTTATAATAACCCTCGCAAAACCTTTTTATCACAAAATCAAATATATATTCCGTTGCTATACGTTATATATTAAATAATTTTTGTATGGTAAGTTAATTAGTAAGATAAGTAAGATAATTACATATTTAAAAAACCTAATAAGAAAACAAAATTAAATACATAAAATAACAGTATTTTTTATTTCTTAAATCTTCAAAGTTCACCCCCGACACTCTGGCCACGGGCTTCCCCTTGGCCACCCCGCACGGTCAAGCACGGGGTTTGGCCGGGAAATTTGAAAAAAATTCACCGTCTGGGCTCGGGCGGTGAAGGCCTGTCTTGGCTAGTTATAATCAAGATTTTTTTCAATTAATACATTAAATTAATTAAGATTTATTTTTTTGTTCGTAGTTAATAAAATGATATATAATGATCATGTTCCGTAATTGTGTGGAGGCGATTCTTCTTTCAGGTTACAGAAGCAACACACGCACCAATCTATATTTTTAAGATTAGTGATAAGCAGAGATGCCAGTGGGTTATGGGAAAAAATACAGATAAACTTTTTTGAAGTCGAAAAAAACAAACATTTCAGGTCGAAAAAAGTAATTTTTAGGTCATACAGTATCATTGAAAATCTGAAAAAATCCGGGAATTTCCGGAAAACTGGCATCTCTGAAAAGGTGTTATAAAAATATTCCCTTGAATAGAAATATTATGATACTTGCAAAAGCTTTTAAGCTTGTTTGCATAGAATTATATCCAAGAGTGATTTGTTGGTGTATATCATTTAGTTCAATCAAAACGTTCCTCTCATACCATTTTCTTCAACTTGAATTCTTGGGTTGTCTTGGCAGATAAACCAACACCTTCGTGAAATTAGGCCACTATGTTTTATTTCTTTGTTTTAGATCAGGAAAAATTTAAAATCTAAATGCGGGAGGGCGGAAAAAAATATTTTAAAAAAAACATTCACCTTACTTTTGGAAACTTCAGAAGTTAATGAGGGCTACCAAAACTACCAAATAAAAAAAAATTTGACTTATTTAAAAAAATAGAATGAGGGCGACGAAAAAAAAAAAAACATAGCTGGAAAAATGTTTATTTATCTCCTGAAATAAACTTGCTTTTTTATATCATGAAATTAACTGTTTTTTTGGAAATCGGCAACAATCCAAAGCGCGCGCTGGGCGGAAAAAAAATTGCAATGCGCAGTCTAAATCTAATGCGCGAGAAAAAAAACATAGTGGCCTTGGTTTGTGTAGTGAAAATTGTATGTTGTCTAGGAAAGACGAAATACCTCATTTCAGAATATTTATAAACAGGTACGGGTCCAGGCGTTTATAAAAGGACACCCATTTAAAAACGATTTATAAGCACTCTCAGCGCACTTCCGGCGAGTGTTTATAAACGGTCGGCCAATATGACTGGTAAACTGTACGTTTTAATCCAGAATATCAGGTATTTTCTCTTAATTATACCAGATTTGGTATAATGTATAAATTAACACATTAACACATCACTACTTACTAATAAACTTGGGAAGCAGAATCTGTGAAATACGATGCTTTAATCGGTAAAAATCGCCGCCGAAAAATAGATTTTCTGACCACAGACCCTCACCTTACGCATTTAGACACAATATACGGTAGAAGAAATTTAATCGCATCAGGCCTTCCAAGGAGTAAAAAGTAGCGGGTTATACACCAAAAAATACGGTCCATGTAATGTATACGTTGCCGATACAATCTGATAATACCATGCAGGGAAAAATTTGTTTGAAAATTATTGATTAGCAATTTTCTCTTCCAAATTGTAATTTGCTAGACATCATTATCATTGATGTATAGATATTTTGCTAATCAATTACAAATTTGATTAGCAAATGGGCAGAATTGAATAGCATTTTACTATACGATACTGAACAAATTTTTCCCTGCCATGAGGTGGTAGATGTAGTGAATGTGTATGGTCAAATTGTAATGCGTAATTTGCATTTTCTATGTGTCATCTTTTTTGTACACACGATTGAGTGCACAAAACAGAGATACAATCCAGGAGCTCAATCATTGATCTCACTTCTTAGGTAAGTTCTGCAGAAATTTACCTTACAAAAACGACCAAACCCAGACTAACCCCAGCCCCAGACATGCCCAGACGGCCGGAGATTTGGGTTTCGCTAATAATGATAATTAATCAATTAATAATAAATAATTAATAATAATAACAAGACTACAGGAGCTCCGCACCGAATTAGAATTTGATTTAAGCAATTTTGTGTAGTGTTAAGAATGTAGTCCTAGGCTAGGTAAAAATTTATAACGCAAGACAACTAGGTCTAAGAGGCTCAGTCTAAGTGTAAGATAAGAACTAGAGTTTATTATGATATTAAATACGGTATATCTATGATTAACATTGTAAGATATTGGGACAAAGAATATGGCCTCGCAAACGAATGCCTATGTACATGTAATAAACCACATTGTACAATATCAGGTATTGAAAAAGACATGCATGTAGATCTATAGACTATAAGATCAATAGGGATCTTGGATCTGACACAAGTCAGACAGTTTTGTTAAAACTCAATATCTGACTCTACACATATATATTTATAAGCAAATAAACACTGATTCGATATTCCATGGCTGGTACAGATTGAGCATTAGCAAATTCAAGCACTTTTCCAAGGACTTTTTATGTTGTTTTCAAGCAACCGTCCTAATTATTGAGAACACTCAGAAGTCTAACAAATTGTGTTTTAATTCTGAAATAAAAGTGAGATTTCAAATTGAAATTGCTGAAAAAAAATATATATCTGCTCAGATGTATTTCTAAACCAGGGTTTCCTGGAGGCCCTTTAAGGGGGTGGGGGGTAGGGGTGGGTAAGTTTCTTACCCTCAAACCAAACCAAACCAAAACAAGAGCACACTCGATAATAGCCCGCCGCCGAATTATGATAAAGAAAGTAAAGACGAATGTCATCACGTAAATAACAACCCAAGATATAAATGGTATGTTAAATAAGATAGATACATGTATAATATGATATACTATATAATACTTGCATAGACTACAAGGTCAAATTATTGACGTAAAAGGTGAAAAATCGCAATAAGTCGGCCATTTTGAATTTTTTTTCAGCCATTATTGAACTTGTCCGAGAAGTGGTCATTAGTAACATGCAAAACAAATTTGGGAAGGAAACATGAAAAACTTTTCAAGTTATCGCGCCCACAAGTAAATGTTAACGCCGACGCCGACGAACTTCAATTGCAATAGCCCACCTTTTTTAATTAAAATTAAAAGGCGGGCTGAAAATTGCTCGCTCTGCTCACACAGCAGCTCCTCCACCTATCAATCTCTATCCCCCCCCCCCCCAAACACAAAATCATCAGGAAACCATGTAAACTAGTGTTTGCACAAAAATAAAAGCACTTTTCAATGCAAGTTATCCATTTTCAAGTACTATTCGTGCTCTTTTTAAATTAAAGGACTTTTCATTGAGAGCAGCTAAATTCAAGCAATTTTCAAGATTGTGCGAACCCTGTATTCTATTTTTTAGCCCTTCCCTTCTTTATCATCTAGCCTACAATTGTTTTCATGGTCAGAATCTGTATAGGCCTACACAGCCGTTTTTTATATACCCAGCATACAAGAAGGTACATACCGACCCCGGCGGCTTATTACAATTATTTATGATGTCACTTGAAACTTAATTTCATCAATTGCATTAGAACTAAATTTTAAAAATATAAATGTCTTATTATAACAAAAAGTAATAAATATTTCAAAAATTAATGGAACAGGAAAAATCAAATCATATCATATCAAATCAACTAAAAAATAAATTTTGGCCTCTGTATCCTTAAGTGTGAAAAGGTCAGATAGATACCTGCGATAACCGGGCAATGATCGGGTAGCCGCAGTCCAATTAATAGCCAGATGATTTAGCTAAAAGTTCCCAAACTCATTGCAGATGCCCGGCTGGCGCACTGCAGTTTAATCTCCAGTGTCATTATTGGCCGGCCACTGGCCGATACATGTCCTGTAAATAGGGCGCAACGGCCAGGTGGTATGTGATGCAGGCATAACTTAACTGCAGAATCTGGTCCAGGTCTAAAGCAGAGCTTGACAACAAGGTGGGTGAACATGTTAGGCTCCTTCATTGACAAATTATTTACTGGAAGCCAATGCTGTTGAATTCAATGAATTTTACAAAGGATTTATTAACTGTTGGCTCAAGAATTTGGTTCACATGTCTTGATCATCTACATAGGAGACCAATGGTGTTGATGAACCGTGCTGTAACCTACTTAAATCTGTTCTATATGTTTAATGTACTGGCTCAGTAGTAGTAATATTTAAAATAATGCTTAACATCACTTTTACAGCACTAATGGTTATTTTAAGTCACATTGTATTGTAATACATTGAAAACAGTGCAGTTCATTGACGAGATGAACAATGTACAGATGATGACTTGAGGGTATAGTGGGTTATTGAGTGTTTTCATTCACTCGTCCGATGAGACGTTCTGGGCATGTCCAGGTGATTTACTTCCCAGCCATGCCCAGATGATTGAAGATTTGGGTTCCACCAGTCAAAATTGAGACATTTTGTACATAATATGGAAGAAAGTGAAGGATTGTCACGCAAGCGTACCAGAAAAAAGCACATGACTTGACCCTTGTTTGTGCAAGATAGAGTGGACGGTACACCTATCTTGGGAAAAATTGTACTAGTTCAAGCTGAAAAATTACTCGAACATATCCATGGATCTCAGGAGGAGACTAATCACGAATTTATGTCTCACGTCAATGACTACATAGATGGCAAAGATAGCGACACAGGATAATCCAAATGAAAATCTGTGGAGAATCTGCAGACTCCTGCTGCGGCATCATTCCTTTCACAGAAGGAATAGGCACTGAACAAGTTATCTCGCCCACAAGGTAAATTAAGGAAGTAAAATGTGATCAATCACAATGAATCTGACTCGACATTTACATTTTTTTCAGCCTTCTATTCTATTGAAATTATCTGAGAACTGGTTATTAGCAACAGGGCTTGCCGATTCCCATGCCCGGGCGCCTGGGGCTACCATCTTTTCACTTTGGACCACCAGAAGTTGTCTATTTGTCTCTATACTAAGTAGTCCAGTAGCCCAGAAAATCATCCATTCTACCAAACACAATAGGAATTTGTCAACCCCGGCTGCAGCACCCTGCAGAACAAATTTGAGTAGGATATGTGAAAAACATGGCGAGTTATTGCGCCCACTAAAACTGTAAATTTTAACACCTATTGGTTCCCATTTAAAACGATTATTTTGGAGATACTCAAATTATTAAGTAAAAAAAAATCAATAACAAGAGGCCTGAAGTCCTATATCATCCCCCGCCATAAATTAGGTTAAAGTTTTTACTTAAAAATTCGACTTGTGGTGGCCATATTAAATTTCAGTAAAATCACCTGCACATTTCCAATTATGAAGTTCATCCATAGCGGCCATTTTGAAGTTCAGTAAAACCCTAAAAAAATGCATATGCACATCTCTATATCGTGGGGAATGTGATTGCAAAATGATAAATTTCAGGCCTGACATACATGCTAAGAATAGGCTGGACAATTACATCAGGAATATGATGAGAGAGGAAGATGTTGGGTTCCGTGTTCAGCAGATAAAAACAACAGGGAAGAATCTCCTGTCTGTGTTGACCAATGGTGTTTGGTACATCGACCCACACATTTTTTCTTTTGTGGGACATTCTAAAGCAGTGCATTAAAATAAAATTCTTAACTATATCAAACTGTTAGTGCTATAGTGTAAGTCCTTTTCACGAATACATTCAATGGGAATCTTATTCTTTTGTATTGTTTTGAAAAATATTTATCACAACAGCCCGCCTTTTAATTAAAAAAAGGCAGTGGCTAATCGTACGTGATTCTTCATAATGTAACTCTATGGGCAGCCTCGTATACAAAATGACGGGCTCCCATTGACTCCCATTATACCTTCCCCGTACGAATAGCCACTCCGTTAAAAAAAGGTGGGTTATTGCAATTGAAGTTTGGCGCCGTCGGCAATGGCGGCAGTAATAACATTTACTTGTGGGCACGATAACTTGGAAAAGTTTTTCATGTATCCTGCTCAAATTTGTTATGCATGTAAATGACCAATTTGAAAAAAACAAGACTATACAAGTCTGAATTAGAATTTGATTTAAGCAATTTTGTGTAGGGTTATTAATGTAGTCCTAGTCTAGGTCAAAAATCAAGACGCAAGACAACTAGGTCTAAGAAGCGCAGTCTAAGAGTAAGATAAGAACTAGACAGGCTGTCAGAGATTGCAAACCTCCATTGAAATTAATGATCCTAATCAGTATCCCAGTAATGGTCTACCTATCTGGCACGGTTCACCCGATATCAGGCCAATCGAGTTAACTAATAGCTGATTTAGGGTCATTTTGAATTCGATATAAATTAGTTAAAAACTTAGGGTGAATCTTCCCCCGAAACCTCAAATTTTGTTTTATAGTAATGGACTAACATCTAACACAGTTTGCAAAATATTGGGCATGTGAAAGAAAAATAATGGCCGATAGGGGGCCATTTTGAATTTGATCGAGTCAGAATTTTTCAAGATGCATCCTCAGCTGAAATCTCACATTTCACTTTATAGTAATCATCTAGCTATCTAGCACGGTTTACCAAATATCGGCCATGTGAAAGTGAATAATGGCCTAAAGGCGGCCATTTTGAATTTGATCAAGTCAAAATTTTCCAAGATGCATCCTCATCTGAAATCTCACATTTCGCTTCACAGTAATGGTCTAGCCATCTAGCACGGTTGACCAAATAACGGCCATGTGAAAGTGAATAATGGCCGATAAGCGGCTATTTTGAATTTTATCAAGTAGAATTTTTTCAAGATGCATCCTCTCCTGAAATCACACATTCTGTTTTATAGTGATGGTCTAGCCATCTAGCACGGTTTATCAAAAAACGGCCATGTGAAAGTGAATAATGGCCGATTGGCGGCCATTTTGAACTTGGACGAGTTGAATTTTTTAAAAATGCATCCTCTCCTGAAGCCTTACAATTTGTTTTATAGTAATGGTGTAGATATCTTGAGTGGTTTTCATGATATTCCACAATATCAGGCCTGTCGAGGTGAATAATGGCCGATAGGCGGCCATTTTGAATTTGATCAACTTGAAATTTTTCAAGATGCATCCTATCCTGAAACCTTACAATTTATTTGATATTAATGGTGTAGCTATCTTGAGCGGTTTTCATGATATTCCGCAATATCAGGCCTGTCGAGGTGAATAATGGCCGATAGGCGGCCATTTTTAATTTTATCGACTTGAAATTTTTCAAGATGCATCCTCTCCTGAAACCTCACAATTTGTTTTATAGTAATGGTGTAGCTATCTTGAGCGGTTTTCATGATATTCCGCAAAATCTTCCAGTCGGATTTACCGATGTTATAAATTAGGTCAAAGTGCTGGGTCAACATTAAGGTCAAGGTCAAAAACCTGAAAAGGCACAACTAGGGACCTTAGAGAACATGTATGTGCAATATGACTGTCATAGGCCCAGTACTTTTCGAGATCTGCTCCGGAAAAGAAGTGCGCGTCAAAACGTCTAAATAGGTCATAGTTCTGAACCAGAAGTAGGTCAAGTTCAAATACCCCAAAAGGCACAACTAGACCCCCTAGGCGTATTGTGTGTAAAATTTGAAGACAATCGGACAAGTACTTTCAGAGATATGCTCCGGAAACGAATTGTTTACGGACGGCCCAACGCCGTAACATCATCATTTTCTCCTCTGCGACCTTGCGTATTGAATTCAGATTAAAAATATTTTAACCTGTCCATTATCCACCTGGAAGTAACCCACATACCAAAAATTGTTATCCTAGCTTATTTTCTTACAAAGTTATAGGCAAAAGAAGAGGCCAAAAAAAAACGGAGGTAGAATCCATAGCTCCCTCCGTCTCACCTACGGTGACGGCGGGAGCTAATTAATGGCCGATTTATTGCATTCTTTTGCACTTCACGTCTATAATTTGACCTTGTATATCCTGCTATGGCAGACCTGTACAAGGTCCAAGGCTTTCAAGGATAAAGTTGAGGCATTGCTCCAAGCGCTTAATAAGTATCACGACTTCCTAGACCAGCAGCATGTACGCAGCAGCAGGTACGCACTGCAGCTAACCACGACCGAGATGAAAGTGTTCCGAGATCTCATGGACATGTGGGTGATGAAGGAGATTCTGATGTATTCGGCAAACCTTATCAATCTTTGGTGGAAACTCTCACCGACATGCCTCACTATAAGCCGATTCCACTGCTAGGCTGTGACAGTAGGAAATGGCTTCAGAAGTATAAGTCTGCCCTTCTCTGCAGTTCTGCATTCCCACAAACATGGGAATTACTGTGGTAATGTAAACTTCATCTGGCGCCTTCCAGAGGAGGAAGAAGATCGTACAGATGCTGCAACTGTACGAGCTATCACTTCAATAAAAGAAAACATCAAAGTTCACAGCACAAGACAAATGATGAAAGAGCTTGTTGGGCCATTCCAGTTGTCTCCTAAACTGAAGCCTGCAGTTCTAAGAAACATGGTAGAGTACCTATCATCAAACTTGGAACTCCCCCACAATCACATTTCAGACAAGGGGTTTGATAAGCGCTTAGTTGCAACTTGCATCCATCCTGCTGATGATCGTGATTTCATCTAAGACATGCATGCTAATAACGGAAGCCAAAAGAACCAGGACTTTGATCCTTTCTGGGTAGAACTGGAGAAGTATTTAGATGAACAATATGCTGTCCATGAGGGATGTGCTAATTTAATGCCTTGTACCTTTTATTTGCAATATCTGTTCAAAATCTCATCAAGGGACGACTACCAAATGGCTCAACCAGCCTATCTCCATCTCTGGTGCGTCTGTAGGTTCCATGTCAGGTCTGCAGGTTCAATGTCAGGTATACATCTGTGGTTTGATACCATCAGTGATGTTGCAAATCATTATCACTGTCCCAGAGCAGCCAAATGACAGCTTTTACAAAGGGGTGCCATACGTCACCCTGAAAGACAAGGTCTTCGAAGCTTCTAGCACACTCCGTCATGCTGCAGAAAGAGTGGCAGCACTACTGGAACAGACCGAGGATCAAGATACTCCAAGTCCAATTCTGCTTGAGTACACAGATGGGGGGGGGGGGCAGACAATCGTACTACATATAAGTCGGTGCAGCTAGCTCATGTGGCTACATTCATCTGTTTAGATTTGGATATGTTAGTGAGTGCTCGCACAGCATCACATCAGAGCTACTAAAACCCTGCAGAGAGGGTCATGTCGCACCTCAACTGGCTTTACAAAGCTGTGCAATGACAAGGAATAAAATGACCCCGCCCTAGAAATGAAAACGGAAGAGCCTGAAAACCCTGAAAGCAATCAGGGCAGTACATGGGAACAACACCTGAATCTCACTCTGAAGCCTGGCCTCATGAAATCTCTTGAACCAGTCAAAGATGGACTCAAGGACTTGTTCGGGCAACTGACACAACAGGAGGAAGCTTTCAGAGCTTGTCAGCCTGCCACCGAGGAGGACATGGATACCTTAGTGGAAAGCTTGCACTTCTCAAGCCTGAGATCAAAGTGTCTGATGTTGCATCAGCAGTCAACATGACCAAATGGCCAAGGCTCCAAGAATGGATGAACAGGCACTGCCGTCTTGGTCACTACATGGTACAGGTAAGCTCTAAGTTTTTTTCACATTGTGTGGACAATGCAACATATTTTAAAATTACACTCCCTGCAGTAGGTCAATGACTCCATAAATTGTAAAGGGAGTATTTTTTTGATAGAAAATTTCCAGCAACCCTGGAAAATGAGTTTAAGTTTTTTAATCAGGGAATTTTATCTTGTTGACTTGCCCAAAAGAGAAAGTGGTTCAGTTGTGACATCAGTCTGCTGCTTTTTTCAAAACTAAATAACATATTCACTGAATAATAGCGATTGGCTATGGTGGTGTTTTGCTGAGGAAATCCCTCATTTGTTGTCTTTCGCTACGTTGAGGTCTAGAAATCTAAGGTGGCTCTAGGAGGCTACACTGAGTTTGCAGCATGAAATAAAACAACCAATGTATGTGTTTTGTTTTAGATGTGTAACGACTGTCCTTACTGTGCCATAAACCAGGTGGGACTCCCCCCCCCCCCCCCTTGAACTCCTCCAAGTCAATTGAACAGGACAAGAGGAACAAGGCACTCAGTCTTTGCCTCCTTTAAAACACATTTAAGAATGATGGTTTTGATGTTGATCAAAGTCAGTCATCGGGGGAGGGGGGGGGGGGGGGTGTATTGATATTTAGACAGCAGCAAACACATTTTGGTCTATTTAAAAAAATATGATGAATGATCATTTGACCCAAACAGGAGAGCTGAATACCTTTATATACCCCTCAAAATCTTGAATAAATCGATGGAAAAGGGATAATAATTACTTCAATATGATAAAGCGGCTTAGTTAATTCTTGGGGCAAACTTTCAATACCTATTTTTTGTGAGTTTAAGGCCATTTTAAATACTTTAACTCTTTGGTGCAGAAGATGGGTTTAGTTGACAGAATACTGAAGTATTCTGGCAACTAAACGCACCTTCTGCACCAAAAGAGTTATAAGTGATGACAAATGGTTTATATTTGATTCTTTCCGCTTAGTCTTAATACCATGTTTATGGGTCTATGTCTATGCAGGAACCTACTTTGCCATTTGAATGCCGAGATGGCACAGCTCGGTTCTCATATTGGAAGGGTTACCATGTCACTTTTGTTTATTTTGTTGCTTGTTCGAGCTGACTGCACGGGAGATGCAAGCAGTCATTCAAGCTGGAGAGGAGTTGATCTTCATCTGCGTGATCCTCAAGTCAAATCCCAGTGGCTACCTACCAGTGGCCAGTGGCAGCATCGTGGTTAGGCAGGGCGTGCAGTGTGTCACCTATCGAGACCCAAAATTATGCAGGTATCTTTCGGAAAAGAAAATTTATGCAGCTTTCTTCTTTTTCAAATGTAGATATCCTGAAATTAAATTGTATTCAGCACTTTTATCACTTATCAGTGTACTCGAACAATGTAGTGAAAAGTTTTCAATTTGTATTCTCTTTGAACAGATGTTGTGTAGACATTTCCAATCATCTGCTTCTACTGTGGCGACACCGACGACCTATGTGACAATGAGCAGGACACGAGCTGCGACCACATTATGCAACTGTGAGGCCAACATGCAACGGATGTGTAGCAGCAGGCCTACAGCCAGCTGTCAGAAATGCAATTAAAGTCAACCAGAACAAGAAACAGAAGAAGTTACTTTATATAGGCTGCCCTTCCTTAGCATTGACAGTTACCTTGTGACCAACTAATATTTTATTGGACACCTTGTGAGTTGTTGTTTGCTATGTCTGGTGATGCTAGCCCTAAAAGTTGATCAAAACTTGATACAATTTTCAATTTTTATATCCTTTTTTTAATTTTTAATCCTGCTGCCTTGCCAGAATATTGACAGAAATACTAAAAAATTATTATTTTATATTATTTTGTGTTTTTATTTTTTTTTCCTGCTGCCTGGTCGAAAATCTGACTAAAAAAATCTGTAAACCACATTATCAAGGAAGGCATAATAAAAAAAATATATAAACTCAAATGTAGCCTTGTGGCTATAAGCCTGTATTTTATTACGTTTTCCCGCATCAGTTTTCTGCAGCTGTCACAATTATTTTGACAGTTCCATCCTTCACCTTGCTCAAGATCTCTGTTTACATTGTGAGACCAGTGATGGCGCGTGTTTAACCTAGTTCAAGCTGGTCACAAGGAAGTTGGAACGCCACGAGTGGTCGCGAGGTAATTTGTATAATGCTTTTTTGTGGTCAGGGACTCTTTTTTGTAGATGTAGTCCATTATTTAAGCGTTGGTAACCATTTTCACGCCGCAGTTTTACATTATTGTGGTCGTGACAATGGTCAATGACAGTGACAAGATTGGCTGAATCCTGTAGTCATCAATCAGCATTAACATAATATTTAACATGGTCGCTTTGTGTCTGCACGACACTAATGCAATCATTTAATGCAGTGCTGTGTTTCGTCTTTTTTCAGGTACCTGACCGCTTACACGTTCTGTCTAAATTAATAACTTTATTTGGTTTCTTTGAGATTGTAATGATAAATTCACTTATTATCGCCCATGTATTGACATCTGTTTTCTAGGTTTTAACTAATGTACGGAATGTCAGTGAATGCCAATGAACTGCATTCTCATTAGGTTTAAATAATTAATTGTTAGGTCTAGTCTGATCGTTATATTAATTCAGTTCCTTAGTTATATGATTTCATTCTCATGTTTAATTCATTGTGTAAATTCCGTTTGAATTACTGTGTAAATATTGTAGTGAGACTAGTCCTAGGTTTAGCCTATCATTGTTGTAACTTGGCCTGATGGCAGTAAGGTTTTAATTTATATTTTATAATCTCGTAATGTGGTGCCAGACTAGCCTGGTCTGGATTATTATTATTATTATTATTAAGTATTGGCAGTTTTAAATTACTGTGGTCAAGTGACAATGGTCACTGACAGGACCATGACAAGATTGGCTAAATCTTGTAGTCATCAATCAACATTAACATAATATTTAACATCGTCGCTTTGTGTCTGCACGACACTAATGCAATCATTTAATGCTGTGTTTCGTCTTTTTTTCAGACCTGTCACCATCACCACCTCATCATCTCATTGATCATCATACACTGTACTATATTATTTCTGCACATTGACATGTCTACTATGAATAAACTGTACTATGAAGGAGTTGAGTCTCGAGTTCTTGGGAGTTGCGCCACATATTAATTCACTCTACTGTAAGTTACCCACGTACAAAACAGCTCAGGTCGGCACTAATTAATACCAAAACCAAAAAAAAGGCTACATAAACTTTAAAGTCGTCTTTCTCAAAAACTATAAAACATGCACTTAACAGGTTATTGCAATGAACCATTCAATTGTCAGTGCAGGAGTGGACAATTATTCCAAGGCTGAAAAGACAATTGACTACTGGGAAGGGGTTCATCTGGTGCCACCGGAGGAGAGAGCGCGAGTTAAACCCCCCTCTGAGGCTAAATTTTACTATCTGGGATACTGCATACCAATCTAGCGGTGTTTGATGTGCAGAGTTTTCATTTACGGTGGCCCGTGAAAAACAAGTGAAATACGCGAATAATTCAATTTTAAACTGTAATTTTTTTACTGTGAATTTTTTAAAAGACGGAAATCATCTGTAGACAGAAATTTCCCACCACTGTCAGTGGATTTGAGTTCTTCATTTTGGTAGAAAAATGTCAAAATTGATTTGGCTACAAAAATGAAAGGCTTAGATGGAGCTTTGCCTTCCTCGCTAGTGGCATATTAGCAAAAAATCAAATTCATATATTCAATGCTTTGCAAGGCTTTGGGAGCAAAGATTTGAAAATCAATGCTTTTCGGGTTTTCGAGCAGGGTATGAATCATGCAGGACAGGGTATCAAGAGTTCTGTTTTCATGTTCTCGATCGTGTACACTGAATGACCGCAACTCAGGCCAAGATTTGACAGAAAAAATAGCTTGGATTCTCTTACTGCCAGAGGGCTTAAAATTTGACAATAAAATAATTTTTTTCAACTGTACAAAAAAAAATTGATATTTGAATGAGAAATAAGCATTAAATTAGCTAGATCGCAGCTTTCTAGGCAAATTTTCCAGCACACAGAACCCGCTGTGTGAGGCCGGCAGTAGACCAAGAAAGTATGTTTAAGAAACAGTTGATCTAATAAAAGGAGTAACATCGAATAGGTTAAATTCAGAGAAATATAAAAGATCTACTATAATTTCATTCGAAATTTCATCTGTCTACATCATCGAATAGCCTAAATTCAGCGAAATATAAGATATACAATTATTTCATTTCATGTGTCTGCCTACATCTGCATCGAATAGCTTAAATTCAAGAAAATAAGAGATCTACATTAATTTTACTTCAAATGTCTGTCTACAAGTTTTATTAGCCTAAAAAAATGTTGTTTTACTGCACTCACCTCTGGTCTGTTATCTGCAAACCCCATGTTCTGGAACTCTCTCTCCAGATCACTGACATTGGTAACCCCGCGAACCTGATCAAACAAAATAGATAGACATGTCATTCTGTTTCAGATCTGATATTATTCTGACTGAAAATAAGAAATAACCACGAGAGGTTCGACTACAAACTGGGTATTATCGCCGGTTACTCAGATTTTCAAACATGCATTTCCTAGCTAATTATTTAATTTTTTGTGTCTTGGATATTTTAACCCCTCAACCCTAACACTGCTGCATAAAATTTGCAGCATGTGTGGTTTCCCAAGTAATATCTGGCACCTGATGAAAAACTGATACTAAAAGCAATTATATTACAAAATCAGTCAGTTAGCGATTTCCAAAGCGCAAATACGAAGACAACACAAAACATAAGTGAAATTTACTTATTTATTTTTAGAAATTACAGCAGACTGAGCTCATTTTATTTTGGGCGACTATAGTCCCCCATACTGGCATAGCAGTGCAAGGGTTAAAGCGCTGAATTATTTTTGTATCGACAATGGAGATCAAAAGGTTTTTTTTCAATTCGAAATCATCATAAATGTCCTAGTTAGCTTTTTCCGATTCATTTGAATAGCTATGTTATGCGTAGGGCTTGCCAAATCCCATGCCCGGACGCCAGGGTAGGGGAAAAAAATTGTCATTTTTATCCACTAGCCAGCCGGGCTAGTGGAACTAAAAATCCACTAGCCCTTATGATTTTTTAATCGCCCTTACTAGTTTAATGTTTTTATGAAAAAAATTGCCGGACTATGGGCGATATGGCTGAATCACTGTTTAATGACTTTTTCCCCTTCTGACCCATCTTCCTTAGGCTTCGCCTGAGCACCAGGTGGGCATTTTAGCTTTAATTAGCAAATCTGCAGCTGTTCAAGCTCTAGTGAAGTCAGAGTAAATGGGCCAGTGAAAATGTCCAGCCACCCCATCTGAAAATGTCTCTGTCAGACTTTAGTTTATCTTCATATAAAGTTACGTTATTGAACCAGCATTTCTTCTCTAGTTTTCTTTATTTTCTTAGCTGGTGGCGACCCCACCTTCCATAATTCATTGAGATTTAATTGGCTATTCATAGTTATTACATGTACAGACAATTAATTTAATCTGACATTGGTTCACGAGTGTTCATTCCAACTTGGAGAAAGAAGGGGGCCATGTTGCTCAAAAAAACGTAAACTGTTCTGCAAATATAATAAAGTCAGTCATTTTAAACATAAAAATGATGTCGAATAAGCGTACTTGAAAAAAATATATATTATATATCTTCTTTCATATCGTGTATAGGGGCTATTCAAGGTAACTGAACTTGATATGTAGACCTATCAACAAAGAAGTAGGGAAGTCTATGGAGCTCTAGCCTCTAGGCCTATGGCATCATGACACAGCAAGGCATAAAAGAACTGGGATAAAAAGGTTATCTCAGGTGTATTTTAGGCCTTTCCTGGGGGTGTAATTTAGTTTGTGTTAGGCCTATTAGCATGGTTAGACCTTCTTAAATCTTAACACCCCTATGCCCAGTTACTCACATCGTTTCTGCGCCGACATACATGCGCCAGCGGCAGCCCTATGTGTGACTGAAACTGGAGTATTAGCCACAGCTTGTATTCACACAAAATTGCAAGGACTTTTTTGCAGACGTTTTTATGTAAGATTAATGCTTGATTTATCAGGCCAATAATGCATGAGTCTTTTAGAATCAGCAATAATTCAAGACTGCATCTATTCACCCACAATGAAATGTTGTCAGCATGCATGTATGTTAGCAAACTAGATAAATGATCTTCTTGATCAGCGCCATTTTGAACTGTGAAATATCGGGTGAAACGAATGTTGGGAACAACGACGCAATAAGTGACGCTGTGGGCTGTCATGGCTACCGCAGATCGGGCCACATGTATGCAATACACGCGCCCACGCACCGCTGATTGACCAGGCCGTAGGCCTATACTGGTCAGTAGTTTGTTTAACAACTTGGTGAACGTGATTTTTATGTCCACGTGTGTCGGCATCAAACTTGATTCAGTTGCTCACTTTTTAGTGTACCAAATCTTTAATTATGTGCGCTTCTGTGCTCCTCAAGCGTAAAGGTCTCTGATGCACACAACCACGTGTGAGCTAAAACAACTCTCTGTCTAACGGTATAGCGCGCCCCAACGACGACGCCTGTACATGCTGTGCGGCGCTCTGCAGTTACGCGTAAAAGAGCCACATACACATGATCTGCGGATCGCACAGGGAATCAGTCGCCAGCAGGGCTAGTGACATGCTGATTTACAATCGCCCTTACATAATTCTTGTCGTCTTGTCGCCACGGGCGACCGGGCGTATGTGAATTTGCATCCCTGCAGGGGCTACCATCTTTTCACTTTGGGCTACCAATAGTTGTCTATTTTTGTCTCTATACTAAGTAGCAGGCTTCAAAGTCCATTAAGGGCAAAATATAGGGTTTTTTATAGGTTTATTCCATAAAAATATAGGCTTTTATAGGTTTATTTTATATCAAATTATGGGATTTTATAGGTTTTCCAGTGGAAATAATGTACCCGCCATGTGAAAATTCATACTTTTTCACGTGTCCAAAGTCGTATCTACCAGATCTTGTACACCGTATAGTCCGTGGTGCAAAAATTCATACTTTTATAGAGGTCTGTCCATCTAAGTCATTTACCGGGCAATCAGCTTAAGGTTATACAAGTAGTATGGTCTTTCAAACTGATGTAGGCAAAATTAAGACAAACCGTTCCCCGTAAGGGAGCTAAGGTTCAACCAGTGGAGGGCTGGAGTGTTTGAGCTGGACAAATTATTTAGTGCACTTACTAAATTATTCATACTTTGTCTGAAGCAAAATATTTCTTTCAGTTTAGGTGTGGAGGTGAATATATATGGGAATATATACATTTTTTTAAAGAAATATTTTTTTCTGTTTTTATACATGATACAGCTCGACCTAATATCAGACAAGGTCTAGTAAAAATGATGCCGAGCAAAGCGAGGCTGAAATTTTTTTAAGGGATAATTTAGCTAATAAGCCTAAATAATTATTTATTCCAGACTACCAGTAATTTGAAAACTTGACTAATATTTACAGCATTTCTTTTTAAAACACTGAAAAGTTAATTGCCAGAACACAAGGAAAATATAGCTCAACATGAAGTTTTTTGAAAGCAAAATCAAAATATAGGTTTTTATAGGGTATATAGGCTATTTTCAGAAAAATATAGGTTGCTTTTTCAAATATAGGTTTTTATAGGTTTATAGGTTTTACTTTGATGCCTGTAAGTAGTCATGTAGCCCAGAAAGGCATCCGGGCTACCAAACACAATAAGGATTTGTCAACCCCTGTGGGTCTACGGCCATTATACATATTTTCTTTTCTTATTGGAGCGTTCATATGAGTCAATCACTGCGTGATCTACAAGGCATATTCAAGACCCTAAAGGCTAAGGCATTGCAACGCTAACATATGGACTTGCCTGTTTTTACTTGTACTGCATTAGCGAGCGGTGGAGTGCCAGGTATACACACTGCACTATTACTCGTACTGTTAGTCGGTAATACAGACTTACATGAGTTAGTGATGCGAGCAAACACGGGGCATTCATCCAATGCAGTTTCAATGTTGGGCCAGCGTCGAAGACCGTGGGACAACATTGAAACAGCATTGGGTAAATGCCTCGTGTTTACTGGGTGGTGACCAATTGTAAGCGATGATCAGTCATTTGATCAACAATCACCAATTATGAATATGATAATCCATTATAAATATGATTAATCAATTATTGAATGCTGATAAATTAAATTATGGATTTTTTTTTTATCTGACTGAGCCTTAAGTATATTATATCTAGCTTGCTGAACTGTCCCACCAGGTGCCCTTATACCTAACCCTTAGAACACGGACCTATTTGATTTAAATTTTCAGTCACTTGAAGTTGTGTCTCGCCACCGCGATCCACAACTACAAGTGACTGAAAATTGCTGGGGTGAAAATGCTGCGTAGTGTGAAGTATATATGTTTGTAAGATGTTGCACGTATGATTAGACATTTTACAACCAACAAGCAGGTCTCAGGTAAAAATTTGTTCAGTATTTCATAGCAAAATGCTATGCTATTCTGCCCATTTGCTAATCAAATTTGAAATTGATTAGGCCAAAACAAAAAAATTGTTTGTTTCCGGTAACCCGACCGACCCTATATTTAGGTGTCGACCCTAGTTTTTTTTTCAAGATCTGCCGAAAAAAACCCCGACCTACCTACCCTATTTCTAAAAAGCCTGTAACCGGAAACATACATTTAAATTTTTTTAGGCCTTAGCAAAATATTTAGACATCTATGATAAGGATGCAGCCATTGACATTAATGTCCGACCGGCCGCCCAAGGCAGGTTAAAAAGGCCCAGGCCGGATAAACAGTCCACATGGCCGCCCGGGTGTTCAGGTAAAGTTTCTGTTCTATTCGCGGTACCACTTCCAGGTCCAGTTAAAAGTCACCAGGGCAGACAAAAATCACACTTTTACCTGCCCTGTTGTCTAGTATAAAAAAATCCTAATGTCAATGGCTGAGGATGTCTAGGAAGTTGCAACTAGGAAGAGAAAATTACTAATCAATAATTTTCAAACAAATTTTTCCCTGGGCCTACATTGATTTGATCAGATTATTGTCATGATGGCCAATCAAACAGAAACAACGTTACTGAACGTTTTTAAACAAAACATGTCCCACGTCTTATCACACAATATTGCCAGGAACTTCATATGTACAGTGATGAAGGAACACTAGCAATTGTTTGTCTACATGTTCCAACACTTAAATTAGGTATTATATTATGATAAATAACAGTGATTAATATAATGAGTAATTTCATGATCCTGTTGCTACTCCTTTCTCCCATCACAATTACATGCAGTAGGCACCTGGCCTACTGCAGCCGCCTTGTAGCATTAAAAAAATACATTGTGTTTTCCTTATTAATAGTAGATATATATATATATTTATATAAACTGATTATTAAAATTACCCTCTGATCTCAAATGTTGGGGATACAATTAAATCCCAGAAAAGACATTCTACCCTCTGGAAAAAAATTGGGGGTAATTACTCTTTAGCTAAAAAAAGTTATCCGAGTCCTGATAAGGTTGTGTTTTTAACTGCAAATGAAATTAGGTTGTCCCTAGCTAATTTACATTGGGCCCCCAAAAAATTGTTTGTTTCCGGTAACCCGACGACCCTAATTTTAGAGGTCGACCCTAATTTGTTTCCCAAGATCTGCCGACCCTAATTCTTTTTATCAATAAATAGCAGCTAAAATTATTTTTTAGAGCATTCTGCTCGGCGCACAGAATGAAAAACAGTACTGTTTATGCAGAATTTGTTTATTTTGCATTGCTGCACAAAAATAACCAACATGGGCATCACCTAATAGGGCATAGCAAAAAAAAAAAATCTGACCTACCTACCCTACTTCTAAAACAGCTGTGTGCGTGTATAGTAAGCAGCGACATCAGATTGAAGCGGCTGGCTTACTTTACATAGTACACACGTGAGTGGAGCAAAGTCGAGATATTCTCTGTGGACGGCATCAAAGCTATGCAGCTCGGGGCCACTGAATAGTTTTGTATTTAGGGCTAAGTACTTAAATAGATTTTCATCAACTGAGCCATGTTCAGGGTTCGAAATTAAGGGTAGTCCGAACACTAGTAAAAATAGCTGCGGACTAACTAGTACAGCTGGCCTAGTAAAAAAAAACGGCACCTCAGTGATTCCATTTATCCGTAGAGGGGGAGACCAAATTGATCGTGCAGTAGGCCTAGCGGTATTAAGACACCGCGGCCGTTGTCTCAGCATATACGCTTGTACCCTTACGAACACAAGCCGTTGTCTCAGCATATACGCTTGTACCCTTTAAACGAACACAAGCCGTTGTCTCAGCATATATGCTTGTACCCTTACGAACACAAGCCGTTGGGCCAGCGCCGTGGTGGGTGGACCAACAACAAATCAACATTGGGTCTTGTGTGGCTCAGCACTTAACGGCTCAGGGCCGTCGTCACATGCACAGTTAATCCCCAGCCGACACAGGAAACATCATGACGTGATGATGGTCTGAATAATGTTGGTCCACAGTCTGCAAGGATGTCACAATAGTGGGTCAATATCAGCATTAAAACACCAGTGGGTGAATGTGTGTTAACTTAGCTGTGTGTATCACTGACACGCTGACTATTACCTGCATGCAGTGTCTGCGAGGCTGGCCGTCAAACAGCCCTAATTGACCCTGCCTTCCCACCAAACAAGGGGTATTCATTCAATGCCTTTTCAATAGTGCGCCAGCATTAAAGACGTTGGGACAGCATTGAAACAGCATTGGATGAATGCCTCGTGTGTGCTGGGTTGTTGTCCATATACCAGGTCAGTAAAATTTGTGGCGGTATTCATGTTACCACGACATGGTCATCTGGAATTTGAGGCTCCAGAATCATGAATTGTCAGTTCTGAACTTTCATTTTTTTTCAAACTAAGTGTATATACAGTATATATAAATATGTGGTGATAGTTAAATTTGATATAAACATCGAGCTAACATTGTCAAACAGCCCTAATTGACCCTGCCTTCCCACCAAACACAGGGTATTCATTCAATGCCTTTTCGATAGTGCGCCAGCATTAAAGACGTTGGGACAGCATTTAAACAGCATTGGATGAATGCCTCGTGTGTGCTGGGTTGTTGTCCATATACCAGGTCAGTAAAATTTGTGGCGGTATTCATGTTACCACGACATGAGTCATCTGGAATTTGAAGCTCCAGAATCATGAATGGTCAGTTCTGAACTTTCATTTTATTTCAAACTAAGTGTATATATATATATAAATATGTGGTGATAGTCAAATTTGATATAAACATCGAGCTAACATTGTCAAAGCTTTATTGTTGCGCCTATTTTCTTTCAACTTCATAAAAAAATATTGCTATGTATTATAATCCCCCCCCCCCCCCCTGAGTGTCCCTACTGTTTCACAGCCTAGAAATGAACGCTGCTCACCGACTGATCTATTTAGTGCCTTACCTTGTCTAGTTTCTGGTGTGTACAGACACGCTCCATTGCTCATGACAAACTTGTTATTAATTTTTTAGTAGAAAATGATTCCAAAGCTCAAGGCTATATAGTGGGATTCACATTAAAAAACACATTCTAGGGGGATCATATGGTGTGATTCACTATTTACATGGAAAGTACTCACAATATCGACCTAAAACTTTGAGCCAGTATAGAACATATGTTCTACCTTTACGCTATCTTATCTTAATTTGATTAGCTGGAATAATGCCACAGGTTGAACGGGTTAAAATATTACTTGATATAGTTACGGTCCGCCACTCAACCAAATAAACAAGTTATGTTCGCGGCAAGTGACTGTATACGTGGACAAGTCAATCAAGTCTGACGGGTTGAGCAGGTTGTTTTAATTGTTAGGTGTGCAGGTGCGTTGTGTATCAATCAGGCTCTGTGATCCACTTAGCTTATTGTGTATGCAGGTACCTGCATGAGCTGATTAGCATGCCCGCCTTGCAGGTGATGGGTGGGAAACATTGCCACCATGTGCAATTTGATTGCGCAATTTCTTTTCAATTATCAGTTTCAACAGGTGAATGTTGTTGTAAAATAACATTTACCTATTTAGCGTCAATCACAGATGTATTATTACTCAATGTAGCCTAAACACGGTAAATGGGAAGTGAACATAGGCTCCATTGATTTCATTTTACTTCCTTTCAAACAATAATTTCTTGCCAATATAATGTAAGGTGCCTTACTTTTATGTATTTTTAATATCACTGTATAAGTTGATATGTTTGTACTTTGTTTGAATAAACTTTATTGATTTGATTAGATTTAATATAGTACATAGCTGGTAAGCAACAATAAGAAAAATGTTGAGCAAGATAAGTGAATAGAATGAAATAGAATTTTCTACAACGGTGCAATATAGGCTACTGCCACTGGTATTGAAGAATTTCAGCAGTAGACCTATTCAGGCCAACATCATAAACATAACAAAATAGCTCTAAACCAATTGAATTAAGATATCTAACCTACCTCTAAATGTTGAATTAAAAAGCTTTTATAGAAATATAAAAAAGATGAGACGTTACACAACGTTGGTTTACTGTTTGCAACGCTGGTCCAACGGTAAACCAGCGTTGCAAATTGGTCCAACGTCTCATAAGTTTGCTGGGCATATATTGCTAGAAAATCACTTAATGAGTGACTGACATAGCCTATATAGGACTAATATGGGTGATTGATTGATGTTGACAATAAAATTATTCATATATTGTGGGGCCAGGTTCGCTCATTGGCTAACTCAGGGGGTATCGGGCTCGAGTCCAACGACGGCCGATATCTTTCCTTGGTACACACATATGCAGTGACCCAAACTGTTTAAATTCGTGGGATAATGACGAGAGAAACATATTCATAACCGATTTGCGCCGCATCGAAAAACATATAAAGAGATAAAGAAATGACCAATATGTCAAAGTTGACATGTAGCCTAAACGGTCAATAATAATAAAAAATATATATAATGTCTTTGATTATTGATGACCAAGCATAAATGAATATACGCCAAATAACTGAGCATTATAATTGCACCTCACATGGTTCACATCCTCTTTACTGCAGATAAAGAGGGCAATAATTTGGCGACGCAATTTTTCTCAGTCACAAAGGGCTGGAAAGCGAAATAGAGAGTGAAAAAATACAAGAGAGCCAAGAAAAGTATCTTTTTTAAATAGCAATTGATGATCACAACTCGATAATACAGTAACTTCTGGTGATATGCTGTTGCACCTTCACCACGTCCAGGTATGGTCAGACATCGGAATGACAACTAAAGTGACCTATAATGAGTAGACCTATACTACAATACATTAGGTCTATATAAAATATAAAGGCTTGAATTAGTGATTGATACCATTTTGGCTATTATTTTTTATCTGTTCCTTGATAATTCTGTCTCGCTTGTCAGTCATTGTGTCTCTTATTTTTGTCAGCTGGGTTTCTGGAGTCTCTCTTGCAGGCCTACAGTGTCTCATCTTCAAGTGTCTCTCGCTTTCCAACACAGTGGTATTTTTAGTCACTCTGTTATCTTGCTGTTTATCACGCTCGGACCACCATATGTACATGATAAAAATTGTGTTTATATGAAGGGAGTGTATGAGATTAGATTAGTGTACAGAACTTATGAATTTCTTCGTGATTTTTTGAAGGTTTAGTTATACCGTGTTCAAATGAATAATGCCCATAATCAAATAAACGCCTTCACCCCTGATTTGAAAATAAAACCCACGATAAAGCATGTACACTATAGATCTATATGATAATTAAATAATAGCCTACTCTAATACTCTCCCCCCCCCCTGCCTCTAAACACAAGGGTTGTTCTAATTAATATGACAAATAAAATGTAGGTAGGGGCCTAATAATTTACATAGGCCTAGGCCTATTATAATTCATATTTTCTTCTTAGGGCCTATCCTTTCCTTATAAAAAATGTCGACCTGAAAATTGTTTTATACTTGTATAGGGCCTCATACCGGTAATGTTGTTATTCGTGTAGACTATAACAGTTTCTGATAGTTTCCATATATTTACAGAAATATGAATTAAAGTCTGCTACTTTTCTCATAATCATAAAATGAGCTACATAAAAAGCTACAACCTATTATAAAGGCACATAGCTGATACCGGATAGGCCTTAGTCCCAAAATGTGCATGAACGTTTACAACGGGAACATTCACATTTTGGAGAGTTCATCACGGCAAATATGCCTAGATGCCTTTATCTGATAAACCTGATAAATAAATGTGCCACCATAGAAATATATATAGGGCTATATATATTCTGTGTGCGCTACCATGCTTGCAAAACAAGCATTGATTGTCATAGTCTGTTTAATACATTAAAGCTGCATAACTGTTTTGTTTATTTCGATTAAAATAACCTAAAACGTACAAAACAATCATTGCTTGTTTTGAAGGACTTATAAATGCACTAAAACTGGGTAAATGTAGCGGAATTAGTTCACCATGCGGTACACCATCAAGTATTATTAAGTAGTGATTCAGTGTGTGTACAATATTCCTCTAATAACGGTAAGGTTATGCGCCGATATAATGTTTGGCCAGCACGAAACCACCCCCTTAATAGCAAACACATACGTTGAACTGAATCGGCATAATGTTGGGCCAATACCGCAGACGATGGGCGGCATTATTCTGCCCTCGTGTTAGATGTCGGATACTGGGTCGAATCGGTTACAGTAAAGTCTGATGTTTTTAAATATTATTTTATTTTACTGCATAGCGCGATGTATATCACTGCATGTGATGATTTACGATAAAATAAAAGAAAGTCTGATATTGTCTAGTAGCATTTTGATTATATTTTGAAATGTCCATGAGATACCTAATAAAAAAATGCAAATGCTTTTCAAGAAAATCACGAAAATCCAAAGAGTGAAAACGATGATTTACATTACTGAATTTGATGGTTATTCCGAGTACAATCTCTCACGGTCTGGGGAGAGCGTTTTAATGGCGGGCCAAAGGCTCTGATGCTGGCCCACACTTAAAAGCACGATACTGAAATAGAGTTCTATTTTTTAAAGTGAGTGACATTCTCTATACCGGTACCGATATTAAACATGACATTACATGCAGATATCATCCATATCACACAAAGTAATAACTTCTAGATATGTCTAACTGTTATGAGACAATACACGTTGTACTGTGAAATGTATCTATGATCACTTAAAAAATAACAATAACTTTAAAAGTCTTCCTTCCTTTTTTCTATGATGACCGTTATCTGCCACTTGGTACTTTTAATGTCCTGATTATATAGACAGTATGTCTTACTCCGCTGTGAGCAGGTTTGTTTTGGTGGGGCAACAATATTAAAAAACAACAAACTTAAATCCTTAATAACTCAGTAACCGGAGCAGTAAAATAAAAAAATTAAACACCATTCTCCATGGATTAATCGTTTAAATGAAATAAACAAAAAAGTTATGCAGCTATAAATAGTTCTCCAAACTATTTCCATTTAGCTACTAGCGTAGCATGAACATGGCCCGTTTGTTTAATATGTAGGGCCAATGATTTTCCGCGATCGCGGAAAACGGACGGAATTCGCGGAATATACCCTGTGAAACGGAATAGAATATTTCAAAGTTCAAACGGAAACGTCATTTTATGAGTCCAAATCCACTTATTTCACTCTGTTTTTCATTGACTTTAACCCTTATCCTGTTGATTGCGGCATTTGCCGCGACTTTGACAGTGCTGATTGCGGCATATGCCGTGTCTACATGTGATCGCGGCATTTTTCCACTTCGGAAATCCATTGCAATGACGTCATTCAGCTTGACTAATTTTAGACATTTTAATTTTAGACAATTATTCCCGCTAGTACGGGATCGGTTCCGGTACACGACGCATGCGCAAACATTATGTAAATGAGCCGGAGCTTGCCAAAATCGGCCGAGGACTCCCGAATCACAGCATGCGTGGTATGACTTCATGTTGGGCCAACGTTGGCTGAGGTGACTGGGAAATGAGAGTACAATCAATACCGTCATGACCGACAGCGTTGATGAGGGGCTGGATGGGTCAGCACTTTTTCCATCGGCGATTATTATACTAGTCATTTTTTTTATTATTGCTTGATGTTTCGTTCTGTTGACGATTTTGGCAATCAACAATATTGTGTTGTTATTCAATTACAGATCTGAGTTACTTGTAGCACACTCAGTCACTGTATTTCAATCTGTGAAAATCGCGCTGAAACGGAATGAAACGGAATTCACCAAAACGTGAAACGGAAAATCAATATTTTGAAACGGAAAATCATTGGCCCTAAATATGCCAACAGTGGCCAATGGTATAGAAATTGAGAGTGCAGACCCCCGCGCCACCCAGCCGGGAGATAACCCCCATCACCTTTTCCAATGAGTGGGCTGAGCCAAAGTACCGGGATGACAGGCAATGTGTACAAGAGGAAAGATCAGCAAACATGCTCAGCGGAATTTTGTGGTGATGTTTTTTTATTTTCTTACTTCACAGCCAGTAACCTCACACAATTCAATAATCGTCTGAAAATAAAATCGCCCCATCATACAAAGTAAGTGAATATGAAAAAAAAATCGACCAAAAACGGTAAATATAAATATGAGAGCAAAAAGCATCCACCACGGAGAAAGGTGAATCCGGGTATAATAACATCATGCTTCGCTATAAATGACTGGGGCTATGGCCCCGAAACGCCCAGAAAAGCTTAATAGAAAAGATCTGATTAAGGACAAGAGAGAGAGGGGGGCGTATTAACGATAAAACGAAGAGAGATGTAACAATGATGTAAATGTATATTTCAGGACCAGTAAAACATCTACCGGACTAGTAAAATTTATGTTTTAATAGTCCTGCTCACTAGTAAAAAAACTAAGTTCTATCCCTGCATGTCTCTGACAGACAATAATAATAATCAGTTTTGATAATAATCATCTTACGTTCTTAACAGGCACGGACCTATATAATAATTGAGGCGCTGGTGCACCAACATTAGTTACGTGAGTAATAGAAGAGTAATGGAATAGATTTTAAACTGTTGTCGCTGTTGGTAGGCTCCTTTTATTTTAAGAAACTTCAAGTTCAAAGACAAGTGACAGTGTCAATGAATGAATCAATAACGCTAATGTTATAGTGGCATTCACATTAAAAGTCGCATTTTAAGGGGATCATATGGTGTTACTGATTCGCTATTTACGTGGAAAGTACTCACAATATTGACCTAAAACTTTGAGTCAGTATAAAACATATGTTGTACCATAACACAACTTATTTTCATTTGATTAGTTTGAATAATGCCACAGATGGAAAGGGTTAAAATATTACTTGATATAGTTACGGTCCGCCACTGAACTAAATAAACAAGTTATGTTCACTGCAGCCGTTCACACGTGTACACATGGACAAGTCAATTAGGCCTGACGGGTTGAGCAGGTTTTAATTGTTAGGTATGCAGGTGCTTTGTATATTAATCAGGCTCTGTGATCCACTTAGCCTATTGTGTATGCTGGTACCAGCATGAGCAGATTAGCAAGCCCGCACCCCCGCCTTGCAGGTGAGGGGTGGCTGTGGGGCTCCTGAAGGGTGGGTAACATTGCCTCCATGTGCAATTTGATCGCGCAATTTCTTTTCAATTATCAGTTTCAGTAGTTGAATGTTGTTGTAAAATAATATTTGTAGGCTATTACTCAATGTAAACATGGTAAATGGGAAGTGAACATAATCATTGATTTCATTTCACTTCCTTTCAAACAATAATTTCATGCCAGTATAATGTAAGGTGCCTTACTTTATTTATTTTTATTATCACTGTATAAAGTTGATATGTTTGTATATAAACATTTTATAAACTGTATTGATTTGATTAGATTTAATATAGGCCTAGTAGACCTATAGGCTTATGTATAACTGGTAAGCAACAATTAGCAAAATGGAGAACAAGATAAGTGAATAAAGTGAAACTATTTTCTACAACGGTGCAATATAGGCTAGGCCTACTGGTAATGAAGAATTTCATCATAAATATAACAAAATAGCTCTACACCAATTGAATTAAGATATCTAGCCTACTTATAGATGTTGAATTCAATAGCTTTTATATAAAGGTTAAAAAAACACGCCTATTTGGTGATGACGCATGGGCCCTATCCCAGCAAACATGAGACGTTGCCCAACGATGGTTTAAATACTGTTTGCAACGCTGGTCCAACGGTAAATCAGCGTTGCAAATTGGTCCAACGTCTCAGTTTGCTGGGCATAGGCCTATATATATCGCCAGAAATTCACTTAACCCGTTGAACACAAGATTATTATGCTACTGCCCTGTTTCTTGAACGAGATTATTTTATGACGTCATAGTTAACAATTAAACACGGAGATCTCCGGGCCTCGTATCTGAATAGTCTCCCCAAATCACGGAGATCTCCGGGGCTCGTCACCAACGGGTTAATAAGTGACCGACATAGCCTATAATCTAGGTGATTGATTGATGTTGACAATACAAATTATTGGTATATTGTGGCGCCAGGCTCATTGGCTAACTCAGGGCACGGGTGTATCGGGTTCGAGTCCCGCTGCGGCCGATATCTTTCCTTGGTACACACATGCAGTGACCCAAACTGTTCAAATTGGTGGGATAATGACATATAAAGAAATAAAGAAAACAAAATGACCAATATGTCAAAGTTGACATGTAGCCTAAACGGTCAATAATAATAAAAATATATATTTATAATGTCTTTGATTATTGATGACCAAGCATAAATGGATATAAGTCCAATAACTGATGAGCATTATAATCGCACCTCACACGGTTCACATCCTCTACTGCAGATGAAACAGGGCTATAATTCGGCGACGCAATTTTTTTCAGTCACAAAAAGCTGGAAAGCGAAATGGAGAGTGATGAAATACAAGAGAGCCAAGAAAAGCAGCAATTATCATGATTATGAAAAGCGAGAGAGACAAAAATACCAGAGAGCCTGGCCTAAATCATTAAAAATAATCTCGACCCCAAGACCTGAAAAATGCCCATTAAGACTTTTTAATGACTGCGCGGGCTGTGGGCTGAGCATGCGGGCATGTAACTGAAATGTTACTGACTCTATGAAAAAACTATTTTCGACCTGATTATTCGAGGGCAAGTCTTTGATATGTTCGTTCAATTTTGTACTGGGTCAATCTGTGGCTGAAACCTGTTTCAGCTACTGGGGCTAAATGTACCAGTCCACCTACAAAAGTCGAAACTTGCCTGGTACATTAAAAGTTTGAATTGCTAAAATATCATTAGATTAAAGCATTTCATTAATAAAAAATAACATAAACTGAAAGAATCTTGATACTCCTTGCAAGGTTTGAATTTGGCTAAAATTGGGTGGTGGGCTAGTTTCTTTTAATTGATTAGTTAGTAGGTGCTTGGTCTTTGCGCACAGGTTGTAGGCCCACCCCCATGAGGTGAATTAACCCAAGAAGTAAATATTCTGAATCAATGATTCGAAACCTCGCCTGAAAAGGAGGGGCTTCTTGGGCATTTCTGTAGGCCTTTTGAGCTCTGTAATCCCACGGGCTATGCTCGGCAATTTTTATATGCAGGTTATCTTCAAATCCCCCTTGACCCCCTCGAACCCTCACCCACAACTTTCGACCTTCAAACCTCGACCCACAACCCCCTCGACCCACAAACCTTCGATCCTAGACCCACAACCCCCTCGACCCACAACAACAAAAGAATATTTTTATTTATCCCATTATATGGTAGATCTATTGACCAAATATTTCTAATTCAAGTAATCTATATCTGGACACTTCAAGTTCTGAAGTTGTTCGGAAGTCCCCACGCTCCCGGGACTTCAAGTCACCCATATGGGACTCACTGCAGGCAGTTAAATTAACTATATATAATTATAGTCAACATAACTGTTAGGGGGGGGGCACTATTCAATATCCGGAGGGGCTGGATTATATTATCCGCGCCTCGGTGGTTCCCTGAAAATGTCAAATTTGTACCATTAGCTATTAGTTTTTCATCTCTTCCTTTTCTTTGAAAATAAATGATAATTCCGTCTTGCTTGCAAATCACTGTCTCTTATTTTTCGTCATCTGGGTTTCTGGAGCCTCTCTTGCAGGCCTACAGTTAGCCTTGTCGTCCCCTCCCAGGCCGCGGATTGATGTATTTGCTTTACCCGAAAAATTCAACAAGGCGGTGACTGAGAGCGAACGCGACCCCAAGGTCCGAAAAATGTCCATAACTTTTTAGTGACTGTGCGAACTCTGAGCTGAGCATGCCGGCATGGAACTGAAATGTTGCTGATTCTAAAAAAAACTTTTTTCGACCTGATTATGGCCTGTATTTTCCGATATGACAGTGAAAGAAATGTCCCACCATTTCGTATGCAGTCAATCTGTGGCTGAAACCTGTTTCAGCCACTGGGGCTAGCCTACAGTGTCGCATCTTCAAGTGTCTCTCGCTTTCCAACACAGTGGTATTTTTAGTCACTCTGATATCTCGCTGTTTATCACGCTCGGACCACCCTATGTACATGATAAAAATTGAGTTTATATAAAGGGAATCACACGTGTATAAGATAAGTGTACAGTCAGCAGGTCAGGAAATTCTTTGTAATTTTTTTAAGGTTTAGTTATACCGTATTTAATCTAATAATGCCCATAATCAAATAAACGCTCACACCCCTGATTTGAAAATAGAACCCACGATATAGCATGTACACTATATATATATGATAATTAAATAATAGCCTAATCTAATACTCCACCAACCCCCTCTAATCACGTACAGGGGGGTGTTCTAATTAATATGAAAAATAAAATGTAGGTATGGGCCTAATAATTTATATAGGCCTATTATAATTAATATTTTCTCCGTAGGGCCTATCTTTTCCTTATAAAAAATAATAACCCAAATTTTTTTTATACATAGATCTAGGGCCTCATTACCGGTAATTTTGTTATTCATGCAGGCTATAACAATTTCTGATAGTCTCCATATTTGTCTTAACGGTATAGCCGGTAGGCCCTATGTATACAAAAATATGAATTAAAGTCTGCTACTTTTCTCATAATCATAAAATGAGCTACATAAAAAGCTACAACCTATTATAAAGGCACATAACTGATACCAGATAGGACATATATAGTCCCAAATGTGCCTGGAAGTTTAGGCTACAACGGGAACAGGCACATTTTGGAGAGTGCATCACGGCAAATAGGCCTAGATGCCTTTATCTGATAAATCCATAGAAATTTAGTATATATTTTGTGTGTGCTACCATGCGTGCAAAACAAGCGTTGATTGTCATAGTCTAATTAGTTTACATTAAATAGTTCTCCAACTATTTCCATTTAGAATGCTCAAATTGCTAGCGTAGCATGAGAATGACCCGTTTGTTTAATACGCCAATGGTATAGAAAATGAGAATGTAGACCCCCGCGCCACCCAGCCGGGAGATAGCCCTAGGCACCTTTTAAAATGAGTGGGCTGAGCCAAAGTACCAGGATAACAGCCCATGTGCACAAGAGGAAAGATCAACAAACATGCTGGGCGGAATTTTGGGGAGATGTTTTTTTATTTTCTCACTTCACAGCCAGTAATCACACTGAATTCAATAATCGTCTGAAAATAAAATCGCCCCATCATACAAAGTAAGTGAATATGTAAAAAAAATCGACCAAAAACGGTAAATATTGATATGAGAGCGAAAAAGCATCCACCACGGTGAAAGGTGAATCCGGGACCGGGTATAATCAGCTTTTTATTTCAATTAAAACCGCCAAAATTTGGGCACAAGTTCAATTCATTATTTGTAAACATCTAGACAAATCTATATAAGAATAGATGACAATTTGTAGAAATTATAAACAAGGACAGTAGGGATAACATATATAGTATTTTCAGTGGACAGCATGGCACCAGCTGTCAAACTAGTTGACAGCTGACTCTCTTTGTGTGGCCATGCTGCGACCGAACGAGAATCCATTCTCAACCGGAAGCACCAAAACAAAAGCAAATCCGACGAGACTGAGCAAGAAAAATCACAACAAAACGTCAAAATTAACCACATACCTGTTCGATAATACTGTCGTCTCCGACAGCCCATCTTTTGTTATTATATTGTTGAGTGACATCTGTCTGAGGTCGTTGAAAAAAGTATCCCACCGTCGCATCATCTTGCGAGCGTGGACCGCCCTGTTGCGCTTGAGCTTGGTTACTTCTCATCCCCGCCATTTCTTGACCCCCGTTTGACAACATTTTCCGACTCTCTGTTTACACTTGGCACTGATAGCTCATGCTATCATGCTGCAAAAGAGTAATAAACATGGCTGTCATATAGATTAAAAAGAATCAAATATTGTCCACTTCGGACATTACATTATGGCATTTATTTAGGTCGCTGCCATTATGGCGGGAGTGCACCAGACAGCAGATTTAGACATAAACATAGGGCTCGTGCATAGTAATGAAGTAAGCATACAAGTAAATATCATACTAAATGTCAAGATTAATTATTCATCTACATTTTTGCGTGGTTGCCATTTGTTTTAAAAGCATAACTTACCGAGATGGCGCCAGATTTTTCACGGCCTGCATTCGCATACACAATATCATGAATTCGACATTTTTTTAGCGCAAGGCCTTGTGGGTAGGCACCACCATGTATGTTGACTGCAGGCTGTGATGACGTCATTGTACACGGAATGAAAATGCACAACACAAAGGCAGTGGCACTCTGGCAGACTGGTACAGTCATAGTGTAGACAATAATGTGTGGTGTGCAGCTGTGACCGTCTCGATGGGCTTCATATTTAGCGAGCTTTAAGACTTTAATAGCAGTAATCTGTAGAAGATATCAGATCATAATAATTACAACTTAAATGATAAACAATTTAATACTGACAACAATTAATTTAAATAGGCCTAGATGCTAGAGTCTGCACCACCAGAAATGCAGAATCAGACGATGTAGGTTATTAACCCTTTGAACCTTCACAATGCATCAAAGCTAGGTACATCACAAAACGTCATTTTGATGGGGTTTTCAGGGGTTTTTTCAGGATTTATGTGAATTTGTGAGACACTGCAATAAAATAAATATTTTTCTGTGTTTGTTTGTTCTTTTTGCTCACTATTAGGGGCCTACTGGTAGAAATGAATCTATCAATGTAGAATTAAAAACATTATTTGTTTTGAATGACACTTTTATCACCTTTTCCGGGAGTTCCCATCATTAGGTTACTCGAAATAACGAAAAAATGGTGCCAACTCTCGCCTTGTTGCAACAAATGCTCTAAAAGGTATAGGGCCTAAGTGGAACAGGCATATGTTGAGCCCCCTTCTGATAATTTTGTGTCATTTTTTTAATTTTTGTGAAAAAAAATGAAAATAGACCATGTCCACTACCCTATGAAGAAGTTCTGAAGGCCATCATTAAGGCCGTTTGGACAGAACAATGTGGGATACCGGTACTCTGAGTATTGAGATACCCGGGGAAGGTTCCTTGTATACATTTAGAAGGTCTAAGACCGTCATATCTTCCTCGTATACAAGGGCATAGGCTACATTTAAATGATCTTCCTCGTATAGGCCTACATTCAGATTGTCTAAGACCGTCACATATATTCCTCATATACGTTTAGATGGTCTAAGACCGCCACATCTTGGTCATATACATTTAGATGGTCTAAGACCGTCACATCTTCCTCGTATACATTTACATGGTCTAAGACCGTCACATTATCTTCATATAGGCCTACATATATGTATACGTTTAGACCGTCACATCTTGGTCATATAGCCTACATTTAGATGGTCTAAGACCATCACATCTTCCTCATACCCGGGTATACATTTAGATAGTCTAAGAGCTGCACATTTCCCTCATACATTTAGATTGTCTAAGACATAGTACAGCAGCAGACACCAAAAAAGAGCCATATTTAGGCCTAAGGAGTTACCTAAACCGGCGGTACAACATTTGTCCACATGTCTAGAATTGTTCCCAGGGGTCTCTAGATACAGAATCTGGTTGATGACATTGCCGGAAATGGGGGCGGGCTGAGAATTTGACACTTTTGTACAGCTACCCGATTTTTAGAGAAAATATTCGCTAAAATATGTTTTTCGCGTTATTCTGACTCTATTAAAATGTTGAGCCATTTAAATGAAATATTTTTGGATTTAGTTTTCTCTATTGATCAGGTCATATATCTGTGGTGAATAAATAGTAAAAGATAATATAATTTTGCACTAGCATCCTACCTCTAAGAGCTATTTTGGATATTGTAAATATGTCGCAAAAGACAATTTTTCAAAATTTTCAATTTTTTGCATATAGTTTATGACAACAGATTCGTTTCTGCACGAAAGTCTTCATGAGCGGTACCATTTGGTTCAGATACATCCCTTAAGTCAGAATTAGGTTACCAATGCTTGATTCGTCGAGTAATTGATCATTATGGCCAATTTCAAAATGGCTGCCGTAAAATCCATGTTTTTTCCGGAAATGTATTATTGAACATGGTTTTCTTAAATTTCGCATCACAAGCACGGTTTGAGTGTCTAATCTTACATTTTATTGTTCGTTTAAGTAATTACAAATGCTGGAATGTGATATTTAAGACTCAATCCAAGATGGCTGCCAGAAATGATCAAGAAAATGGTCAACATTTTACATTTTCTTGCAATTATTTTAGAAGCACATGTTTTATCATGTAAGAAAAACACCACGATCGGTGTCATTTGGTTCAGCGACCCTTAAGTGAAAATCATATGATTAGTGCTTGATGTGTAGAGTAATTAGTCGATATGGCCGATTTTAAAATGGCCACCGTGAAATCAATGCTTATTCTTCAAATGCATAATTCAACATGGTTTGCTTAAATTTTATCCCAGAAACACGGATTTTGTGTCTCTTATTATATTTTAACTCTGAACGAATCCACTGAATATTCTATGTATATTTTAGGTGCTAGAATATGTTATTTAAGAACCAATCCAAGCTGGTCGCCGTAAAAATGGTCAATAATATTTTTGAAACTTTTGAATAAAATTCATGAGCACACGCTCTGTTCTGTATGAGAACCTCACTGAGCGGTATTATTTGGTTCAGAGGCATATATTAGGTCAAAATCAGGTGATTAATTCTTGATTTGTCAAGTAATTAATCAATATGGCGATTTCAAAATGGCCGCCGTTAAATAAATGTTTTTTTGAAAATTGTCATATCATAAACACGGTTTGATGTAATATCTTAAAGCGACGCAATCAGGCTAATATCATAAAAAAATCGGTAATTTTCTTTTGGCTTCTAAATATGACCATATGATGTAAACCTATCCATAGACTAGAACCGCAAAAGTTTTTTTAAAAAAATTTTGTGCTGCGCATTCACCAGTTAAGCGAGATATAGAGAAGAAATTCCCGTATCTCTTATGTTGGACATGCATGTTTGAAATAAGAAATCGGGAATTTCGATCTGGTGCTAAAGATATACTACAGTAACAAAGATCACTTTTGTAGTGGCTTACATAATTTGTGGCTGGTATCAATTCTTCACTGGCCATGATCATTTTTGTAGTTGCTGAGATAACTTTTAAAATCGCTGTGATCACTTCTTCAGTGGTCAAGATCACGTTTGTAGTGGCTGAGATACCTTTTAGAATGGTTGTAATCACTTCATCAGTTGTAAAGATCACTTTGGAGTGGCTTAGATAATTTTTAAAGTGGCTGTGCTCACTTATTCAGTGGCCAAGAGCACTTTGTAGTGGCTGACATAATTTGCAAAGTGGCTGTTATCACTTCTTCACTGGCCAAGATCACTTTCGTAGTGGCTGAGATAACTTTTAAAGTCCCTGTGATCTCTTCTTCGGTGGTCAAGATCACTTTTGTAGTGGCTGAGATAACTTTTAAAATGGTTGTAATCACTTCTTCAGTAGTCAAGATCACTTTGTAATGGTTTAGACAATTTTTAAAGTGGCTGTGATAACTTCTTCAGTGGCTAAGATCACTTTGTAGTGACTTAGATAACTTTTTTAGTGGCTGACACCCGTTTGTTAGTGGCCAAGATCACCTTTGTAGTGGCTAACATCAATTTTAAAGTGGTTGTGATCACTTCTTCAGTGGTAAAGATCACTTTTCTAGTGGCTGCGATAACTTTTAAAGTTGTTTTAATCACTTCTTCGGTGGCCAAGATCACTTTGTATTGGCTGACATAACTTTCAAAGTGGCTGTGATCACTTCTTCAGTGGTCAAGATCACTTTTATAGTGGCTGAGATAACTTTTAAAATGGTAGTAATCACTTCTTGGGTGGTCGAAATCACTTTTGTCATGGCTGAGATATTTTTTAGAATGGCTGTAATCACTCCTTCAATGGTCAAGATCACTTTTATAGTGGTTTAGATAATTTTTAAAGTGGTTGTGATCACTTCTTCAGTGGCCAAGATCACTCTGTAATGGCTTAGATAACTTTTTCAGTGGCTGACAACAGTTTGTTAGTGAGCAAAATCACATTTGTAGTGGCTGACATAACTTTCAAAATGGCTGTGATCACTTCTTCAGTGGTCTAAAGATCACTTCTTTTGTAGTGGCTGAGAAAACTTTTAATATGGTTGTAATCACTTCTTCAGTGGTCAAGGTCACTTTTGTAGTGGTCTAGATAATTGTTAAAGTGGCTGTGATCACTTTAGTGGCCAAGATCAATTTTGTATCGGCTGACATAATTTTCAAAGTGGCTGTTATCACTTTTTCACTGGCCAAGATCACTTTTGTAGTTGCTGAGATAACTGTTAAAGTCGCTCTGATCACTTCTTCAGTTGTCAAGATCCCTTTTGTAGTGGCTGAGATAATTTTTAAAGTGGCTGTGATCACTTCTTCAGTGGTCATGATAACTTTAGTAGTGGCGTAGATAACTTTTAAAGTGGATGTGATCACTTATTTAGTCGTCAAGATAACTTTTGTAGTGGCTTAAATAATTTTCAAGGTGTCTGTCATCACTTGTTCACTGGCCAAGATAACTTTTGTAGTTGCTGAGATAACTAACTTTTAAAGTGGATCTAATCACTTCTGCGGTGGCAAAGATCACTTTTATAGTGGCTGAGATAACTTTTAAAATGGTTGTAATTACTTCATCAGTGGTCAAGATCACTTTTGTTTAGATAATTTTTAAAGTGGCTGTGATCACTTCTTCAGTGGCTAAGATCATTTTGTAGTGGCTTAGATAACTTTTTCAGTGGCTGAAACCAGTTTGTTAGTGGCCAAGATCTCCTTTGTAGTGGCTGAGATAACTTTTAAGGTGGCTATGATCACTTATTTAGTCGTCAAGATCACTTTTGTAGTAGCTTAGATTATTTTCAAAGTGGGTGTGATCGCTTCTTTAGTTGCCAAGATCACTTTTGTAGTGGCTGAGATAACTTTTAAAGTTGATGTGATCACTTCTGCAGTGGCCAAGATCACTTAGTAGTCGCTTAGATAACTTTGTCAGTGGCTGACACCAGTTTGTTAGTGGTCAAGATCACCCTTGTAGTAGCTGAGATAACTTTTACTGTGGCTGTGATCTCTGGAGTAAACACCAAAACAGCGTTTCTGTAATGATTATTACGTAGTACATGTTTAACAATTACAATAATTAAAGGGAACTGACTGTTTATTTTTTAGGAGACAAGGCTTTAGGTCACCGGGGCCAAAGCTGAACAAACGCATATTTTCTTGTCATTTTCGCTGCTGCCGTCTTAGATCCTATTTTAAAGTACTCAACCTTACTCTCAGTGGATTCACTGAAAATTAAAATGCAAAATTAAATACCAAGACCGTGTTTTTGAAATGACTATTATATTATGCACAACATGTTCAATAAAGCATTTTAGAAGTATTCATTGATTTCATGGCGGCCATTTTGTAATCGGCCATAAGTATTAATTACTTAGAAAATCAAGCCTTAATAACTTGATCTTGACTCATAGGACGTCTCGGAAATAAATAATACCGCTCATAGAGGTTTTCATACAGATATAGAATAAAGCGTGTGCTCATAAATTATTTATGAAATGGTGCGACATTTTGACAATGTTGCGGCGGCCATATTGAATTTCTACTTTTTTCCCATGTTATTATACTTTTAATGGACATGGTGAGGATTAAAAAGTAAGATCAGACACTTATCCGGTAAATCGTGTCTGTGTGATAACTGTGTAACAAACACGTTCAATAAAGCATTTTACGAGAATTACCGGCGATTGATTTCACAGCGACTATTTTGAAATAGGCCATACTTATTAATTATTTAACACATCAAGCATTAATCACCTGATTTTTGTTCATGGGTACGTGTCTCTCAATGAAATGATACCGCTCATGGAGGTTATCGTACACCATTAGAGCCTGTGCTCATAAACTATTTGCAAAAAAGTGACATTTTGAACATCTTTTTCACCATTTTCTAGCGGCCATCTTGGATTCGGTGGTAAATATCACATTACAGCATTTGTAAAAACTTAACGCAGCCCCTTGGGATAACATCAATTTTCGTTTTTAGTTTAGTAATGAAGTAGTGTATCCCCAAGATCATGATTTTATTTTTTTCATGATTTTTAGATTTTTAAAAATATTTTTTATCAACATTTCTATGAAACCGCTTAAACCCAAACAAACTTTTTGTACACCTAAACACTTGCTAAAGGACGGTCAAATGTTTCCACAGCATTGGGCCATATGTTGATGCCGTCGGTCCAGCGTTGGGCAGACAGTCAGTGTTGCAGGTGTATCACTTCATGTCCTGACTATAAGACACCAATCAGACACCAATCAGCGGCGATTGCTTTGATCTCCTCGGCCAAGACGTGGGAATATGTGGTGTAAAGCTCTGTATATTGCTGACTTGTTTTGTTTACATGGCAATTAATATACGACCTGGAAATTTAATTATTTCACTCTTTTTCGGTGCTTTTAAATTGTTTTTTGACTTTTTTGTATTTTTAGTTCAGATCAGTAGGCTATATAGCTTCATATAAGTTAAATTTTCAAAATTGACAACATTGAAAATGTCTCATCCCAAGGGGTCCCTTTAAGCGAGCATTAAAATGTAAGATTAGATACCAAAACTGTGATTTGTGATGTAAAATTTAAGAAAACCATGTTTGATAATACATTTCAGGAGAAATCATGGATTTTACGGCGGTCATTTTGAAATTGCCCCTAATGATCTATTACTCCAAAAATCAAGCATTGGTAACCTAATTCTGACTTAAGGGATGTATCCGAACCAAATGGTACCGCTCATGGAGACTTTCTGAAGGAGCGAACCTGTTGTCATAAACTATATGCAAAAAATTGAAAAAAATTATAATTTTGAAAAATTGCATTTTGCGACATATCTACAATATCTAAAATAGCTCTTCAAGGTGGGATGCTACTGCAAAATTATATAATTTTTTTTTGCTATTTTATCTCCACAGATATATGACCTCATGGATAGAAAAAACTAAATACAACAATATTTGATTTAACTGGCCCAACATTGTGATAGAGTGAGTATGACGCGAAAATCATATTTAAACGAATATTTTCTCTAAAAATTGGGTAGGTGTACAAAAGTGTCAAATTCTCAGCTCGCCCCCATTTCCAGCAATGTCATCAACCAGATTCTGTATCTAGAGATCCCTGAGAATAATTCTAGACATGTGGACAAATGTTGTACCGCCGGTTTAGGTACCTCGAAAATTAAGTCCCTCTGCTGCTGTACTAACAGTCACATCTTCCTTATATAGGCCTATCTATGGTCTAAGAACGTCACATCTTTCTCATATATATACGCTTAGCTGGTCTAAGACCATGACATCATAAATACATGTCGATGGTCTCAGGCGGTCCCTTCTTAGTCATATACATTTACATGATCTAAGACCGTCATATACGTTTAGATGGTCTAAGACAGTCACATCTTCCCAATATACATTTAGATGGTCTGAGACCGTCATATCTTTCTCATATGCAATAATTACAACTTTATATCTTGTTTTTTTACTTTGTAGTAAGCATATCTACATTTTTTTTATTTAATCAGGCCCGTACCCAGGAATTATTGAAGAGTGCCTTTCAAATTTTCGTTTCAAAACGTCTAGGTGTAAGCAATTAAGTCGATCTTCAGAGATGGAAATTGATGCTTTGATACAGCGTGAGGTTTTAACGGGTTAATCAGAGTTCTTTTTTGTGTGTAATGATCCAATGTCCAAAAAGGGTGAGGGTCGATCGGACATCATGAACACAGAGAAACTAACGTCAATCTGCAGATAATGTGGAAACTGAACTACAGCAGGACGCGCTGGTCATCCAGCATTTTCTTCTATAAATTAGCTAGTTATTATGAATTCATCACAGAGTCTCTTTTTTATACTGGTGATCAGTGGTAGGCTACCCATACCCTTTGAACTTTCTCTCCATCTCCTTGCGATACGGATGTGGTGGAGTCATTTTTCGTTTTCGACAAGATGATCCCGTCAGTTGGCCAAAAATAAGAGCGTGCGTTCTTTGCACTATATATCTATACTTGAGGCATCTGTTTATGATCACGTGATTCACTCAAGTGTTCAAATCTTTCCACATCTCCTGTAGGCCTACTGATGTACTGTTTTTATTGGTGAACTTTGCATGGGCGGTGATAGCGACACTGTCATGTTGTTCCGGGCGGGGGCCTTAGGGTAGTGGTTAGCACAGCTGCCTTTCACGCCAGAGTTCGGGGTTCGGTTCCCGGTCTCGGCGGTTTGATGTTTCTTCCCCATCCACGTGTGAAAGTCAGTATTGTGGGGAGCCTCCGTGACCGAGAGGTAGCGCGCTCGGCCTCAGACCGCCAGGGCTCGAATTTCGAATCCTGTGTCTAGAGGGCAGTGTCATCCCAATCATCTCACCATCCTCAGGAGGTTCTCCTCGCCCAGTTTAGCCTATATGTGCACAAAGGTGGCCTAAAGCCCGATTCATTTCATTTCATTTGTCATGTTGTTCCAATCTACTTTCATCAACGATTTTAAAATGTGCAGCACCAAAGCTGTGCACAGGTAGGCCTACATAGTAGGGCCTATTCCGTGTGACGATGCAACACAGTTGCTTTTGTTGCAGCTATGGCACACTTGACATATTTTCCGATGAGATTAGAAGAGATTGACCACATCGCACATAATTCCCCTGCTGATACAAGGGCTCAGCCAATAGTTTTTTCCTTCTCTATGTTTACCCCCTTGTCTTTTGCAAGTGCGATTGCCACTTGTAAATGTTTGCACCCACCTACGCTATATGATATATAGTCATTTAAAGATTATATTCCCACTTATTAAAATATAAAAATAGTATAATGAGAAACATTATTTTTTCTTTTATGCTCTTAAAATGCGATCACCTTTCAGGTTATAAGTGATTATATGCAGTATTATACTGTCATGTAAAGCCAAAAGGCAGTATCTGCTTACTTGTAGAGTAAACAGATACTATCTTTTGGCTTAATATTTCATTACATCAACACGCCACAATACTGGCTGGCCCGATGGCTCATTCGGCCCGGTTGAGGCTCGAAACTCAGAGCAAGGAAAAAAGAATTATATTTTCTCTGCTCAGATGTACTGGGTTCAAATCCCGGTGAGGTTGAATATTTTTCATCCGGGTTGTTCATATATACAGTGCTCCAAACTGTTCAAATGGCTGGAGTGTGCAGTGCTGTTTATGGTATTGTGCACTATAAAGAGCCAATTGATGTCATTTGAAAAGAGTGGGGCATATTCCCGACTTCGGGCTTTCTTCTGTCGCGATATTGCCATGATTGTGCCGGAAGCGACGTAAAGCAGTATTCACTCACGCCACAACAAAACAGTTCTTGACTGCGACGGAATGTTGCACGAAGTAGATGAAAGCCAAAACGCACGTTTGCTAACATCACTTCTCATTAGCTCATCAGCCTTCTGTGTTTGATGTTGTTTCACCTTCACGGAGACGACTACATGAACCAAGATCATATATATCTGTATATATGTAGGATCCTGACATCGCTTAGTCAATGTGGCGCTTATCCCCAGATTCCTGGACGCGGGCTGACGGGGATGACCGCCTCGTTTTCATACCGTGGTGACGTGCGCACACAGAGCAGTGTGGTGCGGCCCTTGGTATTATTCCCGCACTTCAAGCGTAATACTCAGCGACTGCGGACGTGCCGCAGCTCGCTCTCGCTAAGTCCATAGAGACGTGCTGTGCGCGGATGGTTGTGCTTTGCTGTTATCGCATGTTAATCAAATAAACATGACAAGAGAGAAGACAGTTTCCTGGTTTGTTTAATACCGTCGATCAGACGGATGAGGAGGATATTTGAGTTTTGATGGCGAGATTGGGAGGAGTCCTTCGTCGGCCGTCGTGACCCCATAACGGAACTCCCGGTGTAGGTTTACCACGACATATTGGTTAATCCGACCTTTCAACTCGCCATATTGGTGACCCCTGACGACTGATCGTTCACGCAACAGTGTTTTCACCTAGACGCCGGTTGAAAACTGCTGTTTTCAAGGATAGTTTCATTAATTTTAGGGGATTTTTTGAAAAAAATCAATAGCATTTTTTTCACAAGGTACGTGAAAGCTGTAGGGCAAAATATATATATGCCAGTTTAAATTAGTTAGAAAGAGTTACCAGACGAGAAGCACGTTTCTTTGCGTCGAAAACACCGTAAATTTCTAAATTTTTGGTCGAAATCCCACGTGTTTGGCGCCTTTTCAAGATGGCGGCCTTGCCGGTTCTCTAGAAGAATCTAGAAAATTATTCTTTTAGACATAGTCTATCATTTTTTTTATCGTAAGAGTTTGTTTAATGCCTTCATCCTACTAATGCCACTGTAGGCGAGTAGGAAGTGGGTATTTTCTGTAACTTATTTTTATCGTTGATTACCAAAATTGGGTAACTCGATCTTAAAGTCCACAGACGAAATCTCGTCAAATTTTTTCACGATTTTTCTACAAATCGACAGAAATTTTTACTACCGCTTCGACTCGGGTAACCTTTAATAGGTTTAGGGCCAAAATAAATTGTTTCCCTAAATGAATGTCAATAAACGGTCTTATTTGGTCTGTTTAAAAATATTTCCAGGACCGTAGGTCAATATTTTGTACTATTATCATATGTTATTTCAGAGAATGCTGAATATTGTATTTGTATTTGGTAGGTGTGCGCCATCTTGGTCGCTGGTTTCCCTAACTTAGCTCAAAGCTCGCCGTGGGCACCCACGTGTTCCCCCCTAACCGGCATGCATCGGGACAGTGAACCTGTGTCGCCGCATCACATTAGCATAAAGTAAGCCGCCATTTTGATTTGGTGGAGATTATTAGTCACGTGTTCCAAATTTTAGACGGACAGATTGTAATAAAATTTTTTTAAATTGTTTGTAAATTTTCTTTTTCAACACAATTGAGGGAGAAAATGTGTAAATAAGTCGTTTCGAAAAAGAAATTCTGTCACTAATTGTGTGAGATTTTTTGTTCACTTTGAAACGCTTTTGGTGTTTGTAATCGTGCTAGGCTATTCAGCGCCTTATTTGGGCACGCAGTAGCTGATGAATATGCTAATGTGAGGCGAGACAGGGATGCTGACTGTATACTATGTACGCACCGCTCAAAGCTTACCGTCACAGACTTTAAGCCACATGCTGCCTGCTGCACAGGCTGTGAGCGCCGATAATACACCACACACACACCCACCACAAGCGACATAAACCAACCGCCACCGAACACAGTCGGTTTATACGTCAACCAATGAATCGATGCGAGCGATTGATTCAGACGTTTATGAGGTGATTCGGTGATGAACGTACCATTATAAAAAAAAAAAAACGTGGAATGTTCATCACAGATATCATTTTTCAGCGAAATGATACAGTTTATCATTTATCAGCATAGACTACTGTCAGTCACGTTTTAGATATTATTCTTAAATCACAAATGTCACTGTTTTTCTTTGCAGTCACATTTAGTCTATCAGTTTGAGAACGAAATTTTCTCGCGATAGTTATTTCTGAAGTTTAAATTTTTTATAAATACAGAAATATTCGAATTGACAGTTGCGCTATTGCGAAACATTGCAAATATTTGAATGTGTTTTTCGACTTGTGTGAATTTTTTTTTTTTCCACCCAGGTCGATTTACAGAATACTATTATCATAGCTTAGCATAGCTTATCACAGTTATATCTGGCATATTGTTTTTATGTACCACTGCGACCTACGGTTTTCACGGTACCATTTTGCATGTGTGTGACTCAGTGAAAACGTTTTATGTCTCATATAGACCTCCAGTTTTCACTTTAATCAATACATACCTTTTGTGAATTTGTGAACAGCACTTAGGTGAAACTTCAACGACGCATATTTCTGCAACTAATCTGCAACCCCCGTTTCTCGCACCATGCGACATAGCATGAACATTTGCTACAGTCTACACTTCTAGCTTCAACATATTACAGACATTTTTCATCTGATTTTTACGGCATTGCACAACCTGTCCGCGCACGGCGCGTCAAAAATAGTTGGCATGTGTTAATACGACATGCCATTTTAAACACATTTGGGATAGGCACAGAGCCAATAGGCCAGCTATCCCAGATGCTTCATTAATTAAATAATTTTACAAACACTACTTCATCATGTCAAAGCAGTACGACAGCGAAGGATTCATGTCATCGCCTCTAGAAGGTGCGGGTGCTAGACCGAAAGATAGCTATCATCCCGACAGTGAAGACAATGAGGTTCGATTCCGAGCAGCTGACGAGGAATATCAACGCCTCAAAGCCGATTTTGCTCGGATTGCTCGGGATAGACGTTTGAATTCCCACTCGAGGAGTGACTCATCAACGAGTTCTTCACCGCTTGGTAGACAGCCGCAGAAACGAGCTACGAACTTGCCCAAGTTTAGAATTGCAACCTTCTACGCCTCTGATGTGGAGCTCTGGTTTAATCAAATCGAGACGCAATTCGCCCTCCACCAGATCGATGATGACGACGAGAGGTATAGCCTAACCTGCGCTGCACTTTCTGGTGAGATTGCATCAGACGTGAGAGACGTGCTGCTGCAGCCTTTCAGGTCAAACAAATATGACAGCCTGAAAGCAATACTAATTGAGAGGCGAGGATTGACAACACCTGAAAGGGTTAATAAAGTTATCTCTGGCGAGAAGATTGGAAGCGACATTCCCTCGCGGTTCCTGAGGTGTCTGCAGAAGACTGCAGGTTTCGGCACCAAAGCTGTTGTTGGAAAGGCGGTAATTCGGCAAGCGTTCATAAGACAGATGCCCGCTTCCATCAGAGCCCATTTGGCGCTCAACCCGACAGTGCCTCCCTCGAGAGTTTGGCCGTTTTGGCTGACAGGGCACTAGCTGTAGAACAAGACGTTGAAGAGAGTAAGCCGGGGGTCGCAGAGATCAAAGTCGACGAGACCAGCAAATTAGTTGGTTTGTTAGAAGATCTATCCAAACGCATCAAGAAATTAGAGACAGTAACAACATCTGAGAGGAAACGGAATAAGGGACGTGGACGAGCCAATAACTACGCTAACGCGCCTGCATTTGCCCCCAATGTACAGGCCTCAGGTTTCATTAGTAACCAACATAGCCAATATAGAGACGTTAAAGATAATGCTCGACCTTTCGCTCCGCCGACGAATTTGCAAACAACCGCTCGATCTTTCGTTCCGCCGCCGAACACACAGAGAAATGACGCCGCTAAGACTTTGAATCCGGCTGATGCACCTGTCTGCTATTTTCACCAGACTTTCGGTGACAAGGCACGCACGTGCAGAAGCCCCTGCGCATTATCTTTAAACTGCTAAGCCAGAGCAAGATTGCGACTCTTGCATCTGGCGTTATAACTGAGACGCGACATGACTCCGCGGACGCTAGTTCTCCACAGTTATCTCACTCTAAGTTATTATATGTCGCAGATAAAGGACACAAATGCAGATATTTGATCGACACGGGCGCAGCTGTCAGTGTTCTGCCGAAATCTTGCGCTAACGGGATTTCGGGCGCTGACAGTCTCCCCCTGGTGGCAGCTAATAACAGCAATATAAAGACTTACGGCAATAGTAAACGCGTCGTCGATGTTGGTTTAAAGCGCGAATATCCGTGGACGTTCATAGTGGCAGATGTACAGCAACCCATAATCGGGGCTGATTTTTTAATCAACCACAATTTGCTCGTAGACTTGAGAAGCAGATGTCTTTGAGACATGCGTACAGGCTTAGCCATTGCCGCTTCATTATCTTCGATTAAACCTCTGTCATTGAACAGAGTTGATACAGTTCAAAATAAATATACTAAACTCCTCGGCCAGTTTCCGGAACTGACACGCCCTACGACAAAGGGTGAGCCCGTCAAACACGGCATAACTCACAAGATTGTGACTAAAGGTCACCCGGTTTTTGCTCGACCACGACGTTTGGCTCCCAATAAGTTGGTTACCGCCAAACGCGAATTTGACGATATGATTAAATTAGGGGTCATTGAACCCAGCGACAGCGAGTGGTCCTCAGCGCTTCACATGGTGCCAAAAAAAACCGGCGATTGGAGACCATGCGGGGACTACCGTAGTTTGAATGCACAGACCGTACCGGATCGTTATCCGATTCCGCATATTCAAGATTTTACGCAGCGGTTAGCCGGATCGAAAATTTTCTCGAAGATAGACTTTGTCAGGGCTTATTACCAAATTCCGGTGGGGCCGTCCGACGTACACAAGACTGCTGTTACCACACATTTTGGCTTGTTTAATTTCACTAGAACCCCATTTGGTCTGAGAAATTCCGGTCAAACGTTTCAGCGATTTATAGACCACGTGACACGCGGACTTGATTTCGTTTTTGTTTATTTGGATGACCTACTGGTAACCAGCCCAGATCATAAAACGCATAAGAAACATCTACGAATTCTTTTTGCTCGACTATCGGAGTACGGAATCATCATTGGTCCTGAAAAGTGTCAGTTCGGAACATCTGAATTAAGTTTTTTAGGTCATTACGTTTGCCCCAAAGGAATTTCGCCGTTACCTAGCGCCGTTGACGCGATTGTTAATTTCATTAAACCCGAAAAGCAACGAGCATTGCGTAGGTATCTGGGAATGGTAAATTATTACCACCGTTTCATACCGCATTGCGCCGACAAGCTGACGCCACTCAATAATCTACTGACTTCTGCCAACGAAGGCCATACCAGATTGTCACCGAAATCAAATTTCGATTTGAAGTGGAATAAAGAAGCAGAGTCAGCATTTTCCGAGTCCAAACAGATACTGGCAAACGCTACGCTTCTGGTGCACCCAGATTCTACGGCCCAGCTTAACATCACATGTGACGCTGGTGATGTCGCCGTCGGTGGTGTTTTGCAGCAATTTTTAAACGATATGTGGCAGCCGCTTTCGTTTTTCAGCAAGAAGCTGAACCCAGCAGAGACACGCTATAGCGCGTTCGATCGTGAACTTTTGGCAGTATACGCTACAATTAAACATTTCAGACACAATTTAGAAAGACGAAATTTTTTCGTTAATACTGATCACAAACCGTTAACATTCGTAATGTCATCCGTCACTGAGCGCGCATCCCTACGACAAACACGTCATTTAGCGTTCATTGCTGAATTCACCACCGATATTAGATATGTAAAAGGAGAGACAAATTTCGTCGCTGATGCGCTGTCACGGCCATCAGTGTCAGCGATACACGATGGCCCAGTGATAGACTATAAAGCGTTAAGTCTCGATCAAGCTAATGACGCGGAATTCACACGTTTGAGACATTCGACTACGTCAACTATGAATTTCAAACTATTGAAATCGTTTGATAATCAATTGATCTGGTGTGATGTGTCCACGGGACACAACCGGCCGTACCTTACCGCGAAATTTCGTCGAAAAGTTTTTTCAAACTTACACGGTTTAGGCCATCCATCGCATAGAGCCACCAGACCTTTGATTAATACCCGATTTGTATGGCACGGCATGAATATAGATATTGCTAGATGGTGTCGTACCTGTAAGGGTTGCCAGACCGCTAAAGTTTCACGTCATAACACTCCTGTTTTCGGCAAGTTCACTGAACCTACCGAGCGATTCGATCATGTCCACGTGGACATAGTCGGACCTTTACCTTATGCCGATGGTTTTAGATATCTACTGACTTGCGTCGACCGTTTTACACATTGGCCCGAAGCTATACCTATGGTAGATATTAGAGCCGAAACGGTCGCCGATGCCTTCTTCAGCGGGTGGATAGCACGTTATGGTACCCCGGCCACTATCACCACTGATAGGGGCGCTCAATTCGAGTCCAAATTGTGGGATAGTTTATGTAACCAATTCGGGATTATTCGGAATCGTACCACGAGTTATCACCCTCAGTCGAATGGCATGGTCGAGCGTTTCCACTGTCAATTGAAAGCCGCCATTATGGCGCACGAGTCACCGAATCCGTGGACTATCACGTTACCTGCCGTACTGTTAGGAGTTCGTTCAGCCGTGAAAGAGAGACTGGGCAGGTCAGCTGCTGAGATGATTTACAGGACAACCCTTAGACTCCCAGGAGAGTTTACTAAACAGTACAACGTCGACGCTAACACTGATTTGGAGAATTATTCAGACAAGCTACGCGTAGCCATGTCGCGTCTCCGTCTATGTCCGCCACGTGACACACAACAACACAACATTTTCCAATTCAAGGAAATCGCTACATGTACTCATGTATTCTTGCGCCGAATCGCAATTGCACCGCCTTTGACCGCCCCTTACGACGGATCATACAAGGTCGTCGCGAGGAGTGGCAGAGTAATGAAAATCCTAGTTAAAGGCAAGGTTGAGACGGTCTCCTTAGATCGCGTTAAACCCGCTCACATGGAGTGCGAGCCTACAACAGGTACGACAACACAGCATAAACCGCCAAGCAAATCACGGAAGTCGGCGGCTACCAGGACATCTAGTAGGAATCCACAGGGTCCACCTAGACCTGGTAGTGCGGACACTCCGACGTCTAACGGGACGAGAGTCAACACAAAAAAGTCGACGGCAGTCAGAAGCAATAAAAAATCGGCCACAGTCCCAAAGCAAATAGATGTTAAAGTAAACTTGTCCAACAGAGACAATACTTACGTAGCGCCGCATTTGCGAGCCCCTGCCGCGTCCTGCGCTAACGGGAACGGCGGTGGTTTACGAACGTATTCCCGCATACCTTTACATCTACGGGGTAAAACCCCGGGTGCTGCTGACGCCATAATCGACTCGACAAAAAGCACAATCCAGACTCCTGCTCAATTTGTGCAGATGGTTCACGCCATAGTCGCCCCCAATGATGTCTATGGCGGGCCCAGCCGAATACCTCGTAATCACAATGTTGTTAAATTGTAAATGAATATGCCAGGCCTGGCAGAATTGTGTACAGATATATAAATGTAAAGACATTTTCTTTTAGCAACTTCATTGCTAAAACATTAATAGCAATTCTGTTAATTCAATGAATGGGTTGATCGCAGCTTGCAGCACATGAATAATATATAAAGGACAGTTGGTGTTAAGAGGATCGGACAATTCACGTATAATGCTGCGATTTCAACCACCCACAATGTAACCACACCCGCTATATTTTTTTTAAAGAACATTATGCTTAGTATAAGAGGTTACATATTTGACAACCCCGCTACTTGCAAGAAGCAGTCTCCTACACGTCAGTTTGGTCCTACGTTGTCACTCAGCCGGGGGTAATGTAGGATCCTGACATCGCTTAGTCAATGTGGCGCTTATCCCCAGATTCCTGGACGCGGGCTGACGGGGATGACCGCCTCGTTTTCATACCGTGGTGATGTGCGCACACAGAGCAGTGTGGTGCGGCCCTTGGTATTATTCCCGCACTTCAAGCGTAATACTCAGCGACTGCGGACACGCCGCAGCTCGCTCTCGCTAAGTCCATAGAGACGTGCTGTGCGCGGATGGTTGTGCTTTGCTGTTATCGCATGTTAATCAAATAAACATGACAAGAGAGAAGACAGTTTCCTGGTTTGTTTAATACCGTCGATCAGACGGATGAGGAGGATATTTGAGTTTTGATGGCGAGATTGGGAGGAGTCCTTCGTCGGCCGTCGTGACCCCATAACGGAACTCCCGGTGTAGGTTTACCACGACATATTGGTTAATCCGACCTTTCAACTCGCCATATATACATACCTGCAATTACATATGTCTGCGGTATTAATATCGTTGAATCAGCTATTCATGTGTCAGAAGTGCAAAACTGTTAAGGTTCAGCATGGAAACTCCATAGTTTATTTGGTAGTTACTTACTCGAAATAATCTGGTACAGTATTTGCAGCAGATCGTTATTCTAGTCTCTCGCTTGCCATTCCACTTAAGAATTGATATTTAAGCCTTACAATAAATACATTGGAATATAATTGTCAGAAGTGAAACATTTCTTTGAAATCGAAGATTAAATATACAATTTAAAAATATTAGCGTGATCATAAAAGTGTTAAATCCAATGACCATTAACAAGCATGAAGTAAGCTGCGTTTTAGATAACAAGAAAAAAGTCTAACTATCGATTTAAAATGTGCAGAAAGAATGCTTCAAATGCACATTATGCCATATGATATAGCTACGCTCAATAAACCTTCAGCTGTAACAATAATTTATCATATTATTATTATTAAGAAAGCATAATTATAATAGGTGACGTTCTTAATCACGATATAGTTGCCCTAATACCACACGACCGAACTTTTTCGATAATAACTCAATCTAAATTTTCTGATAATATATATTTGTCAAGCTGCAAACGGAGTTATTTCTTGTGTTTTTAGTATGGTTTGTCTCCAATTGTACAGAAAATGAAAATTGACTTTGGAATGATAGATAATTTTACATTCAAACAAGGTTGAAATTTAAAGTTTACAATAAAATGTTTTTTTTACTTTTCACCAAGAGTACATATACCAAATTCTGGATTCTTCCTTTCACGGATGTTTGTGTCAGTTTCTTCATGAAAATACAGCCTCCCGAATTTAAATATTTGAGTTAATGGCTGCTGGTAATATTTCGTTCCCCTTTTTTGTGAATGAGCTGATAATTATTTTATGTAGAAATACAGATGGTGGGCCTATAAGACCAGGCGTGGCTGGGGGTAAGGTGTCACCCGGAGGAGGAATTTAAGCCACTGTTATTTTCACATAGTTTGACTACTCAGGGGCCAAAATCTACCTGTTGATCAGGTAACTGCCACTGCGTTGCTGAAATATGGCCAAAAATGTATGTGACCTATGCACGATTTAAAAAAAAAATTGAGAAATCGAGCGTATTTTACACATTTTCGCCCACTAAGTAGTCGAATTTCAAGCTATATCAATATATTTGATATCAGTAGAAAACTACTGACAGGCTTTAACATAAATGTAATATATTTTGTGTGCACTAGAGAGCTTCAAGTTGATATTTTAATTCCTAATTGTACATATTTTTCAAACTTTGTCGGTAAATAGTCAAAATACTTTTCTCTCACGTGATTTTTGACTGGTATAAATGTCTATTTTTGATTCAAACATGTACTAGAAATTTTGGCTTAAAATAAACCTATTTGGAATAAATGTAATGAGCTATGTGAACATATTACACATTTTTGTAGTTAGACGTAAAATTTGCTCACGTTACTTCAGGCTCGGGAAAATTGACCTTATCTCACATTTTTGTCCACTGAGTAGTCAAATGTTGAGCTATATATATGTGATATTGGACAAAGCCATTAACACAAGAAGCCACATAAAATAAACAAGTTATCAAGCATAAAGAACAAAAGGTAATAAATAAAATGACTGCAGTAAAACCAAGCATCAATAAATAACAATTTTTATTAAAGAACAAAACGTAAGCCACATAAAAGAAACATGTTATTAGGCATAAAGAACAAAACGTGATAAGCAAAGTGACTGCAGTAAAACCAAGCATCATTTATATTGTTCAAATATTCTGGAGTCGTGCTCACATAGTATGTTTAATTATAAGTGGTATATTAGAAGTGATAATATAAAAAATAACCACATACTATAACTTGAAATAACAAAACACACAAATTTACTGAATCAGATGAGTCACTGACCAGAATTTAAGTAGAGTAGTGTGATATAGATATTATTATATAGAATGTACATTATCACCAAATAAGTCACTACAATAATTCAACTAGACTTAAGCAGACATATATGCAATGCATCTAAAATGCAATGTATATACAACACAATGAACGATGATAAATGCAATGGTCATCATAGTTGACCAATTGCGTAATTACAATGTAAAACTTCAAAATGTTGTCATCATTAGATGTGCCATTGTCGTCAGACACATCACCATCATCATCGAAATCATTTTTTCTACAAAGCAATTCTTTAACATTATTGGGAAATTGCTTATCTGTCCATTTCATGTACAGTTCATTTGTCCAACCATGCTCGACATCCGACAAAGAGAGTTTGCTCTTTTTATGTGTTTTCTTGCATGGTGGAATTAGTGATAGAGTTATTACATTGGCCTCTTTGCTACATCTTTCCCAGAAAATGTGTTGTCCCGCTTCATCTATAGACGGTTTTTTTTTGTCTAAGCAGTTTACATATACAAATTCTTCCAGCTCAATGGCTGTACTCGTATCTGTGTCACAATCAGTTCCGAGTACTGGTAAATGCTAGCTGTTTCTGGAGGGTAGTCCAACAGGTTTTTCCCTTTTTAAGATAGTCATTACCTGTAACTAAGCAGCAGGCATTTCTTTCTATGAATGACCATTTCGCAGCTGTGCAGATCAAATTGTCCATTATCTAGGCTGAGAAGACATTGACAATCTGTAAACAATGCCAAATGAATCACAGGGATGTTGGTATTACCTGATGGGGAGCGTATGATGATTGGGCCTGGCTGACCATCAATAATATGGCAAACGTGTAAGGCGATCCTTGTATCTGCCTCTTCTTGGTCAGAGCAAAGAGCTTCCACAATTGAAGATCCGCTATTGGTCAAAAGGTGATAATTACCATTATTAGCGAGTACACTTTCTGAGTAGAAGGTATATCGTTGAATTTGGGGGCCCGTGTTTGCCATATCAAATCAATAATGCGCTGTTTATTTTGATCATTTATTAGAAAATGGTGGAAGTTAGTTGGTATTTTAGTTTTTGTCCCTTGTATGATGTATTTCTTAGACTATATGTGACTACAATGTACGTGTATAAGTATCAGCAACAACATCTATTCGTCGGTATACTTTTGGAATGCACTGAAGTAGCTGATTTGCTAGATCTTCAAATGTACATGGAACTGATTGAATAATATGGACCAATCCCATAAAATCTATAATATAACGTGCAATATCAGTTCTCGTCGGCAGATCGGCATTACCAACTGATTGCTGACAGTCTCACAGTATTCCACAAGTATCTCCAGTAGCATACTCTTAGTTGTCGTTCGCCGGTTGTCATCAGAGCTTACAAGACAGAGTGGGGCTGGACTTAAATAGTGGGTCAATAAGCTATCAATGTTACTTGCAGAGTTATGTATGCTAGAAAGTGTTAGCATTTTTCGGAGAAAATACCGTTCAACTGCCACTTTTTCCCTTTGTGTTCACTCTTGTAATTTTAGAGTCCGTTGTATGTTTTTATGGCATTTCATTCAATCGGAGCAAAGAATTTATCTTTACCACTTTCAAAATTTAATCTATCTTTAACAAGAGCTGTGTATTTCCATGCACCAGGTTTTGAAAGGGTTAACACATTCTCTTCAATATTACAATCAACAGCCCCCCTAGACGATAGATTATGCAATTTGTCACCTTCTAGGGTTGATAAAAACTTCTAGTAGAGAGGCTGAAAGGGTATTTTTATTATTCCTGCAAAGCTGTCAATATGCTGTGGATTTTTTTTCTCAGATTTTACAATTGCCGTTGGTCTACAAAGTTTTTGTGAGTTACGTTCTGAATCATCAAGGCCTGTTAAATTCAATAACAACTCTCTGAATATAGCTAAATGTGGTCTCTTTAGCACCCACTTGTCATATGCTGATTCATTGGCCTCTAAGTGTATCGTTTTAGCACTGCGATTAAAAGTATGTTCACCCGCTTGATCGACAGCTTGTCTAGATGACAGCTTGTTACTCCTTTGGACAGATATGCCTAAGTAATTAGCTATTTTGCTGCAGGATACCTCTCATTGAGCGTTTCTAGAATGTGAACATACTATGCACCATAACGAGCATAATTGTGCTTATTTGAAGCAAAGCAAAGTGGCAAACATGATTTCCAAGCCATAAGCCTAAGGTCATAATCATTTTCTTTAATATAGGAGTGCAGCATGTACTGCCTATCCATTATGTCAAGGTATATCATCCAGAACTGTGGTGTCTTACCCAGACCACCATTACAAGTTAAATCTCTGAATTCTTCATATCTAGATGCAAAATCGCTTACGTTTTTAGATCTCAGAAGGGTGTCAACGTCTGTGAATACTGGTGCTGAGCGTATCACTTTCATCAAGTCTACAGGGATCACATCTGGTTCTTCTAAAAATATAGCAAAGAGTAATCTCCCCAAAGCATCTGCAAAATGTCCATACTTTATTATAATGCTTACCACAGAGGACACCTCTGCGACTTCACGAGGCACAAAGCTTAGCTTGAAACACTACATCTTCAAATCCACGTCCACTAATCAGTTTTCCAACAATTTCAAAATTTTCTTGAAATAGGTGAAAACCTCCCAAATGGATGATAACATTAATAAATTGTTGAGGAAAATTAAACAATACCTGGTACGCTTTTGTTGCTGCACCGACATCGAAAGTGAGATTGGCATATGGGACATGCACTTGTTCTGCCATAAGCTGCGGCTGTTTCAGGTATTCAATAATAGTGTCATAGTTAGTTAGGGGCTCATGGATTGGTGGTATATATATAATGACTGTTTTGTGTTTTGTTGGACTTTGAAATCTTTATATTTTTGCAGCTAAACTGAGTACCTTGGTACTAGCTTGTCTCTTCACTTTGCGCTAATTTTCATATAATTAGTTTTCCTCTGAAGATATCTACTGTGGAATAGTCTATTTGAAATATATTTGGGTTAAAGATTCATACAGCTTTGAAAGGCTCATGTGTGGGACGGTCAAGTGTAGGTCCACATTAGCCTATAGAGCACACTTTGACAGCATTAATATCAGCGACTGAACTGATTACAAAATACTACTCTACTACTACAATGAGAAATTGGCCCAATGCTGTTTTAATGTTAGACCAACGTCTGCGACGTTGGCCGACATTAAACCAACATTTGGTTGAGTGTGCCGTGTTGGCTGGGAAAGCTCTTACTGTCAATATGCTGGAGGCTGTTTCCAGCCTGTTTCCAGTCCCCCACGGTAACACAACCTATTGTGTCACAACACAAAGCCCACATGAGAGATGTCGCTCAAGTATATAGAGTTTATATGACTTGGGAACTTGCTCTTAATGCGGCGATGGGTATGAAACGCATATAGTATTATTATCTGGCTGATAACTGTGGATGTGGGGTGATATGTCATTGTGGAATGTCCAGAGGTCACTGTTGCATTCTGGGGACCACATTGTCCCGCGTATTTTGACAGTTGACTACACCTTTAACAACTGAGTGGTCAAGTGTACGACTATCCATTGCAATTGACCGTTTTTTTTTATTATGAAGTTGATCAGATTTATCCGGATTAATAGAACCGTCACATTCTTCCTGGAAAGCCACAGCATGTGTATTGTGTATTGTGTATTGTCTCATATCCAGTTCAAGTTGCAATGTTGTGGCACAAGCTATCCATCCAGAAAATACTTGGGACCACTGATGTATCAGGTTGAAGTAGTGGCATTTGCCCCACATCTTGGAAAGTTTTAAGAGTTCAGCAAGACTTGTCTTTATTTCACAGACACGATCATAGCTGCAGCTGCTCCCCAGTTTCAATAATATGTTTATGGGTAGCTTTTGGCCTGTCATGGTATGCAAAACAACTTCAACTAAAGCATGTTTTGTGGTAAGGAATTTTCCGTGAGTGACACTATGAATCAAATCTTCATTAAGAGATTTTGACAATTTTGATTTGATTTTCTGATCAGATGCTAATATGTCATACATACCTATTACATATTCTGTATGTGTCTGGTTTTGCTGCAGAAGACGTGTGTCATCTCAGATGGTGATGTAGATGTGGATCTGTGTTATCTTCTGCAGTACATCTTTGGTTCCGTAAGCTTTGTTTTTGTGAATTGCTGATAACATTGTGAAAAAATGGTCACAATATGGGATCGAGATAGAATCACACACCTCAGCATGGTGATGATCTCAACCTAGCTCGATACGAATTCACTTGCTTGTCACCTGACTCTCATAACTAACATCTGTCAATTAAGTGATTTCTTTACTTTCAGTCGTCAATCTAGTATAGTACACAAAACAAAATCTATCATCTACTCTTTTCTTAAACTTGGTCTTCTTATCTGTCATTATTCATGCCTCTGCAATATCAGTAAGATTTATCAATATATCTGACAAAAGAGTGTTTTGCAAAGATGGAGGCGATAGATGAATGTCAATCTTCATCAAGTAAAGTATATAAGCTTAACTAACTCACCTTTTATTTTTATCAAATTACATTTTTAGTATCGATTTCAAGAAAGTAACAGTTTTTCAATATGTTGAACCCAATACTTGACAGTGACTTTCAATTGACATAAAAGATGTTGATAAATTTTTTTTTAATTTGGGTACTCATTGGACAAAAATGTGAGAGTAAGACATTGTCAATTTTCCCGAGCCTGAAGAAAAGTGAGCAAATTTGACGTCTAGCCAAAAAACTGTGTAATGTGTTTACATAACTTACTATTATATTTTATTCCAAATGGGTTTATTTTGAGTCAACAATAGTTCTAGAACATTTATACCAAACAAAAATCAGCTCCAAGAAAATATTTTGACTTTTTACGAAAAATAGGTATAATTGAGTGTTAAAATAACAACTTAAAGCTCAAATCGGATACAAAATACGTTACATCCACGTGAAAGCTTGTGCCAGTAGCTATCTATTGATATCACATATATTGATATAGCTCAACATTTGACTACTCAGTGGGCAAAAATGCGAGATACGGTCAATTTCTCCGAGCCTGAAGAAAAGCGAGCAAATTTTACGTGTAACTAAAAAAGAATATGCTCACATAACTCTTTAGTTTTTTTCAAAAATTTACATTTATACCATACTAAAATCAGCTAAAAGAAAAGTATTTGACTGTTCACTGAAAAAGTATGAACAATAGGTAAAATTGAGGGTTAAAATACCAACCTAAAGCTCTTTCGTGCATTTGTTCTGGTGATCTGACACCAAATGATCTTTTACATCCATGTGAAAGCCTGTGTCAGTAGCTTTCTACTGATATCAAATATATTAATGTAGCTCAAAATGTGACTACTGAGTGGGCGAAAATGTGTAATATGCTTGATTTCTCCAAATAGGGAAAACATCGCGCATAGGTCATGTAAGCTACCTTCTTGGCCATATTTTAATAGTAGCCCAAATTCCTCTTCCAGTGACCCCTTACCCACAGCCACGCCTGGTCTATATGAATAAAAATATACGTTCAAAAAACTGTTGACTATGTCGTTTTAATTAAGCTCAACATTATTTTTACAGCGCAAATTAAAAATAGCTAGCATCATGAATGCGAGAATAGTGTCACCAAGCCGTTGCATATTAATTGTCTTTTGTCCCGCCAAGATACATTATAATAATACGTACGCTATAGGTTTAGGCATACATCATGTAGGCCCTATGATAAGTGATTTCCACTACTTACCATCAGGATAGTAAGCTAGATAGAATAGGATAGCCATAGGACCCGCCTATATGACCAATAGCTAACGTCCATATTGAAAACTGTCCACATAAGCTTATCCTGGTTTAGTCCATAGCTAATGATATAAAAACAATTTGATAATAATCTACTTTTTATATTTTTTGTTAACTGAGCATAATGAGTTACCGATTATGGAACCACGCACGCGGGGTGTGTCTGATTTATTAAAAACAAGGGTAATAAAACAAGGGTAATTGATAATGCACTCGTAGTGTGAGAACACAAATTGACGTCATCAATAGATGTTACTTGCGGCGTGAGACCTGCCGTGCGTATGTCGACCTCACCCACGACAGGTGTAGGCACAGAGAATACAGGTGAGTTGTACAATTTCAAATCAATTCTAACACATGCTGTGAGCTGTTTCATAGAGAATATCTACCATTTATGGTGGCCCCCTTATTAGGGGGTACTGGGTCCAGATGGTTGCTAGTAGTAGTACGTTTTGCCCCTACCTGGGGCTGGGGAGGGTCATTACGGATCTGTTCCGTCTGTTGCATGCTGTACTGCATGGTACCGAAGCACTAGTCTACAGTGATTATCCACGGGAAGTTGCAGCCTCCACGTGGCTGGCCATAATCTTCGTGCTGATTGCCAGTGGTGTACCCTGGTTCCTTCGCTCAACAGTGGTGCCAATGCAGCTCCCGCATCAGTGCAGGCACTGACATAGACAGGTGGCAAAATCTCAAAAGGGGCCAAATAAGGAGTGCAGTATGGCTGCCGTCAACTCCTGAAAAATCGACGTATATACAGGGTGTGGGGTAGAAATTTGGGTGTTGGAGCTGAAAAATGGCTTGAGTATCCCCCAAATAGTTATCGCTCTCCTGAAATTTCCCATGAATTCTATGTCGCGTTTGGCAAAAAAACGGCGAAAGATGGCCACCAGCGGATATTTTGAAAAAAAAATAGATTTTTACCGAGTAATGCGATAATCAAGTGAGATAGGCCTATGTCATTGCTGACTAATTTTTGGGCGTGGAACCCATTACTAGACCTCAAGTTACAATTATAAGCCACTTGAAGGTCAAAACATGATCACAATCGGTTATCAGGTTATAGTGTAATACAATTTGTACTGGTAGTTCAATAGTTACCATCTTTGTAGCGCTAGTATCAACCATGTCATTCAAGGCATCAATTATCTGATAAATATTAGATTAATGTGTTATTTTAGGTGAATTTGGTGGCTGTGAATCTATTTCAGGGCATAATAGTAAGATACAATGGATCTTTGAAATTCAATCTTGATCTAGATAAAATTAAAATTGGCTAGTGGACAGAATGAAAATATGAATACAATCGTTTCTCAGTGTTTCGTCTAGCAATTTCTAACAAGGCGCTACGCCATGCTGTCCTTTATGAGCGCCATGTTGCCCTTCATGAGCGCCATGTTAACCATCATCTATTGAAAAGGCACCATGCCCTTTTCAACAGTTTACTATTGTCACGTCCAAATCAAACCCTCCCTGGTCATTGTGACTGATTAAACACCTTCATAGCGATTATACTTGGCATTCACACCTATGATGTAACTAACGCCTGATGGAGTGGAGGTGTGTTCACAGTTGACGTCACTGGCGATGCTTACACAAGTAACTTCTTATCTTCTAAGTTCTAGGTGGTGATTATAATTTTAACAGTAGCCTACCATGCCTACTGGAAATGTTTAATTAGATGCCTGGCGGGCATGACTATGTGCCCCCAATGATAGGTACCTCTTCTGAATCCTAGATGGAACACTGGTTTCTTATGGTTTCATTATGTTATGGAATGCCATAGTATTATTGATTAAAACTTGATACTCTGTTGCGCACAATATGTTCGCTATTTAGCATGTTTAGAGCCATGTAACCTACGTACCATCATCACACTCTTCCTCATTGTGCTTACTGGAGCCGTTCAGTAGCGTCGCTGAAACATCATTAAACCAACATTGGTTCTACTTTGTGTGTTTTCTGGCAGCGCTTCCAGTGGGGTAATAACAATTGAATGGCTTAGAGGTAAAGTGATCCAAGTCCGCATTTTCTCATTTTCCTAAAATTTATTTAAAAAAATATTGATTTCGTTTTTAATTCTACATTGTTACGTCTATAATTAGAAATGCATTCCAAGTTTTGCATTGGTGTTTATTATTCATTCCTACTCGCAAATAAAAAGTTATCAATGTCGTAAAACCCATGTTTGGCAATCTCTATTTCATCCCTTATCGGACGAGTGACGAAAAACACTCTTAACAACCCACCATGCCCTATCACCCCACCCTTACCTCATCATCTGTACAGCATTCATCTCATCAATGGACTGCACTGTTTTTATCAAATTACAATGTCACTTAAATGACCACTAGTGCCGAAAAGTGACGTTAGGCAATATTCTACTATGCTACTACTATTAGGAAAGGGCTGTTGTATAGGCCCCTACTTTGTTTTACCAGGATTGTATGCCAATCATCCATCTGCCCTTATTTTTGAAGGCTGACTTGAAAGGGGAAAAAACTGATTTGTGTAGTGGCTGCTGGCGATGCGATGTAGGCAAACTTAGGGCATATGTGGTGGAATCGTCAACATAACAATTTTGTTTTGCGGTGTCTACATAATGTTGACACGACCAAAAGTCACAATACAATGTCAAGATATAAATCAGAAATGAGAGCATTGCACTGTAGTCACGACGCCCTATAAATCCTATTGTTGGGACGTCTTGACTATTCAGTGCTCAGTGTTACCAAAGAACTATATCAATATATATATATGTTCTAATTCTGTGGTGTTACTCTACCTGGAAACCGTATTTCTCGGCCCCAAATTAGCAACTGTGTCACGTGACTCACAATACAGTTTCGGCCTCACTGTGGTCACGCCTACACTCCTCTCCGTTTTATAAAAGGAGTGTGTCTACAATCTTCCTTAGAAACTAATGCTGAGTAAATAAATATCATTTGTAATCGGTTTTCCAGACAAATATACCCCTGAAATATCGGTATCAATGGGAGAAAGTTCTGAAACACCAGGTATAATATTGAATATCTACCACAGAAACAGTCTGCCTATAATGCAACATTATTCTGTAAAGAATAGATTTAGTTAGGACAAAATTCACAGAAATTTTAGACCAAGTTCAACCATAGCCGCCAATCGAAAGAATTATAATAAAATCACAATTTGAAAAGGCTTCTAAATTTCAATATGTTGCTACCGTCCCTTATAATGATATGCTATAAATATGTATTGCGTGTTGTTGAATTATTGCTCACTAGTGTGCGTTCGGAGGGAAAACCGTTGGAATAACCTCGGGTTAAAAACCCTCCTTAGTGTATTCTGGTGTTCATTGTGTCATCTCTTGATCTGGATCCAGTTTGACCGCCATGAGTCGCCAGTCAGCAGAGGGTCCAGCCGCGTTAATTCCTGACACCACAGTGGCTACCTCCACTGACCAAAAACACAGAATAGGCCTGGCCAACACTGTATTCCCTCCCCGTTTAATTTAAATAGTTTGGCGTTCACCAATTAGTTTATTAGAGGTATATACGACTCGAGAGTGTCCATTATCATTAGAATGGGTTCTTCTTTATAAGAACATCCTGTACGTTTGACTATAGGCCTATATTGTGAGCAAAGTTGAAATATTTCGGCATTTACCAGCTACTTTTAGTAGCAGCGCCAATTGAACATTCAGGTCCACCTTCAATAAAATGTCTACGATAATCATGCTAATGTACCTGTAGTACTTTTCACGTTTTTGTTGCATTTTGATGCGACGATGCGAGTGGATACCAACCTCTGTTTATTGTCGTGCCATGAATGTTTATTTGATAACATTCACTGGGTGGCGCATGTTGTCTAAGATTAGTGGTTTATTATGTTTAACAGCATTCACCAGCTGATACTGGCTTACATGCTTCCATCTATTACTTCTATTTCCTAGGATATTGCAATGTAACATATTGGCAATCAGAGCTAATAGATCTACAGAAAAATATAATTGATGTGTAGGCCATCTGTTTCAATGCAGCCTCGTCGCATATTAGAAACACAATAATTTTATATAAAATTCCTGCACAATTTTGTTTATCAATCAATCAATCAATCAATCAATCAATCAATTTATTAATTAACCAATGAATTATTTAATCAATCAATCAATCAATCAATCAATCAATCAATCAATCAATCAATCAATCAATCAATCAATCAATCAATCAATCAATCAATCAATCAATCAATCAATCAATCAATCAATCAATCAATCAATCAATCAATCAATCAATCAATTAATCGATCAATATGGCCATATCGAAAGTATACATGAATTAATACATATATTTGTGGTCTACATGATGCTTATTCCCAAACAGGAGACGTTGAACCAATGTTGGTTTAATGCTGGTGCACCGTCTGCGAAGCTGCCTCAACATTAAACCAACAGTGCTTCAACGTCTCGTGTTTGATGGGTTGTGATAAGAAAGACTATATAGACCCCCTATAGCATATCTGACAATTATCAAATTTATCAAATAAATCTGAGACGTTCAGTCAATGGTGAATAAACGTCGTAGATATTGGGGGCGAATATTCCTGAACTTGGCAGAATTGCTGGGTATATAGTGGTGTTAGACGAAATATTAACTCTAAACCAACCAGAAAACCTTAGTAGCTATTTTGTTTTATCAGGAAGATTACTGCATTTTTGATAGCATGTTGATGGCCATCTTGGATTTTAGATGTCGTTCAGTTCGTGGGCAGTCATGGGCCATGTGCCATTTTGATGTCGTTCAGTTCGTGGACAGTCAAGGGGAGCCATCTTGTTATTGGTCAATTTATTCTCGACCATCTTGTTGTCAGAACTCTTTTTTGTGAATAGTTGTGAGACAGTGGCTATGCTGGATTTGTCGGCCATTTTGAAATTTTACCATCTTGTTGGTAATTATTTTTTCTTCGGCCATATTGAATTTTATCAGCCATCTTGGATTTTAGCAAATTAGGTTATTATGTCATATTACAGCATAATCAATTACTCCACATTAGGTCATAACCAATTACGTCTTGTTGGCCATATTGGATCATGTCGGCCATCTTGGATTTCGGTGGCCATGTTATTTTGCAACTTCGCAACTCTTGGACTGGTACACACCGTACTATTTGAGTGGTCGGTGACATCGCTCAGTGTTCAGTATAATACTAGTAGTAGGGTATGTATGCAGTTCTTGGTCAGCTTTTCGATATCAAAACTGCCAATACTGTGTTTTGAAAAGGCACTTTGACCTTGACCCCCTCGACTTGACCCCACGCCTCTTGGACCTCCTCCCCTTGAACCCCTTGACGTAGTTTGTTTGACCTAGTGTGTTTGATGGAATATGATTTTGTTTATAATATAATGACAATATCAGTTTGCATATAATAAAATTGCGTGGTCTAGAATATTAGGAGGTACCATTATGAATAAGTTAGTAGGATTGCATGACACTTAGCAGTGTCATGTGCGAGTGTCATGACCCTTGAATAAATTTTAATCAGCTCCACTTCAAATACAAACTAGAAGGGAATTGTTACTTTTCAAATAACAATAATGTTTGAACTAGGCGGCCATTTTGAATTTTGTTAGGTTCTTTTTATTATGACAGATTGACTGGAATTTTGTTCATGGGTTTTTTGGCAGCCGTTTTTCTATTGGAATTTTCGATTTCAGACTTCAGAATTTGGACTTCAGACTTCAAATTTCAGAGATCAGACGTCGCCACTGAGCTTTTGTACTTTTATATAGATATATATTTGTTTGTTAAATGGAAAGTCATTCAGAGGGCCCCCAGTAAACACATTGACCTGTCTCTCTATTGACTAAATGTTGTATCACCGTCTGCGACACTGGCCCAATATTAAAACAACTTTGGATCAACGTTTCGTGTTTGCCGGAATTACAACTGTTATTTTAATTTTGTAATGTAGCATTTAAAAGGTTTCTACTTGCGCAAGTAGGCTATTTTTACATTTGTGCGAGTACTTGCACATTTGCGTACTTGCGCAAGAACTTTCACACTTGCATACTTGCGCACTTGTGCAAGTATTTGCGCACTTGCGAAAGAACTTGCACACTCTTGCATACTTGGGCACTTGTGCAAGTACTTGCACACTTGCATATATTACTTGCACACTCACGCACTTTCGCATGTACTTGATTAACAGATCTACAATAAGAATGTGCATGCTGAGTCACAAGAGATGACCAGCGCATACATTTAACAGTTCATAAATCACTATAATTACTTATATCACTGTCTAGCATGAAAAAAGATCACACATAGCAATAGAATGAACACAAATAGAATACACATACTTGTATGCGGCCAATTTGCATACATAGATATTTACATATACAATACATTATCACTGGCTTAACATTGTGAATGCTGGGTACCGATATGTCACAAAAATATTTACATATACATTACTATTATATACTGATCGCAAGTTGGCCCTCGCGTGAGCGGTTTTTGTAAACCTTAGTGAGGGTCTCCCGTCTAATGTATTTGATTTCAATAAACGTTTCTTCTTTTTAACATGAATGTATAAGACTGCCGGTAAAACAGGCAGAACTCTATGTATAACATACGTACTGGATACGCTGCATGCGGCCAGTACACACAGGTACATTAATAAGAGGACATGCATAACATGAACATTGGATATGCGTATGCGGCCAATATGCATACATACATATGTACTTATACGATCCATTATCATTGGCTTAACATGAATTTTTAAGACTGCCCGTGAAACAGGCATAATGTTATGTATAACCTACATACTGGATATGCTACATGCGGTCAGTACGCACGTGTACATAGCGGGGATCGCACAATTGCGATACCTAATTGTTATTTTCACTCTGCCATTATTAAGAGACCGCTCTAGGTTGATAAGACCAACGGCCTGATACAAAGACTATTTCGGCTTGATTGTGGTCACGCCTACCATCAGGTGGCTATCCGCGCCTATTGTTTGTTTAAAGCGGCCTAGAGAATCAGCCTATGTTGATGACACCTCTAATTACCGGTCCACGTCCCAGGAGCGGGCTCTGGTTCTACCCCCCAGCCCCCGCTCCCCACCAGGAACCCTACTAATAAACTCTATTCTAAGCAAATTTATGTTTTAAGATCGGCAATAAAAGAGTGCCCGGTAGATGACAGCGACAGTTAAGTTTAGCACAAGTAAAGACGAGACAATGACATGAGCTGTGCTGTCACCTACCGAGAGATTGTTATATTAATAGCTTGTTGGAGTTTGTTTTTTTCTGCTGATATTGCGATATCAGGAACTCGGACGCTGACAGCCAAAGAAAGTCAGATGAGTTGTTAAGACGGTTCAACCAGAACACCGATCTTACAGATGGTCTGACCATTCACAGACAAGGATATGGTTAAAATATTCAGATGCTGTGATAGCTGACTGGCTACTACACTTGATGCACCAAACCACAGACAGTGGCGATTATTGGCGGGAAACTACATTATAGGCAGTGTCTGTGAGTGAGCAAACGGCACTGCACGTGAGAGTGAAGATTGATATGTGCAAGCCTGACAATGTAATTAATTTTCTGTGTAAGGCTTACCCAGCCGACACGATTAGCAATAGAAATGGCAGATATAATTTTGGTCAAATGTCTAAAAATATCAACATCTTCTAATAGCAGTTGAATTGTGTTCCGATTCATTTAATAATAATTAATGCCCTCAATATGGACCTTGACTTTGAACTTGTACATTTATTTAGAGAAACAACAAACATTATTTAGTTATCTAATCAGGGCAAAACAACAGTTCCTGAAATTAACAGCTCAAATGTTGATGGCCTGTCACTTTCCTGTACTGGCAGGAAATGTGTTTCATGGATGAATCGCCATGCCGCATGAGATTCGTTGCTGGAAGTATCAATAGCGTAAGTGAGGAGCAACCAATAAAACCCTATGACTGAATAATCATGCCTCGCAATCACTAGATATGTCCTGTATCGAAAACAAATTGCGATATAGTCTGATTATCTGATTTTTTTAAATTTTTTATGTCACATCCTTATTTACCTCATAATAACTTTTGATGCGATGAAAACTGTGTTTTTTGCAAAAAAGTCCAAATTATTTTCAAGTAAAAATATATGAAAAATGCAAAACAAATCTAAAAATATTCTGTAAACTGTGAAACAAGGATATTCTGGATAGCTTAAGTGTCACAAGACATAAATTGCATGATAAGATTATAATATATAGCTGAATAAGTAAAATCAGCATTCACGATGAAAAAAAGTGTTTTTGCAAAAAAGTCCAATCAATACACAAAAAATATATTAATTAAAATATAAAAATATCCTAAAAACTGATAAACATGGACATTTTGCATAATTCAAATGTCTCAGAACATTAATAGAACTGCGACATAAAAAATAATATATAGTTAAATAATGTAAAATTGTGATTCGTGATGAAAAATACATTTTTTTCAAAAAACGATGGCATTTTTCAGACTTTTCGTCCCGGATGGATAATTTGGCACACATACCACTTTGTTCTTCGGGGTCGAATTAGTCTAAAACAGTTGAGTTAGCCTCTCCTAAATAAACTGCATACAGAACTTCTCAGGACCTCCACTACTCGGAATGGAGAGTTATTGTTGATAGAGTACAGAACATGTTATATTTGTTTATTATAGTGACATAGTACAAACATATATAGCTCAGTCAAAAAGTCATTTGGCCCTGAACAAATTGCAACGGAAATAATGTTAGGTATTTTGGCTTCACAAATACATCCAGATTAACATACTAAAAATCTTGAGAAATATTTGATCCGGAACAACGTCAAATATGATTCTTCAGAAAATAAGGGTAGGAAAAAGTGTAATACCTCTTTTTTGTGTAATTTTAACTGGATAATCCATTTCTCATATTATTTTTATGATTCAAGGTCATCATCAAGGTCAAAGGTCAGATCGATGGTTGAATAAACGAAACATGATTTCTAGAAAATAATGCTAGGAATGTGTAATACCTCATTTCATGGAATTTTGACTGGATAATCCATTTATAGTATTATTTCGTTGATTGAAGGTCATCTTCAATGATATTTTCAAGATCAAAAGGTCAAGATCAAAGGTATAAAAAAATATGATTTTTAACAAACACAAATAGCAAGAAGTGTAAAATTTATGTTTGATGTGATTTTGACTTAAAATTCCATTTCTCGTATTATTTTGATGACTAAAGGTCATCTTCAAGGTCAAAACTTTAATTTCAAGGTCAAGTAAGCGAGCAATATGTTTTGTAACAGATAACACAACCAACAAGTGTAATAAAGCAAAACCTGTCCATACCGGAATGCCTTGAGGACAAAGTTTTATTCCGGTTTGGACAGGTTCCGGTTTAGACAGGGTTTTTGGTTTTGGAGAGGAACAGACAACGATAACTTGTACAATTGACATGAAGGTTATAATTCAGGATGTGTCGTCGGTAGGACTACAGATGATAGGTGGATGAATGCAAATAAATGAAATGAATCTGGCTTTAGGCCACCTTTGTGCACATATAGGCTGAACTGGGCCAGGAGAACCTACTGAGGATGGTGAGATGATAGAGATGACACTGTCCTCCAGACACAGGATTCGAAATTCGAGCCCTGGCGGTCTGAGACCGAGCACGCTACCTCTCGGTCACGGAGGCTCCCCACAATACTGACTTTCACACGTGGATGGGGAAGAAACATTTTTGTTTCTTTCAAACCGCCGAGACCGGGAACCGATGAATGCAAATAAATTGATATAACAAAAGATACATTTTTTGAAGATGTTTTATTATATTAAAATAATAAACATATAATAATCAATGCATACATTATTCAAACATTATTCAAATATAAAAAAACAAAATACAGCTAGTATACATAGTAAAACTAGTAGCTGGTATACATATTGTGTCCGTTATAATTTATAGATGTATTTACAATTTTAGCACTTAAAGGTATGGTCAACTGTCAAAATTCGCAGGACAAGGGTCCCCCACAATGCAATAGTGCCCGTGGGTAGGCCAAGGCCCTATTCCATAATAATACTAAATATGCGCTTCATACCCAAAGCCTCATTAAGAGTAAGTTCTCAAATCACAGCAAGTTCATATATACTTGAGCGACATCTATGAGTTAAAAATTCAAAGCCCTTTACCCTTACCCCTACTTGGTCGCTGGCTTGCAAACAAACTGACTGTATTACTGCTGGTATGTGGAAACTGCCTGACAGTGAACACAAAACATTTGTATGACTTTATGCAATGTTGGACCAGCGTCGAAGACGTTGGGCCGACGTTGTATAAATGCCATACAAATGTCTTGTGTTTGCTGGGCAGGAGGACTTTCTCTCAAACATTGTACATTTATCCAATGTTGGTTCAATGTTGGGCCAGCGTTGCAGACGTTGGCTTAACATTAATACAGCATTGGATAAATGTCTTGTTTGAGTGGTATCTTGTAATCAGTTCAGTGGGTATATTAATGCCGTCAATCTGTACTCAATAGGCTACTGTTGGCCTACACTTGACCGTCCCAGGCATGCGCATTTTGCAGTTGAATCATTCTTTAACTTAAAATAACAGTACATTTTTGTAATTGTGTGTCACATATTTCACATAAGGAGCGCATTTGTCATTTTATAAACATTGATTTTTTAGCGCCTAATCTAAAATAACATTACATTCGTGTAATCGTCCTTCACACACAGGCCAAAATAATTAGGGAATAATCCAGCAATGAAAGAATAAGTCAAATATTTTTTTATATTTTACCTACCGTTATTTATTTATTGATTGGGTCATTAAGTATCACAAACGGAATATCCAAAAACACAGTCTAATTTTCGTGAGGATTCTTTATGTTTAATGCACTGATATGTTTATGAATTTATACGAACTTTTAATTTTTTATTAGTCAAAGATTTTGTTATAATATTTTGTTAATCAATTATTATAATAATCCATTATGTTGTTAAAATATCTAACCAATCTCAAAGTAAAGTCGCTAACAGGTTCCCTAACGCGGGAAGGGTGTTACCAACACTAACTTCGCACCTACTCCATTGCATAACCAGGTAACAAGCAGGATGTTACGTCACCTACCGCCACCTGTTTAACCCTTAGTGCACCGCAAGCGATTTTTTAAAAATTCTAAAAAAATTGGATTCGAGTTTGGACAGGTCAAAAACAATACAATTTAGGCATTTAATCAATCAATCAATCAATCAATCAATCAATCAATCAATCAATCAATCAATCAATCAATCAATCAATCAATCAATCAATCAATCAATCAATCAATCAATCAATAAAACTTCTATAGCGCCCATATCTTCAGCGGACCGAGCTCAGAGGCGCACAAATCCTTAGCGTGATCATGTGTCATAATCGAGGCCAAAGCAGGTTCGTCAACAGGGAGCCAGGCTGCTGAGGGACTAGGGTGGAAAAGCCAGGTCAAATAGGTGGGATTTAAGTAATTTCCGGAATGTTAGGATTGTTTTGGCATTACGTATTGGCACAGGCAGGGCGTTCCATAAGGCCGGACCAGATATAGAGAAAGCTCTTGATTCAGTCTTAGTCTTTATACGAGAAACAACAAATCTATTCGAATTAGTGGAGTGTAGATATTTTGAGCATTTCGGCCGAACAAGTAAATCAGCCAGATATGCAGGTTGGTTTTCTTTTAGGGTTCGGAAAGTTATTGCGCATATATTTCAAAATGAATGCGAAACTTGACAGGAAGCCAATGTAATCGTTTTAGAATTGGAACGGAACGACTAAATCGTGGGGCCTTGGTTACTACTCTTGCGAGGCAGTTTTGAACGCGTTGTAATAATTTTCTGGCTTATTGTGAGAAAGTGAGTTACAATAATCTAACTTACTACTGACGAGTGCCACTGCAATTTGCTTGGCAAGATCTAAGGACAGACTTTTTTTCGAATTTGACGCAGGTCAAAGATATGATAGAAGCATGCCCTACATGTTTGAGATATGTGTTTTCGGAAATTCAGGCTACTGTCGAGTAGTACACCAAGATTTTTAGCTGATGTAGATGGATTTATGTCTTGATCTAGAAGTAAGCATGGGAAATTATTCAAAAATTTTTCTCGCTGAAGTTTGGTCCCAATAAGAAGAAATTCTGTCTTGCTAGGATTAAGCTTCAGCTTAGATCCTGTCATCCAGGCCGACACACCCATTAAACAATGTTGCAACTTCTCAAGAGATTCCTTCGCGTTTGAAACTGATAGAGACATGTAAATTTGAGTATCATCGGCATAAAGGTGGTGGTTTATCTGAAAAAGTGTCTTCAATTTTTACGGACTGGTGCCTATTTTGCAAATAAGTAGAAAACCAAATTTGAGCCTGGCCAGATATTTCATACCGATCAGAAAGTCTATCTGTTAATGTGGCATTTAGGGAAGATGATGTAGTGATCCAGTATTCGGAGTAGACAGGTTCCGTTTTGGAGAGGGTTAATTAGTATTGTTTTGAGTGTAATTAATTCGGGAGCAAATAATTATTACGATATAGACAGGATTCTGGTTTGCACAGGGTCCGGTATGTACAGGTTGCACTGTACCTCTTTTCTGTGTGATTTTTGACTAGAAAATCCATTTATAGGATTATTTTGGTGATTTAAGGTCATCTTCAAGGTCACCTTTAAGATCAAAAAGTCAATTCCAAGCTGTTGAGTGGTGCAGTCATCCATTAGAAAGGACTGATAGTGACACATACTAGGTCGGGTATCATTTCAGCACACATTTTTAGGAAATCTAGGACAGTGCATATATTGGGAGGGGTAATGCCCCCATATTTGCCATTATTACACCCCCATTCCTCAATGCTTAATTGAACAAGCAAAATATAATTATGCAGCAGCGTGTAGCATCAGCTTGGGCTTCCATCGCAAAAGATTGATACATAATTGGGTATGGAGTTTGACAAAATAAACGCGAAGGTTATGTCAAGGTTATGTAAAATGTCAGGTTTATCAGTTTATGGGTGATGTGTACTAAATGAACAATGATTATATAGGTAATGCGTAATGATTAGGTGTACAACCATGCAATCCGCACTGCTGCGATATCTGTCATATAAGTAATATTATAGCATTTTAAGCATGATGATGATGCCAAAGGAAGGTATGGTTTGTTTTATTGTATTCTTTGATAACATAAATATATGGTTTGGTGGAAAATCAAGTCTCTATCTCAATTATTGAGAAAGTTATGATAATTTTATTGATTTTACGGCAGTCATTTTGAATGTTTCATTCCAAAAGAATCCTTTAAGAATGACAGCGCTACATCGGCCCAGAAATTATTATGGGATGTTATCATGCACAATCAAAAGAGAAACAAACTTTTATCAGCAAAAACAAGGCTACCCTCATGATTATCGGACCACATTGCTTTTACAGACAAAAATACGAAAAAACACACTTTGCACCCGAGTATACTCGTGGTCCGCGCCATATGGCGTTTCTGCGTCGCCCTTTAAGTCGTCCTCATCACTATTTAGCACCTCTCCTTCACCCTTTGGTGCCTTTCTATCGACCTATAATGCATTTTTTGAAACTAATACCTCTAAATCGACCTGAATTATGCATAACCGTCAATTATTAATGCATCCATCGTCCTTTTTGTATACTCGTAGCGCCTTAAAGTATCTTTGTTACAAAGGAAAGCCTTTCTGTGGCCCCTTAACGCATCTCAATTTTCCTTAAACGCCTCTTTGTCAACATGTAATGCCTCACGCTTGCCCTTTAACACCTCTCCATTGCGTTCTAGTGTGTTGCCATCAAACCATCGCAAGGTAACGACTCATTTTTTCGTCTCTCTTCAACACCTCTCCATCACCCTTTAATTCATACCTGCTGTGCTTTAACGCCTTTTTGCCGCCCTTTACGTCCTCTATATTGCCCTTTATTGCATAACCGTCGCCTATTAACATACCCTCATAACAACGCGTTTGATGACATACCGTTGCTGTTCATGCGTCTTTGTTTTTTCGCTGCAAATTAAAAGCCTTCCCGCTGCCCCTTAACGAATCTCCATTCTTACACTTATTCGACGCCTTTTAATGCCTCCCCATTGCCCTTTAGCACCTCACTGGCACCTTTTCTTGCCTTCCCCATTGATTTTTAATGCTTTTCCGTCGACATTTAATTCCTTACTATGGCCATTAAACACCTCCTCATCACCACTTAAGACCTTCCCATCACCCTTTATCGCCTTCCAATCGCTATTTGCGCCCTTTGATGCTTCCTCGTCGCCCTTTAAGGCCTCTCCATCGCCCTTTATTGCCTCTACATCGATCTTAATGTCTTTTTGTCGCCATTTAATGCCTCTATATTACCCTTCATTGCTTAACCATTACCTATTAATGTACCCCGTCAGACTTTAATGATTCCCTTTATGCCTCTTTGTAGCCCTTGCGTATTTTTTGTTGGCCTTTCAGTTGCTTTTTAATATATCTTTATTGGCCTTTAACGCATGTGTATCGCCCTTTAATGCCTCCCCATTGCCATTTAACGTCACTCTGTCGCCTTTGACGCCTTTGATTCAACAGTTAACCCATCACAACGCCATTTTATTACCTTCTCATCACCAACTACCGCCTCTATGGTGCCTTTTAAAACTTTTTCGTAGCCCTTTACCGCCCATTCATTACCTTAACGCATTTTCGCCGCCCCTTAACATCTAACAATATATACACATAACAGATCGTTCCCTATTCACATCAATTTAAACCTGTTTGAGTCAGTGTCATGTTATATTTTATTTAAATAATTAAACAAATAATGTGCACGTGGGATATATTTCGGCTAATTTTATTTTTTAGATCATGTAGATGCCCATGACCTTGACCTGTACAACGCAAAGTTGATATTGTACTATTATTCCGAAATAAAAATCAACCAATTTACAACTATTTGCGTCAGTATCAACTTATATTTTATTTAAATATCTGGCAAAAATATGCACGAAACCAATATTTGGGATACCTTGTAAGCCTACATGACAATCATCTCAACCTGTGCCACATGACTTCATTCATCACCCCTAAACAATAGCAATACAACTAATTTTGATTAATAAATGGCCATGACCTTGATCTGCGCAGCATGACTTTGATTTTTTATCACCCGTAAACAATAAAAAAATCAATTAACAACTAAATTAGTGATATTATAAATCGCATCCTACCTTGACCTGTAGGCCTAGGCTACAACACGAACATGATATTGTACTATTCATCAGAAATAAAAATCAATCAACAACTGATTTACGACTATTAGAGTTAGTATCAGCATATATTATATTTAAACAACCGGAAACATATGCACGAAACCGATATTTGGTCTAATTTGTAATCCTGCATGGTAATCCTACATGCCACATGACCTTGATATTCATCACCAGTAAACAATAACAATAAAACAATCAACCAATCAACAACCAATTTACAGCTGTTGGACTCGTTATCATCCTGTCTTTTACTTAAATAATTAAACACCAAGTAAGCACTTGACCAATATTTTGGCTAATTTTGATTATTAAATGGCCATGACCATGACCTGTGCAGCATAACCTTGACATTTTATCACCCGTAAGCAATAACAAAATCAATTAACAACTAATTTAGCGATATTATAAATCATATCGTATTATATTTTTATGAATAATTAAACAAAAATATGCATGTGAGTGATATTTTAGCTAATTTGGGGTATTAAGTGACCATGATCTTGACCCTTGTAACATGACCTTGTCATTTTGTCATTTCAAAATAAGTGAAAGCGATAATTTAAATCCAATGTTCAAACAGAAAAACATTTAGAAAATCTGACAGGCGGGTCCTTAGATACATTCAATTGCAATTTAATGACGGCCATTTAGTCATTGCCCATTAAAAAGGCGGCCATTTTGAAAATGACCTCCAGATGACCTTAAGATGATGGGAAAAACGAAAGCCTACGATTTTGTGTATAAAAAACATATGGACTTGAAAGCCATCCCGAGCTCACCCTCACTAGTAAGTTAAGTGATCAGGCCGATACAGCTTTTAATACAAAAAACGAGGTATCCTACTTGTTCTTATGTTTACTTAATAAAAATAACATTTTCAGTCACTTGACCTTAACATTGATGTTTTGCCTTTTAATCATCATAATTGTTTCAGAAAGTGATTATCCAGTCAACATCACACCTAAAAAGCTAGTAAACTTGTTGCTATTTATATTTGTTAATTTAACAAATTTAATTTAGGTATTACACTTGTTCCCACCTTTATTTGTTAAAAAATCATATTTGACCTTGAAACTTGTATCTGCCAGACGCCATCTTGGACGCCATCTTAGATTTTGTACTTTTCTGCACCCCGATTTCTTAAGATTTTTAATATGATATTTAGTGACATTTTTAAAGTTCGAAACAGTTAAAATAAATTATGTTGAAATTAGTTCAAACAGAAAATAAAGTATAATTAATTGGTACCCAGCCCTCAAGGGCTTATTAGTCACTTTGAATTGTACTGCATAACATAAATAATAGTAACATAATATTTAAAAAAAAAATAATAAAATAATAATAATAATAATACATTGCTATAAATATAACTAGGCTAATTGAACATAACACTTTGACGTTTCCTCCGTGCCTGCTCAACGAAATCTATTGTTAAATGAATAAACTGTTCTGACATAAGTACTTTGAACAATTATCATGGCAGGCCTAATGTATTATAATAAGACGTGTGTGACCGAGCTGTTGATTATGAGGGATCCTCATTATGGTCGGATGTCTTTTAAGTCAATTAAAACTCTCAGAGCTCTACATTCTTAGCGGTAAAAAATGCCTCGGCCTTTTGCCTCGACCATTTTCACAGCTAAGAATGTGTAACTCCCCGATCGTTATCCTATACTTATGCCTATGATGGGGGTTCTCCATAAGACAGACGCGACCAAACATCCTGGCTGAGGTAATAACTATAAATAATTAATAAGAGGCAAGATCTATGCCTGGGCATTTTGCGTAACAGCTAAATGACGCAAACTTCGAATAAATAAACGGATTTTGCAAAGGACGCCAGGCATGCAGGCAGTCGGTCTATTGAAAATTACTGCAGCAGGCCCCGGCTTTAAATAAGTATAAACAAACGAAACTGAAGACAATCACGCACCGAGTAATAAGTTGCAGAAAATTATCACTTCGCAATGTTATTTTTAAAAAATATCCCAAAGAAATACAGAGTTTTCGTAAAATGAAAGCTCTATTTATCGGACACAAAATAGATTATTAATCTTAGGCGAATCCCAAGCTATGTAATTCGTGGTTTGTTCGGATCTCGATTTGTTTGTAACAGTCTCTTTTAGCAATGAAATCTGCGAGGCTGGTCCAAACCAAAAATTAATCCGAAAGAAATATAAATTTATATACCAGATTCTATGTCTATCAAGCCAGGCCTAGGACTGGACTTTGGTCTAATTAATTTTAAATCTAATAGTCTAATTCTAGACATTGCACAATAAAAAATTGTAGCTGTCTACAAAAACGTATATAGGCCTAGTCTAATTGCTTTTTGTTTCATTTCATGAAATCAAAAATTTTGCGCTGCTTAATCTCATTTTCATGGAATAAAAATTAAAATATACGATGTAGACTAGTCTATCATTAGACTGGTTGAATCGTCATTATTAGTGTAATAGTCGGCAGCACTTCCAGTCACTGACAGTGACATATTTTTGGAGTGACAAATTCATAATACAAAATTCATCTAGATTAAATTTGGTTTGGACTGTTCTTTCATGATTTTAATCAAATGTAGACTAAAAAATATACAATCTTAGGAATTTAAGCGCTGGTGTTAACTTTAAATTAAGTTAAAAGCACAATGACCATATAATTTTGATTTAATTTAAATCAATGAGAGTGGTGATAGTTGTTTCTAAAATTTGATTTAAAATAGCAAGAATTGATGACCTTATTGAGGCGATAACCAATTGCACATTTAAAAATTGTAGTTGTTTATACTTTATTTTTATATGACTATATAGTTCTATAAAGAAAATTTATGTTACAAATATTTTTAATAGTTTGTGTATATATTTGATAACAGCTTTGCGTGGTTATTATTGAATCTGTCTGACCAATTATTTGGATTATTACCCTTATCTTTGTCACATTGACATTGCTGGCTTTTCATGTGGTCCAGTCAGTCTCAAAACCTTACATTATCGTTCACTCATTCTTCGTTTCAATCGTAAATTACCGTTGTTAATAAATTATCAAATTTAACGAATTGAGCATAAAACAATAATTCTTATAAATGCAGAGTAACACTGCTCTGTTCCTCATTTATCAAACATTTGCAGAATGACATAACGAAAAAATCATTTGCATTTTGCATCCAAATTTGGGTTTTGATGATGCTTCCATAACTTTTAATATGTCAAGGGGGATGGAAAATGTTTTATCTTTGTCATATAAAAATTTTGGTTTCATTCAGGTGAAAAAGTACTATGTTAACTTGTTGTGATTTGCTGATTAACATTTGAGATGGCGTTCACTTTAATGCAATAGACCATATTAATTTTATAAATCAACGATAGTTGTGTCAGAGAATTTGTTTAACAAAGATTGATTAACTCTTGAGGCGATAACCACTTTGGCTGCTTTCATGCATTTATGCTAGTTTGTGGTTGACTCACTGATTCCTTTCAGGAACTGTTTTTCCTGTGGGCCATTCTCTGGCATTGCCACTGCGGCCTTATGGGGTTTCAGATAGGTCTTGTTGTCAGGAACATATGTTTTTGGCCATTTTCCTCGTGGTTGGGAGTTTCATCTTTGTTACTTAAATTGTTTTTTTGGTACATTTTATCGTGTGATTTGCTTGGTCAACTTTTTAAATTATCTTGATAAGAAGATGATTCTTGTTGTGATTCGCTGAGTAAACATTTGAGATGACGCTCACTTTAATGCAATAGACAATATTAATTTCATAAATCAATGATAATTGTCTCATAGAATTTGTTTAACAAAGATTAAATAACTCTGGAGGCGATAACCGCTTTGCCTGCTTTTATGCATTTATGTCAATTTGTGGTTGACTCACTGATTCCTTTCAGGAACTGTTTTTCCTGTGGGCCATTCTTTGGCATTGCCACTGCGGCCTTATGGGGTTTCATAGGTCATGTTGTCAGGAACATATGTTTTTGGCCTTTTTCCTCGTTGTTGGGAGTTTCATCTTTGTTACCTAAATTTTTTGGGTACATTTTATCGCGTGATTTGCAGGGCAAAAATTTACAAATAATATAACTAAATAAGATTGTTGTTTCTAGGATTTGATTTAGCAAGAATTGATAAACTCTGGAGGTGATAATCACATTGGCTGATGCCAATTTGTGATTGACCCTCTGATTCCTGTCAGGATTTGTTTCCTGTGGGCTATTTTCTGGCCTCGCCAGTACAGCTTTCGGTTTCAGATAGGTCTTTGTCAAAACTATGTTTTTGGCACCTTTCCTCTTTGATTGGAGTTTTCTTTTTTTTTGTTACTTTTGGTCAATGAAGCATAGATACCAGCTACTCTTAATCTCGAAATATACAATATTAGTGCTCATAAAGGTATTTAAAAATATTTCACGTTAGGAAGTTAAGATTTAACGTTCTCATCAGTAATAATTTAAATTAATGAGAAGAGATATAGTTGATAATCTTTTGGTTTCATTTTATATAATAAATGCAATTATGCCAATTTGTGATGACTCTGGGATAATCCCAGGGGCTGGTTTTCCTGTAGGCCATTCTCTGGCTTTGCCAAAGTGACCTTAGGTTACAAGTGGATCCTATCTAATTATGTTTTGGGTCACCTTTTTCTTTCTAAGTATTTTATTTGTTTGTTTGTTTGTAAACAACATTTTTAGTGAATACAGCAATACTCAAGATGTGGACCATTCCTCATGTTCCTAATTTGCTTCAAATCCTTCTAAACCTATGTTTTGTGGTCTTCTTATGTTTTCAAAGTGTGTCTGCAATACCTAGGTCAGCTCAAAATGAGGTCTGTATACTTCTGTGGTCAGATTTTACTCAGACTTGCTTCATGAATTATAAATACAACAGATGTTATGATAATGTGTCCCTTATTATCTACATTTGGAAATTTTAATTATTTGGTTATCTATTCATTACATGTAAATTTCAAGTTTCACTTCTGTAGACATCCTTATTTCAATTTAAAAACTAAATTTCAGGCTATATAGCACTTCACCATTTAGAATTAGTGTTGTTTCTGATGCCGCAAGTAATGGTGGATTAGACAGATGAGAGGTTGGAATTCATATGTGCTCTTACGATGCATTCGTAAGTTTGTGTTGTGGGGGTCAGACACTTTGTGTCTGTGTGCCGTTTTCATACCCTCCTCAACAACAGATAATCTTGTTTAATAATGTTATTGATAGATTTTGTCAATATTATGTAATTTGTATGTAATGATACAAGAGTCAATGTTCATTAATATATTAATGTGAACAATTAGTGGATTGTTATTGATAGGTTTGGTTTTGTGTGAACAATTACTGGATTGTTATTGATAGTTTGGTTGATATTATGTAATCAGAGACATGTATAAATATTCATAGTAGATTAGATCAATCAGAGACATGTATAAATCGTCATAGTAGATTTGATCAATTAGAGACATGTATAAATATTCATAGTAGATGAGATCAATTAGAGACATGTATAAATATTCACTGGTTAATCCTGTTAACTGACTGTCAAGTAAATTTATACATATTTTGGTCTTAGTGCTTCACTCTGTTACAACCACGTTTACATGAACAACATTTGAAGTGAAGCCCTTTTTATTTGTAGTCGTTTAATTTGATGTTTATTTTTAATAAACAAATTTACTCCATTTTATGTGTTTGTTTTTTGTACGATAAATATGTTCAAATATTTTTGAAATAATTATATACATTCCTGTTTTAATTTTAGGCGTTATGAGGCGGTATGAGGCGTTAATTTTGGGCGCAAGAACGCCATAATTTAAGGCGTTATAACAACATATTTAATGCGTAATAACCTTTTGGCTGTTATAAGCCACTGTAAAAAAACCTTTGGTTGTTATGAGCCACTGCAATATACACCACTTGACTATTATGGGCCATTGTAATATACACCATGGCTGCTATAAGCCACTGTATTATAACTTTTTGGCTGTTATGACTGTTATAAGCCAATGTGATATACACCCTTTGACTGTTTTTAAATGTTTTTTTTAAATAGACTAGTCATTACCGAGTAATAGACATAACTTGATATCTCGAGTATAAATAGTTGTTTTTAAATTGACAATGGTAAAAATAACCCGTACATTTTTTTATACAATTATTCAATCTGTAAAAGTTGATTTTTTTTCTGAACTATTTTTTTCTATTCTAGTTTTGGGTTGGGTTGGATATGATAGTTCCTTAGCTGTGCAAATATGCGACTATATTGTAGTTATTATCTGGTTATAGCTTTTTTATAAGATTAGTTATTATACATTATTATACATCTTCCGGGATGCAGGCATGTGTTCAGTATACAGTCGCTGCGCCCACCCTGTAGTTCACAATGATTTGTGAGCCGCTCAACCAAATCACACGTAATTTTGAAAAAAAACCACGGCTCTGTATGCTCGCAAAACAAAGGGATGGTGATTGTATTCCGAAATGGCAGCTATTAAAATTGTCGATTATTTGAGGGCGGGGGCCCTGGTGCAGTGGTTGAAGCTGCCTGCTTGAAAAAACGGAATAGCGGGTTTGAACCCGACCCTGGCCGTCAGGTTTCAAAGAAACAAAATGTTTCTTCCCCGCTGACTCGTAAAGATTCAATATTGTGGGGAGCCTCCTTGACCGAGAGGTAGCCTGCTCGGTCTCAGACCGCCAGGGCGCAAATTTCGAATTCTGTGTCTGGAGAACAGTGTCTTTTCATTTATCTCACCATCCTCAGCAGGTTATCCTGCCAAGTTTAGCCTATAAGTCCCATTTATTTCATTTCATTTGTCGATTATTTGTGAACGCGATATCCAAAAATCTCTAATTTGATTTGATTATGTAAGGATTGTTTATCTAAGCTTCTCAGCATTACTTGTGATTGATAAGTAAACACTTAACTACATGACTGCAAATGAAAAGGTTTGGTCGCAGTTCAGTAATTTTCAAGAAAATTGTAGTTATTTGTGATACCTTTTTGTTGTCATCTAGTCATTTTGTCGGACAACAATAATCAAGTATAATGACAGTACTTAGCATTCGAACTCGGTAGGCTACCTCTGACTTTGGAACCATAGCCGAGCTGAGTGAGCCATCGCTCGTGGACCAACCGGAATAAGATATCAACAGGATGTGATGTTTAACACTGATCGAACAAGTTGAGCGTTTTTGTTTTTATTGATCAAACAAGTAAGATATTGATTAACATGTATATATAACTGAAGCTGTGGCCACACAATCTTATAAACACATTTATACCTCAGTATACAACAATCATCGGGAAAACTGCAAAATAAAAACATCTTGCGAGATGATCACTTCTTCCGAAGCACAATTTAGTGAATCTGGAAGGAGGGCGAAGGAGCAGACATTTTAAAGATGTTGTATGGTGAATTTTGCAATGTTCCACTAAGATACTCTTGTAATTGTCAATGATGAGCCCAGGTTGGCAAATATGAAGCAAAATTCTGGATACTAGAAAGAAACACTCTAATACAACCATGCATGATAATATCAGAGGCATAGATACATGCACAATCATATTTATTTGGTGTTATTCATATAAATAAGAAGTAATTGGGTAATTGAATTTGTCAAGATAATCGTCATCTACTATTATTATGTCAACTAATATCCTGGTGATGTTTCTTTGTTGTTGATGATTAGATATATAGCACACGAGATAAGGATTTAGACAACCGTGCAATATTGCTCCTCATATAATTAGTTTGGGGGAAGATACCACATACTGTGAATGTTTACTTCACACAAACGCGTAAATACATTTTAGCCTTATCTATGTGGTTTATTTCAAGAAAGAAGTCATTTTTAATGCAGTATACTTTTGGGTGGAAAGGCATTAGATAATCACATATGCGGACGATATCTTATAAAAATCTAATCTACACAAATTTGTACTATCAACAACGTAAGAAAACTTGCTAAAACCACTCAATTATGTAAACCATAAAGCCAAATAGGAAATTGTATTACCTGGTATGCCATATTTCTATACCTATAAAAAGGGCAATTCGGATCTAGCATTATGTTTTTCCTATCAGAAATTATTTCTGTATTTATCCCAATCCTGAAAGTTGGGCATTTTACTTGTTTATTCACACGTTACGTTTCGGTAGCTGGAACAGTCTAGGTATTGTATTATTTTAATATTTTCTTCTGATGCATCATGCATTAATCAATGTGTCACAACGACCGACGATGTTCATGAATTGAAGGGCTACAAGAGCGAATTTGCTGCCCACTCAATGTTCTGTAATAATGATACAAACATGTTAATCGGGCAAAACATGGGACATATGTGATGATTTACTTTTCGTGCTTTTCGCATTATTAATCAATGGTGTTGTGCTATGTCTGCCACATTGGTCTTTGCCAGACTTAGCAACATTGGTGAAAATGTATGTTTGAAACCGGAACACGAGATTCAGCTAAGCCCAATCCTCCGTCAAGCCGCCGAAGTGGAGGGGGTATTACCTCTCACATAGGGCATGATAACTTCCTACAGGAAATTGGGCTCCGTTATTGGATGAAGCAGTATGCTCGTATCATGCAAATTCACATAATCATGGTCAATGATGATTGACCTCAAGAATCCGCGTGATAAGCAGTGGGCAAATAAATCTGTGGAGACCTTTCATTATGTTAGTAAAACATATAGGTCTGTCCCTATGATATTTTTCTAAAATATCAAATATTAAGCATTTTTGTTGTCTTCTTTTTTCTTAGAAATTAATGTTATTCTCAAATTGCAGGCCTCAAACGAATAGAGACATATTCGTAATGTTTAGCATTGTGCTTCCTGGCATTGTAGCACCTCCTTATGACAATTAATGTGATCAAATATATATAGTAGTGATATACTGTGCAGACAACTGTGTATTAACGCTTACCAGATTTTGATGGTCTATGTGTCACATAGTCTTCCACGGTTGAGCCGGTGTCACTCAGTCAACCTCATTCCGGAAAGTACGTAAATATCAGCACTTTTTACTGACTTCTCGACCATGCAGATCCCCTTTGACAAACGTAGTTTGACCTGCATTTTGACATATGATCATAATAAAAAAAATGTTTATCACAGCTCGGTCTTCTGAGGATTCGGGTGCTATGGAAATATTATGGTTGATTGATTGATTGATTGATTGATTGATTGATTGATTGATTGATTGATTGATTGATTGATTGATTGATTGATTGATTGATTGATTGATTGGTTGATTGATTGATTGATTGATTGATTGATCGATCGATCGATCGATTCATTGATTCATTGATTCATTGATTCATTGATCTATGTATGTCACGGAGTCCTTTCAGTCTTGGACCCCTCTCTGGCAAGCTGTGTATTATTCAAAATACCGATAACCATCCCTTGTCAGGAACCTCGAACCGAACAAGTACTAATAAGTATTAAAGGCAGTCATTACAATAAAGAGCATGCATAGCGTGTACAGGTGTCATTGAATCCTTTTCAGCCTAAAACTCACTTGCCACATATTAAATATTAATAAAGGTCATGACAATACCGTACAGAAAACATAGCAACCTACATGCAGGGAAATGTTCATTTTGGCATCTGAACGATGGTGGTGAAGTTGGGTTTCTTCAGTACAACTTGCATACTTTAAATCATAAACTTTGCGTTTTTATTTTCCCTTGATAGAAGTTGATCTGATTGTGACTATTTTTAATATGTGATTGTTTGTAAGAAGTAGGGGCCTATCGTACAGACTTGATAACAGACAAATTGATACATTGAAATCGTCCCCATGATGCACAGCAATGGATATACTTACAATCATTATTGTGTACATGTTAATGTCAGGTGCAATGATTAGTTCAGAGGTGGAGCCAACCAAAGAAATAACTCAAATGCTCGTACGATTTATCCTGCATCAAAACTACACCCGCTGTAGCGAGCTCAAACCTCATGCTTATTTGACGTGTCGTGTTTATGATAAATTGGATGAGAAAGCTATTGGCAACAACTGTTTCCATCAGCCATGTATGGACTCCTCCTTCAATAAGACCTGCTTGCCTTTGCCTACCGGTCCTGGAGACATATCTTCATTCACCTGCTACTGCCAAGAGAACAAGAAGCCACAGGTGAGCAAAGAAGAATACAAATGGAGTGATTGGATCCTGCTGCCTGAAAATGCTATGTATCGTGAGATCAAAGATCTACTGGTCACGGATGCTCCAGTCTTAGCCAAGGAATATATGTGAGTAATAAACATACTATATCTGATAAAATATGTCCTAGTTATAAAAAAACACTGGAGGGAGTGGTGCTCAGTAAGTAACTACCACTGGAATGAGTGGTACTCTCTGAGTAACTACCACTGGAGTGAGTGGTACTCAATGAATAATTAAAACTGAAGTGAGTGGTACTCACTGAGTAACTACCACTGCACTGGAGTGAGTGGTACTTACTGAGTTATTACCACTGGAGTGAGTGGTATTCACTGAGTAACTACCACTGGAGTGAGTGGTACTCTCTGAGTAACTACCACTGGAGTGAGTGGTACTCTCTGAGTAGCTACCACTGGAGTGAGTGGTACTCAATGAATAATTAAAACTGAAGTGAGTGGTACTCACTGAGAAGCTAACATTGCACTGGAGTGAGTGGTACTTACTGAGTAATTACTACTGGAGTGAGTGTTACTCACTGAGTAACTACAACTGGAGTGAGTGGTGCTTACTGAGTAACCACCACTGGAGTGAGTGGTGCTTACTGAGTGACTCACGTCGGGGTTTCTATTGTGAGATAAAGAATGCACCGTACCCCACGTCCTTGTTAAGGAATCGGCCTACGGGGGGCGTTATAACAACAATAGAGTGTGCCGACCAATGATAGCCTCCCCACCCCCACGTCCTGGTTCTCACACCTAGGTCACAATGCCCCGCAGTCACACACCTTATACCTAGGTCACAAAGCCCCGTGCTAACACACCTTATACCTCTCACAATGCCCCGCGCTCACACACCGTATACCTAGGTCACAACGCCCCGTGCTCACACACCGTATACCTCTCACAATGCTCTGCGTTCACACACCTTATACCTCTCACAATGCCCCGCGCTCACGCACCTTATACCTAGGTCACAATGCCCCGTGCTCACACACCGTATACCTAGGTCACAATGACCGGCGGTCACACACCTTATACCTCTCACAATGCTCTGCGTTCACACACCTTATACAGTAACACCTGTCCATATCGGAATGCCTTGGAGACAAAGTTTTATTCCGGTTTGGACAGGTTCCGGTTTAGACAGGGTTTTTTTTCCTTTTGGAGAAGAACAAACAACAATAACTTGTACAATTGACATGAGGGTTATAATTCAGGATTTGTCGCCAGTAGGACTACAAATGATAGGTGGATGAATGCAAATAAATTGATATAATGAAAGATACATTTTTTAAAGATATTTTATTATATTGAAATAATAACCATATAATAATCAATGCATACATTTTTTGTTTAAACATTATTAAAATATAAAAGCATAATACAGCTAGTATACATAGTAAAACTAGTAGCGGGGATACATATTGTGTCCGTGATAATATATCAATGTAATTACAATTTTAGCACTTAACTTAAAATAACAGTACATTTTTGTAATTGTGTGTCACATATTTCACACACGGAGCGCATTTGTCATTTTATAAACATTGATTTTTTAGCGCCTAATCTAAAATAATAAAACATTCGTGTACATTTCAAACACGTAGCATATTTGTTAACAACGACATCATATCGCAGCAGTTTTTTTTAACTGTTTCATGACGACAACACTTTTTTGTTTGGTAACTTTTATATATTTTCTGGAATGTATGACGCTAGATTAAATGGTCCGTTACTGTATAATTATATCATTTAATACAATTAATGCCTTGACTAGGAGTCCAAAATAATTTAGGAATAATCCAGTGATGAAATAATAAGTCGAATATCTTTTATAGTTTACCTACCGTTATTTATTTATTTATTGGTTCATTAAGTATCACAAACGGAATAAATGTATCCAAAGACACAGTCTAATTTTTGTGAGCATTATTTGTTTAATGCACTGATAATTATGTTTATGAATTGATACGAACTTTTAATATTTTATTAGTCAAAGATTTTGTTATAATATTTTGTTAACCAATTATTATATTAATCCATTATGTTGTTAAAAGTAAAGGCGCTATATAACAGGTTCTCTAACGCGGGAAGGGTGTTACCAACACTAACTTCGCACCTTTTGCAATGTAGAACCAGGTGACAAGCAGGATGTTACGTCACCTTGCCGCCACCTGTTTAACCCTTAGTGCACCGCATGCGATTTTAAAAAAATATTTAAAAAAATCGATTCCGGTTTGGACAGGTGAAATACAATACAATATGCATTTTGGGAAAATAATGAGTTCGGAGTAGACAGGTTCCGATTTGGAGAGGGTTAATTAGTATTGTTTTGGGTGTAATTAATTCGGGACCAAATAATTATTACGGTATAGATAGGATTCCGGTTTGCACAGGGTCCGGTATGTACAGGTTGCACTGTACCTCTCACAATGCCCCTCGCTCACACACCGTATACCTCGGTCACAATGCCCCGGGCTAACACACCTTATGACTCGTTCACAATGCCCCGGGCTCACACACCTTATAACTGGGTCACTGCCCAGTGCTCACACACCTTACACCTCTCACAATGCCCCGCGCTCACACACCGTATACCTAGGTCACAATGCCCGCGGTCACACACCTTATACCTCTCACAATGTTCTACGTTCACACACCTTATACCTGTCACAATGCCCCGCGCTCACACACCTTATACCTGTCACAATGCCCCGCGCTCACACACCTTATACCTGTCACAATGCCCCGCGCTCACACACCTTAGACCTCGGTCACAATGCCCCGCGCTCACACACTTTATACCTCTCACAATGCCCGCGCTCACGCCCTTTATACCTCTCACAATGCCCCGCGCTCACACACCTTATAACTCGGTCACAATCAATATAATTTCCTGGTTCATATGGCGTTCATACCACGGACCAATATAAATATAAACCCATTGTTCACAGCGTGGGTCATTGTTAAACACATCACCCCATGTAATGGCTTTGCTCAGGAGAACAAGTGGTTCATATAAATTATATGGATCGTAATCTGGAACATCCCAAAAATGTAATAGATAGGTCATTGGCCCGAGACATAATATGATATAGGTAGTTGCAAGGGAAGGCTCGCTCCCCATTTTGTGACATTACGCCATTTGTGCATCAAGCCCTCAAAACCTGTAGCAAAAGCAGTAGTATTGCTTTCATTCATAAAGGGGTGATAAAACTTTACTGCAGATGATCAATTATGACATCATATGCTCAACCTATTTCATTTATTCATTCATTCATAAAGCTGGGTATATCTAGTAAAAGTACACAACAGTTGTAAGACTATGACGTCATAAAGTAGTATTCTATACAGTTTGGTCAAAATAGTACTTTAACACCAATCCATGTGATCTGGATCGTAATCCGGATCCTGTATCCCCAAAGTAATCCGGATCATCCCCGAAATTTAATCGAGTGTTCCTTCTCTCGAAACACACCTCTGGTGTTTTATGCAAATCCCTTCATTACGTTTGAAGTAATCAGACGGACAGACAGATTGACGGACGGACGGACGGACGGACGCACAGATCAACAAGACCAAAAACATATCATTCCTGGCGGAGGTAATAGTCGGAGTGTTAGGTATTCCTGCAGCCGAAATAAATATAACTTAGTGTCCACATATCACGAAAATCAAATGAGTATGACTTAAGATACCATTCATATTTATTACTTTATTATTTCAGACTTGGTGTTGATTATATCGGCTTAAGTGAGCAGCTGCCTGGTTCTTCATACACTTCAAGCGGGGATTTATACACTGATGATAATAGACATATCGCTTTTAATGCACGTCTTGATTCTGGTTATAGGTGGGGACCGCCCACCTGTGCTGGTACATGGCTTGAAGTGGATATGCTTAATGTTTACACAGTTATCGGTTTCCTGACAAATAGTGTTCGCTTATCATCATACGACCTTAAGATATCCATAGATGGCATCAACTACCGGTACATGTATCAGAATGCAGCAGTGTCGGATGATGTTGAAATAACCTACTGGTTTGAGAATCCCGCACAGGCCAAGTACTGGAGATTGGAACCCATAGCGTGTACTGCCAATACTCCATTTGTAAAATGTGATATTATTGGACATTTGTAAAAAATAACATTATTTTCAATCTAATGATCAGTATATTTATATATCTCATTCAGAAATGACAAAATTATAAAATGATAAAACTACCTGACATGTTTAAATATAAATGACAACCCTAACCCAGTTTGATTAGCATTAAAAACACAATTACTGGGGGTGAAATGTGTGCTTAGACATCAAGAAGATTTGCAAATGTTTGATGTCAAATTAAACAAATATGAATAATTTTTCACCCTCACAACGTCAGATGGGTGAACATTACAATTAGATAGCTTAGCGATTCAAGGGTTAACCTTGTGCCTGCTGGTGACTCATATATGACTCATATATGTGGTTAACCTTGTGCCTGCTGGTGATTCACATATGAATAATATATATGTGGTTTTTCTTGTGCCTGATGGTGACTCATATATGAATAATATATGTGGTTAACCTTGTGACTGCTGGTGACTCATATATGAATAATATATGTGGTTAACCTTGTGCCTACTGGTGCCTCATATATGAATAATATATGTGGTTAATCTTGTGCCTGCTGGTGACTCATATATTATTATTATGTAACGTGCCATATCAAAACCAGTTCTATGTCGCAAATATAGAGAATGAGTTAGTAAGTGACATTTGAAGAGCCAGTGCTCTCAGGTTTCAAATGCACTAAAAATTATAAATATATCTCAATTATTTAGGAAATCATCGATAAAACAAGATTTAGAAACTTAACCCTAAATATCGTAAAATGTTGAGAAAATGACCTTCAAAGTTTAAATTTACTTGACAAATAGTTTAAATACTCCAAAATTAATCATTTTTTTCTATAAGAAATAAAAGTAGAGTATCTTCAATTTTTTGTACTTATATTGCTTTAAAGTTGTATTTTTGATCAGCGTTAAAAAAGAAAATTAGCAAAAAAAATGTTATTTTAACAAAACATGGCCACAACTCAAAATCTAAAGCTCTGACATAGGTCGGGTGCCAATGTACCACGTCATATATATGTGGTTAACCTTGTGCCTACTGGTGCCTCATATATGAATAATATATGTGGTTAATCTTGTGCCTGCTGGTAACTCATATATGACTCATATATGTGGTTAGCCTTGTGCCTGCTGGTGACTCATATATGAATAATATATGTGGTTAACCTTGTGCCTGCTGGTGCCTCATATATGAATAATATATGTCGTTAACCTTGTGCCTGCTGGTGACTCATATATGAATAATATATGTGGTTAACCTTGTACCTGCTGGTGACTCATATATGACTCATATATGTGGTTAACTTTGTGCCTGCTGGTGCCTCATATATGACTCATATATGTGGTTAACCTTGTGCCTGCTGGTGACTCATATATGAATAATATATGTGGTTAACCTTGTGCCTGCTGGTGCCTCATATATGAATAATATATGTCGTTAACCTTGTGCCTGCTGGTGACTCATATATGAATAATATATGTGGTTAACTTTGTGCCTGATGGTGCCTCATATATGAATAATATATGTGGTTAACCTTGTGCCTGCTGGTGACTCATATGTGAATAATATATGTGGTTAACATTGTGCATGCTGGTGACTCATATATGAATAATATATGCTGTCTAAAATATATATCATTATAAAAGTGATAATTATATACTACATAATTTTTTCCCCGAAACATCACATCTACGGACTACGAAAATAAATCTGTATCATCAATATTTCTGGTAACATTTTGCAATGCTGGACACATATCACAGCGATTTCACTCGTAAGTGAAAAGTTCAAGCAATGGCATATACTGTATAATTATTAGTACTTATAAATTGAGCAATAACATCTATTTTTGAAACTGTATAATTCTGATTTTCAAATATGAAACTTGAGTCTGACCCGCATCTGACGTAAAATGTGGGCCTACATGTGGGCTGATCGCGTATAGAGCTGATTTTCGACTTTTTATTTAACTTTTAAACAACAAAATGTGAAGGCTCAGGCAGGTGGCTCGTGGAAGCTTCCCAACAATCACGTGTTTACATGCCAATGGCGAGCTCCTCCAGGATTGTACATTAATACATGGCATTTTAACTTATAATTATATTCTGTCCAGTTGTATTATTTAAATAATACATGTTATTGTACTGGTGTGTTTATAGTTACAACATAATATATTATTATGAGTGGGCCTAAGTTAAGATTGCATTTATTCACAAATTAAATAAACTTGCAGAGACAATTTTACAGGGAAAATTTAGTTTAGTATCCCGTAGTCAAAATTTAGGCAATTCTACCCAATTGGTAAGTAAATTCGAACTTGTTTAGCGAACCATTTATATATTATTGATAAAGATGTAATGGCAGAATGTCGCTGACACAGTCTTTGATATATGCTCATGCATATATATAATAATGATAATAATAATAATTAAAATAATAATAATAATAATAATAATAATAATAATAATAATAATAATAATAATAATAATAATAATAATAATAATAATAATAATAATAATAATAATAATAATAATAATAATAATAATAATAATAATAATAATAATAATAATAATAATAATAATAATAATAATATGTAAATAAAATGTAATATAATTAAATGTAATAATATATATACCAACTAACTGTTATGACATTATGTCCTGTCCAATTATGTCATTAAAAACATATACTGTAGTAGTGTTTATTATACACATAAGATGCATAACAGGCATAATACATGTATAAAATATTATTCATTATATACAGCACATTATTTTGATTAAGTTAAGTTTATATAGTTATAAATATGATATTTGTGTTATTTACTCATTAATGGGAATAGTACAATGTGGAATGATATGTCATATGGCACTGCTTTTTGAGAAATGCAGGATGTATCAGCGACAATGCATTTTATCTGACCAACAACTACTTTGTTTCACTGATATTATAATATTTAGACATAAAATGTATCATTACATCAAACAGCGCATCTTATTTGTTTACTACTTGTTCCTAACAATACTTCGGTTATGTTAAGACCAGTGAGATTTTCTGGTCTATGCAGAGATATAGCAGTCGATAACATGTGTGGGGTAAGATTATGAGGGGAACTATATAAATATAATACCAGGCAAATAAGTATAAAATGAATATGCCGTATTATTCACAGCATATACCACTCTTTATAAATACGTGTCTGTCAATCATAACAATAAAATTGATACAAGCAGGTTTAAATACAAATAATTAATTAAATGCATAGAAATAAAATATCATATACCTAAGTCATACAATACTATAAGCAATAACTGTTAATAATAAAAGTTATCGTAATTAAATGCAATGATGTGCGTGTCGACATTATATCCTGTACAGCTGTATCATTTAGATAATACACATTATCTAATAGTATTGCTTATAGTACTGAGGACATGTGTTTATAGTTTCATAAAACAATAGGTAATTATGAGTAGGCCCAAGTTTATATCACATTTATTTTGTTCACCAATTAATGAAAATAGTAGTTTGCAGGGAACATTTTGTTCAGTATCGCATAGCAAAAGTTGGACAATTATGCCCAATTGGTAAGCAAATTTGAACTTGTACATTTATATATGAATGATAAAGATATAACGGGAGTGAAAACTTTACAGAGAAACTCGGTATTCAATCATTTTTTCCCTTGTCCTGCTATGCCCGGATATATACGGGGTTAAGGATGTTTTAGATCAATAAAAATGTCACTTAATTTTGATATAATTGTTTTTAATAGACGCCTTGTTGATCCAATAATTTAATTTTAGACATGTCTATTTTTCATAAATAGTAATATTTTTCGTCATTTGAAGCTGGAAATTGCGTTAGCAATTCAAGCTTCAAATGACGAAAAATACAATTGAGGCAATTCAGCAGGACAAGGGTTAAGTATAATCTTTCCTAGAAATATAAAATGATAATGCATTGTTTTCCATGTAGCTTATTAAGTTAATTTTTCTATTCTATATAAAAACACTCGGGTGGCTTGCATGGTAGTGATCATAAGAGTCCACAATATCAATATCCTGTAGAGAAAATGTATTTTTTTGCGTGCTTTATTCTGGTCGAATAAATGAATCTCATAATGCATTTATTTTTGGCAGGGAAGGGGACCTGAAGTTGCTGCGGATAGTTGGATTACATTTAGGACAGCTGATTCAATATTGTGATGAGCCTCCGTGACAGAGATGTAGCTTGCTCGGCCTCAGACCGCCAATGCTCGTATTTCGAATTTTGTGTCTGGAGTGCAGTGTCATTTCACCATTCCAGTTTAGACTACATATATGAGTTTATTATTATTATTACATGTGATATGTGTACAAAGGTGGCCTAAAACCCCATTGATTTCCTTTCTTTTTTTAGGACAGCTGAGCTAGACTCGATTATACGCTGATAGGATTTCTAGGGACCCCCCTCCCCCCAACAACAAATCTGCATCACAATTTTGTCAACTGTAACAATGTGTCATCAATATAAATACTAAGTATAGCCCTATCATTTACCTTCGAATGTCTCATATTATGTAAAAAAAATCCTGGGGCTAAAACCCTTCACACACTCTCACCAGTATGACGGTAGGCCAATTGGGCGTGTCCACGCTGCCGCCATGGACCCAGCAAGCTCTGCCCCCCCACCACCCACAAAATCCTGGAATAAACCCTGATTATATGTTGCTAATTTTGTGATTTATGTTGTGTCGTGCTTGTATAATAAAGGTAGTTTAGAAAATTACGATTTCATTGTTTTTGTTTTTATTCTGGCGATATACAGTACTGATTTAGCAAAATGGGACAAGCTTTTTCAATGGGGCTAGCCCCGGCTAACGCAGGCTAACCCTGGGCTAGCCCCATGTTCTCTCCCCACCCCATTTGGGGCTCGCATGTATGCGCCCAAAGTTATAAGATCCTTTAGCCGGGCCGCAATGTGCGTTTTGGTATAAGTTCATATAATTGGAGCCGCGCTCATATCGCCGGGGTTCAAGCCAATCTAGAGCCTCGGCGAATTGAGTCAACGCCTGTATGTGTTAGTCAGGCGCGCTTCTCGTCTGGTCCAGTTTCAAGCTCGACCGGTGCGCCGGGCGAGCCTGACTTTCCAGGTGCCTGCTTTTTCATCTTCAGTTAGGTCTATTCCAGTGACCGTAGCTTCATAAAACCACCCATTTTCTGAATTTATACACTGAACTGCTTTTCCGATACTAAAGATAATGTTTAAATGCTAAAGGCTAAATGCTAAATGGCTAAGCAGAAATAAATGAGGACTGCAACAGGTCTAGATGTATACGCGTACGGGAACCCAATTATTGCACGTTTAGATCAACTCAGAGCTGTTTAGATGACGCTGAATGTGGTCAAGCTGAGCGCACCCTGTCTTGCCCAGAGCGAGCCTGGCCATCCCGGCGAAATGATACATGGTTCACAGCAACCATGTTAGCCGCCACACAGTATACTGGGTGCAAGCCCAAGTAGGATTTGGGCGGGTATATTTTCCTGGCCCGAACCGTGTGGGGGCTCGAGCCCATTTCATGCGCTGGGCGCAACCAATTCTGCGCCTGTCTCGCCGGGCTTGCGTCCGGGCTAATGACGGGCTGGCCAGCGTTAACGCAGGCCAGCCACTGATGAAAAATCTGTCCCATTTTGTGAAATCAGTACTGTATGTGTGGGGTTAGCGTCTCACCCGTTCGGGACTGCTCGGTTTTCCGACCACTGACAAGTAGCTGGCCCGCCTAGCCTCGTTCTGATCAGCCTTTTCCGCAAATCGAGTGCGCTTCCAGCCAAGCGCGCCACACTCATCTCGTTGCCACTGAAGCAGACGGACGCTCTGTCTTGAGCTCAGGGCCAAGCTGCATGGCGTTCCATTGTCGTACTCCGCTTGGGGACTGTGTGCACTTTATGAATGTTTAGACTACAATAAAGTGAGAAATAACCGAAGAATGAATTAATAGGAGTTGTTTATTCCCGTCGTCCTGACGGAAGAGTTGATGGAAATGTGGGGGAACGAAGCACTTCAACATACTCATATTGGCGACTCGATCGTTCCTCAACATACCCATATTGGTGACCTCAGATGTTGAAACGTAATCGCAGCTTCACTCAAGCATATTGTTTTCACAAAGCAACCAAACGACAGTGCAAAACCATTGGTTTTGAGCCAGCCAGGATAGTTTGAAAATTGGGAGATTTTTTTAAAAAAATGAGACATTTTGCAAGGTACGTGATGATTGTGGGTCAATAATAATAATAATAATGCCAGTGAGGTTAGATAGAAAGGTTATCTGAAGAGAGGTACACGCGTTTTCGCTAAAAACAGCGAAAATTTTTAGTAAATTTTGACGACAACCATGTGCTATCAATCTTTTTCAAGATGGCCGACACGCTGGAATGCTGAGTAAAATTGGACTGATTGGGTCATCCCTAAAATAGTAAGAATTTTAATTTTTTTCAATTTTTCGATTTCTCGTTTTTGGCGATTGGAAAGGAAATATTTTTAATTCATTTTAATCGTTTAACACCATAATTGGGTGATTCGATTTTCTCAGCCAATTCAAAAAAATATCAATAATAATTTATCTTGTCTAAGTTAAACGAAAAAATATACTTCCAAAACAAAATATCGCCTTGACTCAGACAGCTTTTAAATAGGATTAGAGCCACTTAAAACTGTTCGCCTGAAATAAATGTGAATAAAAGGTCTTATTCGGTCTATAAATACATTATTGTTAGGACTTGAGGTCGATATTTTGTGGTTGTAACCATACTTTTATTTCAGAGTAAGCAGATATATTTTTATGTGAAATGGTAATAGTGACGCCATCTTGTCAGCCGGTCTCCCTATCATTTAGCTACTTTGGCTGCTGTATAGCCGCACGTGTTCCCGCCTACCCGGAATGCACTGCGGGATCGCCTCATCAGCTTAGATCGGAAAAATTAGCATAAATTAGGCCGCCATCTTGAATCAGTGGCGTGAACGGCAAATGCCGCTCACAGGTCAAGGCCAAATAGGCCTGCAACAGTGTCTGGAAATAAAGTCTAGACAAGATTAAATTTTTCCAAAATATCTTTTTCGGTCAGGAAAGAGAGACTGATTTCATTTTAATATGTGTTTCTAGATATTGCAAATTATGTCATACATTGTGTGATATTTTGTAATTGAAAATTTGATAGTCTACTTTTTCAATACTGTCGTGTCTGACACGTTTTCTGAGAGGTCAGAGTTCAGATAGGCTAAGACATGCGCCAACTGGTGGCGACATACTTAGCTGCTAACGAGCTGATGAGGCGCATCACACGATCATACGCACACCACGTACACAGTGCACGATAGCCAAAGCGCTCGCCGCCTGAATAGAGGCACAGCAGCGTGCCGCCATACATACACCCCGCACATCACACAATCGTACAGTCTACATCGATGGGCACTAGTCTACACGCACCAATAAAAATCGATGCGAGCGGCCGATTTTGACGTCGATAAGAATAATTCTCATGGTGAACATTTAAAAAAAAGTCGAGCTGTACATGCATATTACAGTCGCACTCAGCCTATTTTTACGAGAACGAGATTCTCTCATGATGGGCAGAATTTTATTGTCAATTATTTAAATCTGAATTTGAGATTTGTGTTTTTCGACTTGTGTGGAAAATTTTTCCACACAGGTCGAATTACCAAATACTATTAGCAATTTAGCATTTATTCTGGCATTTTTGCATGCAGTTCACGACCTACAATTATCACAATTCATATGTTAAATGAAATAGTATGACCCCTACCACGCACACATTTATGCATAGGCCCCTAGAGAGTTTTCAGATATTTCAGCAACCCCTGCACTCTACTACCTGCGAATTTAAATGGACAATTTTCATTCATAGAATTATCACACATCTAGACTTTTTTTCAAGCTAGACAACTGTGCACACAGTTCTTCACGCGGAGTACGACGATCAAAATAGTTGGTATGTTTTAAATGCATACCATTTCATTAACCGTCTGAGCATTGCATAGTAGCCAATAGGCCAGCAACTCGAACGTTTCAATTTTTAAACTAATTTTATTAAATACACATTTTAAAATAGCTGTGAAAGGAGACAGTGAAGGTTTCGTGTCATCACCCCTCGACGGACAAGGGGCTCGTCTTAAGGACTCAAATTTTTCTATGAGTGAGTTTAGAAGGTTAAAAGCTGATTTCCTGCGGATTGCACGCAGCAGACGTCGGAGAGATTTGTCATGGAGTGAATCCTGAAGAAGCCCTTCGCCGGTTAGACGTCAGCCTCAACGGCGATCAACCAATCTGCCGAATTTAAAATAGCTACCTTTTACTCAACAGACATGGAGTTGTGGTTTAATCAAATCGAAACACAATTTGATTTACACCAGATAACAGACGATGACGAACGTTACAGATTGACATGTGCTGCACTCTCTGGCGAGGTAGCGTCTGATGTTAGAGACGTATTACTACAGCCTTTCCTCACTCACAAGTACGAGAATTTGAAAGCCATCTTAATCGAACGACGAGGTTTAACGACACCAAAGAGAGTAAACGAGGTGATTTCAGGAGAAAAACTGGAATCCGACATACCGTCTAGATTTCTCATGCGGTTACAGAAGACAGCTGGTTTTGGAACCAAAGCAGTGGTAGGAAAGGCAGTCATCCGCCAGGCCTTTATTCGACAAATGCCACCCTCAGTCCGTCCTCATTTAGCTGCACAGCCACATAGTGTGTCGTTAGAAAATTTGGCCATGTTGGCCGACCGTGCTGTCGCTGCAGAAAAGGACATGGACGAAGCTAAGCCGGGGGTTGCTGAGATAAATGTCAGTGAGAGCGGAAAGCTGGTTGAACTGTTGGAAGACCTGTCTCGCAGGCTTAAAAAATTAGAGACAGCCACAGCCAAAGCAACACAGAAGAAGACCTACGGCTCACAAGCAACCGAGAATCGTGCACTAAGACACAGTTTGTTCCTAATGTGCAAGCCAAACCATTTGTAACTAATAACCAAACTGTTACTAGGCAAGATGTTACCACAAATAACAAAAAAGATAGTCGTCCTAACGCACCGCTGCCGCAAATACAGCAAAATAACGCTGTTCAACCGACCGACACAGTCAATGCACAAGTTTGCTACTACCACCAAACTTTCGGTGAAAAGGCGCGTTTGTGCAGTGAAACCTGTTCGTAGGCTACTATAAAATGATAGGCCAGCACGAAGTAGCGAATATTGCGTCATATTCGTCTAAATTATTGTATGTCGACGACAAACACAATAAGTGTAAATATCTAATCGACAGAGGCGCAGGATTCAGCGTTTTACCCAAGTCTTGCGCTAACAGGACTTCAGACGCTGCCCGTCTGCCCCTAGTTGTCTGCCCCTAGCTAATAATACTACTATGAACACCTACTGTACTAGTAGGTCTTAAACAAGATCACGCTTGGACATTCATAGTAGCAGACGTCAAGCAACCAATCATAGGAGCTGATTTTCTCATACATTACAGCCTACTGGTAGACTTAAAAAGTCGTTAAATAATAATAAGGGTGAGTTCTTATATAGCGCACATACAATGCTCTGTGCGCTTCACACATATTACCCCTGGTCACTGGACCTGTTCATTCGTGTACCATTTCAACTCCCTTTTTGGAGCATACAGCACTTGCAGCCATCTCGGCGCTAGGAACTAGTCGCACACATTGCCATCTCTGTCCTACCAGGTACTCATTTACACCTGAGTCAAGTGAAGCATGTGAGGGTAAAATGCCTTGCCTGAGGACACAACATCGAAATAATGTCCCAATCGTTGTCTGAGAGACATGCTAACCGGTTTAGCTATACCAGCTACTGACTCATCCTACAACGAATGGCGCGCCAGTCAAACACGGTATTACACACAAAATAGTGACCAACGGACACCCCGTATTGCGTGCCCACGACGTTTAGCACCTGATAAACTAGTCACTGCAAAACACGAGTTCGATGACATGATAAAGTTAGGCGTTATCGAACCCAGCGACAGTGAGTGGTCTTCAATGCTTCATATGGTGCCTAAGAAAAACGGGGACTGGAGACGGTGCGGAAATTATAGAAGCTTGAACGCTCAGACAGTACCGGATCGATATCCGATTCCCCATATACAAGATTTTACTCAACGTTTAGCAGGGTCGAAAGTTTTTTCCAAAATAGACCTGGTACGGGCATATTACCAGATACCGGTTGAACCGTCCGACGTACATAAAACAGCGGTTACCACACCTTTCAGTCTGTTCAGTTTCATTAGAACACCGTTTGGTTTAAGAAATTCTGGTCAAACCTTCCAACGTTTTATTGATCACGTTACGCGCGGACTAGATTTCGTGTTCTTATAATTGGACAATTTGTTAGTCACAAGCCCCGACCATCGTACGCATAAGAAACATTTGATAATTCTTTTCACCCGTTCAGCAGAATATGGCATCATCATAGGCCCAGAGAAATGTCAGTTCAGTACTACTGAATTAAGTTTTTTAGGACATCATGTTTGTGCAGAAGGCATTTCACCGCTACCAAGTGCCGTAGACGCAATAGGTAATTTTGAAAAGCAACGAGCGTTGCGTCGATATCTAGGAATGATTAACTATTATCATAGATTTATACCACATTGTGCGGATAAGTTGACACCGGTAAATCTATTACTAACTGCTGCTAATAAAGGACATACCACATTGTCACCTGAGTCAAATTTTGACTTGAAGTGGAATGAAAGTGCAGACTCGGCGTTTATCGAGTCTAAGCAAATACTTGCTAACGCAGCCCTCTTGGTACATCCAGACCACTCTGCACCAAAAAATATCACGTGCGACGCTAGTGATTTCGCCGTAAGTGGCGTTTTGCAACAGTACATCGATAATGTCCGGCAGCCACTTTCATTTTTCAGTAAAAAACTAACTCCCGCAGAGACACGTTACAGTGCGTTCGACCGTGAGCTTTTAGCAGTGTACGGTACTATTAGACATTTCAGTCATAAGTTAGAAGGCCGTTATTTTTTTGTGAACACCGATCATAAACCTTTAACTTTCGTAATGACATCAGTCACTGAACGACCGTCACTGCGACAAATAAGGCAGTTGGCTTTTATCGCCGAGTTCACAACAGACATAAGATAATATGTAAAAGGAGAGACAAATTTCGTGGCCAACGCTTAGTCATGACCGACCGTGTCCTTGATAGACAATACATCAACCATAAATTACAAAGAATTAAGCGTAGATCAAGCTTTGGACACAAAATTTACACGGTTGCGACATTCAAAGTCGTCTATCATGAATTTTCAATTACTCAAATCATTCGATAACAATTTGATTTAGTGTGATGTATCAACAGGACACATTCGGCCGTATATTACAGCAAAATTTCGAAAACAGGTTCTCTCGACTTTACACGGATTAGGTCTTCTATCGCATAGGGCTACAAAGCCGTTGATCAATACAAGATTTGTCTGGCACGGAATTAATATAGATATTGCTATCTGGTGCCGTTCTCGCAAAGGTTGCCAGACCGCTAACATATCTTGCCATAATAAGCCAGTTTTCGGCAAATTCGACGAACCTACCGAAAGATTTGACCACGTACATATTGATATAGTCGGACCCCTACTGTATGCCGACGGTGTCAGATATCTACTGACCAGCCATATTGCTAGTGGATATTAGAGCTGAAACGGTCGTCGATGCCTTTTTTAGCGGGTGGATAGCACGGTCTGGGACTCCCGCCACTATCAACACGGATAGAGGCGCCCAGTTCGAATCAAAATTATGGGATGGTTTATGTAACCAGTTCGGAATAATACGAAACTGCACAACGAGCTAACACCCCCAATCGAATGGCATGGTCGAGCATTTCCACCGTCAGCTTAAAGCAGCCATTATGGCACACGAATCACCATATCCATGGACAACCTGCTGTATTACTAGGCGCTCGCTATACCGTTAAAGAGTTATTGGGCAGGTTAGCCGCCAAAATCGTTTATAGTACGACACTCAGACTACCAGGCAAATTTTCACAGTAGTACATCGTCGATGCAGATACAGACTTAGATAATTATTCTGATAAGCACATGTAGCTATGTCCGGTCTCCGTCTGTGCCCACTGCGCGACTCACCTCAGAACAACATTTTCCAATATAAGGAAATTGACACATGCTCACATGTATTTTTGCGAAGAATCGCAATTGCACCGCCTCTAACCGCCCCTTACGACGGCCCATACAAGGTCATCATAAGGAGCGGCAGAGTCATGAAAAGCCTGATAAAAGGCAAGGTGGAAACGGTCTCCCTTGATCGAGTTAAACCTGCACATTTAGACAGCAAGCCCCAAACAGGTACAGAGAAACAGCGTAAAACGCAAAATAATACGAAGAATTTGAAAAATACTGAGATAGTTAGAAGGGTACCGGCTCTCAATCAGAATTCCGACAGGAAGAGAGCTGAACCGAAAGTGAAAACACAGACACGGTCTGATGCGGCTAAAAATGGTACGAATTTGGCCACTACCTCACAGCATAATGCTAATAGAGTAAATTTGCCTAAACAATTCACACCTTATGTAGTGCTGCATTCGCGAACCCTCGTCGTTTCCCGCGCTAACGGGAGGGGCGGCGGTTTGCGAACGTATTCACGTGTGACTTTACACTTACGGGGTAAAACCCTTAATTCAAACGACACGACCAAAACATCGAATGTCAAAAACAATTCGAACATCGCAGACGGCGACCAAATTGTACCAGACGCAACCGTAAAACAGACTAGAGTTGAACGGAAAATCCACACTCCCGCACGTTTCGTGTAGATGGTCCACGCTTTAGTGGCCCCTAACGACATCTACCGCATCTACCAACATCCACCAACTGCACGAACCGTAATAATCATAATTTGTAAATAAAAGTTTGCCAGGCCCGGCATAATTAAAATAATAATGTGAAATGTTACTTAATTAGGTTGATTATAGAAGTAATTTTCTTACTAAGTACCGAATGTATTAATTAGATTTTATAAGTTGGCCGTTACACGTAGCGCAGCAGCATAATTTGTAAGCAAGGAACAATGATGTTAAGAGGATTGGAACAATGGTTGTTATGAGGATTGGAACAATGCTGTTATGAGGATTGGAACAATGTAGTTATGAGGTTGGGAACTTAGATATAGTTATTACATATTAATTCATTATGCTGCGCCTGCGATGTTACCAACCACCAACGCTGTATTTTCAGAACTGACTGTTTAACTGTTTGATTACTGTATTTTGGTTTTGTGCATTTCCCAAACGGAGCGGTGAACCGACGCTATCACCACAAGTTGGCTTGGTTCATACGTTTACACTTAACCTGGAGGTAATGTGGGGTTTGCGTCTCACCCGTTCGGGACTGCTCAGTTTCTCCGACCACTGACGAGTGGCCGGCCCGTCTAGCCTCGTTCTGATCAGCCTCTGCCGCGAATCAAGCGCGCTCCCAGCCAAGTGCACCACACTCATCTCGTTGCCACTGTAGCAGACGGATGCTCTGTCTTGAGCTCAGGGCCAAACCGCATGGCGATCGATCGTCGTACTCCCCTTGGGGACTGTCTGCACTATATGAATGTCTAGACTACAATAAAGTGAGAAATAACCGAAGAATGAATTAGTAGGAGTTTATTCCCTGTAGTCCCAACGGAAGAGTTGATGGAAATGTGGGGGAAAGAAGCACTTCAACATACTCATATTGGCGACTCGATCGTTCCTCTACATACCCATATATGCACCCCGACAGGTTACATACAGAAATTAATTCGTAAAATTACAGGTATTTTCCCTGTGTTAGATATCAAAAAACAGCATTCACCAAACCCTTTAGTCGCGCCAACGCAACCTAATATAAAATAGGGAATACATCATACATGCAAAGATTCATTGAGTAAGAATGAGACAAAAAATCAACTGCATCATTATTGTCAATAAATTTTTGGTGTTATGAAATAGCATTCTCAGTCACGACATTGTCTGCAACGACACCAGATTTCCCTGTGTTTTCCCTGTGTTTCACAAAATTATAGAATTCTGCAGGGAAAATTTCCAATAACAGTTTTGCCTGTCCGTGGGTGCCCTGCCCGCTCGTCAGCCATAGATTGTTTATCATGCCGAGAAGACAAGAGTTCGATACCCATTAAACGAATGTGAAGCGTTTGAAGGTTTTTGTATGTTTAAACTTATTAACCCTTTAACCGCCGGTGCCGCATCTATTCGGGTTTCATTTTTTATTAGCACATTAAGTACCACCCTTTAAACATGTTAAAGATAAAAGGTGACATCAATCAGCAAGATTTGAAAAGAGTTGACCTCCATTTTGTCAAATCTGAGTGATTTTCACTGAATTAAAATTGTGGATCGCGTCAGCGAGACACAACTTCAAGTGAGTGAAAATTCAATTCGAATAATTAGGCAGTCGAAGGGTTAGAGCGCTGAATTAATTGTATAAAAACCTTGAAGATCAAAGTGTTTTATTCAATTTAAAATCATTATTAATGTCTTAGAGAGGACTTTCTAATGCATTTGAATACCTATGTTATAGGTCTACGACCATTATAGATATGTTTACGCTTACAGTGCAGGGATCAACAGTCGAACCCTGCACTGTGAGGGTTAAATGACTAAATCAGGGCTGCTCAAATCCCGATTCCAAACTTATAAAGAAAACTGACTGTTCTACAAAGGAAAGTTGTAAATAAAATGCAGCGTAGGGTGGATTATAACCCTTTCACCACTAAGTTTTTAACCCCTTAAAATCGCTGATTTTTTCTATAAAAACCTTGAAGACCAAAAGATTTATTTCAATTTGATATCATCATAAATGTATTATTCAGCTCTTTCAGATTCATTTGAATACCTATGTTATGGGTCTACGGACTTTAGAAATATTTTACTTTTACAGTGCGGGGATAGACTTCAGTCATCAGAATCTGACGTCTACAGACGTCAGATTCTGACGACTAAAGTCGTAAGGGTTAATCTCTTCGATTAGCCGATCAATTCACTATTATTGGAAATGAAATGTGTGTTTAAGCATCAATATTTGAAAATGCTGTGGCTGAAATAACACAAGGCCCATCAGCGACGGAATCTAGTCATCGTTTAAAAGGGAATAATATAATTTGAAAATAACTTTTAACCATAACTTTAAATATGTCATGAATTTTATCAAGTTGAATTTTTTCATGGCATATCCCTTCCTGAGGCTGCACATTTTGTTTAACAGTAATAGTCTAGCTATCTAATTAATTTTTTTCAGGGCATATCCCGCCCTGAACCGGCACATTTTTTCTATAGTAATGGTACAGCCATCTGGCACAGTTCTCTAAATATTACGCATATTACAGTCAATAATGGCTGCAAGTCCGCCATATTGCATTCTATCGAGTTGAAACTTTGTAGGGTTTGGCCTATATTGTAGAATCCTGAATATGCATCCATAGATTCTAATTAATGTAACTAATGAATGTCAAAGATATTAAAACGTATTTATAATAAGAATGCGCATGCTGCGATACAAGAGACGACTGGCGCACACATTAGATAGTTGATAACTACCATTATTCTCTTCACTGTTTAGCATGAATAAAGATCTCACATAGCGATAGAGACAACACATATAGTATGCGCATTGGACACACTATACTCATGCATATGGATATATATGATATTTAATGTTATTACCATACATACCTTAAGAGGGAATCGCGTGTAAACGATATATATATGATTATTATATACTTACCTTAAGAGAGAATCATGTATAAGCAATATATATGATATTATTATTATGGTCATTACCTTAGTGTAAATTAATAAGACTGCCCACAAGCAGGCAAAACGTTATGTACTATAACATGCACACTGGATACGCTATTCGCGGCCAGTGCGCTTACATTTGCGCTTACAGTTGCCTGACACTGTTGCCCGAAGACCCAAAACATGTTAGGTGTTAAATGAAGCGAAAAGAACTAACTTGAATTTATGATGATTTCAAATTAAAAATAACCATTTGGTCTCCATAGTTTATACAAAGCTATTTCAGCGTAGGGTTAATTAAGCAATAAAAGATAGACATGAGTGCATTATATGTCGTAGTCTAGTGCGAGCAGCAGCTCGTAAGGTCGTGAGTTCAAATCACACATCTGACATAATAGGGATTTTTCTGCGACAGACCCTGTGGCACGTATGTAATAGTGCTCGTAACAAATAATGCTAAATGTAAAAAACAACCCTGCTGGAGATCAAATAACCCAAGGAGGGACTCAAATGAACACACTGTCCTCTAAACCAAACCAATGCTATTTAATTGTTATATCAACCTTAAAGCGCTGAAATACTTTTGCATAAATCATGTTTTTTTTTAATTTGAAAACTTAATAAATATCTTATTTAGCTCTTTCCGCTTCATTTGAATACTTATCTCATGCGTCTACGGCCAATATAAATATGTTTAATATTACAGTACGAGGATCAATAACTTCAGGCGCCCGAGTCTGACGTCTATTGGCGTCAGATTCTGATGTCTAAAGCCGGTCTCCGCACTGTAAGGGTAAACCCTCAAACGCTAAAATATTTTTGTAGAAACCATGGACACGAAAAAAGGGTTTTTGTCAATTTAAAATAATCATATGCTCTTTCTTCTTTATTTGAAAACCTATGTCATGAGTTCACGGCCATTATAAATATTTTAATTCTTTTTTTTCATACGTCAGAATCTCACACCCGCAGACGTCCTATTCTGACGTGTAAAGACTGTCCGAAGTTGAAATGGTTAACGAAACAACATAAAAAAATTGCTAGTTTGATTTTATAAGACGTAATACATAACACGTAACAATTACATCTAGACATCTTTTGGAAATCGAAAGTGACTTTAGCTAAAAACCCTGATTATGCTTTTTATACCTGTCAATATTCGTCCTGATTACGTTCTGTCCGTTATTTTACTTGAATCGTTGAATACTTAATCCGTTAATAGTTTATCTTATATGATAGTGTTTGTCTCGTTTCTGTCTTCATTTATGTCAATTTGGTAATAAAAAAAACAATGAAATGAAAACCGCAAAAAGTATAATTATACACAAATAAGAAAAAGAGAGATACGTCTATAAATACTACGCATAAATTCACTCTATATGTTCTGAATCCATACCACCGTTTTTCCGTTACGTGACAAATATAATATTATTTGACATTGATATTACAGTAAGGTATTTATGTCTTTATTTATACGCTTAGCTACATTAATAGTATTATATTTTGTGTGGAATTAATTTTCACTCGTTGTTAATGGTTAATGTGAGTGAAAATTACTCAAATATACACAATTTGAATCAAAACATCAGCCAATATAGTAAATTTACTGCATTATTTCCATTCAAATAATATTTTTTGGCGACAAACAAAAAGGATAAGTAAGACATTAGGCGGGATTAAGGCAATAAAGAATAAAGCTGATCAACAAAAAGGTTAAACAAGGCATTAGGTAGGAATAAGGCAATAAAGATTGATGCTGACCAACAAAAAGGCTAAACAAGGCATTAGGCGGGATTAGGGCAATAGCGATTAAAGTTGATCAAGAATAAGGCTAAACAAGGCATTATGCGGGATCAGGGCAATACAGATTAAGTAGTAGTAGTAAATCATTGCTTTACGTCACTTTTCGGTACAAAAGGTCTTTTAAGTGACATTGTAATACGATAAAAATGTTGTAGTCAATTTATGAGAACAAATGATGTACAGATGATGATGTGAGGGTGGAGGCATGGTGGGTTATTGAGAGCGTTATCCTTCGCCCGTCCGATAGAGGGTTCTGGGCATGTCTAGGGGATTCACCCCCAGACATGCCCAGACGGCCGGAGACTTGAGTTTTCCTGTGCAATTTAATGCTGAAATTGCATTTTGTGCAGCTCCGCTATCCTTGGGTTGGATAGTCCCCAGAGTAACAATAGGTAGGATAACTCCCTCTGGGTAACTTCATTCATCACACGTGAGAGACCTAAAGTCAAACACGCTACTGCAAGTTATTTAAGGCTACCACAGCCTTCACCAGCGCCAACACTGATGCGAGAGCTGCATTAGCGAGAGCTGCATTAGCTGCGCAGTTGAGCGGAGGAGCCAAGGTACGCAACTGGCGATCCGCCTAAAAATTGTGGCCAGATACGAGGAGGCTGCAGGTTCCCTTGGATGATTGCTGTAGACTAGTGCTTCCGTGCAATGCCATACAGCATGCAACTGACAGAACAGATCCTTAATGACCCTCCCCGGATGGGGGCAAAAAGTACTACCACTAGCAATCATCCCAGCACCCCCAATACAGATTAAAGCTGCTCTTGCTGCTGATGAAATAATAAACTATAAATGAATGATAAATGTCCCCCAATTTTCAAGATATGTTTGCATGCGGAGTGCCACATTATTCCATCATGCAATGTACCAAATAGCACAATGCATTGTATGCCTTCCTCAATTTTGATGCTAATGTATTTTTCTTCTCATTCACGCCAGATTTCGTGCCAACATCGCAAGGAATGTAGGACAGATTCAAATGGAAATGTGTTCACACCACACCCACCTACATTGATAAATTTTAAAATTTGAGAAAACTCTGTTCTTTACACAGTTTTCTCCTGCTATCATCCTGCTATCATCTATCACGAAATATCGCTGTAAAAAATAAGACACTTTTTCTGATTTTATTGCTTTTGGCTGGTGACATCAGCACCAACCCTCAGCCTCAGTTCAACAAAATAAAAAACTGAATCAATTAAATTTGTGCTAACATGCAATCTCTTAGAAACAATTCATATTTTTCGGATCAAAAAAATTCCTGCACGATGGTAACAGAAATTGGATAAAACCAAATGGCAATAAAGCATTTATCTTTGGATTAACTCCACCTGGTTTTGTTCTGCATCATTCACCCAGATCGAAACAGATAAAAGGTAAAACAATAAAGGTGGTGGTGCCAGATATTTACCTCATAAAAAACGTATCTTCAAAAATCATAGTCGCCTACATACCAATCATTCGAAAATATATCTGTTTCAACAGATTTCGGTACTCGACGCCTAAATCTGTTTACTATCTACTGACTACCTGGCTCGTGTAATGTCTTTTTTCACGAGTTTCGGGATTTTTTTGGATTTTTTTTATATCGCTGCCATTTGATTTTATAATTTCTGGTGACATTATTAGTCCATATGGAAAGTTCCAACGGCTCTTCTGATGCAGTGGCTATGAATAATATTCTTGATATGTTTAATTTGAAACAACATGTGAACTTCCACATCCATAAATTTAGAAATACCCTGGATTAGCTCATTACAAGTGATGAATGTAATTGAGTGAACACTCTTCATTTATTGCTACTCTGAAGGAGACTGCTAATATATGCCAGCCAAAGTAAAAAATAAATTACCGATCTTACAGAAAATTTGACATTGATAATTTTAAAAGTGATCTAAATTCAGAGCCCTGACACAAATTCAGCTACCTCTTTATACCCTATACCATGCTACGAAGTCGACATTGCTTGATAAACATACACCTCTAAAACGTTGTAAGGTAACACCAAATGCTAGACCAGTAGATGAGTTGATAACCGATTAAGATCTTGTCATCTAAAAAAAGGAGAAAACAGTTAGAAAGAATATGGTGAAGGGATCGAACAGATTCTTATCGATCACGACTCAATGCACAAGTTCCCCTGTGTAACAGACTAATGTCAAAGGCAAAAAAACTATTATACAAATTTGGTTTCAGGAACATCACAAACCCAAGAAAATTATGGGATTAAATGAAATACATTTGCATAAAAAAACAGACAATATACTTCCGGATAGTTCATCCAATACCAAACATGCTAGCTTTTTCAATGACTTTTTTATAAGTAAGATCGTTAAAATCAGGGACACTCTCCTGTCAGCAAAATCAGATTCAATCCCGAACCTACTCCTCTAGCTGCCCCAAATCCTTTACTCACTTTCTCACAAATCTCAGAAAGTAACGTGTCAAAGCTTATTCAGTCATCACCCAGCAAATCATTTGACCTTGACCCATGTCCAACTCGTCAAGGACAGCGCTGATATTGTGGCTGGGTCAATCACAGCGATTTCTTATTTAATGATACACATTTATTTTAATTTGCTTTAAGTACATTGATAATGATAGTTTAAATGATTGTTGCGATATTTTCATACATGTGACTATTGTATTTGTACCGGTGTTATTGTTCGCTACATGTTCCTTCACTACTTACAATGGGGGCGTTATAGCTTGTCATTACTTTTGAAAATCATTTTGCATCTTATAACGTTATCAAATTAGTAGAGCTCCAGTTATTATTCTTCAAAGATTTTACATTGTATAAATGGTAAAATCACAATGTACCAAATCCAATATAATGCAATATCTCCACATGCAAATCAACACTTTGCTAAATGGGTGTATTTTGTAAGCAGAGGCAAATGGGATCCATTGGGTGGAATATGTGATGAATACATGTATGACTTCTATTATATTAACAATAGTTAATCGGTTTTTAAATGACATGCTGGTTGACAAAGGCCCTATAAAAAAGCGACTCGATAGAAATATCGAATATTTGAGACAATGATAAGGCCTGGAACTAAATAGCTGAAGATAATATCAAAATGCTACAATCATCCTGTTTATTGTTGGGTGTTATAGTCTTGGCTATTAGATGGCAGGAAGGCAACTGCTATAATTTCCGCGGATCCAGAGGTAAATTCCATAATTATAATCGCATATGTCACTTCACAAGTGCTGATTAGGGTTTTATTTTGCATGATAATTATTGCAATCAAAGCAATCGCTCAGACCTATTGTGTCTGATTATTAGGACATGAGTTTAGTAATGTGCATGGTGGCTTTGCATATTGTATTGCTTGAAATTGATCAAATGCAAACATATTATTCACTTTATTATGCTCTATTTTGGCACACGAACTGTTTATAATACTGATTTCAAAATAGGCATATCTTTCGTAATTTTTAAACTAACACGCGTATTTATTGTTTCCAATAACCATGATTAACCCTTAAAGTGCTGAGGAATATTATCTAATATTTTACGGACTTTAAAGGTGTGGTCAACTGTCAAAATACGCGGGACAATGTGGTCCCCAGAATGCAACAGTGGCCCCTGGACATTCCACAATGACACATCACGTCACATACATGGCTATCAGCCAAGATAATAATACTATATGCGTTTCATACCCATCGCCACATTAAGAGCAAGTTCCCAAGTCATAAAAACTCTATATAATTGAGCGACATGTATGAGGAAATAATTCACCATTTCTCTCATGTGGGCTTTGTGTTGTGACACAAAAGGTTGTGTTACCGTGGGGATCTGGAAACATTTGACCCCTAGCATATTGACAGTAAGAGCTTTCCCAGCCACCATGGCACACTCACCAAATGTTGGTTTAATGTCGGCCAACGTCGCAGACGTTGGCTTAACATTAAAACAGCATTGGATCAATTTCTCGTTGGAGTAGTATCTCGTAATCAGTTCAGTCACTGATATTATTGCTGTCAATGTGGACTCCATAGGCTGATGTAGGTCTACACTTGACCGTCCCATACACGCGCATTTCACAGCTGTATGAATCTGTAATCCTTTCATTGTTAAACACAACAATTGTCGTTTTTATATTGTTTTAAAAGCACATCAAATCACTGTTTTCGGTAAAGAAATGACATCAAGCTTTTCAAATATTTCATCTCAAAATCTAGGGAGTAATTCCTGTGGATCAAGCCCCGCCCTCCTGTATGACTGTGTCAGCCCATACAAGTGTATCATCGGCGGGTGATAATGAGGTTATGTTCATACAGCACAGCAGGGCTAATGGTATTAACGGCCGGGAGGGGAGGGTGGAGGGGCTAAACCTATCTGTTATAAAAAGTCAACACTACGAAGATGTAGTGAAGGGGACGTGGCGCAATGGCTAGAGCGCCTGACTGTCTCGCCAGTCAAGCATGCCTCCCGGCTTCGAACCCCGCTTTTCCCGTGTGGGGTTTTCAGAGAAGCAGCATCATTTCTCTCTTCTCAATGTGACTAGACGATCACGTTATTGGCGGCCTCGTCGAGTTGGGTTTGAGACCAGTGTATCGACGCTAATTTCGCGCAGGGTCCCGCGCTGCGCGCTCCTCATATGTTACCCCTATCTGAGATGACATGTTTATACAAATAAGAGGAGGGTGTAGAACCGTATAATGTAATCAGATGTATAATGTAACCGGTTACATTATACTTCTGGTTACATTATGCAGTTCTAAAAGGGTGGTTTTTAGCATGCAAGTGAATTCCCGCTAACCTACCACGGAACACTCCTGATGTGTTGATAATAATCAAATAAAACATATCATTAAACGGGTATACAATATATATCAACGGCTGATTTTTCTGCAAGGGCTGATTTCTATCTTTGTGAATCGATGACAGATCCTTCTGAGATGCAGATCACACCACTATTTTTTCTATAATAGATGCCTAGCCAGTTGACAATAAACAATATTGTTTTTCAGGAAAAACATCAACAATGGGTTGAGTGCAACTGGACCGCGAGTTGGTATGGCAGGTATGTATGTATGTAGGATCCTGATATCGCTCAGTTAATGTGGCGCTTATCCCCAGATTCCTGGACGCGGGCGGACGGGGATGACCGCCTCGTTTACATACCGTGGTGACGTGCGCACACAGAGCAGTGTGTGCGGCCTTGGTATTATTCCCGCACTTCAAGCGTAATACTCAGCGACTGCGGACGTGCCGTAGCTCGCTCTCGCTAAGTCCATAGAGACGTGCCGTGCGCGGATGGTTGTGCTTTGCTGTTATCGCATGTTAATCAAATAAACATGACAAGAGAGAAGAGAGTTTCCTGGTTTGTTTGAAACCGTCGACCAGACGGATGAGGAGGATGTTTGAGTTTTGATGGTGAGATTGGGCGGAGTCCCTCGTCGGTCGTTGTGACCCCATAACGGAACTCCCGGCGTAGGCCCATCACGCCATACTGGTGATCCGACGTGATCCATCTCGCCATACTGGTTACCCCGACGTTCAACACGCCATATTGGTGACCCCTGACGACTGATCGTTTACGCAACAGTGTTTTCACCTAGACGCCAGTTGAAAACCGCTGTTTTCAAGGATAGTTTCATTAATTTTAGGGGATTTGTTGAAAAAAATCAATAGCATTTTTTTCACAAGGGACGTGAAAGCCAGGCGCGTAGCCAGCCGTACGCCAGTACGCACGTGCGTACACATTGTAAGGGAGAGTAAAAAAAAATATGACCCATCAAAAAAAGAAGCAACAAGTTAGCAGACTAGCCTAGTCTACATGTACATGCGCACTTAGCAGTCTATTCTTTATGTGGTCAGGCGCGTAGCCAGCCGTACGCCAGTACGCACGTGCGTACACATTGTAAGAGAGAGTAAAAAAAAATATGACCCATCAAAAAAAGAAGCAACAAGTTAGCAGACTAGCCTAGTCTACATGTACATGCGCACTTAGCAGTCTATTCTTAATATGTGGTGTTGCATAAAACGCCGGAAAAGTAGGATACAAATGCAAATTTAGGCCTAAATGCTTCTCCTCTCAATGACAGTCACAAATTCACGACATGTATGACTCTAGTGCCGCTAAACTTGCCGTGGACGAGCCCACACCGTAAAGATGTGGGACCGTGGATTACTACATTCGTTTTACCCGGGGAAATCAATTTTTTTTAAACCAGGCAGTCAATGAAATCGATATCCACCCCAAGGTGGAAAAATGCTAATAACATTTTACTGTTTTTTTTTACAAATGAACTGAGCGTACGATGTATACAAAATATCATTTTATTGACCTGATTAATCGAGGCAAGTCTTAGATATGAGCGTCCAAAGAAATGTCCCACATTTTTACCCTTGAGCATGTTGAGTGGGCATTATAATCTGTGGCAGTTCTGTTTCAGCAACGTTATGGGGCTAATTCTAAACGATCTATTTTTGTACTGCACTGTGTTAAACAAATGATAGGCTGCACAATGACATGTATACATGCATAGGCCTAGATACCATGCTACACTAACTAGCTTTTCGGACGTGAAGACACTGGTGACAAGAGTGAAATCTCATGCAGGCATTCAACCAATGTTATACTAATGTTGGTTCATTGTCTACGACACTGGCCCAACATTAAAACAATTTTGTTTCAACATCTCATGTTTGCTCAGGGCTGATCTATGCCTATCACAGCGAATCATGTAACCAGGTAATAATGATCAAAAAACGTTTTCGTATAGTGTATATATAGTGTATATATAGTGTATAGTTTCGTTTTCGTGTAAGGTTATCTGTTTTGTATACTGTCTGGTAGCTGGCATAGTAATAAAAATCATGGATATAGATCTGTATGCCTACAAATAATAGTTATTTCATCTTTTAACCCCTCCACATACTAGCCTCTAATTATGTATGACTAAAAAAATTGAGGGCCATTAAATATTTTATTTACAACATGTCCTTCAGACAATTATTTATTTCATGAAAATTCGATCTCAAAATATTTACTTCAAAAACACTCCACCCCCCCCCCCCCCCTGGCGATTAAGTGGTGGCCCCCTTATGACCAATCACAGAATGTCCAGCTTAGCTATTATTCGTGCACACAAAGACACTACGTAGACTACATAGTCAAATGCTGGATCCACCATGTCTGTTTTTAAAAAAGTTGAGGCTATCTATGGATAATCGTACTTGACCGAAAATAATCAGTAAATTTCAATATGTAATCACTGAGTAAAATGATTTAAATTATATTATAACTTGATATAATTATATTTTTAATTTTGCTGCTGTATTAAATTTTTACAATTTTTTAAAAAAAACCTCAAAATTTATAAATCAATATCTTTACCGCAAATACCATCAGATGCCACCATTTGCGATCTTTTTTTAAATTTTCCTCAGGGGAGGCCCCCCGGACCCCCCACCGTGTCCGCTGGGCTGCGCGCAGCGGGTATGGTGGTTCCCCCCATAAAATAGCAGCCATGAATTAGGGAAAATCCACGCCCTCCCCGTTTCGGAAAAGCTCTGTAAATCCGTACCCCTAGCGTTGTGCGTACACATGTTCATAACCCTGGCTACGCCCCTGAAAGCTGTAGGTCAAAATATATATATGCCAGTTTAAATTAGTCAGAAAGAGTTATCAGACGAGAAGCACGTTTCTTTACGTCGAAAACGGCGTAAATTTCTAAACTTTTGGTCGAAATCCCACGTGTTTGGCGCCTTTTCAAGATGGCGGCCTTGCCGTTTTCTCTAGAAGAATCCAGAAAATTATTCTCATAGACATAGTCTAACATTTTTTTTATTGTAAGAGTTTGTTTAATGCCTTCATCCTATTAATGCCACTGTAGGCGAGTAGGAAGTGGGTATTTTCTGTAACTCACTTTTTATCGTTGATTACCATAATTGGGTAACTCGATTGTAAAGTCCATAGACGAAATCTCGTCATTTTTTCACGATTTTTTCTACAAATCGACAGAAATTTTTAATATCGCTTCGACTCGGGTAACCTTTAATAGGTTTAGGGCCAAAATTGTTTCCCTAAATGAATGTCAATAAACGGTCTTATTTGGTCTGTTTAAAAATATTCCCAGGACCGTAGGTCAATATTTTGTACTATTATCATATGTTATTTCAGAGAATGCTGAATATTGTATTTGTATTTGGTAGGTGTGCGCCATCTTGGCCGCTGGTTTCCCTAACTTAGCTCAAAGCCCGCCGTGGGCACCCACCTGTTTCCCCCTAACCGGCATGCATCGGGACAGTGAACCTGTGTCGCCGCATCACATTAGCATAAAGTAAGCCGCCATTTTGATTTGGTGGAGATTATTAGTCACGTGTTCCAAATTTTACACGGACAGATTGTAATAATTTTTTTTTTTAAACTTGTTTGTAAATTTTCTTTTTCAACACGATTGAGGGAGAAAATATGTAAATAAGTCGTTTCGAAAACGAAATTCTACCACTAATTGTGTGAGACTTTTTGTTCACTTTGAAACGCCTTTCGGTGTTTGTAATCGTGCTAGGCTATTCAGCGCCTTATTTGGGCACGCAGTAGCTGATGAATATGCTAATGTGAGGCGAGACGGGGATGCTGACTGTATACTATGTACGTACCGCTCAAAGCTTACCGTCACAGACTATAAGCCACATGCTGCCTGCTGCACAGGCTGTGAGCACCGACAATACACCACACACACACACACCACAAACGACATAACAACAACCGCACCGAACACAGTCGGTTTATACGTCAACCAATGAATCGATTGATTCGGACGTTTATGAGAATGATTCGGTGATGAACGTACCATTATAAAAAAAAAACGTGGAATGCTCATCACAGATATCAATTTTTCAGTGAAATGATATACTTTATCATTTATCAGCATAGACTACTGTCAGTCACGTTTTAGATATTATTCTTATATCATAAATGTCACTGTTTTTCTTCACAGTCACATTTAGTCTATCAGTTTGAGAACGAAATTTTCTCACGATAGTTATTTCTGAAGTTTAAATTTTTTATAAATACAGAAATATTCGATTTGACAGTTGCGCTATTGCGAAACATTGCAAATATTTGAATGTGTTTTTCGACTTGTGTGAATTTTTTTTTTTCACCCAGGTCGATTTACAAAATACTATTATCATAGCTTAGCATAGCTTATCACAGTTGTATCTGGCATATTGTTTTTATGTACCACTGCGACCTACGGTTTTCACGGTACCATTTTGCATGTGTGTGACTCAGTGAAAACGTTTTATGTCTCATCTAGACCTCCAGTTCTCACTTTAATCAATACATACCTTTTGTGAATTTGTGAACAGCACTTAGGTGACACTTCAACGACGCATATTTCTGCAACTAATCTGCAACCCCCGTTTCTCGCACCATGCGACATAGCATGAACATTTTCTACAGTCTACACTTCTAGCTTCAACATATTACAGACATTTTTTCATCTGATTTTCACGGCAACGCACAGCCTACCCGAGCACGGCACGTCACTGACTTAGGCCACGGAGAGTGGCGACCGCATACCCTGGTCAAAGGCCTGGGGTGTGCACCAGCAATATGGAGGCTAGCCACCGACACGGTGGAGGTAGACCTACGTCACTGCAACAATGTCATTGAACATAATATTAACGACGGCCAATTACAGTTTGGCATTGTCCACATGTATGACATTTTTCTACTCGCTCAGGCCTGCACAGCTAGCCAAATAGGTCGCAGACTGAGTGCTTCATTTTTTAAATGACTTTATCAAATAAACGATTTCAATTTTATATGAACTATGTAAAGTAACCTGAGTTGACAGGTTTATTAATGGTGACAGTTTTGTGGCTCGAATCAGCATGTGTGACGTGGGCCGACCTTTCAGCGTGACCGTCACAGGTGCCGTCCACGTGTCATGCGGCGCTGCTAGAATACGGTCCTGTCTACAACACAGCACACAGTGTATGCCGTATAAACCTATGCACAACGCATTTAACAGCACAGACGACAGACTTTATAAATGTGATTGTCTGCTTCAGCCGACACGGCTAGCAATCAGCTTCAGCAGTACATTTACTGTACGGCACAGCAAAGACCTAGATCAGCATCGACTTCAGAACATTCGAAGATGTCAGCAGTCATTTTAATAATTTCATATCCTGCATATTTTCTCAGATCACTTATTATTCAACTCCATATTGAATTTTTTATTAATAGTGAATTTTTTAATAATTCCAGTTTAATATTTTCGTGCCTTATATCGCCTCCGATTTTTAACGATACATCGCTAACGATTTTTTACGACAATGCATAGGTCTGTTTTATTCACCGCACATTCGGTGATCTGACGCAGACATGTGCGTTTTTTAACTTTAATGTTTTTAATGTTTTGCCAACGCAAGAGGGCGACTTTTGCGTTTGGCGCGCCAGCAACTAGCTGGTCATGTCCCACACGTAACATTTCGTGGAACAACTAGTTCCACTGCACATCGTTCGATACATGTTATAATGTCTTTTTGCGACCAAATCGCAGAATCATTATTTTAAAACCTGTGGTAGGGCACGCGCCCGAATCAGGTACGTCATAGCGTTACCGCATAATGCAACTCAAGGCTATCACACGGTGAGACGCCTGCTGTGATCGCTCATAATAAAGGCCAACTAGGCCCGAGCACGATCATTCAGTTTTTTACTCCTCGCGCTAATGGGGATTTGAGTACTTGCATTCGAATCGACGCTACGATACGCACAATCGACCCTACAAACGAACTGACAATGCGAACACTTGTTCGATACAGTACTCGAGTACTGCCCCCTAACGACCAGCGAATGCAATAAATCGCTTTATATTTAGCATGTGTTGGACGCAACATCCACACACGTGCTCGATTCGTGCGGCTGGCACTCGCGGTTTACTATAGCGCCAAACGATAAAGACTGCGAGACAAGCCAAACGCATCGCACTATTACATTTTTCATTGTATTGTATTTTGTATTGCATGTAATTTACGTAAATCATTTTTGCACGAGCAATTTACGTAAAAGTTTCAGTATATTTTAATTACAGAATACTAGGCTACTACAGGCCTGGCAGAATTGTGTACAGATATATAAATGTAAAGACATTTTCTTTTAGCAAGCTCATTGCTAAAGCACTAATAGAAATTTTGTTAATTAGATGAATGGGTTGATCGCAGCTTGCAGCACATGAATCATATATAAAGGACAGTTGGTGTTAGGAGGATAGGACAATTCACGCATAATGCTGCGCTTTCAACCGCCCACAATGTAACCACACTCGCTATATATTTTTTTAAAGAAAACTATGCTTAGTATAAGAGGTTACATATTTTACAACCCCGCTACTTGCACGAAGCAGTCTCCTACACGTCAGTTTGGTCCTACGTTGTCACTCAGCCGGGGGTAATGTAGGATCCTGATATCGCTCAGTTAATGTGGCGCTTATCCCCAGATTCCTGGACGCGGGCGGACGGGGATGACCGCCTCGTTTACATACCGTGGTGACGTGCGCACACAGAGCAGTGTGTGCGGCCTTGGTATTATTTCCGCACTTAAAGCGTAATACTCAGCGACTGCGGACGTGCCGTAGCTCGCTCTCACTAAGTCCATAGAGACGTGCCGTGCGCGGATGGTTGTGCTTTGCTGTTATCACATGTTAATCAAATAAACATGACAAGAGAGAAGAGAGTTTCCTGGTTTGTTTGAAACCGTCGACCAGACGGATGAGGAGGATGTTTGAGTTTTGATGGTGAGATTGGGCGGAGTCCCTCGTCGGCCGTTGTGACCCCATAACGGAACTCCCGGCGTAGGCCCATCACGCCATATGTATACATAAATAAATGTCTAGAAAATAGTTAAATAAAAAGAGTTACCCCCACCCCAAAAAAACGTTTACCGTGTTGACATCGCATTTGTTTGTGGCAGATATAGAGGAAGTGTTTTCTGAAATTGGAAAAAGACTAGAAGAATTGGGAAAGTGTTACTTATACCGATTCAAGTATGCAATGGGTTTGTGCATCTTGTACACACTAAATTTGGCGGAAGAATCTCGTGTCCTGATTCTGATGATGGAACAAGCAACTAACATAATGATAAATCACAATAACATATGCTTTGAAAAGCTTAGGGTCTTAAAAAGATGATTTTTTTTATAAATTGGATGGTATTTACCCCACCAGGCATCCTCCTATCCTCTAAAAAATAATTACTGGTTTTGGAGAAAAATAGCTAACCCTTGAGGCACTAAACACGACAATAATATGTCCCCTTAGATATACAAGGGTGTATCTGCCACTTGGCAAAGTGGAAGATACACCCTTTCATATACAAGGGGTCAAATCGTGTTCAACATTTTATTATTACCTCAGAAAAGTATCTCTTGAATGTGAAATATGTGACATAACTGTGACATTTAGAAAGAACGTCGCTTTCAATTTGAGTGATAATAAGAAAATTGTCCTCTACTTGAAGCTGTGAACTGAGTGAGCGACACACAGCTTCAATCGGGTGAGGTTTTGACATAAAGGACGGCTTATATCGGAGTGACACACAGCTTCAATTGGGTGAGGTTTTGACATAAAGGACGGCTGATATCGAATCAATATAATTTTAACAGTAGAGACTTTCTGCAACGAATATCTAAACCACTAATTTGCTTAATTTCGTTTACCCGAATGTCACTGGATATATAAACATAAAATTATACCGACTATTTATTGTGTAGGCAGACTGTACTGAATATTATATTAATTACTCAAATGCATGTTAAAATAGCTGAAAGAATTCAGTGTGTTCTTATTCGATATAAATCACTTGCAAAATAAATATTTCATCCGAAATAAATGAATGAATCGAGTTGTAAACAACTAAGAGAATATCCCTGATGATGGGACAATTAATCAAACGATTTAGTCTTCCAGACACATGATTCGAAAATTAAATCCTGACAATTTGAGGCCATGTGCGCTACTTCTCGGTCATGGAGGTTCCTCGTGAATACAGAGCTCGGTACTGAAGACAGAATTACCCACTACACCGAGGCTCCATCCGTACACAAAACTGACGTTAGAAATACATATGCAAAAACTTAAATGTGGGGATTTGTCATGGCAGCTGTAACAAGACCAAGGTATAGTTGACAATTGACCGGGTAAACTACCCACCATTCATTGACGGTTCTCTAATTTTTTCTTTTTAGTTTTAGTTGGAGCGTATCTAAATTTTAAAAGCAAAATGACTCATTGCGGGTGTGACTACACGTAGTACAATATCATCATGACCTTTTTGAGCAGATCATGCGTCCATAAGTCACAATTATTCAATTTATTGATAGTTCCTCAAATTTCGATGTAGTCTTATTGAATTGCAGGTTGCCCATACACTATTCACTATTATTGAACTGAAAAAGTACCCCTTCGAATAGACCTGTCTCCATTATTTAAAATATGTTTTATTTTACCAGATATAGGGGGATGTTTAAGCGAAATAAAACAAAGAATACGTAAAATTGGTAAGTGGATTTTGTAATGATATTGATAGGCCTACTGCCAAGAAAAGCTACATAGTCAAAAGGCAGTACCCGGTAATGGCTTACCAGTTCCTGTCTTTTCGCCCTGTAGTATAAGCATGATACACAAGGCGGGAATATTATTTTGATGTTTTTCGAGGCTCTGTTTCCCACAAAATGCTTTAAATAATAAGTTTGACATCTTTGGAAATATGAATGTTGATTTTTGTGGTTTAGATATAAAGCTGTGAACTACGAATCCTGATGCAATGTATTTATCACAGTCCTCGATTTTGCTAATATTTGCTCGTTATGATACCCTAGGTCATAACGTATTATATCCTCGTAATACCCCAGTCACACATACATGACGCACAGCCCACGCCTTGAGAGACAAAATATAGAGCAGCGAATACACAGTGTTTTGTGTTAATGAATACACCGCGCATCGCCTGCGCGAGGTACGATTAAGTCAGAAAGCATTTCGCATGCCCCTTATACGTTATATGTTCGCTGGACATGCGTTAGGAACACGTGGGATGGGTGTTATATGCGCGCTCAGTGCCTGCATTTTAGTGTTTTTTTTTCTGCCCGTAAGGTTAAGTCACACATAGTCGACGCACAACCCACGCACTGAAAATTGATTATTTCTTGTTAGAGAATTGTATTCCGTGCGTCAGTCGTCCGTCAGCACTCTTTACTGGTTCGTGGAGGGCGCTGCACTAAACGTTACTCATATTTTTGAGTGGTGTAATCGCCAAAGGAAGTTCAGTATGTTTGAAATATTAAACGCTTATGGACACATAATTTTGTATCAAGAAATATACCAAGGTCTTTAATTTCATTTACAGTACTAAGGGTGACATCATTCATAGTATACTTGAACGGTTGCTTTTGATTTGTCTGATTGATGGATAACACAAAACACTTTTCTATTTTAAATGACATTCCCCATTCTACAGACCATCTGAAGAGGTGATTTATATCATCTTGAAGTTCTTGACAATTTTGAACTTTGGTTATTCTACGGTAACACTTGCTGTAGTCTGCAAACAATGCTATCGTAGAATGCCTCAATTTGAGGGGCATGTCATTTATGTACAAAATAAACAGTAGTGGGCCCAGAATAGATCCCTGAGGTACACCACTAGTCACTTCTAGCCACGAAGTGGATGCTTGTGTTCATAAATAAACTCCCGTGGGATTTTTCTGGTTAAAATATGCCACCTATATGGAAATGTTCAGAATAGACTACAGAATTGGAACAAGTTTGATGGACCTCACAAATTAGTGTCAAAACACTATTTTCAGTCAAAATGCAAAATGGTCGCCATGAAATCACGCAAGTTATCATATCTTTATCAATAATTGCTGTAGAAACAAGATTATTTCACTAAACCATATGTTTTTGGTATCAAGGAATGCAATAAAACAAACCATACATTTATTTGACATCATTATCATGCAAAATCAAAATGGCCGCCATTAAATCGCTAAAGTGGTCATATGTTCGTTAATAATTGAAATAGAGACGAGATTATTTCATCAAACCATATATTTTCGCTATCAAAGAATGCAATAAAACAAACGATACTTTACTCTATATCAGTATCATGCAAATTTAAAATGGCCGCCATGAAATCACAAAATTGATCATATTTGCGTTAATAATTTGGCTAGAAATGATATACAATACTGAATACAATAAAGCCGATACTTTATTCCACATCATTATCATGCAAAATGCAAAATGGCCGCCATGAAATCACTAAATCATATATTCATAATTAATCCATATAGAGCTGATAATATTTTACCAAATCGTTTGTTATCTTATGTATAGAGACTGGATTATTTCATCTAACCACATGTTTTCGGCATCAAAGAATACAATAAAACACATCATACCTTTATTTACATATCATTATGTAGCTTTAATATGTTATGTCATCAACTATTTATCCAACGTCTTGATACTAGTAATGCTAATTACATAGTAAAACATATTTTTGAGTATAGCACAGACCACCCATCTACGTAACAGACAGCATGACTTTTTAGCTGGACAATTAAGGCATATCCACATCCTCGTGTGATCGACTGAACAGTGTTTTAACTCATTCAAGAACATATAGATCTATGTTGAATTACACTGCTTTGAACATGAAGTCTTAGCTGTCACTTCTGCTTCGGTCTTAGTGATGATTAAATTTTATTCTCAGAAATGTGGTGATAATATAGCAATTCTTAGTTCAGCGAATGAATGAATAAATGAGCCTTGGAACAATGAGTATGCGGACAAACAGAGTACACTGAATTAAGATTACCCACCAAGGATAGTGAGATGAATCTGATCTGAAATATTGAGGAAGATATGATAACTTTTGTGATGATGTTATGGCGGCCATTTTGTTTTTATGATACAGGTAGTGGTTCCGTTAGAGGTATCATGAGTCTACCGCAACCCTTGATACCGAAAACATGTCGTTTGTCGAAATAAACTCGTCTCTATCCCAATTATTGACGAGTACATGCTAACTTCAGTTATTTCATGGTGGCCATTTTTAATTTTGCATGATAATGATGGCGAAAAAATGTATTGTTTGTTTTATTGCACGCCTTGATAGTGAAAACATATGGTTAGGTGAAATAATCCTGTCTCTATCTGAATTATCAACGATGATATGATCACTTTAGTAATTTCATGGCGGCCATTTTGAATTTTGCATGATATTAATGGCAACTGAGTGTCGTTTTATTGCATTCCTTGATACGAAAAACATATGGTTTGGTAAAATAATCTCGTCTTTATCTAAATTATTGGTGAAGATATGATAACTATAGTTATTTTATGGCTCCCATTTTGAATTGTGTCTGATAAGAGGGGTTTGACACTAATTTACGAGCTCCATCAAACTTTTTCTTATTATGTGGTCTATTCTGAACTTTGTCATATAGGTGGCATATTTTAACCACTGATTACACATGCTCCTGCATTATTTCATCCAATCAACTTTAAACCTTGGCACAATGATCCTTATATTTTGTGCTATGACTTTTCAAAGTCATACCTCATGCTCTTTCGGATTTATTCAGGATTTTCAGGATTACTATAAATGGATCAATGTTAAATTTTGATAGGCCATTTCTTCTTAAGTTTTTATCCAATCGACTTCAAACCTGATCACTATGTGGATCAATGTCGGTGCAATGATGTACATGTTGAGATAAGCCCAATTGATGAATCTTGATTAGGCAACAGGGGCCTTTTGTCAGAGGCGACACGACCCACTTGCACTGTTTGAGCTCCCTCTACATTTAAAAAAAATTAAAATACAATAATTTTTCAATGTTTCATTAAACCATTAAAGAAGTCAAAAGCCAAAAGTCTAATATTCCAATTCAAAATGGCTTTAAAAAAACATAAAAAAAAATTCCAATCAAACTGTAATAATACAAATAATAAAAAAAAATTCAAAATGGCCAGCCAAAACAAAAAACTCATAAAACTTAGTCCAAAGAATATTGTAAATTGAAAAGTCACAATTCCCTTCTAGTTTGTACTGTTCCAGATGACGTTTTTATGGAGCCAAGACCAGAAAAGTAAGATCACAACACTTTATTTCGCTGCAGCATCAATCATCTACCTGTCTACCTAGCCTCCTACACACCAATTCAATATTGGTGTATGTGTACTAAGAACATTAACAGTTAGATTAAGATGTGTTAAAATATCAGGAATATGACGTGAAAGTAACGTCACAATCACCAATATTTTTTTTCTGGCATTTAGTTAAGTTTTCTATCATAACGGGTATTATTGGGTCATTAAAAAACCCCAAATTTCCAATAAAAGACCTAATACTAACTAGGATTCTAGTATATATATATGCATATTAGGAATTTGTATATTTTCAGCATTCACAGCATTCTGAGGTAGAGCACGCTACATTTCGGTAACTGATGTTCCATCTCTGACTTCCCAGGCAACATCACCAAGGCCCCCCCAAAATTTAAAATGAACCTGAAATTATTAATTATATAAATGTTTTCAGCCACACTTCAGTCGGCTATTATCATGCCTGTCTCTGCCTGCCTGCCTAGTTTTGGATTTATTCCAACAATACAAAAGTTCTCAAGCATGATTGCTACACTCCTTCAGCAGTGTCCATGTCTGGACTCTTCATTAATATTCATAATGTAGGCTACAGGTCCGTACTTTATGTCTATGTTGCATAATGTACAGACCCCTTATGATATGCTAGTCTACTGTCATAGTTCACATTTAGGCTGTGGAGAACCTGTCGTCTAGCGTCTAAAATGCTTTTTGGGCCATCCAGTTCGAATAAATATGTTTATATAAGCTTACAATTACAGCTTTCTGTAATCGACGAAACGAAACGAAACTGGCTCCTGTAATCGACGAAACTGACGAAACTGGCTTCCTGTAATCGATGAATCTGACGAGACGAAACTGATCTATACTATGGTGTGTTTTTTCAAATAGATAGGTAACCAAATATTGGGATATCTCGAAGAAACCATTGCCCCCTAATTCGCCCCACGACACTCGACTATTATTTTATTTATTCTGCATAGGCTTACAACTTGATAATAATAAGACAAGTAGTTTCTAACATATTGTCCGAAAATGTTTGTCAAAAAAACTACATCAACAAAAGTAAGTCGAAAATGTGCATGCCGACGCCGACATAAGGAAAACAACATGTCTCCTCAAAGTTTATAGTCATGGAGGGGACATGGGCCCCTAATCCTAAATTGGGCTGTCCTAGTGTAGTCTAGCTACAGAAGTCTTAGCAAAACGTTTTACTGAAGTGATCTATAATGTGTCGCAACCATTGTTTTCAAAACCTACATCAGATGTACGTGAACGTAAACATATCAAACCAGCTTGGATGAATCAAGAATGTGAAAATGTACGTGATTATTTCCTTCAATAGGTAAATGTATTTAAATTGAATCAACTGAAGAAAATCCAAAAGATATGGTTGAAGCATGTTATATTTATACTAGTGAAGCCAGGTGATATAGAATTGATCATACTGGTCAACACATAAATAAATTATCAATTGCGAGAGGAAAGGGTGCTAAAGAATTTTAGAAGATGTTACAACCTAAATGTGAAAACGCAAAATTCACGCTGAGTGAACACCATTTCTTGGATCATTTTAAAGAATTGGCTAAACTGTCTGTAAATAATCAAGACGATGTCATTGATAGCGAGGCTCACACTTTCGATAATAATTATGTACCAGACAATGTTGTTGACGAGTTAAAGGGACATGCCCAGACTAAAATCATAAAAGAATTGGTGATTTCATTTTGGCTTCTTGATATGACTATATGATGTAAACATGTCAATAGACTAGAACTGCAAAAGTTTTTTTTAATTTTTCCGCTGCGCATTCACCAGTTAGGCTAGATATAGAGACGAAATTCCCGTATTTCCTATTTTTGACATGGTTGTCAATAATTAGAAATCAGGAGTTTCGTCTCTATATCTAGCCTAACTGGTGAAGCCAAAATAAAATCACCGATTATCACCGAATTTTTGATGATTTTAGTCTGGGTATGTTCCTTTAAATGATGTAATCATGATAGACGGGGTAAAGTTTGCAATTAGTAATTTAAAACTCGGCAAGTCAGCCGGACCTGATCAACTTATTAATCAGGTATAGGTACACGGTGGTGAAACATTGGTAATACATATTACTACATTATTCAATATAATATTCTCTGCTGGTAATTTTCCATAGATCTAGAGAGAAGCGTTAATTATTCCAATACACAAGAAAAATGATGTAAATGATGGTAATAGTTATAGAGGAGTTACTCTTCATGGTCTTTAGGAAAAAGCTTTTTATTGCCCTTCTCAATAACAAACTACAATTTCTGGCAGGCAGAGTCTCATTCTGTGTATGTGGAGGCTCAGGGGGGTTTCAGGAAAGGACGCTCTACAACAGACAGTATTTTCATTTTGCACTCGATAATAAATAGCTTAATAACCCAGAACAAAAAATGTGCAATTTTAGATTTGCGAAAGGATTTTGACTGTGTGTATCGCAATAGTCTATGGGTGAAACTAGTAAGTATTGGATTGAGTAGAAACATGTACAATATTATGAATAATATGTATGAGGCTGTAAAGTCCCGCTTTAAAAATCATAATAATGTTTTAGCTGTATGCAGTAAGTCAAGGAGATCCATACATACCACGCACATAAGTTATTTTTAATTAAACATCGCATATAAAAACATTACGAATAGATGCATATAATTATACATAAATATTGTTTTTTCTAAATAGACAGAGCTTTAATTAAGGATGTCTATATCTAATAAGAATCATGTATTGATTAACCAAATACTTGAACTTTTGAATTGTGTAAATGTATGTTAATAAACAACGTAGGTATAAGAGGACATTTTGACAACAAAAATGAGAAATTGAGAGACTCATCAAAGTGAATGTAAGGAATTTGTTTCATTAAGTATATTTTGATAAAAAGTGACTTATCGTTGTTCTGCAATGCATTTTTTTTAAATCTTTGAATGTGAAGTGAGCGATATAATGTGTGATTCTGTTTTTATAATATATGCAAGCTCGGCCCATCTTGCGCTTTCTTTTTGGGCAATGTTGACCTGTAGTAATCCTTGCGTTGTCACCCAAGATATATGCTAATACAATACAACAAGTGGTCTATACATAATGTATGCAAAGCAATCACCACGTGTCATATCAGTGGTGATTTAATGATATGGTTCTCTTGAATATATGCACTCTATATCTATATATCCTGATACAGGGTAACTTTACATTATATGTAAAATATATTAAAGGGACTGGCCCAGGCTAAAATCATAAAAAAATCGGTGATTTTATTTCGGGTTCTTAATATGACCATATGATGTAAACATGTACATAGACTAGAACTGCAAATTTTTATAATTTTTGTGCTGCGCATTCACCAGTTAGGCTAGATATAGAGACGAAATTCCTGATTTCTAATTATTGACAACCATGTCAAAAATAGGAAATGCGGGAATTTCGTCTCTATATCTAGCCTAACTGATGAATGCGCAGCACAAAAATTATAAAAATTTGCAGTTCTAGTCTATGTACATGCTTACATCATATGGTCATATTAAGAACCCGAAATAAAATCACCGATTTTCTGATGATTTTAGCCTGGGCCAGTCCCTTTAAGTACATTTATTGGTTGAGATCGGTTTTCTACCCCCTTATTTAAATGACAACGGATTGGTTGACAGGCTCAGACACTCTTTGATTGGTCGGGGAAGCAGCTTGGTGCCAGATGTGTATCTCACTTTTTTTTAAATATACGTCATGCATAATTTTATAATCATAATGACCCGATCGTCCATAATTGATTCTTACTTCAATCAATCAATCAATCAATCAATCAATCAATCAATCAATCAATCAATCAATCAATCAATCAATCAATCAATCAATCAATCAATCAATCAATCAATCAATCAATCAATCAATCAATAAATCAATCAATCAATCAATCAATCAATCAATCAATCAATCAATCAATCAATCAATCAATCAATCAATCAATCAATCAATCAATCAATCAATCAATCAATCAATCAATCAATCAATCAATCAATCAATCAATCAATCAATCAATCAATCAATCAATCAATTCATCCATCCATCCATCCATCCATCCATCCAGCAAGCAAGCAAGCAAGCAAGCAAGCAAGCAAGCAAGCAAGCAAGCAAGCAAGCAAGCAAGCAAGCAAGCAAGCAAGCAAGCAAGCAAGCAAGCAAGCAAGCAAGCAAGCAAGCAAGCAAGCAAGCAAGCAATAAATCAATCAATCAATCAATCAATCAATCAATCAATCAATCAATCAATCAATCAATTAAATTTATATAGCGCCTATGTTCTCAGCGGACCGAGCTCAGGAGCGCACAAATCCTTAGCGTGATCATCATAATTGAGGCCAAAGCAGGCTCGTCAACAGGGAGCCGGACTGCTGAGTGCTGAGGGGCTGGGGTGGAAAAGCCAGGTCAAATATGTGAGATTTAAGTAATTAATCAAGTAATTTTTAATGTTGAAAGTGTTTTACCATTACGTATTGGCACAGGCAGGGCGTTCCATTAGGCTGGGCAGGATACAAAGAAAGCTCTTGAACAAAACATAGTTTATATATAAGTAACAAAAAATTTATTTAAATTTGTGGATTGTAGATATTTAGCGCATTTCGGCCGAACAAGTAAATCAGCCAGATATGCAAGTTGGTTGTCTTTTAGGGTTCGGAAAGATAATATTATGTATATTTTAAAACGAATGCGAAACATACAATTCATGTAACAAAAGCAAGAAATTATAATCCAGTTGAAACAGATTAAAACAAAATACTTAACAATTGAATTTAAGTTAAACAATGTTAACATAATAAGAGTAGGTTTGAAATGCATATAAACAACATAATATAAGTAAATCCATGTACCTTTAAACAGATAGTATAGCATAAGAAATGGATTTATAATATGTATTTCATTGGTGAATGTAATAATTATACGTAGATATTTAGCTTCATTGAGACATCATCGACTAATAAATTTAGCCAGTTTATTTAACATAAATGTATTGACACAAGTCATTAGAGACTCCATTTTTAACATAGTTTGGGTTATTGTGACAAAAGCGTGGGAGCAGCTCTGTACGCAAATTGTGCAGTTCAGGACTTTCAAATAAAAAATGAAATTCATCTCCGACATAGCCCAACTCGCATTTGTCACATAACATGGTATGTCTTGGCAAATTTGCGTACCTGCCAACTTCAATTGGCAGACGGTGATTAGTAGTACGAGACTTGCAATTTTTTCTTCTGGTGAATGGGGACATAGTAAGATATTTTTCAAAAAATAGGCTTTTCTTAAAAACTCGATATATCACACTATTACTTGAATTATACACAGTAGTTGACCTTTCTTGTGAATACTGGTCTTTAAAATGAGCAAGAAATTCAGGGAGGGAGCATATGTTTATAGATTGTGCAAGCCAGATAAAACTTACACCACAGTTATCTAGAATATTTTTACCATGTTTTAACCATTTAGATTCTACAGTATTGATTCTGTAATGTGCGTACATAATATTATACATAATAGATGATAGTTTATTTTTATCAGTAGTTTGAATAATCCGGCTCCAAAAGGATACAACACGAGTATTAAAAGGATATCGAAACTGGGAATCTTCCAGTTTCACCAAGGACCATGCAAATTGGGGTAGACATTTTTAGAGAGAAACTGTATTTAAAATACTTCAAGTGTAATTTTTCAATTAGATTTTTGTTTTCGAAGCCCCATACTTCACAGCCATAAGTAAGGATTGGCAAAACAAGAGGGTCAAATAACTCTAGTTGAATGTCTAATGGTAAATTTAACTGTCTGTTTCTTCTTAACAGAGCAAACATGGCTTTGTTTGCTTCATCAAACAGGTGTTTTTTTATGCTTTACAAATTAATTATTAAAATTAAATACCACACCAAGATATTTGAAATGTTCTACAATCTCAATTGTAGTATTTTTGTAAATAAAATTATGTTTTACTCTGTACTTATATTTAGAAAAAATGACAATTTTTTTTGTCTGTATTAACAGACAAATTCCACAATACTCTGATAAATAGTGCAGATTCTATTGTAAAGACTCTACATCATTTGCCATTATAACAGTGTAATCAGCGTGAAGCAGTACAAACATCTTCATATAAACATCGATAACGTCATCCCCTACGTTGATTGGTGATGATCGTCTAAGTGAGAAAAAAGACTCGAGGTCGATCACATATAAAGCAAATAACAGAGGGGAGAGGTTTTCACCTTGACGTACTCCGTTGTGGGACATAAAGTAGTCTGATTTATTATTATTACAAGTAACACATGATTTAGCATTGATGTATATATTCTGTATAACAGGTGATATTTTTCCAGATAACCCCAAATTTAGTTTGGACCATAGCCAGACTCTCCATATTGTATCTAACGCCTTCTTGAAATCAACAAATGCACAGTATAGTCTCTACTTTCTACTTAGGTAAATATCAATTATAGTTTTAAGGGTAAAAAAACATGATCAATAGTTGCATAACCTTTACTAAAACCACTTTGGTTTTCTTCAATTATATTGTTGGTCTCGACAAAGCTCGTGAGACGATCATTAATAAGTACTGTAAAAATGTCCCAAAACAACCCAAAATTGTTATGCCTCCGTAATTCTCAGGTAAATTTCTTTCTCCTTTATTTTTATAAATTGGTATAATCTCGCCTATTGTCAAGTTTCTAGGTATATTACCAGTGTCTAGAATGTGATTGAAAAGTTTTATATATTTAGGTAAAAATACATCAAGAATTGATTCTATAAACTCATTTAGTACAAAATCAGGTCCACAGGCTTTAATGTTCTTCAGTTGCTTCACAACGCGGCGAATTTCTGCTTCAGAAAAATGTTGATTAAGATCGGGATTATTAGCTGCACATGAGCTAAAGGCAATGTCATCGTCTACATCAAGGGTGATATTAAGGGATTTAAAATGATCAAACATATTCTGCATTGGGACAGGGATATTATAGTTTTTAAATTTATTAATACTCAACATAGTCCAATACTTTCTAGGGTTCGTGGATTTCATAAGACGAAGTTCATGTTCGAATTCCCTACGGGCTTTCAGTTTTGCTTTTTTTATGCTATTATAGGCTTTACTAGATCTAGTTAGATGTAGGTTTGTTTTAATTACATAGGACTTATTCCTTCTAAAGGCATCTTTATTATTTCTATAATTAATGCGTGCTTACATTCTTCATTGAGCCATTTATGTTTAATATTAAAATTATTATTACTATTATTATTGGTATTACTATTATCATATGCAGGGCAGTTTCGCGTCCGCTTGCGGAAAGAAGATTTAGCACTTGACTGCCATATGTTATTAATAGTCTCTACAATGTTATTGACATCGAAGTTATTATTTTCAATTTCTTCACGTAATGTATTAACTTGTTGCATAGTAATATTATTTACAAACTCTTGTTTTTTTGCTGAATCCCATTTATAGGCTTGTTCGGTGCTGTTTTCTATTGTGTCTGGAGAACGTTTTGCTAGAGGGGGACAGTAGCGGTACATGCAATCTTCAAACTAAATTTTATACCACAATGTTTATCAGGAAACATCGGATCAAATTCATTTACATCACAATCTTTGACTTTTGACAGTAGCATAGGTGAACCAATAACATAATCAACAATACTATTATTTGATGTTGTGTAGTCACCACAATATTGGTCAGTGCCTGATCTACCATTGAATATATAGAGTGATGTAGTTTTACAGAGAAGTTATTTTTCTGTGGATATTTAATAAGTACACGATGTCTCCTTCATTCCGGATATCAGATATAACTGTTTCGAGATAATCCGACAGGGATACAGTGGGTTAAGAGGATGTTTGTCTGGTCTGTGAAAGAGGGTATAAATTTAAGCCTAATTTTAACTATGGTGACCGTTTTGCACACTAGGGGGCCTAGCTCAATATCTGTCTGGGTAGCAACCCCTTATCGCAGCTGTTTTTGAAAATGCACAGCCCAGGCTTTATTATGATATGCGGCACTAGATAGGAGGGAGGGCAAAAAGACGTATAATCGGCCCGTAGAATTGAGGCATTTTACATGTATTTCGATAGGACTGGCATTTGGGGTGGTGAGACCTTTTAATAATGTATAACTGCCACTGCAATTCCTTGGCAAGATCTAATGACGCAGGTCCCGCTATGATAAAATCATGCTCTACATGTTTGGGGCATGTGTTTTGGGAAATTCAGGCTACTGTCGAATACTACGCCAAGATTATTGGCTGATGCAGATGGATTTGTGTCTTGAAGTATAATTATGAAAAATTATTTAGGATTTTTTCTCGCTGAAGTTTGGTCCCAATGGGAAGAAATGTTGTCTTTCTAGGATTGAGCTTAATGTACTATTGACTGACTGACATTAATAGTCACTTGTTTACGATGACACAATCAACATGATGAAAGACACATGGCATAATTTAAAAATAAATACAGAGGCCCTCGAAGCACAATAGCTACAGTAGCAATCTCTACATATAGATATATATTGTGGTGGATACACTCATAAACAAAGGTACTATACACATATCTATGGTAGTTTGCTATCCCTGGTTATAAACAACGGCCGGTGATTAGCCCAACCAATCCTGCCATGTGACAAACTGGGCCACGGTTTATTGTATGGTTTTATTTGGTAACTTTTGAATAATGATTCACTCGTTTAGCGTTACAAAGTTGTCCGTGAATACCACATAGAATACATAAACTACAATAAGAATAGTACGAGCAATTTATGTAAATACTAATTATGTGGGTGAAAACAAAAAAAACTCTCACAGCATTTTTTATTGCGGTATTAATTTGTAACATTTTTTCAAGTGATTTGTCTCATAACATATCTTCATGGAGACCGATAAGTCTCACCATATAAATCTCCATGTAACAATCAGGAATATAATATACAACCTTGAATATGACATACATTATATTATTTTTACACTAAGCTTGAGCAATCTAGATTAAATATAAATATTGTTGAATGAATACTGACAAGAGTTCGATCACAATAATCCTCTAAGTTTATCCGCTGCAACGCTAAGTAAGATCAGAGCTCGTCCCCCAATTAATATTAAGTGTGTTCCACAGCTTAACGATTTACTGAGTTTTGAGAGACGCATGACGATTAATGGCAATGGAATCGGTGGCGACCACAAACTTTCTGCAAATTGATTTTAATAATGCCCTGAACTTTAAATTGAATCATCCTGGGAGAGATTGAAATTGTCTTAAATTCCTCTCATTTCCATTAGAAAAGTTAAGATTATCCTAACTTTTCTAATGAAAATGACAACAAATGAACCCTTTCAAGCCTGAATTTACCATTGCCATCTTCGCCACAGCCGCGCATTAATGTCGCAATTCTCGACTTGTAGTGGATAAAAATGACTAAATGTGGGTGAAAAATTAAAGAAAAATGCCATGTATTGGTAAAAGAGTTTCATGGAAATTTGTGTTCTAAACCCTTGGTCGTAGGAAGATTAAGTCCGTGTAAAATGATGCTTTAATGCATCGTGATGGCTTAAAGGGTTAAGACAATTTTACGATTTTAGGTAGGATGGTCATAACGGTAGCCTTAAAGGTGATCTATCACCCCTTATATAGTATGAATAAATTAGTGACAAATAAATCAAATTTGCCACAAGATGGGGCACAAGTGTTTCCTTATATGGGGTGATTGGCTGAGAGGGTCACATGATAGCCAATCACCCCATATAAGGACGTAATTATTCATACCATATAAGGGGTGATAGATCACCTTTAAGATGCAGGTTTATAGTCTGATATCAAGTCTGAAGACTCATCAGCCGACGTTACATGTAACCCCTCTGGTCACTGGACTTGTTCATTCGTGTGCCATTTCAACTCCACAGACCACATACAGTCCTGCAGCCATTTCGGCTTATCATACACACTGCCATCTCTGTCCTATCAGGTAGTTATTTACACTTCGGTCCAGTGAAGCATGTGAGGTTAAAGTGCCATGCCCAAGGACACAGCATAGAGAGGGGAGAAACATGTTATATCTCTGAATATTCAGCAGCACCAAGGTGGCAAAATGTACATCTACTTCTGATTTGACATTATATGGTTGGCATATTCTAAGTATTATTCAATGTTATCGAGCACTTTTTTTTATTACAGATGCGCAGCTGTATTATAGCAAACATGAATGAATAAAAACCAATTTTTTCATGCAATGTCCCGAACGAGCTTTTTCATGGGAAACTCATAGAACGCCTCCTTCCCCCCATATTATCTTGTGCTCAAACATGATTCAGCTTTTATATGGGCTGAAGGTATTCATCACGCTGCTGAGTGGGCTCCAAATATTGCTCATCAGGGCTTGGCTTTGGTCTTGGCTTGATGTCGCTCAGCTCTATAGGCGGGGGAGGGAAGGGAGAGAGTTCAGACTCTGAGCCGTCATCGGGTTCGACCCTGTGACAGTAGACATAATCAGGGGCGGGTTTAGTCGGTCCTGATTTGCCTCCTGCGGCATCAATGTCACGCACTATCCCCTGGAGCCGCATACACATGGTTTCAAAAGGTGGGCGAGAATCCGGGGCGTCGCTCCAGCACTGCCTCATTATCTGGTAGCTGCAATAGGTGACAAGAACAAAATAATCAAATATTAATAATAATAGGCCGACTTCTAATTTCAGAATACTTTTATAATACAATTTTATGTAGATTCTATTGACGATTTAAACGCAACATGCTGTATGCTATTTCACTCTCATGTACTCTACGAACTATACTGATTCTGATGTAGGAATAACAGTGGTTAAAATATGAAACATACTATTAGTATACATGTTGTAGGCATTATGTGATACTGCAATAAACATTTAGAAAACGCATGTAAATGAAAATTTAGAAAACTTTGCAAGTGGTAAATTGGACAAATAACAATGAACATAAATTATTTTAAAATTAATTATTACCAACTTGTAAACACGGGATTGTTTGGTACATTTGCAGTTTCAAGCGGCGAAATACATTTAAACATGACCCAGCATAAGTTCAAGCGGTGATGATATTGATTATAGGTATATTAATTTAAACAAACGCAAATAATTAGTTTTCTTGGAGCCAAAGGTCACATCTGCTACTTTAACCCTTTCAACGTGGGGACCGGCTTTGACCTCAGAATTTGACGTCAGTAGACGTCAGATTCTGACATCTAAGGTCGATCACATTGAAATAGTAAATATGTATAATGGCAATTCATAAACCCCCTTCTAGTCTCTTGTTTATATAAGAACATGTCAGCGTTGTAAAGGTAAAGGTGCTGGGCCCGTATTCTCGTACAAGTTACGATATATCGTAGGCTTCTGATTGGTCGAGATGGCCATCTTGACCAATCAGACGCCTACGATATATCGTAACTTGTACGAGAATACGGGCCCAGGTTTTTTATAGTCTGATATCAAGTCTGAAGACCTATCATCGGACTTCACATCTTACCCCATGGTCACTAGACCTGTTCATTCGTGTGCCATTTTAACTCCCGGGGAGCATACAGTCCTGCAGCCGTTTCGGCGCATTGAACTTATCGTACACATTGCCATCTCTGTCCTACCAGGTACTCATTTTCACCTGAGTCAAGTGAAGCATTTGAGGGTGAAGTGTCTTGCCCAAGGAAACACCATCTTAACAATGTCCCAAGATTGAGAGGGGAGAAACATGATATTTCTCTGAAAATCCTGCACCAAGCGGGATTCGAAACCGCACGGCAGGCAGCGACATCGGCAGAGCTCCATTGCGCCATGTTCCTCTCCCCGTTGTAAAGCTTAAGAAGTGGCAGATGTGACCGTTTAGTTACACGTGGACGACTTACACTCGTTTTGGTGCTCTGGACGGCTGTTCCATTCTGTAGCCTGTTTTCAGCGCCCGTCTCAGGTAGAGCGGGTCTATGTTGGGGTATGGTGTCGACCCGTTACTCATCACCTCCCATAGCAACACACCATAGGCCCACTGTAACCAAGGCAATACACATGACAACAAACTAACACAGTTTTTGGAAGTAATAATGTTATAAATTTGATATAACTGATATAAAAAGTGATTTTCTCTTTTACAACTCAAATAATTGTTGAGTTAAGTTAAGTTGTGGATAGCGGTAGCGAGATACAATTTCGAATGACAAAAAATAGAATTGAACAGCTCAGAAGGTAGCTTACAACAATTTAGTCTATACATAAACCAGCAGAGTGAAATAAAATAATTGTTAACCATATGTTATGGTGGGAATTATCTGACAAATTAATTATTTAAATATATTTAATTAAACTTAATAATTTCAGCTCAGACGTCATAACTGATAATAAACAAAGTATTGTAAGCAGATACATTTATGATGTTATTAAATTGTTCTTTGATTTGACGCTGGTAATTGCTTGGTAATGTCAGCTGAGAATGAATGAAATGTCAATAATACGTTGAAAGCGTAATTTTTAGCGTAATATTTGCTTTAAGAAACGAATAAATAAGTATGAAAAAAGCCCATAATGATAGAGCTTTATTTGAAGAAAATCTTGAACCTTGGGTTATTTACAGAATAGCAGAGTTGGTGTTTGAGGAGCCGTCAGCAATAATACATGCTACTGGCTGGGACTATCTCCAAGGGCTCACTGGAATATGCAATTAATATAAAGAACCAGCTCATACACTATCACCCTTGCTATAATATTGTGTTAACCCTTTAACCGCCGGTGCCGCTCATATTCGTTTTTTACATTTTGTATTAGCATATTACATAGCAGCTTTTAAACCTGTTAAAGATAAAACGTGACATTAATCAGCAAGATTTGAAATTTGTCAACCTCCATTTTATCAAATCTGAATAATTTTCACTCACTTGAAGTTGTAGATCGCGTCAGCGAGACACAACTTCAAGTGGGTGAAAATTCCAATTGAATAATTTGGCGGCTAAAGGGTTAATGGTTTTGTTCAGGCAGCTATAATATACGCTGGTACTATTATCATACATACATATTGCATGATTAGGTTTAGGCAGCACATACCCTGTCACTCTTAGTGGAGTACATTCCAGTGTCCAGACTTTCAGTGGCCATCCATTTTATCGGCATTGGGGCTTGCATACTACCTGCTTTGTAATACTCCTGACCATAGATATCCCTGGACAATCCAAAATCTGCTATCTTCACCTTCAAATTTTCACCAACCCTAAAAATATAAACTAAATCAACATTTCTGCTATGTTACGTCAATGTCACAGACATTGATCGAATGTTATATGGATGTTCAGTTAGTTAAAAATCAATTTGGGAGTATGTTTGTTTTCTCAAATATAATATAATTATGTTTTTCTTCATTGTGAGCTAGCTGAAAAATGCATCAACAATTCCAGCTTCAAATGTCATGCTATGTGAATTTTCAGAAAATTGTAGTTCCACTAATTACCTCAGCGTGGAAGGTTATGTTTTTGGTCTTGTTGGTTAATTTGTCTGTCTGTCCACCTGATTACTTAAAAGGTAATTAACGGATTTACATGAAACGTTCACCAGAAGTGTTACAGGCCAAGGAACAATTTATTAAATTTTGGGGATGATCTGGATCTGGATTACGTTCTGGATACAGGATCCGGAAGTCCTAGGTTACAGGTCACATGGATTGGTGGCATAGTATATTTGGTTTAACTGTATAGACTTTTCCTTTATGACGTCATAGACTCACAACTGTTGTGTAATGTTATACAATAGACCAGCCAACTTGACTGAATACAGTAGGTTGAATCTATGACGTCATAATTGATCATCTCCAGTGAAGTGTTACTACCCACTTTACTTTTTATGAATGAATGCAATGCTACTATTATAAATTTTCGGATGTCTAAGACCATTATTGCCGACGGAGGTTTGCAGTCTCTGACTGACCGACTGTCGAGTTATAATTATCAGTTAAAAGCAAAATACCGAATGACTTCAACGGTACATAATCACAAGTGACACTTTGTTTTGTTTTGACATTAGCAAGTCCGCATGCAATTCTAGAAGACAGAGTGTCATTGTCATATGTGTAGTTTATTTCACGGACACTTATGACAGTTTGGCTGTTGGGGGGGTGTTATTTACAAATTACCATGTAAATGTCTCATTTGCGTGGAACCTACATTCTAGGGGAAGATATTTACAAATTTACAAGCCATTTCTAGCAGCCAGAGTGTCAATATGCCATTCAAGTGAGTAGTACATAATGAAACTCTGGTTGCTAGAAGAGGATAATGATAAATTACATGCAGTTTCTGGCGGCCAGATCCCTATGTACGAATCTCATCTGTCCCAAGTACTCCATGCCGGCCGCCACGTCAGCACACATGATCAGCTGATCCCGAACCTCCTGGTTCTGTAAAGTACACGTGTAATAATCAGCAGTTCACAACATGCACAAATTAGAATAATTACAATGTCAAAGCAACCTAAGGTGACATCAATTGACAATACATAAAACATATTCAGTCGCCTTGAAAATGATCTGATTCCACTAAAAACATAAACAACAGGTTATTTCGGAAATCTATATAATACCTACACTTAAAACTACATTACATGGCATTGTTATGATGGGTCTTGTAGAAACACAGGTCGTTTTTACCATCTAATTGATAACAACATTTCAAATCAATGTAGCCCTTTCAGCACGGGGATCAACTTCAGATCGCCAAACAGAAAGAATTAACTACTTGATATAAGTATGCAAATGAAGCGGTAAGAGCTAACTAAATGTATGATGATTTCAAATAAACAAAAACCCTTCAGTATCTTGTTGTATTGGTTTGCATAAAAATAGTTCAATGTTTTAATGCTTTAATGGCGTCTTTGTCATCACACGTGAATATCTGAGCACGGAATGTAGTACGTAGCCATAGAGTTATCTCTTCAACCTCTATGATGTAACTTACCGAGCCATATTTAATAAGGTAAGATTTCAGATCGCCGTTTTCCATGTAAGGTGTCAGAACATACGGTAGATTTTCTTTAAAAACAATGGCTGTTAATTCCAAGACGGCTGGATGTTGGAACCGCTTCATTACGGTGCCTTCTTCTAGGAATGACCTTACGGTGCTCACATCTGGATTGTCATCTGTAATAAACATGCTACGTGTAGAGTCCGGGATTGCACCAAGAAATTTAAATATATTAATTAGTAAATATAGAGTCAAAACATACTGAGATGGCCAATGAAATTAACTGCGCATTTTAAGCCGAACAGAAGGTCAAACAAAGCACCCAGCGATAAGAGGATACTTTTTGCCGGCCAGGCCCATTAACAGGTGTAATCATGCCTTCACGAGGGCACAACAGCTCATAAATATTATATCACTAAGACCTAAGAAGCAACACCCAGACCAGCCCCACCTGTTGGTAAAGGTGTGTTGCTTGTCCGGTCCTCGATAAGACCCCAGCGAAGCGGAAGTAATCAAGCCAGCAAAACACACATAATGCAATTCTGTATTGAACATTTGCCGGAGTTGTGGCAGAGGCTGTCACAACCAGAAAAGATCACATGGCGACACAGCGGCTGAGGGGCCAAGAGAGCGTAATTAAATCAAGTCCACTCCCAAAAGGCCCAAATGGGTTAGGCCAAGAATCACCGACGAAATAATAAACAGATGAAATGTATGTTTGATCTATTGTTGAAGAGAATAAAAAGGAGGACAGGACTAGACGAGGGCAGATTTAAGCAGAGTACAAAGTAACACATATCGTAAATCCTGAGTAGGTGAGTTAGCCTGTCACACCATCATCTAGTCATATCCTGTCAGCTGAAATGAAGAACGTTTTTGCTGTTTATTCCATTCCAGAGTTATGGCTCTGGGGACCTGAATAAGAAAGAACAGTCAGGTGCATTGTTAGATTAAGATCAAACTCCGCTCTTTGACTATATAATTTCACACCTTGTGTATACAGAGCAGAACAGCAGAGCAAAGCACAAAAGAATCGGGTGTTCGTATAAAGTCCCCCATCTTATTCATTATACAAGTGTTGTATGTTCCCATATTGCACTCAAAATAAAACCGTGCTCATCACAGATTATATATAGCGCAATTTAACAATCCTCTATAAGAATCTATCATAACATATTACAGTTTGTAGATTCCCGAGTCTGTTATAGGAATCTGTCATAACATGTGTCGAACCTGTTACATCCTAAAGTGTGTGTTCAAAACCCGAATATATAACTGTTTGTTTTTAAACTATCTATAATGTATGCATGAATGTAAATTCTAAGGATCGATTTATAAATAACATATAAAGTGTGCTGTTCATCACGCCAGCTACTAACTTTTTATAGATTTAATGGCAACTCTTTTTCGTCCGGTATCAGTTGTCAAGAAACCAAAGGAGACCAAACCGAATTGACCTGACAAAGAAAAGAACAATATAAATACATTGTATGAAGTAAACAAAACATTAATTTATGCTTTACATAAATTGTGTTCAATGACATTATATAACAAGTGAGCCTAACAAGTGAGCCTGCTGATTGAATGAATGAATGAATGTATAAATAAATGAATGAATCAGATAACCTAATTAAGATAACGTCAATGAAGTTATTATACGTTTTATTCTGGATTTTAAATGCACATGCTTATAATTATATTATACTATTTTAATGATATTACATTGCAATTTTGTGTATTGTATATTTTATTCAATATGAAATAACCAGTAAATAGTGCAACCACGCCTAAGATTGTTTTAATTTTTTTCATCAGCACTTAAAATACTTTCACAAATGAACACAATGATAGCAAAATAAAGAAGTGCGACCCAATTTTACGTGACTTGTAATTATATGTATTTTAACATGCATACATGTAAAGATAATCAAGAGCCCCACTGACACACAAACCCAAGGAAAACACTTTGTAAATTGATAATTCAAGATAATGTCATGTCGTTCCACTCCTAATACCTCTTCCAATGACTTTCTGTATCTCCATTCTTTCAGGATCTGCCATGACATCTCGTACTTGGGACTTCATATCATCATGTAGCAAAGTGAGTATTGACACACCCATAAAGTTAGACACAGGTCCACCTGTAGCAACACAAGTGGAAGATAATGTGACCTGTCATGTTATAAAAATATATATTTTCATTTCACCTACTAGCATGTGCTTCTTGTAATGATAAATCTCAGTTAATTATTAACAAATTCTCCCACTGAGATTTGAGTTTTGGAGTGATTCCATTAAACATATTTTGTTTTAAATATAATTCTGAGGTTGATCGATTAAATGAGAAACACCTATTTTAAACATAAAACGGCAACAATTTACAATTACTAACTTATTTATTAACAGCATATCCGGCACTGGGCTTTGACCACTTTGTAATGGCAGTTTAACACCTTCTGTGTGTGTTGGTTTATATATCACCACAATACCTGACTCCGGTTGTTTTGGTGAGATTTTCACCAGATGTCGCTGCTCCATCTGTTTTCTCACGTATCTGCGTAAACAGCAAATGATGATGGCAGCAATGATGATAATCAACAGCAGCAGAATGCCCAGTCCGAGGCCTAATTTAAACTCCAAGCAGTTACGCCAATCAGCCAAACAGGCCTTCTCTGTCACTCTGTCAACGTATTGTAGTATACCTGGTGAGGATTTCAAGTTACCAACAGTGACCTGGAAGCAGAACCATATCTCTCGGTCAAGTTTTCACCAGAATGTATATTCTAAAACTTATTTAATGTTGTAGAGATGTTATCTTGGGATGGGAAACTGCTGGTTGTAAAGTTTTTTCAGTGTGCACTACCAATTTATAAGCTATTTAGTAAACGTCGTTGATCACCAAAAAAAACGTTATTTTGAAATAAGAAAAATATGTGAAATTATCTAAATTGAACAATTTTAGCTCAATTATCTTTTGTAATATATCAATTGAACTGGTTTGGTGGTCAGTTAATCCATCTAGACAATTCCTAGACCATTAAAAGGAATTGTTAACAATTTTAGCCACAAGAGTCTAATATCGAACATAATGCGTGATGTCAATTGGGACAAAATTATTCTTACTAAAAATAACTAATTATTATTAGCGATGGATTGGAATCATTCATAGCAATAGCCATGTTAATGTAACGCTTATTGGTCAGATATTTTTTTTTAATTATTCAAGATGGCGTTAAAGATGACCACCGTTGTATAGTCAGATTTGAGAACTGGTGTATGTTGGTCAATTCTCGTCCAATTCTCTTTTGTAATACACCATTCCAACTATACCAGAGGTCCGTTAATCCATCTAGAAAAACCCCAAACAATTAAAAAAAATATTTAACACCTTTAGCCCGAGAAAGTAATGTATTTAACCATTTCACGCCCATACGGTTAGCAATGGCTGTTAAATTATGACGTTATTTAAAAAAATGTGCTGGAAAAGGTTAAACACCAGCGCTAAACTATCCCTTGTAATATCAACCAAGACAATTTTTTTCTAATAATTATTTTCATTATTTATGGTCATGAATGTGAGTTAAATTGAAGTAATATTAAGAGCATAATGTATTAGGAACATAATTATGTTTTACAAAATAAAATGAAATGAAATGAATGGGTTTTGGGCCACCTTTGTGTGAATGGGCCGGGATAGCGTCCTGAGGATGTTTTACAGAAAATTTGTTTCTAACTATTTAGAACGAAACCACCTGCACCTACCCAGAAATCAAAATGAACAACTTCGAAATCAATTTCAGTCACCTTCTGAATACATGTACTTTTCAGTGGAACTAAAATATAAAGCATAACTTTCGAACCTTCGTATTTTCAAAGACCCCAAAAAATAACAATATAGGTGTGTAGGTCTACAAAAATAAATGGATCACTACATAATAAGTTGTTGTCACAATGATAGAACACGTCTCTACACGAAAAGTAAGTTGGCACATTAAAATCAAATTCATTTTCTTACCCGCTGTGATGCTTTCAGGCCTTTCCAGTGAAATTTTTATTTTATGGTAGACAATTACGTCCCATTTAATCGTGTTGATGACGGGATTGTCAACTACCACATATTTTATAGATTGAGTGCATCATGAACACCATGATCCTTAATCAATACACAGCTGTTATACTAACTCTGAACCTGAATCCGTAAACAATATAATTGCTCTACGTATTCTGACTCTGGATTCGTAAAGAATATAACTGCTCTACATGATCTACTTACTCTCAACCTGAATCTGTAAACAATATAACTGCTCTACATGATCTACTTACTCTCACCCTGAATCCGTAAACAATATAACTGCTCCACATGATCTACTAACTCTGACCCTGAATCTGTAAACAATATAACTGCTCTACATGATCTACTTACTCTCACCATGAATCTGTAAACAATATAACTGCTCTACATGATCTACTTACTCTCACCCTGAATCTGTAAACAATATAACTGCTCTACATGATCTACTTACTCTCACCCTGAATCCGTAAACAATATAACTGCTCTACATGATCTACTAACTCTGACCCTGAATCTGTAAACAATATAACTGCTCTACATGATCTACTAACTCTGACCCTGAATCTGTAAACAATATAACTGCTCTACATGATCTACTTATTCTGACCCTGAATCTGTAAACAATATAACTGCTCTACATGATCTACTTACTCTCACCCTGAATCCGTAAACAATATAACTGCTCTACATGATTTACTTACTCTCACCCTGAATCCGTAAACAATATAACTGCTCTACATGATCTACTTACTCTCACCCTGAATCCGTAAACAATATAACTGCTCCACATGATCTACTTACTCTCACCATGAATCCGTAAACAATATAACTGCTCTACATGATCTACTTACTCTCACCATGAATCTGTAAACAATATAACTGCTCTACATGATCTACTTACTCTGATCCTGAATCCGTAAACAACATAACTGCTCTACATGATCTACTTACTCTCACCCTGAATCCGTAAACAATATAACTGCTCTACATGATCTACTTACTCTCACCCTGAATCTGTAAACAATATAACTGCTCTACATGATCTACTTACTCTGACCCTGAATCCGTAAACAATATAACTGCTCTACATAATCTACTTACTCTGACCCTGAATCCGTAAACAATATAACTGCTCTACATGATCTACTTACTCTCACCCTGAATCTGTAAACAATATAACTGCTCTACACGATCTACTTACTCTGACCCTGAATCCGTAAACAATATAACTGCTCTACATGATCTACTTACTCTCACCCTGAATCTGTAAACAATATAACTGCTCTACATGATCTACTTACTCTCACCCTGAATCTGTAAACAATATAACTGCTCTACACGATCTACTTACTCTGACCCTGGATCCGTATACAATATAACTGCTCTACACGATCTACTTACTCTCACCCTGAATCCGTAAACAATATAACTGCTCTACATGATCTACTTACTCTGACCCTGGATCCGTATACAATATAACTGCTCTACATGATCCACTAACTCTCACCCTGAATCCGTAAACAATATAACTGCTCTACATGATCTACTAACTCTCACCCTGAATCTGTAAACAATATAACTGCTCTACACGATCTACTTACTCTGACCCTGAATCCGCAAACAATATAACTGCTCTACATGATCTACTAACTCTCACCCTGAATCTGTAAACAATATAACTGCTCTACACGATCTACTTACTCTGACCCTGAATCCGTATACAATATAACTGCTCTACATGATCTACTTACTCTGACCCTGAATCCGTAAACAATATAACTGCTCTACATGATCTACTTACTCTCACCCTGAATCTGTAAACAATATAACTGCTCTACATGATCTACTTACTCTCACCCTGAATCCGTAAACAATATAACTGCTCTACATGATCTACTTACTCTCACCCTGAATCCGTATACAATATAACTGCTCTACATGATCTACTTACTCTCACCCTGAATCTGTAAACAATATAGCTGCTCTACATGATCTACTTACTCTCACCATGAATCCGTAAACAATATAACTGCTCTACATGATCTACTTACTCTCACCCTGAATCTGTAAACAATATAACTGCTCTACACGATCTACTTACTCTGACCCTGAATCCGTATACAATATAACTGCTCTACATGATCTACTAACTCTCACCCTGAATCTGTAAACAATATAACTGCTCTACATGATCTACTTACTCTCACCATGAATCTGTAAAAAATATAACTGCTCTACATGATCTACTTACTCTCACCCTGAATCCGTAAACAATATAACTGCTCTACATGATCTACTTACTCTGACCCTGAATCTGTAAACAATATAACTGCTCTACATGATCTACTTACTCTGACCCTGAATCCGTAAACAATATAACTGCTCTACATGATCTACTTACTCTGACCCTGAATCCGTAAACAATATAACTGCTCTACATGATCTACTTACTCTGACCCTGAATCTGTAAACAATATAACTGCTCTACATGATCTACTTACTCTCACCCTGAATCCGTAAACAATATAACTGCTCTACATGATCTACTTACTCTGACCCTGAATCTGTAAACAATATAACTGCTCTACATGATCTACTTACTCTGACCCTGAATCTGTAAACAATATAACTGCTCTACATGATCTACTTACTCTGACCCTGAATCCGTAAACAATATAACTGCTCTACATGATCTACTTACTCTGACCCTGAATCTGTAAACAATATAACTGCTCTACATGATCTACTTACTCTCACCATGAATCTGTAAACAATATAACTGCTCTACATGATCTACTTACTCTCACCATGAATCTGTAAACAATATAACTGCTCTACATGATCTACTTACTCTGACCCTGAATCCGTAAACAATATAACTGCTCTACATGATCTACTTACTCTCACCCTGAATCCGTACACAATATAACTGCTCTACATGATCTACCTACTCTCACCCTGGATCCGTAAACAATATAACTGCTCTACATGATCTACTCACTCTCACCATGAATCCGTATACAATATAACTGCTCTACATGATCTACTTACTCTCACCATGAATCTGTAAACAATATAACTGCTCTACACGATCTACTTATTCTGACCCTGGATCCGTATACAATATAACTGCTCTACATGATCTACTTACTCTAACCATGAATCTGTAAACAATATAACTGCTCTACATGATCTACTTACTCTCACCCTGAATCCGTAAACAATATAACTGCTCTACATGATCTACTTACTCTCACCCTGAATCCGCAAACAATATAACTGCTCCACATGATCTACTAACTCTGACCCTGAATCTGTAAACAATATAACTGCTCTACACGATCTACTTACTCTGACCCTGAATCCGTAAACAATATAACGGCTCTACATGATCTACTTACTCTCACCCTGAATCTGTAAACAATATAACTGCTCTACATGATATACTTACTCTCACCCTGAATCTGTAAACAATATAACTGCTCTACATGATCTACTTACTCTCACCCTGAATCTGTAAACAATATAACTGCTCTACATGATCTACTTACTCTCACCCTGGATCCGTAAACAATATAACTGCTCTACATGATCTACTTACTCTGACCCTGGATCCGTAAACAATATAACTGCTCTACATGATCTACTTACTCTCACCCTGAATCTGTAAACAATATAACTGCTCTACATGATATACTTACTCTCACCCTGAATCTGTAAACAATATAACTGCTCTACATGATCTACTTACTCTCACCCTGAATCTGTAAACAATATAACTGCTCTACATGATCTACTTACTCTCACCCTGGATCCGTAAACAATATAACTGCTCTACATGATCTACTTACTCTCACCCTGAATCTGTAAACAATATAACTGCTCTACATGATATACTTACTCTCACCCTGAATCTGTAAACAATATAACTGCTCTACATGATCTACTTACTCTGACCCTGAATCTGTAAACAATATAACTGCTCTACATGATCTACTTACTCTGACCCTGAATCCGTAAACAATATAACTGCTCTACATGATCTACTTACTCTGACCCTGGATCCGTAAACAATATAACTGCTCTACATGATCTACTTACTCTCACCCTGAATCTGTAAACAATATAACTGCTCTACATGATCTACTTACTCTCACCCTGAATCCGTAAACAATATAACTGCTCTACATGATATACTTACTCTGACCCTGGATCCGTAAACAATATAACTGCTCTACATGATCTACTTACTCTGACCCTGAATCCTTTGTTCACCATTTCTGTGGTAGGTTCATCGTGTGGAGGTTTACAAGTTAAAAGATTATCAAATAATTCCACTTTAGTGCAGCGTTCTGAGCCAATCCAAACATCATAATCATCAGCTTGACAACCATTTGTTAGTCCTGTGCCCTGAAACGAACATTTTTCTATGATATACCATGGAAGAACACAATTTTTTGTCTAGAAGAGTAGAAAATGTATATATATTGCACATATTTTATACACAAAGAGGCTCCAACATTGAGCAGGTGTCAAAACACAAATTGACATAAAAAAGCAACAAATCACTAGGCCCTAATAATTTGTAAAAAATACACAAAGTAAGTTAAGTCATGTAAATTTCGGTTTCAAATTCTTGCTAAAATGGAAAATATAATAGACTTCAGGGCATATCGGTATTTGAGATAGACTTACAGGCATATCTGTATTTGTTTGATCATGTGGGTAAAACAGCTGTGGATTAGGATCGAAGAGTCCTATCTTAGGATCTTGAAATACCATAAACTTCTTTTTAAGTGGAAGTAATTTTGATATATTCCTCGTGGCTTCCACATTGTCCATTCTAAATCCGATGTAGAACTCAATAACTCCTTCCTCATTTACAATGGCTCGCAGATCTTCCTCCTCTTCTTCCTGTCTGCGCAGTCTATCATGCGCATCAGACACATCGCGTCGCTTCCGGTATCTCTCCGGTAATGTGATCTCCGGTGTCAAGCAGACAAAGAGATTATCACTACGCTTGTCACACCCCTTTGAGAAAAGAAAAAAATATTAGAGATTAGCCGAAATACACGGAAATGATAATCGCAAGGGCGGATCCAGAGGGTTTTACATATGCTGGATAGCTGGTTACCTTATGGCAATCCCCTCCAGCAAACTAGGAACACAGAACCAATGTTGTTTTAATGTTGTGTCAGCGTCGAAGACGGTGGTTCAACATTGAAACAACATTGGCTCAGTACCTCGCGTCTTCTGGGGACTTTTTCCTGGTATTTTAAAATCTACTCTTTAATGGTGAAGATCATGAAGATGTTATTGGTTAATAAACAGATATACTTTTCATCCATTGAAGTTGGAAATTGCGTTAGTTATTTGAAGAAAAATATCAAAAACGTTGTCCCTACCTTTCGATAGCAGCATAAGGACGGACAAGCTGGATTCAAGCTCACAACGATAAAATTGCAAACCTAGTCGCACCCTATTTTGCAAAATATGTCAACGTTAAAAAGCGAGAAACACAATACATTTATCTGGAATGCTATTTGCACCAAAGTGGGATTGCACCCTGTGGCCACTATGCTTGAGCGGCGTCTAGTAAAGGGTGATGATCGTCAACCAGTGTACGACGTCCGTCTGTCTAAAATGATCAACCTATTTATACTCACTGAGACAAACAGATTGGTCTCTTCAATTATCCGGAAAGGTAACATATGGATCTCCATCACAGCATTCTGAACAGAGTTGAAATGTCTACCCACAACTGATATCTCCACACCACCGCTGTAACCATGGTTATAGACAACGTTATATTATCACACAATAATCACACAACCCACACTACCGCTGTAACAGGCAACGTTGTATAATCGCACAATAATCATACAAACCACACCACCACAGTAAGGAAACGTTATATTATCACACAATAATCATACAACCCACACCTCCGCTATAACAGGCAACGTTATCAGCGGTTATATTATCACATATAAATCACACAACTCACACTACCACTGTAAATGGCAACGTTATCAGTGGTTATATTATCACATATAAATCACACAACTCACACTACTGCTGTAAATGGCAACGTTAACAGTGGTTATATTATCACATATATACATCACGAAACCCACACCACCGCTGTAAATGGCAACGTTATCAGTGGTTATATTATCACACATTATTAAACATATGTGTTGTTACAAGTCGTGCAAGTATCACTAAATATGAATGTACCGAACGTGGTATCAAACATAATAGTGTAGCTTTCTACTGTGCAAATATTGGTTTATTCACGTGAATGTGTATTATTAATTCAATAATACATGGGTAGGCCTATCCTAGCAAAAATACAGAGCACATGGAATCCTCGTCCTCAGAGCTTATTTATGCTATAATTTCGTGACCACTGAAGGTATTAACTCACAGTCTTTTTTATGCAGTTTTTTGTGACGGAATCACTGTAGAACACCTTTTGTAGGCAGATTCGGTCTTAAGTGTTTAATGGACGTTTGAGATGGAGGTAATACGTGTTAGTATTCAATGTTGGTGATCCTGCTAGCACGTCAATCTGTAGTCAATCTATAGTCTATCAATCTGTAGTTTATCTTTGCTGCCGTGGCCTAACTTTAAAGGTCACTCTGTTATGCAGGTATGCACTTCATGACACATGTATATTAATCTAGATAGAAATTGACAATAGTTTTCTACAGATTTAAGTCTAAACTTTCCCGTCCTGACTGATCCAGTTTCTAGACTATAGCATATACCTCTACTGAGTTGGGTAGGCCTATCAGCATGTCAAAGCCTACAGATCTTTAGAAACTGCAAACACAGAGATCATGGGAGCCACAACATAATTCGACATGTCCGTGTTAATTGCCAACTTGGGGATTTATCGGTAACCAACTCAGTATGGGAATGTTGAAAGTCGCCCGTTGAAAATTGGCAAGAATGGGTATTTATGATTGAATATAGGCTGACAGGATTCTGCAAATGGTATATTTTCTATTTTGAATCATCTCATAAACCTTGAGTGTAACGTCATTACAATCTCCTAATGTGTTCAAACTTCTAATGCTGATAACTCAACTATAAAATAGTTATACATCTGACCCTCGTGGGGTCACTCAAGGAAATCTATGTTATAATCTGCTAATCTGACGGACCACACTGCTCTCTTTATCCATCCGCCCAGCTATAACAAAGTCTTATCATTGACTTAGTTGTGACTGACCTCAGGTCAAGCCTTAGGTCTTGCGTTTCCAAAAAAGCGATTGCCGTATCATGTGTGATATAAATATATCTTACTTCGATAATCTCTGGGTCACGTTCGGTTACTTTCAGAGCCAAACTGTCACGTCGGCTATAACCTTCGAGAAGCCAGCAGAGTGAGTCACCTTACCTGGCCAGTTCCACAGATCCACAGATGGCTTAGCGGTCGGTCTAATTATGGTCACCAAGCTACTAGCCAAAGCTGTGTATGCATTGGCTATCCTTTAAACACTATTCGCTTCTTATAACCTATTTCTAACTTGTAAACTAATCTATATATTTACCAAATTTTAACATTTGCATATCTTATCAATAAGCAGTAAATAGCTTCTTAATATTTGTGGAGAACCTGAAGAATTGAGTGGTAATCTTGTTTATCTGTCATGGCTGTTCATATGTTTAATAAACAGAATAAGACATTGTTGTCTGAAAAAAGGAACTCATATCGAACAGAACTTGATATTCATCTTGTGCTGTTACAGCTCTGACCATTACGATACTTATTCCAATTTTCAGACAGCGATGTACTATTACACAATAACTACACAACCCAGCGAGCTAGCTGGTGAAGTGTTTACCTTAGGAAGGTCTCTAGGGGATAGGCGTCTGTGATGACGGGATCAGGTCTGTAAGTGAGACAGGAGTCTGTGGCCACCTTCACCTCCTGATTGGCGTCCAGGATCCTGACAGGGACAGCTATATAGTCTGTGACGTTCCTGGCACCGGCCACACACTGGATGTATGTGCGGTTACTAAAAACAAAGATATACTCACGATGGTATGCGTTCTTTTGTTCTCATATATTTAATGAGTTGTCCGTCACAATAATTTAGATGTTAATAACATCATATACCCATACAATAATTAGCTTATAGAATCAATAATAAAGTACATGATACATAGAAATACAATTTGTGTATATAGGTATATACAAATACAGAGATTATTATCTATGCTACTAACAGAACCAAAAACATCAATTACTGGGTAGAGGTAAGTATATACATATTGCTAATATTATCATGCGAAGCAAACACCAAGACCAGTCATGCCTGATGGGGTAAAGGGTTGCTGTCTGTCTGGCCCACGATAAGACCCCAGCAAAGTGCAAGTAATCAAGCCAGCAGCAACAAATAAGGTAATTCTGCAGTTATTGATAATTGCTGAACGTTTCCCGGAGTTTTGGAATAGATCACATTGCCTGAGCGTGATGAGATGCCCCGAAAGAGTAATTAAATCAATCCCACACCTGGCGCTCATGCGCACTGTGGGGTAGACCTGGAGAGTAATTAAACTAAACACACTCGGCAAATATCATGGTCTAGAGCAAAGAAGAGTAAACACTGAAACCCTGATCCGCCTCTGCGGCTTGGGCCAGGCCTAGGGGTAGGACGGAGGGGAAACCTTGGCCTAAACTCTAGAGGTAGAGGCGGAGAGGGAGATTCCGGGTATGAGGCCCAGATGAGCAGGTCTAGAATCTAATGTTTGTTTGTTTTATCTAATGTTTAGGATAATAAAAAGGAGGACATGACTAGACCTGGGCAGATTTGAGCAAAGTACTAAGTAGTATGTATCGTAAGCGATGAGCAGGAGTGTTAGCCTGTCACGCCATCATCTAGCCATGTCCTGTCATCTGAAATGAAGGACGTTGTTGTTGTTTTTCCATGCCAGAGTTACGGCTCTAGAGACCTGAATAAGAAGCACAGTCAGGTGTGTTGCAACACTCCGATCTTACGCAGGCCACTCAAGATCATTCGATTAGAGACTGAGAGTGGTTCCACATCTGGATAGAAGCTGGAAGGCATGAGGATGATGTGTGGAAAATGGCATGCTTTTATGAACAATTTTTTGCTACCTGCTTCACTATTGATGCTACTATTGATGTCTGTGTTGTTAACCATTGCAACGTAAATATAGCATGAAAAAAACTTTTCTCAATGGGGGTTGACAATTTTAACTTTTCTTGTGTCTTATTTTTTTACTCAAATTCTAGCTTATCCTGATTTTGTTTTTGTGATGTGTTGGACATTGTGCCTACCACGGCGCAGTGTTGGCACACGCTTCCGACTGATCAACCGTCGTCACGCTGTCATGCGGACTGGAAGGCCTTGAGCCAATGTTGGAACAGCATTGGCTCTTGGTCCTCTGATTAGGTGCTTGGATAGGTTGAAGTTGTTATTTGTTGTTCGAATGCACAGCAAAGATTGGCCAAAGTGCAAGTAATCAAGCCAGCAGCAACAAATAAGGTAATTCTGCAGTTATTGATAATTGCTGAACGTTTCCCGGAGTTTTGGAATAGATCACATTGCCTGAGCGTGATGAGATGCCCCGAAAGAGTAATTAAATCAATCCCACACCTGGCGCTCATGCGCACTGTGGGGTAGACCTGGAGAGTAATTAAACAAAACACACTCGGCAAATATCATGGTCTAGAGCAAAGAAGAGTAAACACTGAAACCCTGATCCGCCTCTGCGGCTTGGGCCAGGCCTGGGGGTAGGACGGAGGGGAAACCTTGGCCTAAACTCTAGAGGTAGAGGCGGAGAGGGAGATTCCGGGTATGAGGCCCAGATGAGCAGGTCTAGAATCTAATGTTTGTTTGTTTTATCTAATGTTTAGGATAATAAAAAGGAGGACATGACTAGACCTGGGCAGATTTGAGCAAAGTACTAAGTAGTATGTATCGTAAGCGATGAGCAGGAGAGTTAGCCTGTCACGCCATCATCTAGCCATGTCCTGTCATCTGAAATGAAGGACGTTGTTGTTGTTTTTCCATGCCAGAGTTACGGCTCTAGAGACCTGAATAAGAAGCACAGTCAGGTGTGTTGCAACACTCCGATCTTACGCAGGCCACTCAAGATCATTCGATTAGAGACTGAGAGTGGTTCCACATCTGGATAGAAGCTGGAAGGCATGAGGATGATGTGTGAAAAATGGCATGCTTTTATGAACAATTTTATGCTACCTGCTTCACTATTGATGCTACTATTGATGTCTGTGTTGTTAACCATTGCAACGTAAATATAGCATGAAAAAAACTTTTCTCAATGGGGGTTGACAATTTTAACTTTTCTTGTGTCTTATTTTTTTACTCAAATTCTAGCTTATCCTGATTTTGTTTTTGTGATGTGTTGGACATTGTGCCTACCACGGCGCAGTGTTGGCACACGCTTCCGACTGATCAACCGTCGTCACGCTGTCATGCGGACTGGAAGGCCTTGAGCCAATGTTGGAACAGCATTGGCTCTTGGTCCTCTGATTAGGTGCTTGGATAGGTTGAAGTTGTTACTTGTTGTTCGAATGCACAGCAAAGATTGGCCGTGAACAGAGTCTCCAGCTCAGAGTGGGCTGGCGGCTTTGAGAACGTCACTCGTGCAAGGAACAGCTAAAGGAACAGTTGTAGTCAAGCACCGGTATGAATGTCGCACTGCACGGAATACATTTTAGCCACAGAATTATGATGACAACAATATTGCTTGGATATGGACATGAAATAAAGACTATGAAACGGCTCTACTGGTTGTCTTTTTGTAGGGAGAGGTTCCGCAAAGCTGTAAACTTCACATGATGTTTGTGGGAATTATAAAGGTTTCTGTGCCAGCAACATTCCCAGTCTTCGCTGATAAATAATAAAAATATAGCCCAGTAAACACAAAATGTTTACTCAATGGTGGATTCATATTGATCCATCGTCTTCGTCCAACATGAATCCAGCATTGGGCAAACATCTTGTGTTGACTGGGTTGGGGAATAATATTACAAATGATTTATGCTTTCACTTTTATAATATATATTTTTTTTCTAGACATCTATTTAATCTCATGTAGCTTACTAAAACAATCTTTGACAAGCCTTCTCTCCGACCCTCACTTGGACATCATCTGGGAAGTTCCCCCATATGTGTATATCAGCCCCGGACGCGGGCATCACAACAGGGCACACTCTGCTGATAGTGAAATCCTCTCTCTGCACCTCTATGCTGCAGTTAGCACACTGAAAAAATAAAGTTCTATGAAAAACACATTTTAGTGACATTTGCGCCAACGATTTTCTGGCAGACGGCTAGTGCATCTTGAAGATACTAATTCTTACTCCTAGTTTGTGTCAATATAGGCCTGAATATATATTTTTCTGGAGCGGTGTTTCTAGCTTGATAATACAGATCATAAACTATGTCCTGAACTTTTAACAATACTGATAAAGTGAGTAGTATTTTCCTTGCATGTGACATTGAAATTTTTTATGCAATCTCCATTAAACCATAGATGAATGAAATTTTGTATAGCGCATGTATCAGTATTTCTAACTTACTTCTGTCATTGGTAGGTATCATTATGCATAGCTTAATTCTGTTAACGTCTGACCACATATGCCTCACATAGACTTACATGTATTGTGACCCATACGCTTGAGTCTCCAAGCTTTTTCTAAACGGACAAATTTCAAACTGTTCAAAACAAAAATAATAAAAACGTGTCTTTAAACCACGTTTTTTTATTTTCAAGTGCAAATGCAGTGTCCTTATAGACTATCTCAGAGTTGTAAATACATGACATCCACAAAGTGCAGCATATGTGTTGTTACTTGTAGGGATCACATAATATGTATATAGTCCCGACTTCCATTTTTTGGACAATTGCATCTGATCTAATGTAATGTAATCAAAATATTTTGGAATCAAAATAATATAGCTGCAAACATGATGGAAATTGCGACATTTAAAAAAATCGCAACTCTCTTATTAATAGTGAGTGGGGCAAGTGAGCGAAGCAAACGAGCGAAGCGAGCTCAATGGTAACGGGTGTATATAGGTCTAATATATTTATTCAGATAGCACGAAAATTGAGCTTTTATTATCACAGTACACGACAGGTTCTGCAATCATGAGCTAAAAGTGTGCCATCTTGTTTTCCGTGCCATTGCGAATGTTGTTGCTGAGTTGGGCACTTTGCACCAAATTATATAAATCATTGTTTTGTACACCTAAGCATTCCATCAACTATGGGAGAGGATAACAATATTTGTTAAATAGTATTAATAAAACAAGAATAAGGACAAAAAGTAATCTGAGATTACAGAATGATCAAACTGGAGAAATGTTCCAGTAACTCGAAGTTACGTTACTCTTCATCCGGGGAAGTGACCTTTCAAAAATGCCTGAATTCGGGGATTACCCTATTGTCATCTAAATATAGCAACTAGTCACAAACATTCGCCACTGGGGCATACCGGAGTCTACATGAAGCTCGGCTTCGCCACGTAGTGTGACTCTGGGAACCAGAGTATATTTCTAGCTTACATCTGTCACAGAGAGGTATCAGTATTTCTAACTTACTTCTGTCATAGGGAGGTAGCAGTATTTGCTCGTGTATCCACCATCACACTCACACACTGCCAGCTGAGGATCAGGTTGTCGTATACACTCATTACAGGATTGAGTGTCACATTCTGAAAAGATGTATAAGATGCTACACATATTTTAACTACTTTCTCGGTAATTTATCTCATTTCAATTTTCACCCACTTGAAGTTGTGTCTCGCTACCGTGACCCACAACTTCAAGTGGGTGACAATTACTCATATTTGTTCAATTTGAGGCATTTGCATATCTTGATGTTAAAACACTCATTTAAATCTCTATAACTGTGACTTAACCTGGCAATAAAATCGATTAAAAACAACGATAGTGTTTGTTGATTTTTTAGGAACAGATTCTGTATATTTTGCTCTATTTTGTAGTAACTCAATATAGTATGAAACATTGTTTTAACTATATATGGTTTAATCATATCATATATTTGGCAGATAAAATAAATGTGTTTACTAGACTCATTGCAGATGACGACCGATCTGATTGAATCCACGAGACGATCTAGCTCATTGAATTCATCTCGGTACCAGTAATTTCGTCCTTCCGTGTGAGGTGGAGAGGACATTTGACGCACCTCTCTCTCTGACTGTAGAATTGGAAAACACAGAGTATAGCCCCGCATCATGTACATGTGAAACGATGAAAAAACATTGAACCAATCTTGCTTTAGTGTTGGACCACTGTCTACGACGCTGACACAACAATAAACCAACATTACACTGACATTGCTTCAATGCATCGTATGATGTTTAAAATATGCGTGGGGGATGACCTTGTACAGTTAATTATGCATTCTTATTTAATGACTATATTTATTCGTCCATATAAATACTTTAAAGTGGCAGGTATATTTGGTAATGTAATAATGATGATAATTATAACATTCCCTTTGCAGTAATGTATGTCCCAATATTATGCAAAATCACCTTACAGTACATGTAAACTTTTAATTTTAAAGTTGGCGTCGCTACAACCTACCAAATATTCCACAACATATATGGCAGCAAAATGCTGTAATATTACATCAAACAATTGTATTTTAATTCCATAGTATGACACTCTAATTTTGGAGTATGGATTTTATATCAGGGTAATTGTATTGTATTGTTATATTATCAGGATATGATATTTCGATGTTAAGATATGACGGTTTTATGGCATTATATGTCATTATATTTTCTGCATATGGCATGATGATGTTCAGATATGTGACGATAATATATTCACATAATTATGGCCTTTTAATTTAGCGATATAACAGTACAATTTCAGAATATAGCATTAAAAACCTTCAAATAATATGGGGTGGTAAAAATGATTTGTTTTGCAAGCAATTAAATTAAATGAAAAAATGATATAGTTGACTTGCCACTCTAATTTGGAGACAATAAAGGGCCATTCAACTGCGAAACAGGCATGCGTGGGACGGTCACATGCAGGCCTACAGTAACCTATTGAGTACATGTTGATGGCATTAACTTCAGCAACTAAACTGATTACAAGATACTACTCAAACGAGACATTGACCCAATGCTGTTTTAATGTTAGAGAAATTTCTGTGACGCTGGCCCAACATTGAACCAACATTGACGGAGTGTGCAATGTTTGAGGAAAAGCTGTCAATACACATTCGTGCGGTCACCTGTTTCACAATCCCCGCAGTAATAAAGTCAGTTAGCTTGCAAACCTTCGGTGGAATCATTAACTCATAAATGTCACTTATATGGACTTGCTATGACTTGGGAACTTGCTCTTAATATGGCGGTGGGTATGAAACACATATTTTAGTATGTAGATATAGGGCCTAGCCCTACCCATGGGCACTATGGCATTCTGGGAGACCCATGTCCCCCAAGTTTTCAAATAAATTGATAAAAAGACAATAACATAAAATAAAGTGACGTTGCAAATATTGCAATTTTCATCAAAATAATGGTTTATTTTCTATGCTCTGAACAATTTTGTTAGCGGCTTGTAAAAAATAAACCGGATTCAAAATGGCTGCCAATTTGGATTTGATAAAAACCCATAAATAATGTTAAAACATTAAAACAATTTAATGAATTTGTCATCATCCAGTTAGCCAAAAAGGGGGTTTTATATAAGATAGGAGATTTATTTCAAAATTAAGAATAAAATATATAAAAATATAACCGCCATCTTGGATTTGAACCTATTTTGAAAACTGAAAATAAACCTAGGTTATGATTTTGAGCACATGTAGATATGATTTTCAGAATCAAACCTTTTACAGCAGACTGTGTCTGTTAAACTAGCCTCCCTCCTTGGTTAGGCCCTATACTGCATTCTAACTACACTGTTGATAGATAATCCGTTGTCACTGTTTCAGAATCCATAGACCAGTTTGTATTTAATCACCAGGTGTCTCTCGCTATAACGTGACTATAGTCAAGTTGCCACTTCTATCAGTTATGTAGGCAAACATGTTGTTGTGAGAAGTGTATTGATTGTTTCATGGTTTTGCAGTAACATATATGTGTAGAACAAATATAGCTTGGTTGCCGGAGAAAAAACCCTTGTGGAATTTTTTTACTTTGCATAAATCCAACATGGCCGCAGTCACCATGTTTTGGGTGAAAATTTTCATCCGACGACATATAGACAAATGTAATAGTGGATTTTGTAACTAAAAACATCTTTCAAATTGACATAGAAAGATGAAATTTGGCACAGATGCTCTTTAAATAATCAGTTTAAAGAAATATGTGCTGTATTTTCAAAATTAAAAGAAATGGCGGCAAAATCTAAAATGGCTGCCATTTGTCCGATGTCAAACAATAAATTGATATAATTTTCTACGGAATAGAAGCAGATTCGTGATTCTGGTGTCTATCATAGGGATTTCTGAGACCAGACACAGTATGATGGTCAGAAAGGCCTTTAGGACTATGTATATCTCCGGAAACAGGATGTTCTGTGTTTATTGCCGGGTCAGCGTCGTAGACAAGAACTACATTACACAATCATTATTCGCAAGTCATCATTGGCGGATCCGGTCCACACTTTTTCAGAAACAAAAATGCATAAACACCCATATAAACTGCCTAAATATCGATATTTGAAATAGGTGGGTTGTCATGATTCGCTAAGAAAAACATTGTGGGCGCACAATGCAATGGCACGCGTGCGCAGCATGGTCAACGTTCACAGGAGTGGGGTCCGATGCAATGTAAATAGTTTACTTAGCTGCTTTAACCTCACTGCGCGGGGATCGACATAGGTGTTCAAATGAAGCGGAACAAACTAACTGGGAATTTATGGTGACTTCAATTTTAAATCCATTTGATTTCTATTGTTTATACAAAAATATGTCAGCCTTGTAAGAGTTAACACACTTAGTTTAATGTTGCTCCAACGTTTTTGATGATGGCACAAAATTAAAAAACACTGGGTCAATGTCTGGTGTTTGCTTGATACCGACCTGCTGTATTTCCGCAGGTTTCTGATTCTGTATGGCCACTCCTATCACATACAGAATCACTCCTCTGTCATGGGCTAATCCAGCCTGCAGTATGGTCTCTTCAGGCTCCTCACTCAGACCATCCGTCAGGACTATGACAATATTAGGAGTGTCCGGCCGGTCTCCGTGCTCCACAGTAAGCTGCTCCTCTCTGAGAACTTTCAGAGCTCCTGACGTATTGGTTTTCCCTTTGTAACCAGGATCCCCCAAGTTCTTCACCTCATCCACTACATCCTGAGCATTGTCGTGGTCGGACAGGAAGAATATATTCCAGGCTGTATGATTGTAGGTGATTAATCCTACACGATTCTGATCTGTACCTATGTCTCCCAGGCTAAGTGTAATGTTCACTACAAAGTTCTTGATCAGCTCCCAGTTAATGTCCCCTGATGTTTTTATACTACCAGATGCGTCTAGTATGAATACAAGGTCAGATTTACCCTTTCTGCAAACTGAAAACATATAATTACATGATTACGTAAATATCATGGAGAAAGGAATGATTTACTTGAAAAATCACCAACAATCCTGCAAAATATTACAAAATTTCAATATCCAAACATAAACAAAGGATATCAAATGTCTCAGGCAGAATTGATGTAACTCAGGATAACTGACCACGAAGTAGTTTATTTCATTCTCCCAATCATTCATAGAAGTTGTTGTGCATTGTGACTCGACATAAACTTTACCCTTACAACGCTGAAATATTTTTGTATAAAACAGGGAAACCAATTTTTTAACAATTGGAGATCCTCATATATGTCTTAGTCAGCTCTTTCTGCTTCATTTGAATACCTATGTTATGGGTCTACGACCATTATAAATACTTAATTTCTTTTAGTGTAGGGATCGACTTTATACGTCAGAATCTGACGTCTACAGACGTCAGATTCTGACGTATAAAGTCGGTCCCCTCGCTGTGAGGGTTAGAATAAGAGTGAACTTTGCAAAATTCAATAATTCAAAGATTCCTGTCCATATCGTCAACTAATGGGAGCCAATACAGTTTTGATGACAAAATCCTAGAAATTTCATGACGACACCATTCGCAGTGAGATAGACAGGGAACGAATCTAAAATAAACAAACATTCAACAAATGAGCTGAAACCTGCCAGAACCTCTCGAACAATGGCCAAAAGCTGGCCCTGCCCCGATGCCAGACCGACATTCGCGCCGCAATCTATATTCGAGCATTGTCCAAAATAAAAGTTAGGTTTTTGTTGACTACTCACTCTATTCTCAAGATTAGTGATCATATTCGGACAGACTATAAGGTAGACCTTGGACCCACCTTTACCCCCCTTCCCCCTGGGTATTTTTAAACACCATATTTTTTTAACCTTATTATGTACCACGTTTCTTTCAGGTGGTCTGCATGGACAAGGTCACCAGAGGTGAGCCTTGACCCTTAGAGTGGTATAAAATTAAAAAAGTCGGGACCCCAGCCAAGTACACATGGTGATATGGATAGGTGTTGGGTTTCATAGGGGAGTTTCCTAAGGTCATGGTAAGGTCATCTCAAGGTCATAGCAAGGTCAAATCAGCTCAAAGTGGTTGACAGTACATTGTTGGACCGGCACTTCCAATAAATCAGTCGAAGCCCAGCCCAAGTACTCATGATGACAACACAGGGGGGATGGGGGGGGGGGGGATGGTTCCGACTTCTTATGTATTAGACGAACAGCTATACCATCAGTGATTAGTCAGGCGTGACGAAGGAGCACTGTCATCAGTGATTAGTCAGGTGTGACGAAGGAGCACTGCCATCAGTGATTAGTCAGGCGTGACGAAGGAGCACTGCCATCAATAATTAATCAGACGTGACGAAGGAGCACTGAACCCTGGCTGACAACAGGTGATTACATAATAACAAAACTACATTATCTTACGAAAAACATTGTATGTTGCTTTACGTCGCACAGACTCCTTCCTGAGTTAGTTAGTTTATTGAGCTATTTCTAGCATAAGGTACCACCAGGGCCAGATCCCGTATTCTCCTACAAGTTATGATATATCGTAGGCTTTAGATTGGTCGCGATGGCCATCACGACCAATCAGAATCTTACGATATATTGTAACTTGTACGAGAATAAAGGCTCAGGTCCGAATAGTAAACATACCGTTGTTCCTCAAGATTTTAATACAAGTAAAATCTGACTGACACAAATGTCAAATAAAAACCTCACAGATTCCACTTTGAAGAACATCGGTTGTCGAAAAATGTTTGTAACGAAGTTAGCTTTCTTAATACTCCGATACAGTGGTTAATGGAAGCTAGTGGTCAAAAATGGCTTGAGATTGCTCAAACAAGGAAAGGTACCACATATAGAGGCGTTTTAAACTATACGGATATAAATAGTTTTATAATAAAGTAATGACTTGACGATATTTAGGAAATATTTGTCACGTTTTAGAATAGGGGTATGTAGTATCAATTCAAATCAGGTAAGATTTTCTACCATTCAATGTAATGTATGACTTATGTATTATATATTTGTACCCATTTAATGACTTGCCAAATAATGAATCTTTTGTAACAGTTATGTCAAATGATGAATTACCATACAATTATACAGAATTTAGGCCTACTCTTCTACCATGTCTTTAAACGTTGAAATACTAATTTAAATACGCTTTGTGATGTCATGTGACCGTGTATCTAATTAACCTGCTACGTATTCACATTACATTTATTTATGTATTTATTATTATGTCCCCTTAATTATTCGTTATTCCGTCTGCAATGTATATATATATGTTTTTATTGTGTTTATTACGGCACACATTCATGTATTTCTGCATGATTTTGAATGGGCAATATGCCTAGGCCACTATGTTTTTTTCTTTGTTCTAGATGAGCGCGCGCATTAGATTTAGGCCGCGCATTGCCCAGATTGTTGCCGATTTTCGGGAAAAAAACAGTCAATTTCGGGTAATAAAAAAATTCTGAAAAAAAACAAGTTCATTGCGAGTTATAAAAAATATTTTTCCAGCTTTTTTTTATTGTATTTTTCGTCGCCCTCATTGAATTTTGTTTAAATAGGTCAAAAGTTATTTTTATTTCGTCGCCCTCTTTAACTTTACCAGAAATATGTCCAATGTTTTTTTTATTTGGTCGCCCTCATTAACTTTTCAAAAAATATATTCAATGTTTTTCTTTTCCTAAATGTTTTTACCGCCCTCCCTCATTAGACTTTGGATTTTTTCTGATCTAAAACAGATAAATTAAACATAGTGGCCTTATCATTAAACAATCAATCATAGTCCTTACTCGCTGAACACTAGAAACATTTGCACAACATTTATACAACGTCGGTCCAACGTCTTCGACGCTCGCCCAACATTGTATAAATGTTATACAAATGTTTTGTGTTTACTAGGTATACTCAGAAAATAATGTCAATCACGAAGACGCGTGTTGACACACGAAAAAAGCCTTTGATGAAGTGTCACAAAAATCACATATGCCAGTAAGGATTTTTACATGTATAAGTCAATACGTATCAGTATTATTGTCACATGTAGTGTATGGTTGAGTTGCACAGCAGCGCACATAGTATTTTCTAAAGTGCATGCACGTAGTATTCGAATAGAAGTGCATGCACTTATAAATGAACAAGAATATTTTAGGAGCCATGCTTAAAACAGTCGATTTTCACTTATAAGTGCATGGGCGGTGTCCCTGGTGCAATAGTTAAAGCTGCCTGCTTGGAAAGTCGATGATCGCGGGTTCGAACCCCACTCTGGCCTTCGAGTTTCACGTTGATGCGCAAAGATACTGTATGTAAACTACGATGTACCGCGAGAGCCAAATCCCCAACCCAGGAGTTACAAACAAGTGCTTGGGCATCTAGTGAAGAGCCATCCGAGCACTAATCCTAGCTCAAGCGGCTGAGCAGGTTCCAGCCAAAAAATGACCCCGCACAAAATCGTGGGACATTTCTTTGAACGGTCATTAGTGGTTAGCTACGCTGCCTTTCACGCTAGAGTTCGGGGTTCGTTTCCCGGTTTCGGCGGTTCGAAAATAAAAAAAATGTTTCTTCTCCATCCACTCGTAAAACTTAGTATTGTGGGGGAGCCTCCGTGACCGAGAGGTAGCGTGCTCGGCCTCAGACCTCCAGGGTTTAATTTTCGAACCCTGTGTCTGGAGGGCAGTGTCATCTAACTCATCTTAGCATCCTCAGGAGGTTCTCCTGGCCAAATTTAGCCTGTATGTTCACAAAAGGGGCCTAAAGCCCGATTCATCTCATTTCATTTCATTTGAACGGTCATATCTAAAACTTGCCATCAGGTCGAAAACAGTTTTTTTAGGATCAGTAACTTTTCAGTTACATGCTCGCATACTCAGCTCGTTTTCCGCACAGTCATTAAAAAGCTATGGACATTTTTTAGAACGAACGGGTCGAGAGCGATTTCAGTCACCGCCATGTTGAAAAACGATGATTTATGGGTAAAACTTATACAGCAATCCACGGCCACGGCGAGGACGACACGGCTACTCTAATCCCTCCTCCGCAACCCCTAAAACCAAAGGAAAAGAGGAGAAAAGCAATGTCACAAAAACCCAATTAACACAAGATGCTCACCAATGCTGGGTTAATTTTGCGCCTGCGTCGTAGACAAATATGTTTTCAGAATTATAAAACGCACTTCACAACAACAGTGCTGCTCAAATGAGGTATAATATAACTCTTGGGGGAACACTATATATTGTGATAACAACATTCCATTAGTTTTTTAATAACTTTGAATAAACCTTTAACTCTTACAGCGCGGGGATCGACTTTGGTCGTCAAAATCTGACGTCTGTAGACGTCAGATTCTGATGTCTAAAGTCGATTCCCGCATTGCAAGAGTAAAACTTTCTAATAGCCGTAGACCCATAACATAGGTAGTCAAATGAATCGGAAAGAGCTAAGGGGTCTTGTCAAGTTAAAAAAAAATCCAAGAATCCGAGAAAAATCGGATTAGTCAGACTCCACTCACCCACCCCATTATCAATTTTTTTAATTTTTTTTTGGAAACGTTTTAAAACATGAAAACAACACAAAAAACCCGAAAAAACACAAAATTAAAAAAAAAAAATCCTGAGTTGGGACTTGATCCACCCACCCACTTCCAAGTTTTTCTCGGATTTTTGGAATTTTTTTAACTTGACAAAAACCCCCACCTAAGACATTTCTGATGATTTCAAAATGAAAAAACCCTTTGGTCTCCATGGATAAGTAAAAAATATTCAGCGCTTTAAAGGTTAAGATCCCGACCGTATATGTCCTATAGTTTGACATGCTCGTTTACTTTATGTCAACCCTTTAAGCACTAAGCACTACTAGAGTTATTTTTAACCCTTAAAACGCTGAAGTTTTTTAAAAATAAAAATGGCACCCAAAGGTTTTTTATCAATTTGAAGTCATCACAAATGTCTTAGTTAACTCTTTCTGATTCATTTGAATACCTATGTTATGATTGTATATATGGCCATTGGAAATAATTTTTACTCTTACAGTGCGGGGATAGACTTTAGTCGTCAGAATCTGACGTCTACAGACGTCAGATTCTGACAACTAAAGTCGATCCCCACGCTGTATGGGTTGAGCGCTGAGCACGAGTACAGTCGTTTTTAATCCGTTTTATTAGCGGGTTAAATTACAGTTATTGGCATTAAATGTGTGTTTAAACATCAAGATTAGCAAATGTTTTGTCGCAATTTAAACAAATATGATCAATTTATGGCACTTGGAAGTAGTGGTCGCGGTAGCGAGGCACAAATTCAAGAGGTTGGAAAATTAAACAAGATAACTTGGCGGGTAGGGGGTTAGCTCTTTCTACCCAGTACATTCACGTAGTGTTTGAACGGTTTAGCTATTAACATTTTAGATCTGGTGACTCAAAAGGTGACACAGGAATGAAAAACGAGTTGCATGGGTTAACCCTTAGAGCGCTGAAATACTTGTGTATAAACTATGAAGACCTAAGGATTACTTTCAATTTGAAATCGTCATAAATTTCTTAGTCAGCTCTTTCCGCTTCATTTGAATACCGATTTTATGGGTCTACGGCCATTTAAATATTTTAATTCTTGCAGTGCGGGGATCGACTTTAGACGTCAGAATCTGACGTCTACAGTTAGGCACTACTCTAGTTAATTTTGACCGTCACATACCGATATCGTGGCAATGTGCTGAATATATTTACAGATATCGCGGCCTGTTTAAACAGGCCTTAAAACCAGGGGAGGGTCCAGAATTGTGAAGATTGAAAAAAGAGATGGCAATCAATGTTTTTTCTCAGCACATTCAATGGCATGACATGACATTTCAAATTTACTAGGGTTGTGCCTCAAGTTGCCACGATATCGGTATTTGACACCCCGCATTTACTGGTAAATATGGCGTCAAATACCGATTTCTTAACAACTTTGATCGATGTTTGCTGCAAGTTAGTTTTGTAAACTAGATCCGCTGAAAATCCGCCACTGAAAACTATACTGTTTCTCAACCGAAAAATTATCTCATATCCCTGACTTAATTTTAGATCAATTTGAAGAGGTATTGCAAACAATGAGAAGTAACACCCCTGTGTAAAGACGAGCAACTCCCCGAGTAAATATGTAGCATACGGAATATTAATTCTTTTAGTGCTTGGATATTTAGTGCAGGGTTAGACGTCAGAATCTAACGTCAATAGACGCCTCATTTTGACGTCGATCTCCGCACTGGAAGGGTTAATATGCCATCTGAATCAGAATATAGCGTTCATAGTGTCAGATTCTGACGTCTAAAGTCGATCCACGCGCTGAAAAGAGGAAAATAGTTATAACGGCAGTAGACCCATAAAATATAAGACTATATATATTCAAATGAAGCAGAAAGAGTTAACTAAGACATTTATGATGATTTCAAATTTCAGTGCTTTAGGGGTTTTAACGGCATTATTCAAAATTTTGAGGGGTAATGTTTTAGTGATAATCAATCGAGCACAAAGCGTGAAATGGAAATTGACCGCTTGGCAACCAAGACCACTGAATATATCACAACATGTATGTAACAGCCGTTACATATTTCATACGTTTACATCGATATTTCATGTATATATATATATATATATTCTTTATAATTATATGATTATTATGTATTATGCTATACTGGGGTTCATGCTTAGAGTGTTTTTTTAAAATGATTAAGCCTATAACAAGCGGTTAAAGTGACCAGCACCGTGTCATGGGTATCATCAGCTATAGGTTTGTAAATGTTATTGTTAAAATATACGAGTCTAATAATCGCTTAACAATCACAAAATATCATTTACTAAAATTGTTATTTCACTAGGTTAGTTCAGACTTTGTGACAGTCTTGACGAATCTGACGTCTGTATTTGTCAGATTTTGACGTCTATAGAAAACCACCGCTCTGAACAGGTTAACAGCATGTGTAAGCAAGATACAATGTTATTTTAATACTGGTCCACCGTCTACGACGCTGCTCCCATTTAAAACATTATTCAGTCAACGGCTCTTGTTTAACGGCTAAACAGAACTAGACAGGTTTTTTACTGTCACAAGGGACATTGACTCGATGTTGTTTTAATGTTGGTACACCGTCTGCGACGCCGACCCAACATAAAACTCCACGTGTGAAAGTTAGTATTGTGGGGAGCCTCCGTGACCGAGAGGTAGCGTGCTCGGCCTCAGACCGCCAGGGCTCGAATTTCGAATCCTGTGTCTGGAGGACAGTGTCATCTCAATCATCTCACCATCCTCAGGAGGTTCTCCTGGCCCAGTTTAGCCTATATGTGCACAAAGGTGGCCTAAAGCCCGATTCATTTCATTTCATTTCCAACATAAAACAACATGGTTAGACAGGTTATTCAGGTGCACGAGCGCAGAATATCTGAGAGAGAAAGGATTCAAATTAACCTCACATTGATTCACATATAACCTTGTCCAGTAACATGAGATATTGTCATGTCTGTCACAGCAAACAGTGGCAGTGTCTTGATGCATAAATTGTAGTGACGAATATACATGTATCTGGAAACCCTGTACTGCGAGTTATACCCAGAAAACACGAGACGTCGACACAATGTTGTTATAATACATCGTGCTGATTGGGAAGCTTTTGAAATGAAATGAATCGGGCTATAGGCCACTTTTGTGCACATATAGGCTAAACTGGGCCAGGAGAACCTCCTGAGGATGGTGAGATGATTGGGATGACACTGCCCTCCAGACACAGGATTCGAAATTCGGGCCCTGGCGGTCTGAGGCCGAGCACGCTACCTCTCGGTCACGGAGGCTCCCCACAATACTGACTTTCACACGTGGATGGGGAAGAAACTTTTTTGTTTCTTTGGGAAGCTATTGAGATGGTGTGTATTAGGCTGCCCCATTAATTTTGGTTTGTTCCGTTATATAACGGATTCTGGTAAGGTCTAATTTGAACAGCTACATATTAGAACTTATATAACAGTGCATAACGTTCTTACAGACTAATAAGGAAATGGTGCTACATTGCCAAATCTGACCCACTGTATGTTATGTGAGAGTGACGCACCCACCCGGACGTAACTACAGTGTGTAATATCGCGGTCTAACAATCTACTGAAGTTCACCGATGGATGACAAAGTATTCTGCCATGCAAAACGAAAAGGCAGTGACTGCCTACTTTACAAGTAAGCAGTTACTGTCTTTTGGGTTTGCGGAGCAGTAATTATGTCGTTCCAAAAGCCCCTTATTTGAGACTACCACGGCATGACAGCATGTAACACTTTGACTATGTGTCATGATAATACAACAACAGAAAGATAAACTTTAAAATTCCGTCACGTTTTATTCCAGCATCCTAAACCAGAGCTAAGAAACAAGCCCGTATAATTATCGAGAATTTTTTAGGAAAACTCGAGGCTCAATTGATGAAAACGAAACTAAGACAAATTAACAATCACTATAATAGCAAAGTACTTGACAGTTGTCATTCTGTGACCAGAGCAATCTCTCCCTGTCGCACGAGACGGTCTCGTGGGTGGGGCGCTGGTGACAGCATGGACAGTTGTAGGCATATTACTGCAGGTCTGGAAGTATTCGTGAGGTTTTAATTTTCGCGAATTTCGCGAGGAGGACAAATTCACGAATTCGAGAATCGCGCGAAAATTATTATAACAATAACGCTACTGAAGAAAAATGAAAATTGAAACACGCGAAAATGACCAGATCTAGGCCTACAGTATTAGTCCGAGCTTGACGTGAACAGCATGGTTCAACGTCAGAGATTGACAGCATAGCAAAAGGGTGACTGCCCTATGTTCAGAAGGTTCTATGTTCAGAAGGTTCTATGTTCAGAAAATATTTGTTAAAAAGGTTCTATGTTCAGAAAGTCATATATACAGAAGGTCCTATGATCAGAAGGTCCTATATTCAGATATATTCAGAAGGTCCTATATTCAGTAAATTCTTTGTTTTAAGTAAAAAAAACTTTCAGTTTCAGGTAAACTATAATGCAACAGATATATAACAAATCACAGCCTCTCCTTTTAGCTCATTCGGTCAAAGGTCAGATGAACTTTTGTTATGGCGGGCTGTCCGTCGTCTGTCAGTCCACAATTTGCCAAAATCGCCATTGGGACTTCAATCAACACTATATAGTGAACAGCCACAAACCAGGAGTGATCACAGAAGTATAGTTCCCGCAATTAAGGAATATCCACTAAAATCCGGTCACGGTGCTAGTGTGAAATTGTCCTATAGCCTATAGATGTATAGCTATAGAACAAGTTCACACTACATGCTGGTTCGTCTTAGCTGCTTTGTCTATATAGAAAAGGTCAAAACCAAAACCCCTGCAAAATTACAAAGATGAGATACGGTGCTATTGACACCTCCCATGGAAGTGTCAATTATGGCACCGTTCTGTTTCTTCATTTTAGTCTATTCCAGGATTTTTTTGGGTGTCTGTAACCCCCTGTATATCCCCAAAATGCGTTGTATTGTTGGGTTGACCAAAACATGAGTGGAAATCGCCAATAAATTAAAGTCAATAGTAAATGAGTAAGTAAGTAAGATTGATAGTAAAATAGATTGCACAAAAAGGCACCATTCAGAGCCTTGTTTTAACTATAGGCCTACCATGGGCCACAATTATTTTGGTAAATCTGTAGCGCATGTTTTACGTCGATTTCTCAACGATTTTGAAACGATTTCTTTGAAATTTTGCACAGGCCATTTTCAAGTCAAATCCTAACACTGGTAAAAATTTAGTTAGACCATTCGACATGTAATACAATCCCAGAATTAGCGTAATGGGTTGATAGAGGGGCGTCAAAATGTCAATTTACTACATGTCAAATCGTCTTTTGAAATGATGCACATGATTTTACGTTTACAAAATTTCATAAAAGTCGGTTGATAAATTAATTGACGGAGTAATTAACTGGTTAGTGAGTTAGCCCTAGATTGATTCGTTTTACCTGAAAAAAATCAACGTTTTTCAACATGGCGGTGACTGGGAGCGATCTCGACCCCAAGGTCTGAAAAATGTTCATAACTTTTTAATGACTAAAAAAAACAAGCTGAGTATGCGACCTCGTAGCTAAAATGTTACTGATTCTATAAAAACAAGCTGAGTATGCGACCTCGTAGCTAAAATGTTACTGATTCTATAAAAACAAGCTGAGTATGCGACCTCGTAGCTAAAATGTTACTGATTCTATAAAAACAAGCTGAGTATGCGACCTCGTAGCTAAAATGTTACTGATTCTATAAAAACAAGCTGAGTATGCGACCTCGTAGCTAAAATGTTACTGATTCTATAAAAACTATTTTCTTAGATATGACCGTCCCACGATTTTGTATGGGGTCAATCTGTGGCTGAAACCTATTTCAGCCACTGCGGCTAGAATGGAGTTACCCTCTGTTATTGTAACTCTTGAGACTATTCGACCCAAGGATATCGGAGCTGTGTGAAAGGCCAATGTGTTTTCGCATTATATTGCATAGCAAAACCCCAGTCTAGGACCGTCTGACTAGTAGACTAGGTAGAATTTGGAAAAATATTAATGGTGGAGGCATTTTGTGTTTACGGCTGGAAAACATGTGTTCTAGATGTATTATTATGTCCTAAATCCAAATATGGTGTTTGCCAGGCTGGATTTCGAACAATTATTACTGTAATAGTAAATTCCAAAATAGCCGCCACCGAAATGACTAAAATGTATTAATCATCATATCTTTGGTACCAAAAATGATAAAAACACAAATAAAAGATGTATTAATACATTTTTGGACATAAGGAATCCATTGGTACATCTTAGTTGTTACTTAGTTGACAAGATGTAATTTAATTAACATATGAATCATATCTGAACTAAATTAGCTCGTTTTTCGCTAATACAATAATACAAACAAGAGAATATTTCAAACAATTACAGATTATTTATTATTTTTATAATAGACACACCAATAACCTGATAACATACATGAGTTTATTATACTTTAATTTTATAAAACAAATCAATAGCTTGATTCAATAACTCAAATATCAAGAAACAAAATTACTGATGTAAATCCTACTGTATGGTACTGAGAGGGTTAGTGTTTGTGGAAGTACTGCGAGTAGAACTTCTGAGCCAAGGAATCCTGTTGTACCATTATTTATTTGAGAACACGTAAACAAATCAACATTGGGGTCATATTTGAATTAAATAGCCTTGTTATATTTCTAAACAATACAAACATGAGGACATATTTGAAACTTTAAAAACGTGTGCGTATCCATAAACCTCACAATCACTATACAAATTATACACGATCCAGAAAACATGAAGTATACCCATGATAGGACAGCGTATGGTATATGCAAGTGCATAGTAATGTGCACATGAATGACAGGATAGCTTCTAGGCTCACCAAAACAATTCTGCCAGTATTCTTGATCCACACACATGCGACACAGGTTACATCATGGCGAATAGGTCCACCCAAAGCGAATTTATTTGATGGTATCAAGGTGTCGACTGAATGATAATTATGCATCCCAGATGAAACGAATGACATTCTGCCAGTAACAAAAAGAGTGATTGATGAATGTCAATTTACTGACGATAACACAGCAGATTGGTTTGCTCACTCAATGACGAATGTCCACCAGCCATCAACTATCATGGGAAGCACATGGTCGTTACAATGACCCGTTCTTCTAAAAATAAAATCCTCCTTGGACTCCATAAATGCAGAGCAAGCATCAGTGGGGTACCTACGTAAAATTGCCAGCTCCAGCATATGAACTGGATAAACTGAACACTGTTGCCATGCACGTGTAGCAGACTCACTGCATCAGGAACATGTTCTAACAGTCGATGAGGCACTGTATCTAAAGCTGATGATCAGTGGATCGATACAAAGATGCATTGATGTCCAGCCTCGGTGGGCTGCATAATTATGGGAATAAACTTTCTTGGAATTTCTGGGCTGTCACATGGATGAATGTGGCTTCTGTGAGCTGTGGATAGAATGTGATACTATGTTAATACTGCTCAGAAAGTGATGACAGTTAAATCCTATGCACGTTCAATGAGAACGCATAAACTCACACTGCAAGCTCTTTGACCAATATTGCTTCCACGACTGAATGATCACCTGGATAGTGTTCATGAGGAGTTAAGAACAGAGCTCCCTTTGACACTGACGACATTGCACAGAGAATACTGTCCATGCGATCGATGAGGAGGAAGATGACAGTGATGATGATGATGACTACACACACAATGAGGCCACCACAGGTCAAAGGACAAAGCGTGATAGTGATGAAGGCAGACTAGTAACATCACTTAATCAGCACGGAGTGTTTCATGACAAATCACAAACCCCGCAGAATATAATGAACAAGGACGTTGTCATTGCTACCATCCAGGAATCGCAGCTTGGTGCAGAGCGTCTTGCAAGGAACAGTAGGATTAGTTTGCTAAGAAGCGCTTGTGTGAGTCTCCGGAGAGTGAACACAGTATTAAAGCCCTCATTCATATGAATAAGGCCACGTGATGGCCAAGCGCTGTTGAGAGCTCTTGCCAAACCCCCAAATACCAAAAACTTTTGAAGACTATGTAAGAACATTTGCCAATACTGTGTAAAAGATGGGGGCTACCATCATTGGGATTGATGTAACATTTGATTGCCATAGAAGCGAGTCCATCAAAGAAGGAAGAAGAACCAAACGTAAGAAAGGTCATCGACCAGTCAGACGACAGATTGAAAATGAATTGTTCCTTCTTCCGTCTGATTGATCTAATTTCATGACACTTGAAGACAATAAGAAAGACATGGCTTTTTGCTACCAGCTACCTCATTGAGCACAGCCCAGCAGATAAACTAATTGTGGTTGCTGGTGAATTTGTTGAAGCGATTACTGTCAAGACTTAGTGGTCTGACCCAACTTTATCAAGACTTGAAGCTGACCACGAGGAAGAGGACAGTCACACCTAATATTGCATTGTATTCATGCTCTCATGGAATCAATGCTGGTATCAGTACGCGATACAGATGTCTTTGTCCTACTGCAACTAGGATGCTTATCACTATTCATTAAAGCAGGAACATCTAAACATCCTAGATATATCCCAGTACATGAAATTTGGAGAAAAATACCATTCGATACAATTTGCTGGTCACAATAAGAAAACAACATGATATGTGTTCCACTAACATTACAACAATTTGACTAATTTTGGAAAGGGCTAATATTCAAAAGGTACAGCTAAATCTGCAGCATTATGGAGTTCCTGATGGGAATATGCATAGTGAAGCCAGATTGAAGCTGTTCTGTATGGGTCAAGCACAGGAGAAACTCAGATGCTGCACAGTCACACATCAAGTGGCCCATTACCAATCAAGAGTGTGGAAACCAAGCAAATTGCTCATCTCCAATTCTTTCCTTGAGCTGTAAAACCGAAAAGTCAATTGAACTCAATTATATTGAGGGAACCTGTTGCCTAAATTTAAACACTTTGATGAAAATCGTCCATGACAATTTTGTTCAACAAATAGTTAAACTAAATTGCCGTGTCCGATTTCGATTAAAGTATTTAAATTTAGGCAACAGGTTCCCTCAATATAATTGCGTTAAATCGCCTTTTCTGGGTTTAGCTATATCAAGCTCTGCAGTTGCAGAAAAATGCACTTGCCATGTATGAGGATGTAATATGACACAAGGTACACAAATAGGTTATAATGAGCATTACTATACACTTTTATATACCATAAGCTGTCCTAATTATGGAATGTTTTCCCTTCCCGGACCGTGGATAATTTGTTACTATTATGAGATTTATGGATATGCACACGCTTTTCCAGTGGTTAAATGACCTCATGTTTGTATTCTTTATGAAAATTACGAACCAATTTAGTTAAAATATGATCCCTATGTTGATTTATTTACATTTAATTAAATAAGTAATGGCATCCCAGAATTCCTTGTCTCAGACACTGTTCTGATAAGTTCTACTCGCAGTACTTCCACAAAGTACAATAACCCTCGCAGTAACCATGGTACCATACAGTAGGACGTACATCAGTAATTTTGTTTCTTTATATTTGAGTTATTGAATCAGGTTATTTATTTTGTTGTAAAATTAAAGTGTTTTAAATTCAAAGATGTTATCATGGTTATTGGTGTGTCTTTTATCAAAAATATATTTAATTGTTTGCAATATACTCTTTTTTATTTTACCGTATTTATTAAAAACGAGCCAATCTAGTGCACATAATATAGCTCCTATGTTAATTTGATTACATTTTATCGACTAAGTAATGGTATCAATGGATTCCCTGTGTCCAAAAATGTATTAATACATGTTTTTTTGTGTTTTTATCATGGTTGGTTCCAAAGATATGACAATTAATAGATTTTAGTTGTTTCGATGGCGGCCATTTTGGAATTGACCATTACAGGATAAATCGTTGAAAATCCAGCCTGGCAAACACCATATTTAGATTTAGGACATATTTATACATCTAGAAAACATGTTTGCCAGCCGTAAACACAAAATGCCTCCATGACTTTTTATAAGCACATTTCTTCAGATTCTGCCTAGTCTATAGGCATGTCTGGGGGGATTATTGATCTATAGTCAGATTCACATTAAATTCATCAACCAGGGGGAATGAATTCCGCTGACTCCCTTGTCAATTCTGAACCAATTTTCATGACATTTTGCACAGACAATTATCTATAGGCTCCATGGGACGACTACTCTGAAAATTACGAGAAGTTTTAAAATTTAGTTAGAAAAAGTAAAATCATTTGACACGTAATGAACTTCTGAGACGAAGCTAATGGGTTTATAGAGGGCGGCATTTTTCAATTACTAGGCCTACATGTTAAATTGACTAATTTTTATGTATGCAATATTTCTCAATGAAATGATCAGGGCAGTCGCCCCATGACCAGAAAATAGTGCTTGGAATAGTGCATGAGAATGGGTTGAGAATTGACGGAGAAATCAGCGAAATCATTCGCCACGGTTAATGTGAATCCGACTATATAGACATGCCAGAACCCTTTCATCTCATCAATTAACTGCACTTTTTTATCGTATTGCAATGTCACTTAAATGACTGTTAGTCTACTGTCGAAAAGGGACATAAAGCAACAATTTACAATAACATAACCTAGACATTTATATGACCTTGGTTTTAAACTACAAATAGTTTTCTCCTTTGCACAATACACTCAACATGTTTATTGCTCTGAAATGTATACCATATGTGTATTTCTCTGGTCACGCTGGCCAATTCTTCTATTTGAAATACATATTTCTTATTGTAGATATACACGGGTTCCAATAAATTAATTAAAAAATATTTTTTTAATTACCAGCGCGTATAATTATCACCCGGTATATTTACTTGTGAAGGTTGTGACATATGCATAGGGCCTATTTATCTACCACAACATACCACTGAGACTTTACATTCAACAGAAAATAATCGCATAGACCACATAAGATAAGAGAATTTATATTTCTACATCTATTTCACTCTTTTTTTTATATGATATTTCGACCAACGCACCTCCTATAATATATAAATATAACTTTCATATCAACAATTTTATGAGTCCATCAGAATTTATCAAACCTCATTTAGGCTCGAAAACCCACTGAGCACACAACGTTTTTGCGACTTTGAATTAACGTCATTGGCGCTGCCCAATTGGAACTGACAAATAGACAAATGCTGGTGGTCAGTGTAAAATGTGAGGGTAGCCCTATTTAGATGATAAATTCGCCTATAAAGACAGGGCTTTAAGTCCCCACTTTAAGGCATTATTCTAGTGAGATGTACATCTGTCATTACAGACTAAATTGAAAATGATTGATCAAACAATGACGCAGTAATTCATTGCGCAATCGATCGGATGCGCACCGTATTTTTGGGGCACAACTTTACGAATGACAATGATTACAGACTCTGTATAGCACACAGAGTCTGTTATTACGGACTATACAGTATATAAAAGCGAAATAGACATTTCAGGCTATGTCTACCCAAGTAAAAAAAGGAAATGTGCATACCTTTCTATAGTTTGGCCACTTTTGAAATACTATTGCACTGTATGGTAGGTACAGCCAAGTGCCATCCACGGAGGCCGACAAGTCCAGGAGGCCGACAAGTCTCATAACGTCCTACATGGATAAATAGCTGTTCCTCTTTGACCCTTATACAAAGCTGGCATATTTTTATATAAACCATGGAGACCAAAGGGTTTGTCACTTTGAAATCATCATACATGTTCTCCTTCGTTTTTTCCGCTTCTTTTGTATACCGATGTCATGGGTCTACGGTCATTACAGATGTGTTTATTATTCCAGTGCTGGGACCGTCTTTATACGTGAGAATCTGACGTCTACAGACGTCAGATTCTGACGTATAAAGACGGTCCCCGCACTGAAAGGGTTAAGCCCTGCAGATTAAAAAATCTGTCTGTTGATCACGACAATAATCGTCTTAACTACGTTTTATTACTCGATCAAATCACTGTTATTGGGAAATGAATGTGTATTTAAACATCAAAACTGGCAAAACTTTGGTCTCGAATTAAATAAATATGAGTATTTTTTACCTTCTTGGAGTTGTGGGTCGTGGTACCGAGACAAAGCTTTGAACGGTGTAATTTAAATCGTCAGAACGTCTACAGACGTAAGATTCTGACCCCGCACTTTAAAAATATATTTAATGGCCGTAGACAAAATAAAATAGGTATTCAAATGAACAGGAAATATCCAACTATTAAAGACATTTATGATGATTTAAAATTGAAAAAAGCCTCTGGTCTCCATGATTTAAACGAAATTGAAAATTGGTGAAAATTATTCGCATTTCTATAATTTGGAACCAAACATTTGTCATCATTCCCACTATAAAAAAGATTGAAAACGACAATAGTCTTGTTTACAGTTTTAAACCCTTTCAGTGTGGGTACCGAATTTTAGCGTCAAAATCTGACATCAATAGACGATAGATTCTGATGTCTAAGGTATATCCTCGCACCGATAGAATAAAACATTTATAATGCGGCTGTAGACCCATAGTATAGGTATCCAAATGAGGCGTAAAGAACTAAGTAAACCATTTATGATAATTTTTTCTTTTATTTCAAATAAAAATATTTAGGCGCTTGAAGAGTTAACCCTTAAAGCGCTGACAATTGTTGTATATACCATGGAAACCAAAGGTTTTTTTTCAATTTAAAATCCTCATAAATGTCTTAGTTATCTTTTCCCGATTCATTTGCATACCTATGTTATGGGTCTACGACCTCTACAAATATTTTTATTCTTACAGTGCGGGGATCAACTCTAGACGTCAGAATCTGACGTCTACAGACGTCAGATTTTGACGACTAAGGTCGATCCCCGTGCTGTAAGAGTTAATGATTAAGCGTACGTAGTTATTGTTGTTTGGCTTACATGACAAGTAAGCAGTTACTGCTGTTTGTCTGTGCTTGTCGGTGTAGCCAGTGTGAGTCATTATAAATATGGTAATAATATTCGAGGTATACAGTACGTAATTCATCTATCAGTCACCAAATGAGTACCTGAAGATACAAACGTGTGAACTGTATTATTAAATATAATATTGATAACAGTGATTCAAGAAGACAAGCCATGCAGAAATACAGTTATAATATTTAATCTTCATTTTCATGAACACACACCAACTTAGTAAAAATGACCATTTTGAACACCTGGTGTTGGCATAATATGGATGTTTGTAAAGTTAGGCAGGCATTTTAAATACCTAAATTTCAGGGTGATGACCAGTACATGGAATAGTGGGAGTGACATCAAGTGTTGAGATTTGTCTTGTCTGTCATTTTGTTAACGGAATGACTGTATACATACAGAATATCAATATACAAATTATTTACATTATTTTTGTACTCACCAAATTCAGCATTGACCCCTTGGTTTGCACAGGGTAAACAAACCTGTAGCAACAAGAACACACTATATTATATCACCGCGTTTATTAATTCAGGTAGCATATTCGTGAATGGAAAAACTTATCATACTATAAAAGCGCTAACCCAGTAACACAAAACATTTGCATAACATTTGTACAATGTTGGGCCAACGTCAAAGACGTTGTGCCGACGTAGTACAAATGATATACAAATGTTTTGTGTTAGCTGGGAAATTGAATAACTCGGTACCATTATTTTTTTCTCGCTAATGTGACCCGTAACTTCAAGTGGGTTAAATTACTCACATATGTACAGTCTGAATCAAAATATATGGGACTGAAATGTGTGTTTGAACATCAAGATTTGCAAATGTTTGATCGCAAAATAAATAAATATAAATACATTTCACCCATTTGAGGATCGCAGTGACACAGTAGAAATTTAACCCTTTAACCGCCAAGTTAATCAATTTGAAGTTTCACTCACTTGAAGTTGTGTCTCGCTGACGCGATTTTAAAAATTCAAATGAGTGACAATTATTCAGATGTGACAAAATACAATTGAAAAATGTTGAAATCCTGTAGATCGATGTCACGTTTCATCCGTAGCATGTTTGAAAGCTGGTATTTAATGTCCTAAAAAAACGAAAAAACACAATTATAATAGGGAACGGCGTTAAAAAAGGGGATAGTAACTCTGTACCACGGCGTATCTCAGTAAACATAGCTGATACGTGATATGTATCGTGTACACCCATGTACACTGATGCGGGCATCTGTTTGTGCACGTGTAATGTAAACATATAAAATTATTGATTGCGGGCGTGGCGTGGTGGAGTACAGTTTTATTGTCCTCTTTGATCCTCGAAACAGGGGTGTAAACGTTATCTGCTTTTTGACAAGACTATAACCCCTACACTACAGCTCATTCTGTTCGGCTGGATGTAAATGTCTTCAACTTTAAGAAAAAAAAGGCAATAGCCTGCTGTAAAATACATGTGTAAAATGTACTTTTTAGTCAATTAATATTTAATTAACATGTTTTTTTTAAATAAAATGAATGCACTAGTTTTCGCAGCTAGACTTGTACGCCCTGCCCCTAAAATATGGCGTTGATATAAGAGTTTTTTATGCAGTTTCACTTTGTGATATTGTTCGGGAAAATGAAGAAGAGGATTTCCGTTTGTTTGAGTAGTACTACCGCATTTGAAAGGCAATACAGCTGTGCAAATAATGTATAATAAAAAAACTAGTATATCATAGAGATTTGTGAATTGATTTTTTGTCTCGCGGCACACAAACTTAAGTGGCAAAAAACATTTATTTGTTCAATGATGAGTACAATCATAGGCACCTATCTTAACCTGACAAACAATTATTTTAAGTGCAATAAAAACGATTCTTGGCGCGATGGTCATATTGTCATAAACCCTTACAGTGAGGGGATCGACTTCAATCGTCAGAATCTGACGTCTGTAGACGTCAGATTCTGACGTCTAAAGTCGATCCCCGCACTGTAAGAGAAACAATATTTCTAAGGGCCGTAGACCCATAACATATGTATTCAAATGAATCGGAAAGAGCCGACTACGACATTTATGATGATATCAAATTGAAATAAACCCTTTGGTCTCCAAGGTTTTCATAAAAAAATCAGCGCTTTAAGGGTTAGCCCTTACACCGCTAAGTACTAGCCTACTATAGTCGTTTATAAAGCGCTAAACTAAATTTGTGCCAAATAAATCAAAATTGCCACAAGTTGGGACACAAGTATTTCCTTATATGGGGTGATTGGTTATCATGTGACCCTCTGAGAGGATCACATGATAGCCAATCACCCCCATATATGGGGTGATTGGCTATCATGTGACCTTCTGAGAGGGTCACATGATATACAATCACCCCATATAAGGACATAATTATTCATACCATATAAGAGGTGATAGATCACCTTTAGGGTCATCATAAACGTCTTAGTTAGCTCTTTCCGCTTTTGAATACCTATGTTATGTAGTCCAGGAGTACCCGGTATGACTGGGCCGCCTAACTCATTTACTGCGCGAGGCCCAGTCACACTGACCGCCATTTTGTTTCCACAGCCAGCTGTGTAAAAACGACACTCGCGCTGCCTACCAAAAGACTCGGATGCCATGAAATTGAGACGAATATTTCAAGTGCCTACGAAAACTAGGCCATTTTCGACAGGCGTGAACTTTAGATCGTATTAGAACTATTACATTTAAAAATGGAGGTCACTGTGTCAGAGCCTTGCGATGTCATCAGGGTAGTCCAGGAGCAGGAACACACACAAAAAAATCCGTTCAACTGGCGAACTACCTCAGATCTGAATTGACAGAATGGTAGAATAGCTATACAGGAACAGCGTCGGGTAGTATGTACAATAAAATTGTAGTATCAGTTTTTTTTATTTCGACCGCTTATATGGGGGTACCCCTAAACTTGTCTGGAATTAGGGGTTAGTGTTACGTAAACGTCTATCGCACTAATTGTCACATGCGATATACCATATCAAAGATAATGAAATGTCCGTTCTAATGATATATTGCACACTGCAGTAAGGCAAATAGTCGTCTCTTCACATACGCTCAAACATAATTTTTAATATAAAATAATCAAAATGAACAGCAAAACAAACGTGTAAACATGGTCAAGGAAAACAACATAATAAAACATAATTACTGGACATTTCGATATATGGCCCATGTTTTCTGAACCAAATATATGTATGTTATATATAATTATAAATATCACAAAAATGACATTTCGATATACGGCCCATGTTTTCTGAACCAAATATATGCATGTTATATATAATTATAAATATCACAAATATGTTTTTAATGGAAGAATATTGCAGCCTTTTATGAAAATGTGTGTGTTTAGTCAGAGCTGAAATCTGAAATATTGAGCATTGGTCGGCATTTTAGTGTATAATTTTTTATCCGCTTGTTTGTACATAATTTTGGTGTGCTGAATTCTAATCTGTCGTATAATATTATATATTTGGTGACCTTCACTTTCAAATTAACAAAACATAAAATGGCCGCCAAAATGTTAATAAAACCACGTATTTGCTGTAGATTATCGCACATGAAAGCACAATTTATGGTTTCTTTAACATTTTTTTTTTTGAGAAATTAGTATAGAGTGTCTTTGGAAAGAAATGACCTTAATTTGACCTTCAAATTCAATACGTTCGCCGTTTATTAATATTAACTGTTACTATAATTATACCGCTAAACATGCTAAAGATAATACTACTTATTTGAAGTGACTTAGTGGACGAGGAATAAACATTACTGACAGGTAAATTAAAAAAAAATCCTATATGGCCGCGACATTCACCCTCAAATGACCGAGAAACAAAATGGCTATCAAAATGCAAACTCCACCTCTGGTTTTGGTTGTCGCACGGAAATGCTAAATTTATGCTTTTTGCATAGCTTGGGGACCGGAGCACTTATGTCTGATGTTTATTTATCACCGTCTGACGTCCATTGTATCGTAAAATCAAAGATGGCCGTAATTTTGCATATTTACTATTAAAATCATGACGTCATTCTAAAAACTGAGCACACCAAAGCATTTTAAAATATACTGTCATTAAACTTAGTTTTGCATTCTTCGTATGTTAATTTGTCGCATTAACTAGTCTATATTTTAAAATTTTCAATAAATAATGTTGTTTTATTATATTATAGTTTGATTGCATAAAAACGCTATAATTTTGTGCTGGTGATAACTTTTTTAAATTTGAAGGTAAAAGAAAAGTCATTTTAAACGAAAAACAAGAGACATACATTTTTCAACTCCAAACCATGCATTAACCAGAAATTGTGCAATTATTTGTCGGAAAAAATAGAAGATATGTGGTTTTGGCGGCCATTTTTTGTTTTGCAAATTTGAAGGCGAAGGACACTGAATATAGAACGTTATCCGACCGATTCGAATTCAGCACACCCAAATTATGTGAAAACAAGTGGATAACAAATTATACTTATATAATTATACTTATTTGCCGAGCAAAGTTCAATGTTTCAGATTTCAGCCCAGGTTGGATACAGACATTCTCATGACAGGCTGCTATTTTCTTACATTAAAAAATAAATACATGAATACATATCTGGCCTCAGAAAACATCGGCCACATGGAGATATGGGCAATAACTATATTTTATTTAGTCGCTTTCATTGACCATGTTGACTATTTTGTTTTGTTGCTGATTTTATATTTTTTGTAATAAAAAATATGTTTCAACGTATGTGGGGAGATAACTATTAATACCACTGCAACGTGCAATGTATCATTGCAACGGGAATTAAATTTGCATGTGTACATTTGTAAACTATCACAGCAGCGCAGACGTTTACGTAATTCTACCCCCTAAATCTAAACAGGTTTGGGTGGTGTCAATGACCACTAGAATATATCAAATTCATCAGGACCGCATGTAACATGAAGTGAGCCTAATCCCATTAATGTTACATCCATGGAATCAAATTTGCTCTCAATTTGTCCCGAAGCATTGCTTATTTCGTTAATATAATGCATTTTTAGCCCTTACGCTTAGTATAATTTCTGTTTCATTTCTTGTAAATATTTACAAAAAAAAACCCATAGCGTAATTACTATTGAGATGTGATTTGATGTAAGTTGGTATATTCTCACAACACACAATCTGACCTAAGGCTAGACGGACCCGAAAGTTAGATAATTTAATACTGAGTGTAGTGATACCAAAAGAGTAATAATTTGTCCATTAATTCATTGCAAAGATATGGCTATTTTCCGAACTTCACTTCCACTTTGACAAACAAAGCAAAACACACCCCCTATGTTAGAAAATAGGATGTACAAAAAAAAAAATGACACCACAATTTGTACATACTACCTGGGATTGTTGCAGAAGGTCCATTCTATTGTTCTGTCAATTAAGAATGTAGATACTACGCCGGTTGAACAAACTCACTAAATAGAGCCCCTACAAAAACTAGCTCCTGGACTACTTTGGGTCATATTGCAACTTGCCAGACTATAAAAACATACACGCGCTCATGTAGTACGATCAATGTGTTTCAAATAATGGCCAAACCACACAGAAATTGCAACATAATTTCTGCTGACTGTTGTTTCAAACTCTTAAATATGTCTTTTATAACTTCAAAAAAGGCTTGAGAGATTTGAGTGGTGGGAAGTATTTAAAAACACTGTTACTAAACCATTCTCTTTCAACATATTTGACTATTTTATTGTGTGATAACGAGCCACGTTCCAGCAATGTCATGTACGTATTTTAACTGAAAAATCGGTGCGATTTTATTATTGAGTGCCATCTTAAAATACCTCTATATTTTGTATTTTCGTTTATAATAGTCTGACGTAGCCTATGTATAAAAAAATATCTAACACTTCGGCCGTCACAAATTTGATTATCTGGCACTAGTGTAGTGCATTGACCCGACAATTTCAAACCTAAGTACATGACAATTGTAAAGAGATGAACTCTTTATTGATTATTTTATCTTGTATCAATTATTATATTATTATTATTTCACTTAGTTTCTTAGTCTTTGCAATTATATAGTTAAACTGTTTTCTCTCGCTCTGTCAGCCTTATCTGTTGTTGTGACACAGATAGCATTGTTTAGCGGCATCGCTATCAGACTGCCCAGGATGTCGCAATTCAACCAGAGAGAACCATGATAAGAACGCAACGCTCCACGTGCTATCTAGGGCTGGCAGAGTTTACATGTATACGAGAGATAGATAAATAACACAGAGACTGAGATATTAAGTTAGTTCTGATTTAACTCCCCAGCCGATCTCCACGCTGGGTAATGTAATGTGTGTGTAAATAAATGTATTATATTCTTTTAATATGACTGATCTTCTCCTCACTGTATCGCACTACACTACATCATAAACACGCATACCATTACAACTGGCGAGCTAATGCCAGTCCTTTCTTAAAATAAGGGAGGACAGTGATCATAACTGGATTTTACAAGCCTGGACTTACACAGTGAGATAATTCGCCACTATAGCCGTAATTCACCATGTCTGTGACTGGCGCCCAGTGGGCAGAATTAACTGACGCTTTAAAAGCACAGACAGAAGCTACCACAACAGCTCTCACAACACAAGCAAAGGCACAACGTAGACTTGAAAGTCTTAGAGTTGCTGGCCAGTCACTTGGTACCTGTGATGGTACCGAAGCCGCAGCACTTCGTGAGTGGCTCCGAATCCTAGACCTTCACCATAAAAAGGTTGGTGCAGATGACTTCACTCTAGCTTTGTGTAAAGAAAATGCAAGAGGTGGATTACAGGCTGCTCTGTTCACCAATACAACAGACATTACATGGGAAACTCTTAAGGCGAGTATTGTTAGAAACTTTTTGCACACTGCTGAAGACTTACATTACCTTGCTACTCTAGCAAATGTAAAACAAGATATGCATGAAACTGAAGCAGCATACATTAGTCGCTTCAGAACACACACAGAGCGTGCATATGCAACAGGTGTCACCCCAGGGGCTGAAATGGTGCGAGTGCAGACGCTGTTCTTGCGTGGTCTGCGGGATAATGCACTATCACGCAGGACATTTCATAAGACTGAAAATAAAACATTGGATGAAACGATGGAGGTAGCCCAGACACTCGCCAACGAGAACTACCGTTTTTCCACACTGGTACCTCCCAGTAGAGAGTACAAAGCAGGTGCTGCTACCGTCAGTGCTCCAACATCAGCACAACCAGCTACACGGAATGCAGAGATGGAGGCATTGACGCTGGCAGTCAAACGGCTAACAACGGAAGTTGGAAAATTAAAGGCTAAAGATTCTCCTCATGGTGGTACCAAGAAAAAGGCCACAGCTTACAAAAGCAGCAAGGTACCCCAACCTAAACTAACCAAGAGGACTACTCAAGGTCAGTACCCCACAGGTGAATGCTTCAGGTGCGGCCGCAGTGGTCACCGTAAAGTTGACTGTCATGCTAAGTACCACATTAACAGAACTCCGATCTGCGCAGAATGTGGCCAGGTCGGTCACCGTACCATCGATTGTAGAGGAAATGACAGGAAGAAACGGAAAACCACTGCAGCAGCAGCAACAAACCAGAGCCAGAATAATTCTTTAAACTGGTAACTGGGTGTCGGCGAGTAGTCCGCCTGTCCATTGGCGGACTGCAGATTGATGTGCTCGTCGACACAGGAAGTGCTATCACAATAATGGATGCAGACACATGCCAGAAGATTTACGCAAACCGGGTAAGACCAGAGTTAATAAATGCTTCTAATACGGTGTGTGGGTTAGGGGGTACACAACTAGAGACATTAGGTTTAATAGAATTGACTGTAGCAGGAGTAGGACTCATTAAGGCTCTTGTGGTTAAAGGGCTCGGTTATCCTATGATACTCGGGTCTGACGAGCTGAACAGAGGAGAGGCTGAGATTGATTATAAAGCAGAATCTCTCACATGGTTTGGCGCCCTGTTTGCGCTCATCCCATGCCCAGATGCTCCCAGAACTGAGAGCGCGGTGGCCATAATATCCTCTGGTGAACCTGAGATTGACACTGTACTAGCTGACATGCAAGACGTATTTGACAAACCACAACAAAATTTAAGAGCATGTAAACTCATTGAATGTACAATAGACACAGCAGACGCACGTCCCATACGTCAACGCGCGTATAGGACTGCCCTTAGTAAGCGCAAGGAGATTAGTCGACAGGTGGATGATATGCTGGCACAAGGCATAATCCGCCCATCGACGTCTCCATGGGCTTCGCCCATAACCTTGGTTCCCAAGAAATCCGGCGAACTTCGGTTTTGCGTAGATTATCGGGCCATAAATGCAGTCACAATTAAAGATTCATTCCCCCTGCCACTGATACAGGACATCTTCGATCAGTTACAGGGCGCGAAAGTTTTTACGACTCTGGACATGCAAAGCGGTTACTGGCAGATTCCGGTGGCTGCAGCTGACATTCCTAAGACGGCCTTTGTCTGCCACAAAGGTCTCTTTGAATTTGTGCGTATGCCCTTTGGCTTATGCAATGCGCCCGGAATTTTTCAGAGAACAATGGAACGTGTAGGGATGTAAAGAGATGAACTCTTTATTGATTATTTTATCTTGTATCAATTATTATATTATTATTATTTCACTTAGTTTCTTAGTCTTTGCAATTATATAGTTAAACTGTTTTCTCTCGCTCTGTCAGCCTTATCTGTTGTTGTGACACAGATAGCATTGTTTAGCGGCATCGCTATCAGACTGCCCAGGATGTCGCAATTCAACCAGAGAGAACCATGATAAGAACGCAACGCTCCACGTGCTATCTAGGGCTGGCAGAGTTTACATGTATACGAGAGATAGATAAATAACACAGAGACTGAGATATTAAGTTAGTTCTGATTTAACTCCCCAGCCGATCTCCACGCTGGGTAATGTAATGTGTGTGTAAATAAATGTATTATATTCTTTTAATATGACTGATCTTCTCCTCACTGTATCGCACTACACTACATTATAAACACGCATACCATTACAACAATCACGATAGAGATTTTGTATTCTAATAAAATCAAAACCATTCAATCCCTCACTTATCAGGGAAGAATATCCAAGTCAAAATATCCCCGTTACAATATACCGTGACGTAACCCCCTAATATACATGTTCAGGCATACATACACTTTTAGAGACAGCTTTTGGAGGCCTATAGTGTATATCCCCCAATAATTATACCAACAATAACCATATGATGTAAACATGTACATAGACTAGAACTGCAAATTTTGATAATTTTTGTGCTGTGCATTCACCAATTAGGCTAGATATAGAGACGAAATTCCCGCATTTCCTATTTTTGTCAATAATTAGATATCGGGAATTTCGTCTCTATATCTAGCCTAACTGGTGAGCGCGCAGCACAAAAATTATAAAAATTTGCAGTTCTAGTCTATGTACATGTTTACATCATATGGTCATATTAAGAACCCGAAATAAAATCACCGATTTTTTGATGATTTTAGCCTGGGCCAGTCCCTTTAAGACTTTTGATATGTTATACAGGACACTTTGATGACAATAAAAAGGTGAGATAGTTTCTGTTGCAATTTTTGTGAGGTCATATCGTTTAAATACAGTACTAGTGTACAGCATAATTATTCAGCGCGATGAAAATGGAATTTGTTTGGAGATTTGTTGATAGAAGACAAATTTGCGTTTCTACTTGCATACTACATACGGGATGATAAGTAGGCCTATGTGTATTTGGATAAGTATTTAGAAACCTGGTCAAGTTTGAGCAATGGAATATCAATTAGCGACATTTTACAGCCCAGAGTTTACAATGTTTACATTTCTATCTCCAGTCTTCTAAATACGCTAATGTGAAGTACTGATTTCAACTTGGCTGTGGTGGGACCATATATACCCCACGGTTTGACAACTACATTACTATGTGGAACCCCACGCTAGATCTAATAATATCAAGTGTATTTTGAGATGATGTCAAACTGTTCAATGCATTTATCCCTTCAAGCGCTAAGTAAAATAACGCGACGCACAATTTCAAGTGGGTGAAAATTACTCATATTTGTTTAATTTGAGATCAACCATTTGCAAATCCTTATGTTTAAGCAGTCATTTTTGTATTACAAAAGACAATTGAGTAAAAATTGATCATTTTAAACAATTTCCGAAGGACGACAATATGCTGCCGGTCATCTTGGACATCCTTTCTGGATTAGAAAAGGGCTACATATTCATCAAACTTGTCAGGGAGTAGTCTAGATGGATTTTCTAGCCACCAAACTAGATAAAAATGGTATAATAAATAAAACGAAACTTGAGCTAATCGTGAATTTAAAAAGGATTAAATGCTCGACAAAATTGTCTAGTAGAAATCTAGATCGATATATACTGACTGACTACCAGACTAGATAAAATGGTATATTAAATAAAAATATTTTTTATCAATTTACACATTTTCCCAAGTATTACAATACGCTGACCGCTATCTTGGACGCCATCTTGAATTGAAACATGTTAAATATTCATCAAAATTGTCTGGGAGTTGACAAGGTACAGTAATGGACAGTACACTGTATTCTCAACATCTCACAATAATGTAAAGTTAAGTACTCTGCATTCTCAATCCTATCTGGATGTCATATCTTTACAATCAAATGCACTATTGTAGTAGGCCTACTATTCATATCTCTACACTATCATAATATTATCAGAGTGTCCCATCCCATCATTCTATGACAAATTCCATACTTCTATAAGCTTCCAACAATGGGATTTTCATACATTAAAAAATATTAGTTTATTCACCTTGGTGTTATCTTTAAACTATGCCACATCAAAGCCCCGAGGGTTATATAGCTATGTGCTAAATTTTATGAGCACCATCTTATGTTTGCTTAACCCTTTAACCGCCAAATTATTCAATCTGAATTTTCACCCACCTGAAATTGTGTCTCGCTGACGAGATCCACAACTTCAAGTGAATGAAATTTATTTAGATTTGACAAAATGGAGGTCAACTGTTCTCAAATATTGCTAATTGATGTCACATTTTATCTTTAACATGTTTAAAAGGTGGTACTTAATGTGCTAAAAAAAGGGTTTAAAGGATGAACTTGAGATAAAACATCACGATTTTCACGACGTGGGCATATAAACATGATCAAACGTAGCACACGCCGCTCACGACATTGATATCAGTACGTATACCTACAACTACGCAATGGTATGACGCACCTCTAATTGGCATACAATTAAAGATACACCACATCTACACAGCAAGCACGACGTGCCTAACTCTTTCAGTGTGATAGTATCAAAACAATAATGGCCGTAGACCCGTAACATAGGTATTTAAATTAAGCAGCAAGAGGTGAACAAGACATTTATGTTAACTTCAAATTGAAAAACACTTTGGTCTCCATGGTTTATACAAAAATATTTCAGCATTGTAAGGGTGCACCAATGTTGGTAATATCCTGGGCCAGCGTCGCAGACCGTGGCCCAGCATTATTCCAACATTGGTTCAACATCTTGTGTTTGTTGTATAGCCAAGCTCTGTTGTATAGCTATAAATAGCCTCAGTCATATACCCAGAACACACGAGGCGTTGAGCCAATGTTGTTTTAATGTTGGCTCACCGTCTTTGACCTCAGCCCAACATTAGGACAATTTAGGCTCAACACCTATAGTGTTTGCTGGGATTCAGCTATGCTCATCAATATCGACCAAGAACTCGACACGAGAGTGGCTATTATTCAGTTATCTGTAGGCCTAAATATTATGACCAGATGCATTATTACCACAGCAATTATCTCTAATAAATTATACTGCCGCGCAAAGACTGTTCACATCAAATGTGAGCAGTTGCCGTCTTTGGCTTTACAGGAAGAGGGTATGGTTGTGAGATTACTGGAGGTGTAGAGGCGTATAATGCTAGATGTTTGAAAGAAACAAAAATGTTTCTTCCCCATCCACGTGTGAAAGTTCGTATTGTGGGGAGCCTCCGTGACCGAGAGGTAGCGTGCTCGACCTCAGACCGCCAGAGTTCGAATTTCGAATCTTGTGTCTGGAGGACAATGTCATCTCAATCATCTCACCATCCTCAGGAGGTTCTCCTGGCCCAGTTTAGCCTATATGTGCACAAAGGTGGCCTAAAGCCCGATTCATTTCATTTTATGTTAAAATATATTACACGTTAACGTTACATTATCACTGATTATGGTCGCGTAGGATAACTCATTGGTAGCGTGGATGACTCAGAGCCCGAAGGTACCGGGTTCGAGTAAGACTGTAGACGTCAGAATCTGACGTATACAGACGTCAGATTCTAACGTATAAAGATGGTCCCCGTCCTAAAAGGTTGAACCTTTGTACTGATAGAACCGTATGTATACGGTTTCTGGCATATTTCGAACAAATGAGATTTTCATAGAAATTAATGAAGTTTGGGTATATTTGAGTATATTTGAGTATATAGCATTTATATTGCGCCTTATCTCAATTGATTCTAAGGCGCATAGCTGTACGTGGTAGTTCGAATACTCAGCTATATCGTCATTACAATCAATATTAATTATGGAGGCTGGGTTTCTCCGAAGGTTTTGACTATTAAAATATACGATTTGGGGAGATTTAATTGCTTATTTATATTTAGCCCTTGTGTTGCTAGACTTGTATAATTACATAGGTCATCTTACACTAGTTTCAAATCAAATCAAATCCGAATGATAACGAAATTGCTTCTGATAGATCCTCAGCTCATAAAATAACTTAAGTTGCGATATTTTTTTTTATAAATAAACACATTTTCTCCATTTGTAGCTGGACATTCCGTTAGCAATTTCACCCTTATATGAACACAAGAGTTACGCCCATGTATATTGCATTTTTTTTTCTGTGTGTGAGTTTTATGGATTGTACAAAAAATTGCTACAACCAAAGCTATTAAATATACGACTGTTTGAGTAGATGTTTAAAAAACCTCAGTATGCCACAAAAGAAATCCGGATTTGCATTGTACTTCAAATGAGGGCAGTAAAACAATATTCAAACCAAAGGAGGGAAACGGCTTATACAATGAGAAGGCAAACTGTCCCGAGATCGCCACTTCAGGTGAAATTCTTATACTGATTTTTCACTGATATATATAAGTAACAAGATGACGTGACACAAAAACATGTCATATTAACTTACCATTAACACCAGCCACGAACATATTCCAGTCAGAGATACCGCCATATTTTCCAATCTGGTCTGCGAATTCCAACCTAGTTCATTAAATAGAGAAGTATCCCTCTATTACAGCTATGGCGTCTACATCCCTTCTTTAAGGCTGGAAGCTATGTGTCAAGTGAAATAATAAAACTAGTATAAAAGATCGTCGTGCATGGAAGAACCTACCACTTAATAACCCAGCAAACACGAAACATTGGCACTGTGATGGTTCAATGTTGGGCCAGCGTCTGCGACGCTGGACCAACATTGATTCAGCACAGTTGAGTTTCACCAGTACTCCCGTCACGCCCCCCCCCCCTCTGCCCCAGAAAAAGGCACTGAAAGACCACCATAGTGCTCTTGTAAACCTTGCCAGGCGTGTCAAGGCTGAGTTAATACGAGTCTATTTTTAGTCATGCTAAAATATCAAACTGTCATTGAATACTCTTCTGTATGTAATACAAAGCCAGCCAGCCAGCAGTATATAATTACTTATTAAACAAAGAAATACTGCTCTTTGCCTTCGCATTGTAATAGTGATATATTTCCCAAATAATATTATCCCTTATCCTGCTAAGTTAATTTATTCAAATTTTTACAAATGAGTGAAATTTATGCATATTTGTTTTCTTTGAGATAAAACATTTGCAAATCTTGATGTTTTAACACATTTTTCGTACCCAATATCAGTGATTTTATAGACCAATAAAATAGGCTAAAAACGACAATAGTCGTGATCAGCAGAATAAGGAATAATAGCAAAGGAGAGTTTTAGTCTTTTCAGGCAGTTTTAGTCCAGTTTTAATTTTGTAATTTGTAGTCCAGGAACATTAGGTTTTGAGGTGGAATAAATTCGTAACAAGCTGATTTTTCAGAAACTACTCAGAATACAGTCCTGAAAAAAAACATATTAAAAGTCCCCAAGAATCCCACCTCGGGAAAGTACCCAAATTCAAGATGGCCGCCAAAATCCACTTTTAGATAAGCGAAATGGACTAAATACAATCATTTTTACCATTTGTACCGTGTCATTGGCGGACAAATGAAACCAAACAACAGTAGAAGTGTACCCACTTTGGGGACAGCTTTTTGATATCAAAACCGTCCGAGGAAATACTGTGTTTTGAAGGGGTACAACTGCCCCCACCTCCTCCCCTTGGTTATGATTGGTGGAGCCCCCCTCCTCCCTTGTCTCCCCTTTTGGATGACTTATCCATGACGCCAAGTGCTTTATTTTGATTGGGTGGTTGAAAATATTAATGAGCGTCTCTGCAAAATGGCAAAATATTTTATATTCAGGGTCATTGTGTTGATGACTCATCCTTGGATGATGAATGGGCGTCATGACGCCAAGTGCTTTATTTTGATTGGGTGGTTCAAAATATTAATGAGCATCTCTGCATAATGGCAACATATTTTATATTTAGATTTATTTGGTTGATGACTCACCACTACACCCTCTCCATGGGTGATGAATGAGCGTCATGTTTTGAGGCTGGGAACATCAATGTGCATGATGAATGCACGTCATTGTTATATTATATGAAATTAACTTTATTTCCAATATTAAACAAACATTAATCAATATATCAATACCAATATATCAATATCAATATCAATTTATCACTATATCACTATATCAATATATCGATATATCGATATATCAATATATCAATATATCAATATATCAATATATCAATATTATCTTATGCAATAAACAAGGGTATTTTTATAGAACTGTTTTATTTCTTCAGTATGCACACATTTGAGTGGCTGGTTCAAAATATTATTGAGTGTCTTTGAATATTGGCACCATATTTTGAATTTAGTGTCATCAGGATGATGACTCATTTTAGGGTGATGAATGAGCGTCATGTTTGAGGTTCCCCTTCCCCAGAAAATGATGACTCATCATTGCCCCCTCTTCATGGGTGATAAATGAGCGTCATGTTTTGAAACTGGGAGCATCATTGTACATGATTCATGAGCGTCAGAATGATGACCCATCCTCAGATGATGAATGGCCGTCATGTCACGATGTCAATTAGTTTATTTTGTATGGATGGTTTAAAATATTAACAAGCATAGGACTATGGATCTGTATAATGTCAATTTTCAGCAAGAGTAAGTGTGTGTTTTACAAAGCATGAGATGTTATTATTTATATATTATTTAGATATTATTTAGATATTATTTTTACATTATTTATACATTAATTATATGTTATTTAGATATTATTTAGATAATATTTTTACATAAATGCTTGCTGCTCATGCTGCTGCTGCTGATGCTGCTGCAGCTTGAATAATTTTGTGGGCCTATGTGGATTTTAAAATGTTATGATTAGGCCTAGATATATATACATTACATGTATTATGATTATGGTAATAAACTTTTGTTTTTATTTGCATATATTTTAAAAAAAAAGAGTGCTAGCTTATACCAGAATGAATGGAAATTACCTCACGTTTTATAACTACATTCCGTAAATTTTGGGCTGTTTAACAGTGGTAGAAACAGTTAAAAGAATTTGCTTAATAGAATCAACCGCATTGAAAGGGTGACATAATTATTATTGAACAGTTCTGTTTCGAAATGATAAATGTAAATGACAAGTGGAGTTTTTTTTTATACATGACTGATGAGATTGTAAAAATATATTTTTATTATTACAAATATTCTAAAAACTGATCATAAGACATATTTTAGGAGAGGAAGTGTATATTATATCCAGTCAATTGACCATAAGTTACAAAGGGTCAAACACCTGTTGCATGTACAATATAGGCATTGGTGTTGTGTGATATATGCCTGACGGCGATATTTTTGTTCTAAAGAGTGGTAACCTGGGTGGTGACAGTAAGTCAGATACGGTGCATTGTAATTTGTGATCAGTTAGCCGTAACAGCTACACTTTAGCTACCACTATGAAAATAAAATTCACCAGACCCAATAAATTTATTTTCATTTTCATATGCTAATTATTATTATTATTATAATCAAGTGTACAATATAATCAAATCAGTGTGTATGGATTAGATTGTATGCATATATCAGATAGTTGAATGGGGTACAGTCTTGACATACAAAAAATAAAAACTTATAAAATAAAAATTATAAAATAAAAAAATAAAAAATAGAAAGATTGACTGCGTACAAAATTGTGGGACATTTCTATGGACTGTCATATCTTAAAATATATGATAAATAATCAGGTTGAAAATATTTTTTTAGAATCAGTAACATTTCAGTTCCATGCCCGCATGCGTAGCTCAGAGGTCGCACAGTCATTAAAAAGTTATGGACATTTCTCTGACCATGGGGTTGAGACCGCTCTCAGTCAATACCATGATGCATTTTTCGGGTATAGCAAATACATCAATCCACGGCCACGGAGAGGTTGCCAAGGCAACCTGAGTTCAGACTGGCTTATAATGACGGCGGCGCTCGGTTCATGTATGTACATGTATACATGTTAGGGGAGAGCGGGGGTGTAAGAAATATCTTCTCAGCTGGAGTTAGAATAACAGTTATAAAACACAGCAAAAATGTAGTGTTGTAACCCATTGTATTGCATGATTCATGGTTTATCCATCCCCATGCGATCACCACACTTCCATTGTTCATTTGGATTTCTGTCATAGACTGGTATACCCCAATCAACAACACATTGTTCGCTAAACAACAGCCTAGGTGTAGGTCATTGACACGTTTCGCACCTTGCTGTTTGCTGTTCTTTTGCCTGATACTCCATTACGGAGGCCAGATTTTTTAACATTGTTGTTAAAATGTCTGATATTCTGTTAAGGAGAACTGCAAAGAAAACAATTTGAACAATTTAAACAAACGTTGGTACTGTTGAAGAATCGAAGTTTTAGCATTGTCAATGTTTGTCCATGCTGGCATTTGACAACAATCCCATGCACCCCATTCCCTTTTGTCTGTGATGATTCACCACTATTATTAGGTACCCCACCCCATGACTCATCACACCTTCCCACTTCCCTCATGAACATGTTGAAACTTGTTTGTGCTTTGTCAACAATAAAGGACGTCAAACACTTCAATCTGATCGGTTCATTGGTGTATTGCATAATCAATACAATGCCTCACCACTCCCCCCACCCCTAGGGCCCCCTTCCCTTGTGATGACTCATCGCAGACCACTCTACATGAAAAAACATGTTGAAACTTGGTTGCGAATCGTGAGCTAGGTGGTATAAGATTCTTGATAATATATATAAATTAGGACACCACCATGGATGTATCATATGAACTCTCTGATCGTGTGAAAGTGACAATACGTAAAAAAGACCAGAACTGTTATGTTGAATTATCATCAGAAACCAACAGATACTTTATATCATCAGATGTGTGGCTGAAAACTGATTGGGTATCTAAACTAGATGATTGTCTGGATACTAACGTGTGTGTGGGATATAGAAAATTTGCTATTCGTAAACCAAATGGACAGATTCTATTCCTAAACAGGCGTAAGTCGCAATTATGCTTTGCATTATCTACTATGGAGTGGTATAAGCTACAGGATATGCATGCTTCAATCAGCCATGTTTTAGAGACTTGGTTGACTGGTGTTTCTATTAAAAATCATGATTGACTACAAATATAATAACATTGTGTGCTCCGATATGGTTCTTACAGATATGGATGAGTGGCAGCAATTTGGACACACAACTTTAAGAAGATATGCACAGATTATTCAGTCAAAAACTGTACACCCCTCAGAATAAGGAAAGTGGTTAACGATATGAGAAAAGCCGGTGTAATCTAGATTTCAACATCACCATGGGCGGCGCCAGTCACATTGACCCCAAAAAGATGAATCATACCTAAATCTTCTGCATCAACTACTGTAAGCTTAATGCAGCCACAGTAAAAGACTCAGACTCCTACTGCCTGCCAAGTTGCTTTCGCCTTTAGATCTCAAAAGTGGATACTCGCAGATTCCAGTAGCACCAGCGTATGGATACAAAAAAAACCTTCACTTGCCATAGCGGCCTATTTGAGTTCAAGCGAATGCCGTATGAACTGGCCCACGCTTCAGCCTCTTCCAACACACCATGGACAGGGGCTATATGGATTGATCAGTGTTGCTTTGTCTCCAATGATGATATAATCATATACAGCAGAAATGTTGAGCTCATTTACCACCTCGGGCTCGTCTCGGAAAGGCTAAGTGAAGCTGGCATGAAAATAAAACCAGATGATGGTAAACAGAAGAGCATGACATTTTCATCAGAATCTGAGGATTCAGAACATAGCCTGGCAGGAGGTGTAATCCAATACATATATATCCAATACATATATTTTCAGTATACTTGTCTCCTCGCTTCATGCTGTGGAGGCCTATATACGACAAATACGTGCTGAATTTTATTCTATTTTATTTTATTATTTCATATTTTTTATTGTAATTTGTGATTGTTATTTAGAGCTATGCATTCATCTATATGCATAATAACTGTTGCATTCATACCACCCTGCAAGGGGATCAAATTATGTTTCACTTAAAAAAGTGGATCTTCTATCCAAATTTGTCGGTCATCTTGGATTTTAGGGTCAGAAATGTGTTTTAATACCAAATTGACGTCAGAAATGGATTCCTTGTGGTCAAATTAGCCAAAAAAATGTATTTATTCATATTTTAACTTTTATGTCAAAATTTATTTTTCCATAATGGCGCAGGTGGCCATTTTGGATTTACCTTCCTAGAAAAAAATGCCGGGATTTTTGCGAGGGACACTGGGGCTAAAGATTTTTCAAAAGGTTCAAGGAAGTCAAATCAATCATCAAAACATCTTAGCCAGATAGTGGTCATGAAAGTTAGGTTTTTCACCCCTCTAATTAATAGTAAAAGACAGTTTTAGTCTTTTTAGGCAGTTTTAGTCCAGTTTTAATTTTGTAATTTTTGCTAGATTTGACTTTAGAACGACCTTAAGCGATCTTTATTTGCCCTTGAGGTTAGATTTATATCAAGTGGTACCATATTTATTTGAATTCATTAGATTATGTTAAAACGTGTACAGCTTTCCAAAGTGTGATTTTAAATCAAGCCAAGTGTCATTGGGCAAAATGTCGTTTCAATTATTATTTTTCGACGATTTTGCCATGATTTACCCTTGACATCATGAGCTTGGTGTAACCTTGACTTCACACTTACATCCAGCTGTTTTAAATGGTAACACAAAGTAGATAATGGCTTTTATTGTAAGAGTATGATAGGCCCTGCATGGTATGTAGCATAAATGACTTTTGTATCAATTTTAGTGTTGGTGATAAGGTAGGATCATAGATTTAGAATCCCTTCTACCTCTATGCTAGAAATATAAGGGTATCAACAGGTTTATTACCCCGTCTGTGCTCGGAGTGTTGTTATAGGCTTACCTCACACTCTGGTGTGTGCTGGAAGGAAATTTCGCAAAAAAAGGATTAATCTCCCTGTTGATAGTCGTTCACTTTTTTGAAGCAGACCGTTTTAAAAATAAACCGAAAATCTAATACGTTTATCTTCAAATGACCTTGGCTGACATTGGGTGATACGTGGGGGAGTGGCCAAGCGTTGTTAAGATACACATGGAAAATATACTAGTCTACATTGGGTATAATTGCTTGTATTTTATTAGTCAGTTGCTGTCATTGCAACAAATTTAATAAATGTTGTTTCTATAATGAACAATAAATTATTGTCACGATGTTGCATCGCACCATACAAGGTTAATAACAACGTTTTGTGTCATAATTATTTTTTACTTTTGTTTCGTGTTATTTTTAATATTTAAATGTGTGAAGAATACTAGTCACTTTACACTCATATAAATTTGTCTTTTATTCAATGCAAAATATATAGAACAATAATGACATCCTCTGAGCGGAGCTATTCAAATGCCAATGAAGTTGGTGGTGATGATTATGCAGACTTGGATCACTGTAAGTTCCGTTATTTTTAAAAGTTTTTTTTAATCTTCAAGGCGAACTTTTTGAAAAGTTATGAGCAAAAGATTTATGCAAATTGCATTGTCTTGTAGTATTTGGTTTTAATTTTGCTGAATTCATCATACAAAACAATCTAGGTGTAAACATCAAAGTAATTCGTCTAAGTGCATTGTTTTTAACATTGTATTGCTTTTAAGTTTTTAATTAAGATTAAGATTTTCATTGCAAGTGGGGTCATATGACAGAGCCAGGAGTGATATTTGTTTGTTCCTCGTGTGTATTGTAATGCATTTTGAGCAGTGACTAGATTAGGAATTGACATGTATGCCAAAATTTGGAGTAAAGTGGGCGTGGTCTGGAATACAGTGGGTGTGTTTTTGAGGTAGAGTAGGCGTTGTCTGGCGTAGAGTGGGCGTGGCCTGGAGTATAGTGAGCGTGGTCTGGAGAAGAGTGGGTGTGGTCTGGAGTAGAGTGGTTGTGTTCTGGAGTAGAGTGGTCGTCGTCCGGAGTAGAGTGGGCGTGGTCTGGAGTAGAGTGGGCGTGGTCTGGAGTAGAGTGGGCGTGGTCTGGAGTAAAGTGGGCGTGGTCTGGAATAGAGTATATACCTGAGCTTCGCTCTTTTGATGTAAATATTGTTTAATTGGCATTCTATTAAATAGCATTTGCATAATTCTGTGACCAGAGCAATCTCTCCCTATCTGCACGAGAGGGCTCTGGGCTATCCAGCATGCCAAGTATGCCAATCATGCCGGTTTAGATTGGATTTTCGCAAATAAGGAATTTTTTTGGCTTAGATTCGCTTTATCTCAATCAAAATCTCTGGAGTGTATCGTGAAAAGGAAGGATGTGTTTTTGTCAATCAAGAACGGCAGTGGCAAGAACATATGCTACCAATCTGGGCCGTTTATGCTGCAGCCCAGCGATGACAGTCACAGACACACGATCACACTTGGTTGCCACACTCACACTTCACAGTGGAGTGTCAGGCAGCACAATCAGTGACACTGACAGCCAGGTCTCTTATCCTGGTGGGGCTAATCCAGTAGAATGCCTAAATATTAATGTTAAGTGATGGAAATTAGAATTTAGAGCTCGAATTTTTGACAATTCAGGTGAAGCAATCGAAAGCATGGTCAGAGGGCTGCGCCATCTTGCTTTTGGTTGGAACTACTGTGATCGGCTTGTCAATCGACGGCAAAATATGCCGCGTTCTTGACCTAGCTAGGCAAGAAGAAATAATGGTACAGGATGACCCAGCGCCTCGTAAAAATACATAATTTAACACAGTTGGCAACAGTGATTTTAATTATTGAGCAATTTCGCTTGTCTCTCAAAATGTAAATGAATGTTTTTATGATTTTCTACGCGTAAGAGTTGATTGATATTATAAACATGAACTTACTGTAGCGAGAAGTGGAAATGACACACTATTTGAGAAGGGCAGCTGCGGAGACAACAAAGTGTCGCTTGAAAAGACAATGATTATTGTTCGTCGGATCAGGCATGTACATACATTTGGAACATTCCAGGTATTTGGGGAGAGACAATCTCTCAAACCACAGTACAAAAGTACTTGACAGTCTGTTTGCTATGAGAACTGTTATAACTGTATTCACCAGGTGCCGCTCCGATAGTAGGTATGCTGTATTCCATTCGCTATCTGATCCTGCTGATGCTAGACCCACCCTTATATCGCTGAGAAGCACCACCAGAACGGCTAGCTTTAATGATGATGCTGATTTTGGATTTGGAATTAGTTTTCCATTATTGAAGAATTTAAAATCCAAAGACTGTTGATATACATGACATCATTTGAATTTGTGACGATCCCCACACTGAAATAATTAAAAAATTCTACTGGCCGTACACCCATAACATAGGTATTCAAATGAAGCGGAAAGAGGTAACTAAGGTATTTAAGAATATTAAAATTGAAAAAAACCCTTGGTCTCCATGGTCTATACAAAAATATTTCAGGTTTAACTGCTTAGCTACCATAATCTCCGCACCACTGTCACTCTCGGAACCTATTCATACTATGCTGTATTATCTTCATTCAACCTTTTTTGCAGTGAACCTCGCGCAAGTTCATTATATATTTAGGCCTAACTAGAAAAGGAGTTTGCGAACTCCGAGGCACGACTTTAGCACGACTCGGGTGCTTTAGACGAAAATGAGGCTTAATATTTTGTAAGCATAACTGTTTTTGTCTTTCTCATGGGCTAGAATCCTAAATGGCCAGAATATAATTAAGGAAAGAACCAAGGAGACAAGTATATCTTCAACGTGTAGACCTATTCCTTCCACCACGATCGCCGGTGCTGGCCAACATCCATGCAATACTAAGTCAGTGTACACGTCAGTGAACGTGTTTGTAAGATGTACCTCAAACACACGATGTATAGCCTACCCACCAATAGTCCAGGAATTTTAGGCATTTTCAGGGCTAAAGATGGAAAAAAAATAATATAAAGCTGAAAATTTCAAGAGTTGTTCAGATGGTCATCCTTAATAACCTGTGAAAAGTCTCAAAGTTTCCCAGGAGCGGAACATGTTTTTTTTCGCGAAAATCCAAAATGGCCGCCAGAGGCCTTTCAAAAATTGCAACATACGAAGAAGTTAACATATATTCCTTTGTAATACCTCTTTTTCACTTAATGTTTTACGGGGAACTCATTTCAGGTCTTCTTTTTAAGTTTTAAAGCCTCATTCGTGTTTTATTCGCAAAAATCCAAAATGGCCGCCTGATACAATACTGAAACTGTAACTGATGAAGAAATTCTAATATATTCCTTTGTTATATCTTTTTACTGCATAATTTTTCACAAGAAACTTAATGCTGGTCCTATTTTAACATTGTAAAGCTTATGTCATTCCACAGTTCAAAATGGCCGCCATTGAGGTAGAAGAACAATTTCAGAAATTATGTTATTTTATGTCTACATACTTTTTTCTTTGGAAACATAGTGGCAGTAAAAAGTATCTCTGTAATCAAGGGTGGTTATGCTATGTGATTTAGTCCAGTAAATTGTCCTCGGTGTTGATCCAGCCTTTCATGCGATAATATTAATTATAAATTAAGATGCATGAAATTATAACGATGACAACAGCGTGCGTTGTGCCATGTCACAACAGCTTACCACACCAAGACGGCTCAACGTGTCCCTGGTACTACTCTTTTTTTTCAGCACTAAACTTCCTTTAACAATTCAGTATATTTTCAAAGGAAAGATGATTTAATAAATTAAATAATGTATGTAAATGTGTATTTGTTATTACTAAATATAATATGATTTCGTCATTCATAACAGAAACACGTGAAGCAGGGACACAATAAACATAATTCCTAAAAAAATAAATTTATCTAACGAGACAAATCAATTACATCCAAAGCAGACATCAATCAGAGATAAAAAGGAATAAAAAAAACAGATTAAGATTGGAAGCAAGAAATTGGAATGCATTTTTGCGGACATGTGTTCAGTGTGGTGACTGACAAGTATCTGTTGAGCGGGTCAGTTTAATAGCAGCTGGCCTATTATTACATATTATAGTGGTCATATTGAAAAATCACGGTCATTTTGATCTAGGGTTGACTAACATGCTGTTCTCACAGTACCCCCAGGTGCATACACAGACCAATTTTGGTGCCGTTATCACCATTCATAAATTGATATTACACGTTTATATGTCCCATATAAGGTTTCAGGATATAGACCTTCCCAGCTGAACCACACTACAAAATATCCGTCATCTATACACGTGTCGTTATTTCAAGTGAATATTGCTTTACGTTGCTTTCGGCACAATCATGGCAATATCGTGAAAGAAGGAAGGGACTATGCCCTAGACATATCGAATAACTTCAAGGGTTCTTTATAGTGCACAGTGCCATAGACATCACTCCATACCTTTGAACAGTTTGGTGCACTGTATAGGCACAACCTCGATGACTGACATCCGACCCGACCATGATTTGAACCCAGTAGCTCTGAGCTTCGAGCCACAGCAGGGTATGATATCTTGCATTGGACCCTTATGCCCGCATGTGAGGTGTGAGATCTTGCCTAGGACGATAAGGGCCTAGGTGTGAGTGCTTGCCTATGACCCTGTAGGCTCTAGTGTATGACCTTGCCTAGGACCCACCGTCTCGGGTGTGAGTCGTAGCCTAAGACCATGCGGGCTCATGGTAAAACCTTGCCTATGACTTGTAGGCTCGGGTTTAAGACCTTGCCTAGGACACTGCGGGATCGGGTGTGAGTCCTTGCCTAGGACCTTGGCGGCTCGAGTGTAAGTCCTTGCCTAAGACCATGCGGGCTCACGCTAAATCTTTGTCTAGGACTTGAAGGCTCGGGTTTGAGACCATGCCTAGGACGCTGCGAGCTTGGATGTGAGTCATCGCCTAATACCATGCGCGCCTGTGGTTAATCCTTGCTTACGACCTCTAGGCTCGGATGTGAATCCTTGCCTAGGACCTGTAGGGTCAGGTGTTATACCTTCCCCAGGACCTTGTGGACACGAGTGTGAGTTCTTGCTTAGAACACTACGGGCTCGGGTGTGATTTCTTGCCCATGGACCATACATGTGTGTGCGTGAGTCCTTGCTTATTGACTGCGGGCTCGGTGGTGAGACCTTGTCTGTGACATGTAAAATCGGGTGTGAGTCTTTGCCTAGAACAATGCAGCCTTGTGTGTGAAACCTTGCCTATGACCATGTGGACTCGAGTGTGAGCCCTTGCTTAGGATATTTACTTAGGACCCCAGTTGAAGCAGTAGTAAATAACATTTATCACTAACATATCTAAATGTACAAGAATTCCATGGCAACAGATTACCACGAACAGGCTGGGGATGTCAATTTTAAAATAAACACCTGTAACCAGTTTTTGAAGAGCTTAATGCAGCACCTCCCAAAGTAATGAAAATGATTAGGTGTGAAATTCAGATTGATGATTAGGAAAAAATATGGCACAACTCTCTCAGACTAACGTTGTTTTATTGATTGAATATGATGTTTTGGCTATAATGTATTATGAAATAAATACATTAAAATGTGTACTGCATATTTCTTTTGAATATAGAGTTATTTGTTACTGGTCATTAATTACTGGTAATTTATAGATTTAAAAGCGTATATGTATCTCGAATATGAATGACAATTGCTCCCAATGAAACCTTAAATGGCGGCCATCTTGGATTTATTCTTTACCGAAACCTTATATGTTACTAATAACTTCAGAAATGAATTTCAGCATTAAAAAGCATGTGGAGATGAGGTATTACATTAAAATATATGTTTAATAGTTCAGGAATTACAACTTCAACATAGCGCTTGGCGGCCATTTTGAATTTTTCAAAAAAATATGTTCCACTCCGGGAAAAACCTTGGGACTTTTTACAGGTATCAAAGGAGGACATACTGGTAGTCTATAGATTTGAAAGCTTATATGTATCTCAAATACTAATGACAATAGACTTACTCCCAATTAAACATAAAATGGCAGCCATCCTGGATTTATTCTTCAACGAAACCCTAAAAGTTACTACTAGCTTCAGAAATGGATTTAGCATTAAAAATCATGTTGAAATGAGGTATTACATAAACATATATGTCAAATAGCTCATGAATTACAACTTCAACATGGCTATTGGCGGTCATTTTGAATTTTGTCAAAAAAAGGATGTTCCGCTCAGGGGAAACTTTGGGACTTTTCACAGGTAATAAAGGAGGACATAATGAACACTTCCTGAAATTTTCAGCTTTATATTATTTTTTCCATTTCAAAACCTAAAATTCCTGGACTACAAATACCGTTCAATTTTGGGTCAGCTTTGCAGCCCATTGCTGTTTCAATGCCGGTCAATCGTCTACGACGGTAGCATCAGCAAACACATGGCATTCACCCAATGCTGTTTCAATATCGACTCACAGTCTTCGGCGCTGGCCCAACATTGTGACAGAATTGGGTGATTGTCCCATGTTTGCTCTGATTGCCATACGGGTAACGCTTTATCCCCTGAAAGGCCAGTACTCAGATAACACGATACACTAGCCCAATTGTTAAATAATGTTGGGCCACCGTCTGCGACGTTGGGCCAACATTATTCCAACCAAAACTCTTTGAACTCTTAACCACGAATATAATCGTGAATATCTTTTTTTCTAAAGACTTATTATTTTGTAAACATAACTGAATCGGTCATGGACCAGAATCCTAAATGTCCATAGTATGATTAAGGAAAGAACCAAGGAGACAAGTTAAAATACATACATATCGCCGGTGCCACCGTCCATTCAATAGCTTTGCCAGTGAAACGGACTGCTGCGTGTCTCTCGCCTATGTACCTCTACACACGATGTAGGCCTACCCACCCAATTCCGGTTTAATGTTGGGTCAGGGTCGCAGCCCATTGCGGGTTCAATACAGGTCAACCGTCTACGACACTGGCCCAACACAACGCAGTCATCCAAAGCTGCTTCAATGTAGGCCCAGAGTCTTCGACGCTGGCCCAACAATACAACTGCAATGGGCGATTGTCCCGTGTTTGCTCGACTGCGTGCGAGTGACACTTTCCTCTCGAGTAGCCATAAATGCCATTTCCCAAATAACTCAATACATTAGCCCAACGCTGATGAAATGCTGGGCAACCGTCTTCGACGTCGGGCCAACACTATGCCAACCGAAACCCTTCAATCACCCTATAATCATTGATATCTTCGTGAATAATTTTTTTCTGGACACTTTTTAAACACACAAGTGCTTGATCTAGCGACCTCGAACGTAATATTTGACTTGCTCATAAGGACTGTTTTACAGACATGTCAACCGTTTCCCACACACAGCACCTCGCTTTCTCCTAAATAGGACACAAACTCAGGCCAAATAAACTCAATAGGCCCCTGGCCTACGGCCGAGCCTAACTATAACTAAAAAATATGAACCAACCAGAATATTTCATAGTAATGCTCCTCGCGTGTGATACATCGCCAGGAAAGTTGTCAAGTCTGTTTTGTTAGTTATTTTCACGTGTACCTTATCTGTCACTTTGCTGTAGGTTATATCAAGGCTCAGCTTTAATCATCAAGCTAAAAATAAATAATAATACTGAAAATTATATAATTTATAAATTTATAATTATAAATTTAACCTTAAACATACCGTGCGGGTGTGATAGGACCCCGCTCGATATGAAGACCCGCACGATACCGTTCGCATCCCAATCTAAGCTGTCTCATCACACCTCGCAGCTACCATTGACTAAAACGAAACGTTTCAGATAATATAACTTTCAATTAATCATTGTGTACTTTGTTTTCAGAATAAATAATGGTTGTTAAACGTAGGGTTGGGATATCCATTAATAGATAAGCGACTTTACGTTTTTAGTGGAATCTAAACAAGTTTTTTATAGACTTGTTTTGGCATGCCTGACATTTTTTGCATATGTTATAATATCTTGATTTGTTTGTAAAATGCTTTCTTGCGTAATTTATTTCATACAAATCTGACTACTAGTAATGATACAGCAGACAGAAACATAGCATGGGGACTGATGATGCAGACCCCACACGGTTGATTACCCCTTACAACGCTGAAATATTTTTGATTAAACCATGGAGACAAAAGGGTTTTTCAATTTGAAATCATCATAAATGTCTTAGTTAGCTCTTTCCGCTGCATATGAATATAATTACAGAGAGTTCTGCCCATCCAGATGTAAGCAAGACAATGCTGATAAAGACAACATTTTCTGCTTACAACAACAACTATAGCTCAATCACTAGTTTTAAATGTATTCCTGCTAAGTGCAGGTGGATCATTACGATTCGCTGTTCACACGAAGTAGGCCCACCCGCATGCGCATGACCTAGTTTAATATATATCTTGAAACTGTTCAGAAGACCGTGATAGTGAATATTTTAATGTGTTATATCGCTTGATATATGTTTGTTGTTGATAATATTATTTACAGTAGATTTAATGGCTCGTATACTAAAGTGGGTGTGAATTTAATTTGTGCTTGATATTGCTTGATATATGTTTGTTGTTGTTAATATTATTTATGTAGTAGATTTAATGGCTTGTATACTAAAGTAGGTGTGAATTTAATTTGTGCTTGATATTGCTGTATATATGTTTGTTGTTATTAATCTTATTTACAGTAGATTTAATGTCTCGTATTCTAAAGTGGGTGTGAATTTAATTTGTGCTTAATATTGCTTGATATATGTTTGTTGTTAATAATATTATTTACAGTCGATTTAATGTCTCGTATACATACTAAAGTGGGTGTGAATTAATTTGTGCTTAATATTGCTTAATATAGGTTTGTTGTTAATAATATTATCTACAGTAGATTTAATGTCTCGTATACTAAAGTGGGTGTGAATTTAATTTGTGCTGAATACTGCTTGATATATGTTTGTTGTTATTAATATTAGTTACAGCAGATTTAATGTCTCGTATACTAAGGGGTCTTGTCAAGTAAAAAATAATCCAAAAATACGAGAAAAACTCGGATTGGCCAGACTCCACCCACCAACCCCTCTATCCGATTTTTTTTAAACATGATTCTGACGTCGAAAGTCGATCCCCGCACTGAAAGAGACCCACAACATAGGTATTCAAATGAAGCGGATATAGCTAATTAAGACAATTATGATGATTTTAAATTGAAAAAACCCCGTTTGTTCTCCATGGTTTATACACAAATATATTTATGATTATTAGAGAAATATATTATTACAATGGAAATGCAAACAAGAGTATCTCCTTGCTTAAATAATAATCATTTACTGTTGGCTGACTTTGTATTCACACAGAGGAGTGAGTATTGAATGAGAGTTTGGATATTGTAGCGTGACCAAAAGTAGACTGTAAGCAGGTAAGCTCAGCCTTGGTCACGCCTGGTCAGGTTTACAAGGAGTACCTTATCGTAGTCTTTCAGTGCCTTTTCAGGGGCAGGGGGGGGGGAGCTGGGGGTAGTGGAGTATTGATAAAACTCGAGACATTGTCCCTGTGCTGGTTCAATGTTGGTCCAACATCGCAGACATTGGACCACCATTAAACCAGCACAGAAACAATGTCTCCAGATTGCTGGTTTAGTAGAGGTTGTAGACCTTTCCATGCGCGACGATCTTGTATACCTAATTTGCATTACTTCATTTGACACACATCTTCCAACCTTATAGAAGGAATGTAGGTGTCATAGCCATTATAGAGGGATAATTATCTAATTGATAAACTAGGTTGGAATTCGCTGATCAGGCTGGGAAATATGGCGATATTTCTCACTGGACTATGTTCATGGCTGATGTTGATGGTTAGTGAATAGTTATAACATGCTTTTGTGTTACGTCTTTTTATTACTTATATATCAGTGAAAAATCAGTACATGACTTGCATCTAAAGTAGTGAGCTTGTGAGATGTTGCCTTCTCCTTATTGAAGCCGCTTTCCTGCTTTGTAGTGAATATTACGGCCCTTATTTGAAGTTCAGTACAAATCCATACTTCTTTTTATGGCCTACTGAGTTGTGTATACATCTACTCAAACAGTCGTATATTTGATAGGTTTGATTGTACTTATTTTGTATAATCTGTAAAAAACTGGCACACACAGGACAATAAGCTCACGATATAAAGGACAACACTTGTGCTGCTGGGTGTTTCTATTTTTCATTCATTTTACATGTTTCAGGCCGAAATTGCTAACGCAATTCCAGCTTTAAATGACGAAAAAATATGTCGATTTATGAAAAAAGACATATCGTAAATTGAGTTATTCCATGAGCTGAGGATTTATCAGTAGGAGTTTATCAATTTTATTTGCATTTTATTTTGTTCGAAGCTGGTTTAACCCTTTAACCGCCGGTGCCGCATATATTTGGGTTTTCATTTCAATATTCAGTACACAATTTTGAATATGTTAAAGATATAATGTGAAATCAACCAGTAAGATTTGAAAAGAGTTGACTTCTATTTTGTCAAATCTGAATAATTTTCACTCACTTGAAGTTGTGGATCGCGTCAGCGAGACACAACTTCAAGTGGGTGAAAATTCAAATTGAATAAATTGGCGGTTAAAGGGTTAAGACCTATATAATTACAAGCGTCTAGCAACACAAGGGTTAAATATAAATAACCACCTAAATTTTCCCAAAATTGTATCTTTTAAAAAGACTCGTGACTTTGATTCGTAAGTGTGCAGCCCATGTCAAAACCTTTGGAAAAACCCAGCCTCCATAATTATTGTTGATTAGAATGAAGATACAGCGGAGTATTTGGATTTCAAGAAATGTGGAATTATTATTATTAATTACATTATAAACAACAAAGCAACTTTAATTGCCATGTTATACATCCTAAATTGCATTTAATTCTGTTTTTTTAAATCAAAATAATTTCTCAATATTTTTCATTTCGCGTAAAAATCCATGGATTGTGTTTATTTTATTCTGCATCACATAATATTACATAATGACCCTTAAAGCGCTATGAACAAGTTATAGAATTTGATTTTTTTACTCAATTGACGCTCTGTCTCGCTGCCGCGACCCATATTTTCAAGTTGGTGAAAATCACTTATGTCTGTGCAATTGGAATCAAAATATATGCAAATTTAATATTCTTTTCTCTTATACATTTTCTAATTTTGGGGAGAAACGGTAATGCTAGAAACGGCGGCCCAAGTCTGGTACTCCACCCCCTAATTTAAATAACAGCTGAATGACGTCATGTGAACATTCACTCTGCGATTCGTCTGGGGTGGAATACTAGACTTGGACCGAAAGTGTTTAGACGCGATTAGCCTTTTAACTCTTAAAACCCTTAAAACCAAGAGACCAAGTTTTTTTTATTTTAAAATCATCATAAATGTCTTAGTTAGTTTTCTCCGCTTCATTTAAATACCTATGTTATGGGTTTAAAACAACAACACCAGGGTAAAGGGGGTAAAAGAGGCTTTATTACTAAACAATACTAACTACGTTACAAAGCCCAACTAAAGGCAAGCGCGCGCAAAGCGACCAGAGTGAAGTAATAACATAACAAGCACCAATTAAAAAAAAAAAATTAAGTAGAATAAAATATAAGCACAGTGAACAACAAGTAAGAGCGCGCGCGCGAAGCGGCTGGTCAGTGCGGCAAACAGACCAGAAGTGTCTGTCTGAGACTAAGGTAACGTGTAACCTGATGCCAACAGGACACGAACGTACCAGGGAGTAACAGACCCCTAAAGTGCCGTGTTGACAGATAAGAACCAGCCTCTGTACCCAATCAACCCGACCCCGCAGATACGGGGTGCCGTCATTTTAAATGAAAGTTAACCGGGGCTAACTTTACACTTAAAACAACAACACCAGGGTAAAGGGGGTAAAAGAGGCTTTATTACTAAACAATACTAACTACGTTACAAAGCCCAACTAAAGGCAAGCGCGCGCAAAGCGACCAGAGTGAAGTAATAACATAACAAGCACCAAAACCCCCAACGGGAGTAGATAGTAAAAAGTAGAAGTAGTAAAAAAATATTCAAAGAGGTTAACAAGTTGAAAAGTAACCTCCTTGGTAAAAAAAAAATTACTATCTAAATTACACAAAACAGAGAAAGAACAAAGTAATTTATACTGAAGCACAACAAGACATATGGATAGTCTGTCGGGTCATTGACCCCGAAAAAGAACAATTCAAACAGATAGAGTACGTTGTTTGAATTGATTAGTTTTACTCCAATTAATCCTCAAGCTGATTCCTCAGGGGTGAAACGTGATATCATCCCGATGGAGATGACGGCTGGAGTCACAAACTGCAGTAGATGAGAGGGTAACAAGTTTGATCGACGTAGCGTAGTATAAAACAGTACAAGACATGCTGCCCATACTAATATATCCAGAGGGCGAGACAAATCAAGTTGTGATAAAACCTGACGAAGTAAACAAGGCGTCATAGGTAACTTACGACACACAAAATCACCTACATCACGACGAATACCTTGCATCACACATCGAAGTCTGAAATTATCCAACAAAGGATCAGGCAAATCCCACTCTAGATGTAAGATACGTATGATATTCAAGTAATGCATCACACTATTATATTTGAGAGATCGAGCCAACATGGCTGCATATTTGCACAAAATATCCGTTGTCGGTGGAACCAGTGTACATCCCATGGCGCGGCAAAACATCAGGTACGTATCCCTGTGAGTCCGGGACAGGGTAGATTGCAATACGCGGCGCCTGTCTCCTGATAAAACAATGCAGGCCGTGAACACAAAACAGGATTCGAATGGGTGCCAGCCAGAAGAGTCAGTAATCTAGCGACTCCCTGTGGTTCGTGAAGTCGCGAAGCAGCGTCCGCTAAAGTGTTTCTCACACCTGGGTAATAATAAGCACGAAGACGGAAATTATATATAGCAGACAGCCAGAAAACACGGCGAAGAGAAGCCATGACAATAGGGTGCTTGCACCATCCTTTGTTGATTAAAATAGCTGCGGCTTGGTTGTCAGTGTGAATGTTAATTTTTTTATTTGCCCAGTCCTGGCACCATTTAAGTGCTGCAGGTTCAAGCGCCAGAACCTCTTTATAGCTGATAGTGATATTATCGCGGGTGTCCGGTGACCAGGGGGCGTGCAACCAATCTCCACAATAATACGCACCTGCTGCTATATTACAGGCATCAATACAGACAGGAGTGGCTGGTCTGGTCTCGACCATTTGCGTACAGCCATTAAACACAGACATATATGAGACAAACCATTCCATATCTAAGCGCATGTCACGTGTCAGCTGAGTGCGGTGCCAGGGATGACGTAACTTGCTAATAACGTCAATCAAGCGTCGCATGTGGAATCTGGCTCCATAAACGCACTGTGATATCCAGTTTAAGCGGCCCACCAACTTCTGGATTTCAAGTTTTGTAATTTTCCTTCTTTTCATGTGATATGATATCTGGTTCAGCACTTCGTCTATTTTATTTTGTGGAATTTCCAATGTCATTTTGGCAGTGTCAAGAGTTATTCCGAGAAAGACCAAGCGTTGGCCCGGGCCTTCGAGTTTAGAATAGTTGATATGAAAGCCAAGAGCCCGCAGTAAAGTGAGTAAGGTATTTAAACCAGTCAAACATTTTTCTCGTGTATCAGAAATTATGAGAAAATCATCCAGGTATGCCACAATGTCATAGCCCCTCGCGGCCATCATCGCTTTCACTGCTTGGCTTAACCGGTTAAATATCACGGGTGACCTCTTGCTTCCAAAGGGTAGACGAGTGTCCACCAAGTATGAAACCCTTTGATCACCCGAGAAGCGCCATTTAAGCCCGGTAGCCTTGTAGTTTGAAGGATTTATTTTGACAGATCTATAAGCATTTGCCAGGTCCACCTTAGCCAGAAAGGAACCCGGTTTAATAATGTCTACAGCATCCTGAATAGATTGATAGCTGAATTTCTCTGCAGAACAATAATCATTCAGCGCCCCCTGACCTGCAGGCCGGCTAGCGTCATGGATAAGGCGTACACGTTTGGCATCTTTTTTCGGAAGGGCGCCCAGAGCAGAAACAATTAAAGGCTTTTCATTCACTAACACATAACGTCCGTTGTCAATTTCAGTTTTAATTTGATCTTCCACCCGGGCCACCATGTCCTCACCAGTGGCTGATGTGTAATTTGCTATATCCACGGGTGTGTTAATCTTCTCGCTGTCAACAATGTCAAAACCGTTTTTAATGCCATATAATAAAAATTCTCTGTCTGGATAGTCTAAGGGAATTTGTGATTGCCAAACATGGAAATTTAGCGCCGCCTCTTTGAAGCCAGTCTGACAAGCCAGAGGTCGCTGATCTAGGCGTTTTTTGACGCGTCACCGGAGGGGTTTGCGGGCGGTTGTACAGCTTTCACGTGGCGATAGCGGCATTTTTCACCAAAATTACAGTATCCCCGTGACGTGAACATTCTGCAAATTTAACCAGTTTTCTGCTGGCTATTGTTGATCTCTCTTTTTGAGCTGTTATTTGCTCCTGGTGTCAAAGGGTTATGGTCCGTATGGCGATTCTTAGGCACCAGCAGCTGCAACTGCATAGTGGGTGATATTACTCCCCATTGCAGATTATGTGCGGCTTGCATCTCACGGTACATATGGTCGAAACTCAAAATGCTACTCCATGTATATGAGTCCGCAAAATCCAGAATTGTAACAGTATATGATAAATAATAGTCCGTTTGGTCGTCGGGCAAGCGACCAATCTGACGTAGGTGAGCCATAAGTCTCATATTAGCACTTGCCCATTCTGACAAGAAAATGCCAGCGTAAGGGTGGTCATCGTCTAATTTGACTAGCGATAACTGATCCGAATCAGTAGCAGACGACAGCACCAATTCTTTTTGCTTGCTGATTCGGCGCTTACGGGACCGCTCACTCAAAAATTGTGTTATGTGGACAGCTTTATTATTTTTAGATTTTACTGTCAGGTTCACGCGGGGATCAAAACCTGAGTAAGAGGTGGTCTCACTAGTTGGCCTACTGTTCTGGCTGGTCTTTTCTGGCGACGTAACATCCTTTAGTGGATTGTCCAGCAACTCACCTGAGGCCGAGATGTTTTCTGCCTGCTGCCTCAGGTTGTTTAGGGTTAAACCATCCATCCCTGTGGCGGCGTATCCTGTACGTAGTCCCACTGGTGCACCTACATCCTCGGCATCATTAGCTGCCGCCACTGGAGTCGTAATCTTATCCATCGCATTAAGCTCGTTGACCGCGGCCTCCAACAACTTAGTTTGTCCTAGTTGTAGGTTGAGCGACCGTACATCACGAGGTGTCAATAAAACCAATGTCCTCCTCGTTGTGATGTCTTCCTGTCGGAGGACAGCCGTGGCTTTGCGAGACAAACCCGCATTATGTGCCCACTCATCGAAATCGAGCTGGACTAACTCAGTCTCCACATCAGACTCGCTGTGATTGTCAGTCATACTCAAACGTAGCACATTAACAAAAAAATAACAAAAAAAATTAAGTAGAATAAAATATAAGCACAGTGAACAACAAGTAAGAGCGCGCGCGCGAAGCGGCTGGTCAGTGCGGCAAACAGACCAGAAGTGTCTGTCTGAGACTAAGGTAACGTGTAACCTGATGCCAACAGGACACGAACGTACCAGGGAGTAACAGACCCCTAAAGTGCCGTGTTGACAGATAAGAACCAGCCTCTGTACCCAATCAACCCGACCCCGCAGATACGGGGTGCCGTCATTTTAAATGAAAGTTAACCGGGGCTAACTTTACACCTAAAGCCATTATACATTTTTAATTCTTTCAGTGCGGGGATCGACTTTAGGCGACCGAATTTGACGTCTAAAGTCGATCTCCGCACTGTAAGGGTTAGGAATGAGATTTTTTGAGGAAACAGTGGCACATACTCCGTGGTAATAATAACATTCTTGAGTCATCGAATTGTGGCATCTCAAGTCAATACAAACATGTTGTTTTAGGTCACAATGTTTTTTCTCTGTTTTAGATGAACGCGCGCATTACATTTAGGCCGCGCATTACCAAAACGAAACATGTCTTTTTTTTCTGCCCAGCACGCGCATTGGATTGTTGCCAATTTCCGAAAAAAACTGTCAATTTCGGGAGCTAAGAAAAACATTTCGAAAAAAAACGAGTTTATATCGAAACATACAAAATATTTTTCCAACTATGTTTTATTTTTGCTTGTTTGTTTTCGTAGCCCTCAATATTTTTGTTAAAAATAGGTCAAAAGTTTCTTTTATTTGGTCGCCTTCATTAACTTTTCCAAAAATATTTCCAATGTTTTTTTTCATTTGGTCGCCCTCATTAACTTTTCCGAAAATAGATTCAATATTTTTTTTTACGAAATGTTTTTTTCCGCCCTCCCTCATTAGATTTTGGATTTTTTCTGATCTAAAACAGATAAATTAAACATAGTGGCCTTATGAAATATTCACGTGAATCATATGAAATAAGCCTCCAAACGCCTTCATTGTCATGGACTGTACCATTTTTAACGAATGAATTAGATTTCAAAATGTGTTCTGACAAGGCTATCTCAATTACCAATACTATCCCTGTAAGCACAAGACGGTATTGATTTATTGTTGGGCCAGCGTCGAATTCTTGAGCGATATTGAAGGTGATAGCTGAATAATTATTATTAAGGCTATTCATATCTATACAACAAACATGAGATGTTGAACCAATGTTGGTATAATGCTGGGCCACCGTCTGCGACGTAGGCCCAGCATTATACCAACATCAGTTGACCCTGTAGAAACCATAGAGACCAAACGCTTTTTATCAAATTTAACTCCCTATAAATGCCTTAGCCACCTCTTTTTGCTTCATTTGAATACCTATCAGTTACGGGTCTGTTATATTGGTGTTGCTTATCAATGTCGTGTATCTAATTAATTTAATTTGCCATCAATAACAGAGGTGCGTCATATATTATAAGTTATTGCAGGTAGAGATACAGACTTTCATAATTTACACTCAGTGTCGTGAGCGGCGGGACAAAAAATGTATGCTACGTTTTTAATAGGCCAAGCTCGTATTAAATGCCACCGCAGATCTACTACAAAAAAGTCACTGTTGTTCGTCTTTGCACAGAAATAGAGATAATTGCTGTGGGAAAATGGAACTCGTATCTACAAATGTTTCGGAACACAACGTAGGGGGACTACCTCGTGACCAAGCTGCTGAAGACGTGTAAGAAGCCAAAATTCAAAATGCCCGCCGGTGTCCAATTTTGTATCTGATTAATTTCTAACAATGATGTCACAGCGTTGAGAGAAATATGATAGGCCTATTTCTCTGGAAATCCTACATCAAGCGGTTCGTCGAGCTCTCAGCGGGATATTTTAATAGGTCACCTCCTCCACATGTGATAGACTAATTTCAATTCATGTTGTAAGGAATGCATGTACACACTAATATTCTGGTGGGGGTGGTTGGCGGAGGCGGTTGAGTGTGGACAGTAATATGCCAAAACATGCAGACTGAATGCTCAAACCTTTGTCCTGCATGTACAATATTGAACAAAAACACGCTTTTGAATATAATAGTTTTGACCAAAATTACACCCTTCATTATACCATTTGGGGTAAAACGTCCATTGAATACAATATACAGTTTTGGACAAAAGCCAACTATGCAATATACAGTTTTACCAAAACTATTTTAAATATGTATAAACGATGACACAGTTACATGTTGAGGGCTTGAGGGTTTTTGCCAGGAAGTAGCCCTTGCAAAATATAAGTAAAAACGGTTGAGAAATCAATGAAAACATGCTCCATTGGCATTCAAAAACGAAGTCCTTAGCGGTAATAAGCACGGTCTGACGTCATAAAATGATGAAGTCATACAACATTAAAAGTCGAGAAAACCACAAGGGGGGGGGGGGGAATAATTTTATTTTTTACAAATAATATTTTAAACATCTATACATATTTATATTATGTACATATTTTGTAAAAAATATATGGTTATCTGTCAGAAGATATCTCGTAGGTATCCATGGGAACTTGATCATACTGTATATCCTCACTTGCTTATGTTATCACTAATCTGAAATTGTCTATAATGTTCTAGAGAAGGGCTGGGAGTCTTAATATAAAGTTGGGTGACGATATAGCCCGTTGATTTGGAGAATAAAGACAGGTACAATCAAATTTCTGCATTTATGTATGCCTGGTTGCTATGATAACCGGAAATTTCAAACTAACCATGTGTTTACTTCCGCTATGTTCATGGTGGTATTGTATATTGTCGTGAATATCAGTTTTGTAGGGGATTTATTTATTCAGCTCACTTGAAATTACGGATAGTACAGATAATAATAATTTATGTTTTTACCGTTGCCATGGTTACGTAAAACATGATTTTCACTAAGAGAATTGACTACGATTTTTGGGCTACCCTTCTGAAATTGTTCAGTAGTGTCAAAAGAGTATCTGTGCCAAGTTTCATACTTTTGTCCAGCCGGTCACGGTTTCACTTGTTTTGGGCCATTTTCCACCCTACTAATTTATGATGACTTCAAATTGAAAAATACCCATGGTATTTGCGGAAGTATTTCAGCGCTTTAAAGGGCAAACATATCTCTTGAACGGACCAATGAGCTCGATACCATTTAAAACGTGTTGTAAGATTTATTCCTGATACAAGCTTTGGTATCTGATAGGTTGATCTACCCCGGGACATAATCGTGTCTGAACATAGGCCTACAACGAATGAATGAATGAGATATTATGCCACCTTTGTGCACATACACACAGACCTACAATGAGTATGGGCCCAGCCAACAAAGAATGTTGACCCAATGTTGGTTCAATGCTGTTTCAACGGATGCAACACTGACCCAGCATTAAATGAACAGTGATGTGTAAAATGTTTATAAGATATTGCCATAAATAAAATGATTGCTGTCAGATTATCCCAGCAAACACGAAACATCGACCCAATGTTGTTCTAATGTTTGCCCGCCGTCTTCGACGTCGGGCCAACATTAAAACAACATTGGGTTAATGTCTCGTGTCAGCTGGGATTCTTCCTCCCCCACCATTATAGTATGCTGTACTTGTTCTGGCCACTCACTGAGTCATACACTACTAACCCAGCAAACACGAGACATCGACCAAATGTTGGGCCAATGTTGTGTCACCGTCTACAACGCTGGCCCAACATTGGTCCAACATTGGGTCGATGTCTTGTGTTCGCTGGGAAGCGTTGGCTTGTCAGGCACACGGTAAACCCTTACAACGCTGATATATTTTTGTATAAACTGTCTTAGTTAGCTCTTTCCGCTTCATTTGAATACATATTTTATGGGTTATGTTATGGGTGGATATACATTTTTAATTCTTTCACTGCAGGGACCATCTTTGGACATCAGAATCTGACGCAGATTATGACGTCTATAGACGGTCCCTGCGCTGGAAGAGTCATGTAAATTCATAGACCACAAAATACTTCCTCTTTTAGATCACACTAAATTTAAATATCCTTTGTGAATAACGCACACTTACATCAAAAAGTGTAGATTACTGTAGATCTGGTAAGTTTCGCGTTTTCAAATTTTCGCGAATTTGTCCTTTTGGGGAAGTTTGGAATCACGATTTGTCATTTTTCTTTAGTAACGCTATTATAAAAGTAAAAAATCGTGCGATTCTTGAATTCGCGAATATGTCCCCCTTGCGAAAATCGCGAAAATTAAAACGAATATTACCAGATCTACAGTATTTGACCAGAAAAAAATAACGCTATCTCCATTAAAGGTGATGTATCACCACATGTATAGTATGAATAAATTTGTGACAAATAAATCAAAGTTGCCACAAGATGGGGCACAAGTGTTTCTTTATATGGGGTGATTGGCTATCTGAGGGGGTCACATGATAGCCACTCACCCCTATATATGGGATGATTGGCTATCATGTGACTGTCTGAGAGGGTCACATGTTAGCCAATCACCCCATATAAGGACATAATTATTCATACCATATAGGGGGTGATAGATCACCTTTAAACACCCTAGTATATAACACTCTCCTCCATCACCCCTCCCTCGTTACACCTCGCCCTTAGAAATATGTCACCGTGACCTTCATGCAGAACCATTTAACCCTTACAGAGCTGAAATATTTTGTATAAATAATGGAGACCAATAGGTTTTTCAATTTGAAATCATCATAAATGTCTTAGTTAGCTCTTTCTGATTCATTTGAATACCTATGTTATGGTTCTACGGCCATTAGAAATATTGTTACTCTTTACAGAGCGGGGATCGAATTTAGACGTCAGAATCTGACGTCTACAGACGTCAGATTCTGACGACTAAATTCGCTGTAAGGGTTAAGGTGAGTCTGTACTCTGTAGCAAGGTCATTTAGTCCGTAATAATAAAAGAATAATTCGATACAGAATCTGCGACAGCTGCTATTCGTAAAGTTGTGCCCCCAAAATCCGGTGCGTGGACGATTGATTGCGCAATGAATTAAAGCGTCATTGTTTGATCAGTGATTTTGTTTTATAATAACAGATTACATCTCATTGGAATAATGCCTTGACATGGGAATTTAAATTATTTTTGCATTTGTGCCCTGTAGTGATTTTGAAAACAGTCAATTGTATAATATATAATACAGATGATATACATAATACAGATAAAAAACGTATCAAAGTTAAAACCAATAATATAGATATATTTCCCGCGCCAAAATCAGGAATAAAAACTAAATATAATTATGAATAGTAGGTAAAATACACTCTGGAAAGTGTTGCAACCTGCAAAATAACTCAAAGTAGAATACTTTTAAAACATGTGAAGTTATAATAATAATAATTTCCTCATTATTATTGGACTTGCCTAGTATTCATATATGAAGGTATTTTCAATTTTTTTACACAATTAGGTGAATTTATCGTTTGAATAGAGTTACCTACACATTTTTCATGAAATTTATGATTTCAGCGTACACTGGCTACCAGCTAATCAGGGTAGCTACCAGCATACAAAAACACAGATTTTGCCATGCTCTCCAGCTCTGACGCTAACCCATTAAGCATAGGGTCAGATGCACAGGGTTTTGATGACATGCTGGGAGGCAGTCTATCTTTCTAAGTGGATATCATGACTGTTTTTCCATACTATCGCTTGCCAATAAAACAGGATATATAAGTTTTCGCGCAAGATTCATTACAAATAAAATATCCCTGAGAAAAAAGCGAAAATAATTTGTGGTCAGTAATAATTTATTTTCGGAAATGTGCAGTTTTTCATAAATAGAGTTATTTTTCTTCATTTGAAACTGGGAATTGCGTTAACAATTCGAGCTTCAAATAAATGAAAAATAATTACAAAAAATTCAGCTGAACAAGGAATGCGACACTGGGCCAGCATTAAACCAACATTGGTTCGACGCATTGTGTTTACCGAGAGCGCTTCCAGTAGGTTAATAAAATGTAAATTATCATCCTCTGAATCAATGTCTTTTTTAAAGTATATCCATCAATGGCTATGTGGTCTGTTGTTCTGGATAACATGCTATGCCGGGCCAGCATTGAACCAGCATTAATTCAATGTTTTGGGTTTACCGAAAGCACTTTCAGTGGTTTAATTGAAATTTAAATGCCCATCGGCCACTCACTGAGTGAACGTCTATATTTGTGCAAAATATGAAGTTGATCTATTAATGATAGCGTGATCATGCACATGTATTGTAGTATCGCAATATATTACTGACAGGGACATTACACAGTTGCAGAGTGTACCATATTGCATCTTCCCACGGCAGGCTCGCTGTTCCAGAGATCGCAGCCCGAAACGGGAGCGGCGAGCCTTGCGTGGGAAGATGCAAACTTGTTATATTCGTGTATATGTGATGGAGCACGCAGCTTTTCTCTAAAAACCCTATGCAGAATCAGCGGGGTTCAAATGCGGGATTTTCGTGTAGTCAATAAAGCCCCTAATTTTATAAGATCAGCTCATCTGCTAAGCTATCGGTAACCTGGCTGGCCCCGAGATGCCTCATTGGGTCCGGTTATGGCTCAAAACTCGGAGGTACTGGGTTCTAATCTCGGTCGAGTTGGGTGTTTTTCATCGGGGTTGTGCATATACAGTGCTACAAACTGTTCAACTGCCTGGAGTGTGTAGTGCTACATTATGGTGCTCTATAAAGAACCATCGAAGTTATGCGATAAGAGATAGGGCATAGTCCAGACTTCAGGCTTTCTTCTGTCGCAGTATTGCCATGATTGCGCAGAAAGCGACGTAAAGCAATATCCACTCCAGTGTCATACTAAAAGCTTAACTTTTTCAGCGCGGGAACCGTCTTTATACGTGAGAATTAAATTGAAATATTTATAATGTCCGTGGACCCAAAACACAGGTATTTAAAGAATCAGTCAGCTTCAAAACGCGCATGCCTGGGACGGTCAAGTGTAGGCCAACAGTAGCCTATTGAGTACAGATTGACGGCATTAATATAGCCACTTAACTGATTACAAGATACTACTTAAACGATACATTGATCCAATGCTGTTTTAATGTTAGGCTAACGTCTGCGACGCTGGCCCAACATTGAACCAACATTAGATAAATGTACAATGTTTGAGAGAAAGTCCTCCTGACCAGCAAACGCAAGACATTCGTATGACATTTATGCAATGTAGGCCCAACGTCTTCGACGTTGGTCCAACATTGCATAAATTCATACAAATGTTTTGTGTTTACTGGGTGACAATACATTCAAGCTTGGGGGTCAAGCAGTTTCCAAATCCCCACAGTAATACAGTCAGTTTGTTTGCAATGAGACTTTGGGTATGAAACGCATATTTAGTATTATTATGGAATAGGGCCTTAGCTTACCCACGGGCACTATTGCCTTCTAGGGGACCCTTGTCCCGCGAATTTTGACAGTTGACTACACCTTTAAATGAAGCGGAAAGAGCTATTACTAAGACATTCATGATGACTTCAAATAGAAAAAAAGAAATTCCTCCATGGTTTAAACAAAAAATAATTCAGTGTTGTAAGGGTTAAGTTGTGCTTTTCTATAGACTTATCCGGCATAACCTGATAACCAAGCTGCCAAGTTTACTTAGAAAACGATGACAGTGACCGCCATTTTATGAACACAGTCAGCCGTGTAAAAGACACACTCGCACCGCCTACCATAAGCTGGCGTGCCATGAATGCGAATACGTCGAGTACCTGAGTTTCGGTCGTCAATAATATCTGTATATTATATTTATTTAATCTAGTGAACGCACAACTGAGCTTCTGGCATTTTTTTCCAAAAACGATGTATGTTTTTATTCTGCAATCTGAGGTTATAATCTGCCGCAATAAGGTGTGCACGTAGGCCTACACTGAGGAAGCGCCTATCAAATGCGAAATATTTTGGTTCAATATTGGCCCAGAGTCTACGGTGTTGACCCAGTATTAAGCCAACAATGCCTTGTGAAATCAGAATGAATGATATCAGATTATTAATATTTATCCCCTACCATATCTGCATGCAGCAGTATTATTTCGTGTTTTATCTTGCGGAGTAATTTTGCACTTTTTGTCGGGTCATATATTACTACGCGCCTGCCTGAAAACTGTTAGAAGTTCTTAGTATGCCTAGAGGAGTTAATAGCCAACAAAATAAATTAAACTATTTGTTTTTATCTAAATATTTTCCAATATATTTATACCTCAGAATGCGGTACTGGTATCCTCTATTCACCTTTTGAGAAGCCAAATAATTGGCTAATTTGTTAGCCTCAAATTTAGATATTGTCAGATTGTCCTAGAATTATTACAAACTGGTATTTGAATTGAATTAAAACCCGCTTGAGAGCGTTTGTGTACGCGTCTAGTAGGATAAATGAATAAATGAATAAAATTTAATGAATAAATGAATAAATGAATAAATGAATAAAGGTATAAAGGAATAAAGGAATAAATAAATAAATGAATAAATGAATAAATGAATAAATGAATAAATGAATAAATGAATAAATGAATAAATGAATAAATGAACAAATGAATAATTGAATAAATGAATAAATGAATAAATAATTAAATAAATGAATAAATGGAGGAATGAATGAATGAGTTTTTAGGCTACTGCGACCCACAACTTCAAGTGCGTGTAAATTACTAAGATTTGTTTAATTTGAGTGCACATATTTGAAAATCTTGAAGTTGAAATATACATTTCATTCCCAATAACAATGATTTAATCGTCCATTGACACGAATTTCAAACAACGATTGGCGATTCTATAAAAATGGAATAATCTGTCATAATAAAGGCGTTATAATTCATCATAGTAAGGAGGTTCTGAGCTTTCGTTTTATAGAATTCTTCGGTAATTTACAATTAAAAAACTGGACATATTAATTCGCTTAAGATTTGAAAACAGTTGACCTCCATTTTGTCAAATCTGAATAATTTTCACTCGCTTGAAGTTGTGGATCGCGTCAGCGAGACACAACTTCAAGTGGTGAAAATTCAAATTAAATACATTGGCGGTTAAAGGGTTAACCCACAGAGCACGACAATAGTTGTTCTTAATCTGTTTTTATAAATCACTGTTATTGGGAGCGAAATATGTGTTTAACCCTTAAAGCGCTGAATTCTTTATGTAAAATCCATGGAGATCAAATATTTTTTTCTTTTTAAATCATTATACTATCTTAGCTAGCTCTTTTTGATTCATTTGAATACCTATGTTATGGGTCTACGGCCATTAGAAATATGTTTACTCTTACAGTGTGGGGATCGACTTTAGTCGTCAGAATCTGACGTCTGCAGACGTCAGATTCTGACGACTTAAGTCGATCCCCACACTGTAAGGCTTAAACATAAAGATTTGCAAATGCTTGGTCTCAAATGAAACAAATATGAGGAATTTTCACCCACTTGAGATTGTGGATCGCGATAGCGAGACACAACTTCAAGTGAGTGAAAATTAAAATATTCAATTTAGCGTTTTTATTGTATAATCACTATTTGCATTCACTAATCTGAATGGTCGCACAGAGCGCTGAACCAATGTTGGTTGAATGATGTTCTATTTTACAACAGTTGTGGTGTGCACGAAATCACGTGCAGTATTTCAATCTAAGCACATATTATTACGATATGGATAATTATCCCAACAAAACCCGTAATGCCGAGTTACTGCAAGTGGACATTATCACGCAATACTTGCAATACTACTTTACTACTACTACTACTACTACTACTACTACTACTACTACTACTACTACTACTACTACTACTACTACTACTACTACTACTACTACTACTACTACTACTACTACTACTACTACTCCTATACCTGAACTAATAAATGTGGTGATTTAATATATTGTGTTCTTGTTGCTACAGGTTTGCTTACCCTATAAGAACCAAGGGGTCAACGCTGAATTTGGTGAGTACAAATAGAAATAAAATTAAACAACTAAATTAAAATTTTATTTTTTTAAACTCTTAGAGCTGTGTCTTTCTAGTGTGACCGACAACTTGAAGTGGGTGAAAACTGCTTATATTTGTTTAATTTGACACCAAACAAACAATTGATGTTTAAACACACATTTCTATTCTGTTATTGGGTATGAAATGAGTGTTCAAGCTTCAAAATTTGAAAATGCCAGGTCTCAAATTAAACAAGTATGTTTAATTTTCACCCACTTGAAGTTGTGAATCGCTACCGCGACCCATACCGCTGTCAAATCATAAGCTACCATTCATATCAGCTGAACCTTGATGCTGCTCCTCAAGTGGGTGATTCAAAATAGAGCCCAGCAAACTGTTATGTGGATAAAAGCGTAGGCTAATCTCTAAAAATTCCTGTTTGAAATGAAGCATAAATCTCAGCTGACACTGTCACATTATTATTTGATCACACATCAGGTTGCTTCTGACCCGGCAAAATCTGATAGTGTGAACCCAGAAATTTGATGAAATTCATCTGATTGTTTGATGCTTCAAACATCTTTCTATTTTCCTTCCCTTCCAATCACATCAACGGATTTGTTCACGTGACCTTCCCAAGATGGCACGCCCATCTCAAAACCACATGGAATTTTATTAAAGGGACTGGCCCATGCTAAAATCATCAAAAAATCAGTGATTTTATTTAGGGTTCTTAATATGACCATATGATGTAAACATGTACATAGACTAGAACTGCAAATTTTTATAATTTTTGTGCTGCGCATTCACTAGTAAAGCTAGATATAGAAACGAAATTCCTGATTTCTAATTATTGACAACCATGTCAAAAATAGGTGATGCTGGAATTTCGTCTCTATATCTAACCTACCTGGTGAATGCGCAGCAGAAAAAATTATAAAAGTTTGCAGTTCTAGTCTATGTATATGTTTACATCATATGGTCATATCAAGAACCCGAAATAAAATCACCGATTTTTTGATGATTTTAGCCTGGGCCAGTCCCTTTAATTTTGTCAATTTTACTAATTTGTGGTTGGAAATAATTGTTTGTGGAACATTTTGAGCAAAGAATATAAGGTCTACGACAAGAGACAACTGTACTCCAAAATGTAGTTAAAATATCTGGCATTGAATGAATATTGATGTTTCTGTACAGTGATGCAATGTAATGTAGCCTAAACTCATATAGCCTTGCAAAGCAGAAAATACGGACGATCAACTACCTCAAATCCACATTAAAAGATACCTAACAATGACATGGTAATTTGTATATTATTGTAAAAAATTAAAACATGCGGTTTATATGTTCATCAAATAATAAATATTAGTAATCTGCCAGTGTCATCGGAACGAAAACAATATTATTAAAAATCCTTGAAAAGTGGGCCGTATCAAAAGTGTGATGGGTTCACGTCGAAAAATGAAGGAAGTCCAAATGTGCCAGTAATCATCTTACATTAGGGTGTTTTTCACCTTCTCGGTAGTTATATTTTATAATATATACGGATGTTAATATAATATTTCTAGGATATTGCACTTTTCATATTTGTACCAGAATGGCGGGCGGGGTTGGTATCCGTGTATTATATATGTACACAGAAGCATGTGAGAATATGCTTTAGAAACGTGGACTAACTTCTGCTGCGAAACGTTATCCAGTGATGTCATCCTGCTCAAAACGCCTATCAACCCTTAACCCTTTAACCCTTAAAGCGCTGAATTTTTAAAAATCTCAGAGACCGAAGGGTTTATTCCAATTTGATATCATCATAAATGGCTTATTCAGTTCTTTCCGATTCATTTGAATACCTATGTTATGGGTCTACGTCCATTAGAAATATTTTTACTCTCACAGTGCGAGGATAGATTTTAGACGTCAGAATCTGACGTCTACAGACGTCAGATTCTGACGACTAAAGGCGATCCCCGCGCTGTAAGAGTTAAGCCCTCACGATGCACGAAAGCAGCATTTTACATCCCTGAAAACAGACTTAATTTTCCTACAACCAACGGTTTTAGAACAAAAATTTCCATGAAACTGGTTTTCCAATGCATTGTGATTTTCTTTAATTTTTAAACCACATCAAATCATTTTCATCCACTATAAATTCGCGGTTTGTAGTGGATGAAGATGACTATGGTAAATTCGGGCTTGAAAGGGTTAAAGCGCTGAAATATTTTGGCATAAACCACGATACCAACCGTTTTTTTTTCAATTTGAAATAATCATATATGTCTTAGCTAGCTCTTTCCGCTTTATTTGAATATCTATGGTATTGGTTTACGGTCTTCAGACACGCTACGCTGAGCTAATAAATTGAAATGTGTAGTCACTTGAGTTGTGTCTCGCTACCGCGATTCACAACTTCAAGTGACTACAACTTTGTTAATTTGCTAAATGTAAGTCAAAATGTATAATGAGTATCGCTGATTTGAGACATATTTAATATTTAGAAGCTGATTATATAAGGTCATTAGAACACAAGAAATCAATATAATAATCAACTATGGTCGACATCAGTGCTCTAAGGGTTAGAAAAACAGTAAATTCAAACTGATCCATATGTCATTTAATTTCTAATTATTCATACACATGAGATCAATTGGTGACCGATAAAAACTGTTTATAATCTTGAATTAAAGAGCATGTTTTTAAATATATAGCTGATGGTGGAAGATGATTAAAATCCAGTAATGTTTCATACGAAACTCAATTTTATCCCGAGCGAAGCTACTATGAATATTACAGGTGACTGCCCTATGTTCAGAAGGTTCTATGTTCAGAAGGTTCTATGTTCAGAAAATATTTGTTCCAAAGTTTCTATGTTCAGAAGGTTCTATATTCAGAAGGTCCTATGTTCAGAAGGCTCTATGTTCAGAAGGTCCTATATTCAGAAGGGCCTATGTTCAGAAGGTCCTATGTTCAGAAAAAAATTGTTCAAAAGGTCCTATATTCAGAAGGTTCTATGTTCAGAAGGTCATATATTCAGATATATTCAGAAGGTCCTATATTCAGGAAATTCTTTGTTTTATGTAGGAAAAAACATACACCTTTCAATTTCGACCTGTAAATTAGGCCTACAGTGCAAGATAACAAATCACAGGCTCTCATTTGAGCTCATTCGGTCAGATGAGCTTTTGTCATGGCGCGTTGTCCGTCGTCTGTCCGTCCACAATTTGCCAAAATCGCTATTGGGACTTCAATCAACATAGTGAACAGCCACAAACCAGGAGTGATCACAGAAGGATAGTTCCCGCAATTCAGGAATATGACACTTCTGTATATCTGGTAATTTTCGCGTGTTCAAATATTCGCGAATTTCTGATTTTGGGACTTTTCACGAAGTTTAGAATTCGCGAATTTTCATTTTTCTTTAGAAGTGATATTATAATAGTAATTTTCGCGAAATTCTGGAATTCGAATTTCTCTTCCTCGCGAAATTCGCGAAAATTAAAACCACGCGAATATTACCAGATCTACATTATATCTGAATTCAAATCCACCTAAATCCGGTGCTAGTTTGAAGTTGTAGAAAAATCAAACAAAAAACACCTGTAATTACAAAGATGAGCTATATACGGCGCCATTGACACTTTTCTTTCTTTCATTTTTGTTTCTTCATTTTAGTCTATTCCAGGGGGTGGGGGGTGTCTGTAACCCACTGCATATCCCCGAAATGCGTTGTATTGTTGGCTTGACCAATTAGAGCCTTGTTTTACCTATAGGCCTACCATGGGCCACAATTAGTTTGGCAAATCTGTAGCACATGTTTTACGTCGATTTCTCAACGATTTTGACCCGATTTATTTGAAATTTTGCACAGTTCATTTTCAAGTCAAATCCTAACACCGGTAACAGTTTAGTTAGATCACTCGACATGTAATAGAATTCCAGAATGCATATAATTTTACGTTCACAAAATTTCATGAAAATCGCTTGATAATTGACGGAGTAATTAACGAAAAACATGCGCTACTGGTTAGTTCTGTTTTAATGTATAGCGTGGGATGGAGTTAGCCCTGGATTGATTCGTTTCACCTGAAAAAATCAACGTTTTTCAACATGGCGGCGACTGAGATCGATCTCGACCCCAAGGTCTGAAAAATGTTCACAACGTTTTAATGACTGTGAGGAAAATGAGCTGAGCATGCGCCATCGTAGCTAAAATGTAACTGATTCGAAAAAAAACTATTTTCTTAAATATGTCCGTCCCACGATTTTGTACAGGCCCGTAGCCAGGGGGGGTCGGAGAAGTCGTACGACCCCCCCCCCCCCCCTGACGGCTGAAGGTCCACATTTTGGCCATACATCTAGTACAAGAGGAATGAACCCATTTTTGGTGTTGAGTTGACACTTAAATTCCCAGAGATAAAAAATATATCACGGGAAAGGTTTAAGTCTCTAGTTAGCTCCCGCCGTCACCGTAGGTGAGACGGAGGGAGCTATGGATTCTACCTCCGTTTTTTTTTTGCCTCTACTTTTGCCTATAACTTTGTAAGAAAATAAGCTATGATAACAATTTTTGGTATGTGGGTTACTTCCAGGTGGATAATGAACAGGTTAAAATATTTTTAATCTGAATTTAATACGCAAGGTCGCAGAGGAGAAAATGATGATGTTACGGCGTTGGGCCGTTGGGCCGTCCGTGAACAATTCGTTTCCGGAGCATATCTCTGAAAGTACTTGTCCGATTGTCTTCAAATTTTACACACAACACCCCTAGGGGGTCTAGTTGTGCCTTTTGGGGTATTTGAACTTTGACCTACTTCTGGTTCAGAACTATGACCTATTTAGACGTTTTGACGCGCACTTCGTTTCCGGAGCAGATCTCGAAAAGTACTGGGCCGATGACAGTCATATTGCACATACATGTTCTCTAAGGTCGCTAGTTGTGCCTTTTCAGGTTTTTGGACCTTGACCTTGAAGTTTACCCAGCTCTTTGACCTAATTTATAACATCGGTAAATCCGACTGAAAGATTTTGCGGAATATCATGAAAACCGCTCAAGATAGCTACACCATTACTATAAAACAAATTGTGAGGTTTCAGGAGAGGATGCATCTTGAAAAATTTCAAGTCGATAAAATTAAAAATGGCCGCCTATCGGCCATTATTCACCTCGACAGGCCTGATATTGCGGAATATCATGAGAACCGCTCAAGATAGCTACACCATTAATATTAAATAAATTGTAAGGTTTCAGGAGAGGATGCATCTTGAAAAATTTCAAGTTGATAAAATTAAAAATGGCCGCCTATCGGCCATTATTCACCTCGACAGGCCTGATATTGTGGAATATCATGAAAACCGCTCAAGATATCTACACCGTTACTATAAAACAAATTGTAAGGTTTCAGGAGAGGATGCATTTTGAAAAAAATCAACTCGTCCAAGTTCAAAATGGCCGCCAATCGGCCATTATTCACTTTCACATGGCCGTTATTTGGTAAACCGTGCTAGATGGTTAGACCATTACTATAAAACAAAATGTGTGATTTCAGGAGAGGATGCATCTTGAAAAAATTCGACTCGATAAAATTCAAAATGGGCGCTTATCGGCCATTATTCACTTTCACATGGCCGATATTTGGTCAACCGTGCTAGATGGCTAGACCATTACTATAAAACGAAATGTGAGATTTCAGATGAGGATGCATCTTGAAAAAAATTGACTTGATCAAATTTAAAATGGCCGCCTTTTCGGCCATTATTCATTTTCACATGGCTGATATTTGGTAAGCCGTGCTAGATGGCTAGACCATTACCTGCTTACTATAAAACAAAGTGTGAGTTTTCGGGGGAGGATGCACCCTGAAAATTTTTAACTCACGAATTCAAAATGGCCGACAATCAGCATTATTTACCTCGATAGGCCTGATATCAGGTAAACCTTGCTAGATAGCTAGACCATTACTATAAAACAAAATGTGACGTTTCGAGAGAGGATGCCTTTTAAAAACTTTCGACTCAATCGAATTCAAAATGGCCGCCTATCGGCCACTATTTACTTTTACATTGCTGATATTTGGTAAACCGTGTTAGATAGCTGACCCTTACTATAAAACAAAATGTGAGATTACAAAAGAGGATGCATCATGAAAAAAATTCACTCAATCAAATTCAAAATGGCCGCCTATCGGCCATTATTCACTTTCACATAGCCGGTTTTTGGTAACCGTACTAGATGGCTAGACCATTACTATAAAACAAAATGTGAGATTCCAGGAGAGGATGCATATTGACAAATTTTGACTTGATCAAATTCAAAATGGCCTCCTATCGGCTATTATTCACTTTCACATCGGCGATATTTGGTAATGGTAATGTGTAATGGTAAACCGTGCTAGATGGCTAGACCACTACTATATAATGAAATGTGAGATTTCAGCTGAGGATGCATCTTGGAAAATTTCGACTTGATCAAATTCAAAATGGCCGCCTTTAGGCCATTATTCACTTTCACATGGCCGATATTTGGTAAACCGTGCTCGATAGCTAGACGATTACTATAGAATGAAATGTGAGATTTCAGCTGAGGATGCATCTTGAAAAATTCTGACTCGATCAAATTCAAAATGGCCCCCTATCGGCCATCATTTACTTTCACATGCCCAATATTTTGCAAACTGTTAGATATTAGTCCATTACTATAAAACAAAATTTGAGGTTTCGGGGGAGGATGCACCCTAAGTTTTTAACTAATTTATAGCGAATTCAAAATCACCGTAAATCAGTTATTAGTTACCTCGATTGGCCTGATATCGGGTAAACCGTGCCAGATAGGTAGACCATTACTGGGATACTAATTAGGATCATTAATTTCAATGGAGGTTTGCAATCTCAGACAGACTGTCTAGTTCTTATCTTACTCTTAGACTGGGCTTCTTAGACCTAGTTGTCTTGCGTCTTGATTTTTGACCAAGCCTAGGACTACATCAATAACCCTACACAAAATTGCTTAAATCAAATTCTAATTCGGAGCGGGAGCTCCTGGACTTATGTAGTCTTGTTTATGGTGGCGTATATCGTTTTTGCCGTACGTGGTCGATATTTTTTTCAAACGTACGTTTGTGACGTCATGTCGCTATGGCAATGACGTCATTTTATGAACCAAATTGGCCAGACAAACTACGAAATAGGGGTCATGTTTAAGTCACTGCTCAGTATTAGTATGATGCGGTGTCAATTCTTAATGTGTCAGCACATACTACGCACACCTGGTAATAATTGTATATATTCATCATGTCGTAAATTCATATGTAATGATCTAAATAGCAGTGGTGTAAACAGAAGTGGGTTCTATTTTAATATGGCATCCAAAATTTCTAAGGGGTACGGTCGACGTCATGCCCCCCTGAACAACTTGATCAGGTTGTTTTGCCAGTTAAAGTTATTATATGGTCGCGGGCACGAGATTTCACCTGTGTAGATTGTCATCTATACAATCTATGTCATTATACCTGAAGATGACGCAAAACTAGATGACCAGGCGTCATGCTTGAGAGGTTGGAATTCGTGTTTGGCCGTATTCAACTGAACTGCCGTAACACCTGGTTCAGAAATACTTTTTATGTGAGAAAATATACAGACAGATTTTATATTTTTTTTCATTTTTATGGAATTTTGAAAATGTTTCATTCCGTTGCAAATAAATTGAATATTGAAATTAAATAGTCATCTATTTGTCATATTTGTTGAGCTCATACAGAGCTCATTGTTTAAAGTCGATCCCCGCACTGAAAGAGTAAAATATTTATAATGACTGTAGACCCATAACATAGGTAGGCGAAGTTGAAATGTTTTCCATAACACGTCAACTGACATTAATCAAATGTGCAGGTAGCTGTTAAAGACCAGAACGTTACACGTTACACGTTACATATTTAGCCCATTTATACAGTTTGCGATAAGTCGCAGTGGATTAATGTTGGGGCAACATCGCAAATGTGTTTCAATGTGAAATTATCGAACGTTAAGGTTTCACCACACAAATTCATTCGCGCATAGCTCCTTTTTTTTAAATTTGTGGCTCTTTGCAGCAGCCTCGGTGGTACATATTACAGATATATCATTTTTCTACCAATTAGAATCGATTCTGTGATGATTTGCTGTAGCAAAAGCAGCGAAATAAGCAAAGATATGGTAGCAGGAAGTCCTTGCGCTACCAGTAGCTAGGCTCTTCTCAAAACCGCACTCATTTTTTTTGCTAGGTCGCTCAGGGGAGAGTGGGCAAGAGGTTATTATGGCCCAAATAAAAAATACGTCAGTTTCACATGCCTTTTCTATTTATTTATTTATTTATTCAAACATATTTATACAGGGTGAAAACATTATTAGCCTTAGGCTATTTTGCATATGTGCCCTGTTTTATGACAAGTATTTGCATAAAAAGTGAAAACACATATTTAAACAATAATTATCATATTATGTACAATAGTTACAATAACGAAAATAGAAGGTACATTAGACATTTTAGATCATAATCCGATGATATATGCCTTTGCGTTAATTGAATAGGTTTACAAATGTATATACATGTACATTTATAGCAAAGTGAAAAGAAAAGAAAACACAAATGTCCCCACACTAAAACTCCAACAAAAACCTACAAAAATTGGAGAAAGCGATAAGACATGTACACTTATTGCAGCCCTAACTATGATTGAGTAATGGTTTGATTATTAGCCATATATAGTTTAAGGTTATATTTGAAAGCAGAAAATGTCTTCTTATTTCTTATTTCTGAAGGTAGCTTATTCCAAATTCTAGACCAATTCACACTTAAAGATGATTTATATAAAGAATTATTACACCTGGGCTGCTGTAGAGTATTACTTGTTGCATTACGTGTTGAAACAGTATGCTATTCAGAAACGGAGGAAAAAAGATCAGATAAGTAATAAGGAGCTAGATTATTTAGAAATTTATAAGTGAGACAACATGATAAAAAACAATATCTCTCTTTAACATTCTGCCACCCTAGACCTCTCACAATATCTATACCACGAATGTTCCAGTCAAAGTTTTGTGCAAGAAGTCGTGCTGCTCTATTTTGTAATTTTTGTATTCTACATAAATATTTTTGTGCAGCAGAGCCCCAGACAGTGATACAATAATCAATAATACTCTGAAATATACCGTAGTAAACACAGTTAATATCATCCGTTGGGAGAATTTGTTTCAACCTTCTTAAGATATAAAGTTGCGAAGACAATTTCTTACACAATCCATCTATATGGTTAGACCAGGATAATTTACTATCTATTTCTACACCAAGATATTTAGCGGACTTAACAAAGGGTAGCTTAACACCATTTATAAAAATATCTATGCTGTCTACTATATCTTTGTTAGATATAATTAGTACATTACACTTGTTTATGTTTAAAGTTAACTTATTTTGTCCAAACCATTTAATAGCTTCATTTACAGCATTCTGAAGTAGTTGCTGTATTTTTGTTATAGATTTATCACTAACACCTATCATAGTATCATCAGCAAAAATATTACAGAAAGCATTAGATAGACATGAGGGAAAATCATTAATAAAAATAGTAAAAAGCAGAGGACCAAGTATAGATCCCCGTGGAACACCTTTATCAATAAGTTTTGTATTAGACATTTTACCATTTATGGTAACAACTTGAGTTCGTTCATTGAGATAATTTGTAAACCATTATAATTCAGTGCCATTAAGGCCATATTTGCTTAATTTTTTTAAAAGTAATTTGTGATCAATTTTGTCAAAACATTTAGCAAGATCAAACATACAAATACCATTGATTTCATTTTCGTTAATATTGTCAAGCACATATTCAATCACATTATGCAAAGACGTCTGGGTTGAATGGAGTTTCATGAAAGCTGACTGGGAATGTGTAATGAAAGAGTGAGATTGTAAATATTCTCTCAATTGAGAGTCAACTAATTTTTCAAATAATTTTGGAATATGCCCAATTACAGAAATTGGTCGAAAGTTGTTAGGGTTTTGTTTAGGGCCTTTGTTTTTGTAAACTGGAGTAACCCGAGCTTTCTTCCATTTATTTGGAATTTCTCCATTATAAAGTGACATATTAAATAAGATTGTTAGACTGCTACAGATAATCTCACTGCTAAGTTTGAGAATACAAGAATCATAGCGTAGAATATCAACATTGGTTTCAGATGGCAATTTGTTTATAAATGCTACATGTAGAACATCTTCTTCAAGAAGGCTTTTAAATTTAAAGTTATAAATACTCGAGTTATTTCTCCATATTAGTTCATCATTTTCACTAAATTTACTACACAGTTTATTTCCAACGGACGCAAAGTGTTCATTCCACGCATCAGGTGACAGATCTGATGTTATGGAACTTTTTCTATTTTTTCCCAGGGATTGGTTTACTGCTCTCCAAACGTCACAGGATTTATTGGCTGTGATTGTTTTCTTATAATAGGATCGTTGCGAGTTTCGAATTGTTGAGATGACCAAATTTCTCAGTTTTTTATATTCATTCATTTTGTCAGAAGAGCTAATGCGGCCATGCCATGCGGTGAGTATAATCACGTTTATATATAAAGGCTAAAATTTCGTTGGTCATCCATGGATTTGACCTATCTTTGACTCTAATTTCTTTAATTTTGACATGTTTGCTAACCACTGTATTAAATGCATTTGACCAATCTCTCCAGGCATCAGATGTTGATTTAGCATCAATAACACCACTATATAGTCCAATATCCATTAAATCGCGAATCATTAATATTTATTCCTTTGTAATCTTTTTTGTGAATAAGTTTTGGAGGAGAAGCTTGACGCCTAAATTTCAGAGTTGTAAATATAAAGTAATGATCACTAAGAGTATATTTCAGTATCCCGTGATCCAAGTGGTTGTGAGGCATCGTGGTATATATATGATCAATGACTGACTGAGATGATTGTGTAACACGAGTTGGTTCAACTATCAATTGTTTGCAACAAAGGAGTGTTTCTATAAAGTGAGCTTGATTTTCACATAAATTTTCGTCTAAGATGTTTAAGTCACCAAGGATAACAATTTCCATATTCTTTGCTAAAACATTTTCAAAATTATTTAACATGCATTGGTAATAGTTCTCATCATCCTCTTTGGGGTTATATACACATGATACATAAAAAGAAGGGGAAGATTTATTATCAATCCTAACCCAGACCACTTCAGTATTATTAAAATTGGTGAGATCTGGACAATATGTATGAGGTAAAGTCTCCTTTATATATACTAAAACACCCCCACCATGACTCGGTCTATCCTTTCTATATACATTAAAACCAGGTATATTTACAAGTTCATTCGGTATTTTGTCCGATAACCATGTTTCAGATATAGCTAGAATGTCAAAACTATTCTGATGTATTAAAATCTTAATTTCATCTATTTTTTTCAATAAGCTTCGTATGTTCAAATGTCCAATTTTCACTCCTTTGTTTGTTTTCGATTATATATTTTAGTCTTGGTGTTGCAGTGTTTCATTTTTATATTATTTGTGTCACTATTGTCTATTTTGTTATCATCCATGTAAGTTTTTCTACTAGAAGGTTGTTTAACATTTGACGGCATGAGGCCTATGTCCTGATTTCCTTTTTCCTCCTGTAGTTTTCAGTAGCATTCACATTTAAATTGCCAGCAGTGGTCACATTGACGGTTATTGGTGTCATATCCATGTTGATCTTTTCTGGGATGATATGCATCACTTCTTTGCTGGTGCCTCTGTCTTAGTATCTGGTGGTCTTCTCTGTTCTGGCTACTTCTGTGATGGTAGGAATCATGTCTGTAATAGTGGTTTTGTCGTTCATCTTTCTGGGAATGTTTTAATCCATTGTATTCTCTCTCTGTCGGCCTGGTTTGGTTTACATCAGAGCGCCTGTAGTTACTGGCATATCTAGTCTGTCTTGGTCTACCTCTTGATCTGTACAGCGACACACATTTTTCAGTTGTTTTGAGCTTCAGATTTAGTGCTAATTTATTACTGGGTTGCCAGGTCAGATGTACTCTATCTCTCATCAATAGGGAGTCGTTTACCGTCTTGTCAGCCAGCTTGAAGAAATTGTCATTGTTGACAAATCTGCAGCTATGTGTGTCGCACAGATTTTTTAAGGCTGTATTGGTCAGTTCAATTTTTCTTTGGACGTCTACAGTGTCAAGTCGTGGGCAGATACTGGACATAGTCACTCTTCCCTGGCACATAGATTTTGCTTTCTTGATGAGTTTATCATAATTTTTGCTTATGTCCGGGATCAATCTGTCTGAGTAGCAGTCATTTCCTCCAACAACTACAGTGATGGTTTCAAACTCAGAGTCCATTCTGCCGAGCTTCTCGCTATGTTTTATATTGAAAGAGAACAGAATGATGGTTAAAATAATATATAGGGTTATTTACATTTCTCCACTTTAAGTGCAAAACACACCAACGCGAACGTCAGCGCGATTAGGCACGTGACGAGTGACGCGACGACTGACGCGAAAATTACATGACTGTCCACACACCAACGCGACGAGCAACGCGACATGTGAGGCGCGACAGCCGGCGGGCGGGGGCCCTAGGGTAGTGGTTAGCACCGCTGCCTTTCACGCTAGAGTTCGGGGTTCGGTTCCCGGCGGTTTGAAAGAAACAAAAATGTTTCTCCCCCATCCACGTGTAAAACTCAGTATTGTGGGGAGCCTACGTGACCGAGAGGTAGCGTGCTCGGCCTCAGACCTCCAGGGCTCGAATTTCGAATCCTGTGTCTGGAGGACAGTCATCCCATTCATGTCACCATCCTCAGGAGGTTCTCCTGGCCCAGTTTTGCCTATATGTGGACAAACGTGGCCTAAAGCCCGATTCTTTCCATTGCGACAACTGGCGTGACGAAAATGTAACAGTTTTGAAAATGGTCGCGATGCCTATCGCGCTCGCGTACGTCGTCGCGCTGGTACGTTTCGGCAATGATCAAATAATGTGTTTGAAAACTGACGCGACGTCATTTAAAGCTGACAATCACGTCACCAATTCCAGCTATATAGAAATGATTGTATGTATGTGTGATACAGTAAATGATGGGAAAATATCACATTATAAAATGATGTAGCAGGTAATTTATAAGATAAAGGTTAGATGTAATACAGTAAAATACTGTGACGTTTATCAGAAATATTACCTTTAGATTTTATTTCATTTTAGTGTTGATATATGTTTTAAGTATTGAAGGGCCAGAAGCGTTGTGCAGGCAACTGTTCTTGTTGTATTTGGGGATTTGTTTGTTCGGCTCTCTGTGTTTGCTATGGTACATGCTCTCGCCTCACTCTGGGACAGGGTGACTAAGAAATGAACTATACATAATACGAGAATGGAAAAACAAATAAATTTAATAAATACGTACATTGAAGTAAGCCTGATAAAACAGATATGATAAAAACCTTTCATTTGATGTGTAGGGGAGACTGGGGCACCTTGAGACATGGGGCACCATGAGACAGGCCTGTTTGACACAGATAATATTTTGCTATTTGTGCGCCATCTGGTCAATGATACCAAAAGTAACCAATTTCGATTTTCTACCCTATTGCTAATGACTATTGGACATCTTTGGCATGCATGTAAGCTTAGGTCCATTTTTTACATGAAAAGTAGATTTTTGGGATGATCAATATTTGGTTCTATAGATCACATAATACTTGATTTCCCTAAGATTTTGATGGTATCTTCCACTTGTGTTATCACTTTATAACTTAAGTGTAATGGTTTGGTTCAAATACACCCCACACACGAACTATGATATCAGATGTGAGGTCAGTCAGGGTGGGGCACCTTGAGACGCTGTCTCAATGTGCCCCAAAACTGTCTCAAAGTGCCCCAAATTTGTCTCAAGGTGCCCCGAAAGTGTCTCAAGGTGCCCCCACTTTTTTTCAGGCACATATTTTACTGCAACATCTAACATTAGCCAACTGCAGGCTTTAGCTACAGGTATATGTGGTATTCAAATCTTGATTTTAGTTAGATCCGCGTTGTTTTCAAGTACCTAATTTGGCGTCTCAAGGTACCCCATGTGGTGTCTCAAGGTGCCCGAGTACGGGGTACATTGAGACACTTTTTTGAAAATCTGTTTTGTTAAATAATGTAAGGTTACACATTTCTGAAAATGTTCATCTCATGCTCAAATATACCCCACTGGATGCTGTATCCATATGTGTCGTCAAAATATTTTATTTTGAAAACTAAATCTATGTTTGGGGGGTTTGAATTTTTCCGTCTCAAGGTGCCCCAGTCTCCCCTATGGTGACATGCTTTGTTGGACATACTAAGTACTAAGTAATATACTAATTACTTTCGTTCACTGGGATTAGTGTGTGAAATATCTACCCATTGTAAGTTAGAGGGCAAAGGGGGCCATGCTGTATGGTCTTTGTATTGAAATGGCCAGCCCCCCTTTGCCCTGGTTCCCTTTGCCCAAGGGGTAGAGGTGGGAAATTTAGCCTATTATCTCTCCCAAAAGTGATCTCCTGACTAAAGTAATAACTAGAATACAATGGCAATATATAATGTACCACACAAAACAAAAGATTTTCAGAAGAAATCACATAAATTCATCAATAAATTCACAAAAATATATACGCTTATATTCATAAGATTGTTGCCAAAAACTTCCTGTCGTCTATTACTTCTATCTAAGATATGTATGAGATGTCTTTTTATGTTTTTTTGTATACATATGTTCATAATTCATAACTATGACGTCATTACTATTTCATACAACATGTCACAATTAAAATATCATTGATGGCCCCCTAGGCAGCTGATAAATGATCCACCTTTATAAATATCCAGTAGAAATTGGTGAAAAAGTGACGTCACAACCATCACGACATGACGTCACATATGCACGTTTTATGAAAAACTCGACCACTTGCCGCAAAAACTGTTCATGCTTCGTAAAACTAGACGTTCATACATTTGCAGCGATATATTATTTGTCTCTAGGAATTTAAGTGTCAACTAACTCCTTAAATAACGTCAATTTTCAGATTTCCTCCTCCACTAATCGACATATTTGAAACTTCAGGAATGTTGTTATAGGCCCTATACCGTTTCTGGCACTAAAAATTACTTTCAATTTATGAGAACATTTGTATTGACATTTGTCTCGTGTTTTGCTAGGGTGATATTGGACATTTATTTTACATTCAGTTACCATTGTGACTGATTGGAAAATTTACCAAACCGTTTAATGACGTATAATTATGAGGTGAGATAATAATATAAGGTTGAGTTCCTTTATTATATAGGCCTACATCGTCCATACATGCATCGTGTTATTACGACACAGACCTATCTATTGTGATTTTTGTCCCTAAAAACGGTTTAATTATAACGCTTAATACTTAAAGGTATCTTCTTGTCTCATGGACTCTTGTTTCTGGAAATCGAGTGGTAAGTTTGTGGTTAAATTAAATTTAAAATGTGTCATCTCAGATCGGGGCTGTGGACTGCGGATGGGGCTGATGGGCAGCTACCCCCCCCCCCCCCCATGGAATTTTCAAATCATGCCTTATTCTTAGTAACAAATTCACCTGGGTTAAGATAAAGACCAATCTCAATCGACCCCCGCAAGGGTAAAATCCCTGCAGATATTTCCTGGTACAATGCAAGAATTCGCTGCGCAGTAGTCTATTTTTTCAGCAGAATGATTTATTGTCTACTTTAGGTGCAAAAGTCATTGATCCCAACCAACTGATTTAGGCAGTAACTGAGTACGTAGGCCTCTAGGATAGGATTCGGATCTACGAATGTATCGAATCACGTTCGTTATCCTTGGCGCAATGGATGACTTCCCTTAAGTTCATCTTAGGTCTAAAATGAGGGGCAGAATAACGCATAATGAATTTAGCCTTCATCAGCCACCTGATTTCTTATGTCTATCATACCCCTTTCTAAATGTAGTCGTACAATAAAAATATTGTAAAGGAAAATGGTTGTCGTCACGAAAGCTCCTCACCTACAATTTGTAGGCCCTATTACTTCCATATTAATACCAGTGATTCATATGATGAAACTCAAGGTCAAGTTCAAAGATGGGTGACATTTACCTATTTTTCAAGGCAAATAGCTAATAAAGGAAAACGTTTGTCATCACGATTTAATGATAAATCTTGGTTCATACAATTTGTATCGCTTTAGTATCCATACAATTGATAGAACTGATAAAACTGTATCTCAAATTCGAATATAGTGATCTTGAGCTTTTTTGTTATCAAATATTGTCATTACGATATCTCAGAAAACTCCAGGTCAGGGGGCAGAGTTGATAGAGTAAGCCTACATAGGCCTCATGTGATGGCGGAGGCATACAATTGACGCATACATGTATCAAATTCCCCTTCTAGTTTGACTTAATATTACATCTGAAGCAATATTGTTACGTTAAAGGCTAGATGTGTGGCAAAAAATTACGTGCCACTATTTGGGCAACATGAATAATTACCTAAATAAATAACATATATTGGCCTAAATATATGCTCTAGAATGCATCATGATAAGCCTTAGATTTCATTTTATTCAGGGGGGGGGGGGGGGCATGCCCCAGGACCCTCTAGAGCATATAGGAGGCTAGATGTGCCAGCTGTCGTTTATATAAATTATTGTGAAAAAAATTGTGTATCCTCGTCGTCTGTCAATTCCTGGATCCACAACTGTCTTTGGTTGTTCAGGCATACCCCAAAACAGCATTATCTACAATCTTTAGTAGAATGCGTACTTCTGTCCTGGCATATAATATAGCTAATTAAATACATGAAATTACACTCGAAATCATTAATGAATCCTTTGTCAAGTCAGTCGGCTAGGAAACGCCATGATATTTTTTGTGAGCTCAAATTCGCAAAACGGAATTTATTCATGTTAGTAGGGGAGACCGGGGCTAACTGAGACAAGGGGCTAACTTGGACAGGCCTCTAATAGGAAATTCCATGATATGACAATATCAGTGGCCACGTTTTCAAGAATGAAGGGATACCCCCTTCCACTTGAACTACAATCCCAGTGGAACTAGCAGAGTTGTGTGAGCAGGCAAAACTAAATGTATTTTTTTGCCTTTCAAGTAATTTTTCACGTCTCAATTACGAATCTTATGAAACTTAAATTACTATAGTTGTATTATACTGAAATATATCACTGAAAACACTCATATTTACTGCCTAATTTACAATTATTAGATGTTTGATGCTGTACCATACCCACATGCCAGGTCATATTTTTCATAAAAGGTCAACCCGGGGCTAACTAGGACAATTCTGGCGGGGCTAACTGCGACAGTCCCAGTTAGCCCCGGTGTGTCCCAGTTTGCCCAAGTTGTAATAGAGCATTATGGCCCACTTAACCCCTGTGGGTACTGACATGTGACCTAAATATATGTTTGCGCAACTCAATTAACATTTGTTAGGCCTACTTTAGATTGTATGTATTGGGGATGGACACAATGTGGGTGTTACGTAGTATCAACACATTAGGCCTATAGTGCATCGGGGATCAGCTGTTATTTTCTGCATTATTTTGTTGCACTTTAAACCTTTGTGTTTAAACGGCATATATATGTTTATTTATAGCTCACCCCCTTCAAACTATTTGGAATCATCACAGGATGCAGTATACCTTGTTTAATCTCTATAGATCCTAAATTGCTGAAATTTTAGGAGTGTCCCAGTTAGCCCCTGGCCTTGTCCTACTTAGCCCCGTATACGGGGCAAACTGGGACATAATTTTTTTTTTTTAATTCACCAAATCTGTATAGGTTTTAGTTGTCATTTATTAAAGGCCCTTGTGACAATAACAAATACCACACCTAGGTTGAATGATTGTTTTGAATCTATAACTCTATTATTGTCTGCCCCAGGGCGATAAATGATAAAAGTGTCTCAGTTAGCCCCGGTCTCCCCTATAACTATTCATGTTGAAATATACGTTCTTTTTCATTCAAAAAGCATGTATTAAATTGCTCAACATCATGACATCTATTCAGTGGTAGACACATAAATACAAAATGGCACGTGATCGTAATAATATGTCCCAGTTAGCCCCGGTCTCCCCTATAACTATTCATGTTGAAATATACGTTCTTTTTCATTGAAAAAACATGTATTAAATTGCTCAACATCATGACATCTATTCAGTGGTAGACACATAAATACAAAATGGCACGTGATCGTAATAATATGGATTGATTTAGCACTTTAAAGAGTAAAAACTCAGCAGAAATTAAAAACACAATTTATGTTTAGGCAGGAAATGCGCAATATGGGTTTTTATATTGAAGGTTCCTACATTGAAGTATATTCTGGTATAGAGTTTCCAAAACAAGACTTTCAGTTTAATTATGATACAAATTGCCGCATATATGTGGTCATACTGCATCAATCGGGACTCTCATATAATATGTTTTAATGATTGTATCTCCGAATGATATTCAAACTGTCGCCATTTGAATTTGTGTAAACACGCCATATGCTAATTTTAGTCACGTGAACGTGGCGTACGAAAGCCGAGCGAGCAGGACACAACAGTTCAGTTGTAAACACACCATCCACACCATCCACATGTCATCAAACAAGAGGGAGATCTCTGCTGCTATTATACAATGTGGGGTGTGTTGAAATCCGTCAATCGGCATCTAGCCCAAGGCCTATTCAACAATATCAATTATATTCGCCCACAATACCTTATATAACTCCACATCCCTTCCCCTGATTGAACAACATAAGACGCAGACACAACAAATCAACCCACGTGACCAAGCCTACTACTGAGAACCAACACATTTCAAAAGACTAGGCTATTATTATTGAACTAAGGTGTTTTCTTAATTTCCTATGCACACAGTGTATTTTAAGGTAGGGTCTAAACTGATAAGTGTACATAAATGATATAGGCCTACAACTCGTGTAGGCCTACAGTAGTCTACTACACAGTAAAACCGCACAGTAACTGATTATGCGTACCATATATGGTGATGACAGAGGTAGCTGGTCACAGCCCGTCACAGAAACGAGATGCTGAGGGCATGCTGCATGTAGTGCTGTCTCTGCGGAGCGATAGTGAATGATTTCTCTGAGCAATCTTTTTTTATCTAATTTATAATATTGGACTAGGCCCACTATAACACCCACTTAAAATGCCACCAGACAACAACTCATCGTCATCTCTGAGACTCTGTGTCTGTGGGAACTCACGCCTGAGAGTTTTGACAGCTCAGGGCGGTCAGCCACACACCACACATATGGCGCGTGTATACATCATATCACGTGGTGTCTGGCGGCAGCGCGGGCTTTACATAATCTGCCAACGCAGTTGTAGCTGCAGCTGACCACACATTGGTGTCGAGTTTGTCGCAGACAGCATCGGGCTTCTATCTACATGATCTATATAGGTTCCTATCTCAATTCAAGTAAGACATATCATCTAGCAGTAATAACGTACTGTAGACTGCTCGACTTTGAAAAACGCTAAGCTCACTTGAAAAATCATAAACCTAGGCCTATGATCATGACTCTGTCATTGCTTGTCATGCTTGTTTGTTTACTGAGCTGTCAGAAATAGACAAGCCTACATCACATGATCAGCACATGACATGCATGATCTACGATACCACGCTAAGTGTGGGCCACAGTAGAGAATTGTTGAATGACAATACTGCGTTTTAAAGTCCTTTTGGCGGCGATATTGATCAAAATAAATATCAATAATAGAAAAACCAGGCCTTATAGCCAATTTTATATTCTGGTTACTTCGAAGTATTTACCTTTAATCCCTGTGCTGCTTAATTGCTTGTGAGTATTTTTCATTCATTTGAAGCTCAATTGCTAACGCAAATTGCTAACGCAATTTCCTGCTTCAAATGACAATAATATTATTTCTAAAAAATAGACATCTTCCAAATGTTATTTTATTTAGTCTGAAATTTGCTTGAAACGTATATATTCTGACTTAGCAGCACAAGAGTTTAAAACAAAGTCGCGTGAGCATGTCCCCGCACCCCCCGCCCTTTACCGACAGAAAGAAAAGTACAAAAAGGTCCACTTTTTGCTCAAAACGACCCCCCACACAAAAATCCTGGCTACGGGCCTGTTGTACGAGGTCAACCTATTTCATCCACTGTGGCTAGAATGGAGTTACCCTCTGTTAGGCTCCTCTGGGGACTATCCGACCCGAGGATATCGGAGCTGTGTGAAAAGCCAAGGTGTGTCAGCATTACATTGCATAGCAAAACCCAAGTAGACCGTCCGGGAGTAATTTCTCTATAGTCAGATTCACATTAAATTCATCAACCAGGGTGAATGAATTTTAGTCAGGCAGTTAAGCACTGAAATATCATTGAATTGTTCAAATTGTGATAGAAGTATGAAATTTGGTGAACTGATACTTCGATATATGTAGAATCCAACAAGATCAAGCCCCAAGCCAAATTTTCACCGCTTCATGGTAAAAGTCGCAATTTATCGCCGCCATTAGCGAAAAATAGAAATTATGATGTAACTTTTTTTCTATAGATGGTAGCCTCAGAAAAAGTATGTCTAGCCCCATGTTTCAAGGATCAAGCATTTCAATAAAACCCTTTGTGTACAAGGAAAATGCATATTTAACTTCATAATAATAAAAATGCTGAAATTAGTTATGTTTTCGCTGACTTATTTCAGTTTGTTTCATGTTGTGGTAGGTCGCGTAGTGGATGTAGTCATTAATCCAAGAGATATTCCCACAGACTATTTGGTGATGGTAGCCTATATAATTATGTGTCCCTAAGAACGTACCATGGAGTCTGATGTTACTACAGCCGGCTCGAGAACATACCATACCAGACCATCCCAGAATGATGATGCCATTTACTGGTCACTTTGTATTTCATGTGAGAAAGTCACAACCGAGTAATTGATCTGCCCATCAAAATCCACAGGAAAAGACTATGACTCTGGGTATAGAAAGTTGGCCAGAAACATTTGTTGTTTACAACAGTTGGATAATATGCCTATGGGCATTATTGTATCATGGCTCGATGATGGTTGGGGTGTTGCAGACACATTACTTGTGAATAACGGTTAATGACACAAGTCATGTATTACAAAGTTTTCGGATCTTAAAGTAGAACGAGCAGTGAAACGAAAATCAGATGAAGATGCTGAAGGAGTGAGTCCTGTAAAAACTAGATCCAGTTTAGGTATTGTAGGTAATGAAGCAGATGCAGAACAATTACGATGTTTTTTTTGTGAAAAACCAGGAGGCTCATTGCACAGAGCTTCCAGTTTTAATTTGGATCGGGATGTCAGATGGTGTGCATTGGAACTGCAAGATTGTAAGTTACTGGCTGAACTGTCGCTCTGTGACATGCCTGCTATTGATGCATATTATCACAACATGTGTTTGGTAGTCTTATATATCAGAGCCAGGAGTGTGAAGAAATCGTCAGATTGATCAAGTTTCAAAGGAAGCCATTGCTTTTGCAGAGTTAGTGAGCTAGAAGAGGCAAGCCATTCAAAAACTATAGGTACATTCAAATTGTCCGAACTGGTGAAACTTTACACTTCTAGGTTGCAACAGCAAATGCTCCCAAAAGAGTAAATTCTACAAGGCGTAAAGAATGATTACTTTCCCAAGTTTCAAACTTAAGGGATTTTAATAAAGGTAGCGATGTAAGTCTAGCGTTCGAGGGTGATATTGGTGCAGCATTCCAATTTGCGAGAAAAAACAGCTCCGATGTAGAAGCTATATACCTCGCTGGCATATCACTTGCACAACTGTTGATGTTTAATAACACTGAACATGCTAGAGCTATATCATCTGCAACCATTGACATAACCAAGCCAAAGAAACTCCCCTTGCCATCTACATAGCATTGGTCATCTATGCTGAAACACGAAAGATAACTCTTATTGATAAATTTCACCAACTTGGCTTGTGCATATCGTATGACAGGGTTCTATAGATCTCTACAGATATGGCCAATTGAGCGAACAAGAAGGTGTGGTATGTCCAATGAAGCTTAGAAAATATATATTTACAACTGGGCATGTAGATAACATAGATCACAACCCTAGTTCAAGAACTGCTAATGATTCATTTCACGGCACTGCCATTTCTTTGACCCAGCATCCAAGTAAAGATTTAGATGGGGTTGACCGAAGTTCTGTGATTCTGGGTCTAGCTACTCAAAAACAAAGGAAGATATCTGAACTGCCAATCTCTTATACCAATATTCACCCTGTATCACTTCCAAAGATAGACGACTACGTACCAGCGGCCAACAGGCCACTAAAACCGTCTGCTAGTTTGATCAACGAGGCTATGAAATCCGCAAAAACTGGATGGAAACAGCACAATAACTTACATCTTTATTTCATGAAAATGCACAAACAGGGTCTATGATTATCCATTCAATGAAAATGGTGAAAGTAGCAGCAGATCATGTAAACCCAGGCCAGGTACCTATCATTGCCATGGACCAGCCTCTCTTTGCCCTCGGTAAACAGTTATAATGTCAGATATATATGGTGAGGACAGATATATTGTTATGATGGGCAGTTTACACATCGAGATTGCATCATTGAATATGATTGGCCAGTGGCTGACAAATAGTGGGTGGGAATGTGTATTAGTTCAGGCAGACATCACAATCCCTGGAAGGGCAAATGCAATCTTAAAAGCATCACATGTAACTCGCTCACGTTATACACATCAAATTACAGCTTGTGCACTGCATGTCCTCCAACGAAAATCATATGAAGCAGACAGTAGCATTACTAATCAACAAATAGAGTTTAAAGACTGGGTAGAAGAAAAAACTAAGAAGTATCCACAATTTAAATTTTGGTCAATTGCGTTGAAATTGGATTTTGCTGTCTTGCAGCTAGTGGAATCACTTAGAGAGGGAAACTTTGCTTTGTATATTCAAATTCTTGGTCAACTGTCGCCCTGGATGTTCGCTCTTTTTTTATTAAAAGTGGTGGAGGGGACCAAAACCATGAGTAGGAAAACAAGATTATTAAAGGTGGTGGAGGAGCGGTTGGTCTCACTGATAACCCAGCTGCTCTCAAGCACTGGATGGTGGCTCGATCAATCAAAGAGTTTGAAGTTACATTTCAGACACCACAAACCGGTGATACTCGACACCACAAACAAACTCCAAGCACACAACGTGCTTTTGCGAATGATGTCATATCTTTAACCTCAGTCATAGAAGAAATGGGAAATCCCTTCACAGAAGACAACCTAGACTTTTTGGTATTAGATAACAAGGAAATTACGCCTAAAACTGTAGTAGACACAGTGAAATCAATAGAGACAATAGGACAGCAACAGTATAATTCGTATGGTGTTAATAGACTTGAAAAACACACAGTTGCAATAACGGACACAATCCATAGAAACAACTTTCCGCTATTTGGAACATCTCTAACTTCTCGTACCAAAAACCAGACTCATTTATCGTCTCTAAAAAGTGATTGCAATCTTTTCGCAAGATCATACATATAGCGTATCAATCAAGAGAGGGTAACCTTGAAGACTTTTTTCGACATGAGAACCCGTCCTCTCCACCGCCCCTGTCTTCGAAGGGAAAACGTAGTATTGGCCAAAAATCTGTTATGCTTCACTGCCTGGAGATTTATACCGCATATGATTCTCCAGATGTCGACATGAAAGTCATTGATGGTCCAGTATTAGTTAACAAGCAAAAACATTTAATGATTATAAAACAGATGTATTCCAACCATATATAGTAAGCCAAGCGAGTACAGTCAGACGACTTGACATTGTGTAGGATAGATATCTACCTGATAGTCTCAAACATAGCACAAGAGAAGCACAAGGTCAAGGTGTTCCTCGACGTATCTTACCAAACTGTACCATACCAGGAAATTCGAGCGGTTTCCTGCGCAACGAAAACAACAAGATCGAATTATTCACCTTTCTGGCTACATGCGTAGCTGACCTCCAAATTCAAGGAGTGCAGACAATCATCTCTTGCAATGAAGACATAATCAGCTCTATGCCTGTTGATAAGATAGGCGAATAGTATTAGGTTTTGAAGGGGAAAAAATATGCCCAAGCTGAATTTTTCAGGAAACCTTCCAAATTCCATTAGAAACAACATACTAAAACTCCCCGTGATTCCGCTGGAGCCTTTTCCAATATTCAAGATGGCGTCCAAGATGGCCGCCAAAATGTTAACTCAGCTATATAGACGGGTTGATATACCACCTCACCCCAAAAAAAATATGACAAAAGTTTTATAACGGTTTTCTATTCTACTGGATATATAATGAATTACAGTCACCCAAAATCTGACCCCTAAAAATGGATGAAAACTCCAGCGGTAAAAATCGGTAAAACCACCCTAAATTGCCTAGAATTGCACAATTAAACAATGATTCTTGTTTTTATTCCATGTTTTTAGGAGTTGGGGAACTAATTGGATGCAATAACATTTAGCCATTGTCAAAAGTCCCAAAATGGCGGTGGGGCCAGAGGGGGTGGGGGGGGGGGGGGTTAGGGGAGGTATGGCAAAATCCAAGATCATAGCCAAGGTAAAATATGATTTTTCAAAAAATAAAGGCAGGAACAATTGTAATACCTTTTTTTCGTCTAATTTTGATTGGAAAATCCATTTCTTATATTATTTTTATGCTTCAAGCTCATCTTCAATGTTAAAGGGCCAATCTAAAGGTTAAATAATCAAAAATATGATTTTTACCAAATAAAGTTAAGAAATTGTGTAATACCCCATTTTCATGGAATTGTGAGTGGTGACCTTTAGGTCAAAGGGTTAATTTTAAGGCCAAATTCCTGAAAATAATATTTCAAACAAATACAAACATAAAAAAACATCATATGCAATACCTCGTTTTGAGGTGATTTTACTGGATAATCTACTTATGTTATTATTTTGGTAATGCTAGGACTTCTTCGACATTAAAAGGTAAATTCCAAGGTCAAAATGTATAAAGAAATTGAAGATCCAAGGTCTTTAATGTCAAAACGTCAATTTAAGCTCAAGTAAAAGCAAGCGTAATACCTATTTTTTGTGTAAAAAGAGGTAACCGACTTAATCTAACTTACTGGAAGATCCATTTCTGATAATATTTTAGTGATCGATTCAACTTCATCTTCAAAGTCGAAATGTCAATTTTAAGGTCAAATGAGCAAAAAGATGATTCTAACAAATTAAAATAACACAATGTAATACCTTATTTCAATTTAATTTTGAGTAGAAAATCCTTTTATGGTAGTAGTTTTATCGAAAGTCTCATTCCAAAAAAAAACATTTTACACAAATAAAAATGGAAACAAGTGTAATCCATATCTTTGATGAGGGTTTAACTGCATTTATTGTAGTACAATTTTGATAATTAAATGTCATATTTCGAATCCTGTGTCTAGAGGCCTATGTCATCTCATTTCTCTCGCCATCCTCAGGAGGTTCTCCTGGCCCAGTTTAGCCTGTATGTGCACAAAGGTGGACTAAAACCCCATTCATTTCATTTGATTTTTCATAATTATTGACATTTATAAGGTTATTTAGCTATGTTTGACTGAATTAAGTGTTCTTCAACGCCTCCCCACCGTTTTTATCGTTTTTCCTTTGCTCTTTAACGCCATCAGATGCTTTCTAACTCCCGCCTATCGCCCATCAACACATTCCAATCGCCATTTAACTCCTCTCTGTCACCCTTTAACACTGACTTATCCCCTTTTGTTTCCCCTCCATCGCATTTTAGACAATAGCATTACCATATTTACACCTTTCTGTCGCCTATTAATGCCTCGTTGTCGCGCTTTAGCACTGCCTCGTCGTTCTTTAACGCCTCCCCATTGCCTTAAACTTCTCCCTGTCTCCTTTTATTGTTTCTTGATCACCCTTTAATGCCTCTGTGATGCCCTTTGACGCTTTTTCGTTGCCCTTTAATGCCTTTTTGTTGCCTTTTAACGCCTCCCGTCACACTTGAACGCATCTTACTTTCCCTTTTATGCCTGCCCATTGCCTCTAACGCCTCTTCTGCGCACCTTCTGCGCACCTTCTCGTCGTCCTTAAACGCCTACCCATCGCACTTTACCGCGTCCCCATTGCTCTTTAACGCTTTCCCATTGCCAATTAACGCTTCCTCGTCGCCCTGTACTGCCTTCGATACCACCTTTTAACACACCCAGTCGCACCTTAACGCCTCATTGTCGCCCTTCAACGCCTTTACATTGCCCTTCGATGCCTCTGCGTCGCCTTTTAGCGCCTCCCCATTGCCTCCTGCCCCTTCATTTGTAATGCCTTGTAATTTCTTGTAATTCCTGGCTCAAAATTACATTTTCACATTGTTAAGTTGATCTTTTCACCTTGAGCATGCTTAATCATTAAAAACCCAGAAGAATTATATTATGCAGTCAAAACCACACCGCTACGAGCTTTTGTGCATCTAATTTATTGCATAGGCCCCTATATGTTTTTCACCCTTCTCGGAAATTGAGAGGGGTGGTCACCGTGAGTGATACACCAGGAGCATAGTATATAGGTTCCTTTTTATGTCAGGGGGAGGGGTTGAAAAACATAAACACATGTTTTTTTAGCTTGATAAAAGAACTGAGCAAATTGAATGATGTAAACACAATGTGCATGTATCTTGAATTTCACTGCTTTTTTATGGTGTAATTCCCAGTAAATTATTGCGTGACGTCACGTTTTGGCACTAATGATCATGATCATGATCATGATCATGATCATGATCACAGTACAGACCATTGATGAGATGAATGATGTACAGATTATGATGTGAGTTTGGGGTGATAGGGCACGGTCAGTTGTTGATATCGTTTTCCTTCACTTGCCCGATAACATAGGGGTTCTGGGCATGTCTGGGGGATTTACCCCATGCATGTCCATACATCCAGAGACTCTGGTCTGATAGTCCCCAGAGTGACAATGGGTGAAGGTAACTATATTGCCTGTCGTTTAAGGCTACCACGGCCAACATCAGTGCCTGCACTGACATTGACACTTAAACAGTAGGTATACACTAATTAGTCATAGCAATTTCCTTCTTCTAGAGTCATTGGCGACTATCTTGGATCTGACACTTTTTCTGGTAGTCAGATTTTGAAAGACTTCCTCCTGCCATTAAATACATTTCATTGGTGACAAAAACATCTGGAAAATATCTTTGGTATAATTTTTTGGGGTGTTCGAGTGGATGTTTGCATAAATCGACGACCTAGTATCTCCGCTTGTAATCAACATAATTTCACGATGTTTATATCAAAATGTTCTTTTTTACAAAATGATTACAATGAGACAGGTTTTGAGTCACGAAATAGTCACATATATCATTTATTTTCAATTTCTGATATGTTAATGATTGAAATAGTATTTAAAATGTCATACATATCAAAACCTTCTTATTTTGCTTATTAATATACCTTAAATTGCAAATAAATTATATGCGTGACTATTTAGTGACTCAGAACCTGTTTCAATGAAATCCTTATGACAATAAATGCACATGTAGACATTTAAATCATCAAGTTATGTTGATTACAAGCCGAGATATAGCGGTCTCAACATTTTGGCGGCCATCTTGGACGCCATCTTGAATAATGGAAAAGGCTCCAGCGGGAATCACGGGGAGTTTCAGTATGTTGTTTCTAATGGTATTTGGAAGGTATCCTGAAAAATTCCCCTTCAGCCTGTTTACAGGTTTAATACTATTCGCCTAAGAGTGGTATATCACCATGTAACCACGAAGAGGGCGATACCATCGTTTTCCTGTAGGCATCTCACGCAGTAAAGAGGGGTTGTAGCAACATTTTGATCAGAGCTGTAGACACTGATGTAGTGGATCTGGCAGTGGCATATGCAGCAAAGATGGGCATCGAGGAGTTGTGGTTAGTATTTGGGGTAGGAAAAATTTCTGATACATAGCAGCCCACAGAATTGCCAATCATCTTGGCCCAGATATGTGTGCAGCGTTACCCTTTTTCCTGCTGTATCTGGGTGTGATACGGTGCTATCAGCATTGGCACTCTAGTGATTAACTAGTTTTATTTCGATGCTCACGTCACCTGATTTTGTTAAATGTTACTCATTTAAATCATAGTTAGACATTTTGTACACGATACATTGACACAGCTGTTGATATTAAATCACAAATGTAATGACATTTATTATTTTTATTTGATTTTTTTCAAATACAACATACTGTACAAACATGCGGTCTAGACAGTAGTTTTTCGCCAATAACTTTATTTTGACTGAGAAAATGGATTTAATTAATTTATTAAGAGTTATAAGATTTTTCAAAATTATTTATCTTTTTTATTATATCATGATTCTTATTGTTTTATTGTAATATTTGACCATACAAACATAGGTGTAGACACGATTTTATCTTTATTATCGTTAATTGTGACGGAGTTAATGGATTTAATCCCTTTTCCTTTAACGGCGGAACTATTTCTTTAAATTTTCATATATTGTTATTTTATTTGTTCATTGTATTATGATTCTGACTGTTTCATTGTAATATTTGACCATACAATCATAGGTCCAGACACGTTTTTTTCTTTCATACAGTATCTCTAATATTGACGGAGATATAGGATTTAATCATTTTTTCACCAATGGCGGCACTAATTTTGCAAATTTACATCGATTTGTTTTAAGTTTGCAATAAATTATAATTCTGACTGTTTTATTGTAATATTCGACCATACAAACATAGGTGCAAACACACTTTTTTCTTTGTTATTCCAAATTTTGGAGGAGATAATGAGTTTAAACCATTTTCCGCTAATGGCGGCATTAATTATCTAAATTCCGATCTTTAAATTTCGAAATCGTCTTGGGGCTTGCTTGTATATGAATCTACATACCAAACTCTACACATGGGCGAAATTTGGCGCTTCTATCACATTTTGAACAATCTATCAGCTTATCTGCTTGACTATTTCGCGGAATCCTCACTCAATTTGAACCAATTTTCATGACATTTTGCACAGACAATTTATTAGCCATGGGGCGACTACTCTGAAAAGTTTTACAATGTAAGAAGTTAGACCCTTTGATGTAATGAAATTATGAAACGGAGCTAATGGGTTTATAGAGGGCGATATATACAATATTTTTCAATGAGAATACTCTCAATAATCCAACCATGCCCTATCACTCCGCGCTCTCATCATCATCTGTATATCATTCATCTCATCAATTAACTGCACTGTTTTTATCGTATTGAAATGTCACTTAAATGACTGTTAGTCTACTGTCAAAAAAGGACGTACAGCAGCAATTTACAATTACATGACTCAGACATCTATATGTATACCATATGAGTAGTTCACTGGTCACGACGACCATACATTTATTCTATTTAAAAGACGTATGCCTATTTCTTATTTTACATATAGACGGTTTCCGATAAATTGATTAAATAATATTTTTTAACCACCCGAAATATTTACTTGTGAAGGTTGTGATATAATGCATATTTACCTACTACCACAAACCATGCACTTAAGACTTTACATTGAACAGAGAATAATGTCATAGACCACATAAGATAAAATAATTGATAATAATACATCTATATCACTCGTTTTTATATGGTATTTCGAACAACGTACCTCCTATGGAAAGTAATTATAACTGCAATATCTACAATTTAATGAGTCCTCAAATTGATCTAACGTCATTAATTTTACGCTCGGAAACCCACTGGGTACACAACGTTTTTGCGACATTAAATCAAAGTCATTGACGTTGATCCAACGTCGTGTGCCCAATTGGAACTGAGAAATAGTCACCGGTACTTTCTAAACATAGGACCTTCTGAACAAATATTTCTGAACATAGAACCTTCTCAACATAGAACCTTCTGAATATAGAACCTTCTGAACATAGAACCTTCTGAACATAGGACCTTCTGAACAAAGGACCTTCTGAACATAGAACCTTCTGAACATAGGACCTTCTGAACATAGGACCTTCTGAACATAGAGCTGTAACCATATTACAAGCTTGTATTGCTTCTATTGGTCAATAAAATAGCTTTAACCCTTACGGCGCGGGGATCGACTTTAGTCGTCAGAATCTGACGTCTGTAGACGTCAGATTCTGACGACTAAAGTCTATCCACGCGCTGTAAGATTAAAAATATTACTAATGTTCGTAGACCCATAACATAGGTATTCAAATGAATCGTAAAGAGCTGACTAAGACAGTTATGATGATTTCAAATTGAAAAAATCCCTTTGGTCTCCATGGTTTTTAATTTTTTTTTTAGCGCTATAAGGGTTAAGCTATACTCAATTTTATCCCAGAGTGTATTGATTATTACCCTGATGACATCGCAAGGCGAAGCGAGCTGGGCAGACTGTCATGTCGGGTTATTTGTTATACACATCACGAGGTTTTTGAATCTACTGGTATTCAACTCTTACAACACTGAATTATTTTTGTATAAACCATGAGGACTAAAGTTTTTTTCAATTTGAAATCATCATAAATGTCTTTGTTAGCTTTTTCAAGTTCATCTGATTACTTATGTTATGCGTCTACGGCCATTATAAATGTTTTAATTCTTTCAGTGCGGGGACCGTCTTTATACGTCAGAATCTGAAGCTGATAGGGTTAAATGGCACAGACACGAAAGGCTGAAACGGTAGCTTGTCTGCCTCTTGGAGTTTTTCTCCTTATTTGCAATTCAGTTTTGCTTAATATGAAAGCGGTTATACTCGATTAACGATAATATGTGTGAGCTACTTTAATATTGTGCAAAAGCTCTCGAATCTCGTTTCGCACTTGGCTGTAACTAGCATACAGGACAATATTATTTCAAAAGTCACCGAACCAAAGAAAGGTATGCAAATTTCGTTTTAATTGTGTAAACAGCTTAAAATGTCTTTTTCGCTTTAATGCCATAGGTATACAACTGTTAAGTACTTTACTATTATTGATTTATTTAATTTTCCTTCTTATGATTTTTTTGTAATACATATAACAGCCTCAGATTTTCATAAATTATTTATTTGGGGTTGTTTGTTAGCTATGGTTTACGATGCTGAAATAAAACCTGACGACATTTTTGGAGTTTACCAAGGGACATGTTTCTGTGGTTGTTTTATCATGACCACATAATCAAGGTGTCACATGCTCTCATGCCGTGTTGGTGTCAGATAAAGGTTTTTTTGAAATGACCAGAATACTCCTCCTCAAACCTGAAAGGCAGTGACTCTACAAGTAAGCAATTACTACCTTTTGGCTTTGAGAATACTTTGTCATCCATCGATGAACTTCAATAGATTGGTAGACCGCGGTATTACACACTGTAGTTACGTCCGGGTGGGGTGTTTACTGTCAGGTGATATACAGTGCGTCTGCGTCACTATGAGCTACAGATTGTAGGGGTTAACCCTTTAACCGCCAAATGATTCAATTTGAATTTTCACCCACTTGAAGTTGTGTCTCGCTGACGCGATCCACAACTTCAAGTGAGTGAAAATTATTCAGATTTGACAAAATGGAGGTCACCTGTTTTCGAATATTGCTGATTGATGTCACATAAATTTTTATCTTTAGCATGTTTATAAGGGGGTACTTAATGTGCTAATAAAAAAATGAAAAGCCAAATATATGCGACACCGGCGGTTAAAGGGGTAAAATAAGAGGTTAGAACACTCTTCCTTTGTATATAAAAGAGTGTAGCCCTATCTCACACGCTGTCCGTCCGCTGGGTTTGCTGAGCATTATTCTGTGCCATTTTATCCTTTCAGCTCGGGGACCTCTGACGTATAAAGACGATCCCCGCACTGAAAGAATTAAAACATTTATAATGGCCGTAGACGCATGTAATAACTAAAGTATTCAAATGAACTGGTAAGAGCTAACAAAGACATTTTTGATGATTTTGAATTGAAAACAACTTTAGTCTCCATGACCCATTATTAAAACAAGATAGAGTCAACGGCTCTTGTTTAACATGTTAAATGGCTAAACAGAACTAGACAGGTTATGGTACATTGACCTGCTGTTGACTTAATGTTGGTCCACTGACGCCGGCCTAATATAATATAAAACACCTTTAGGTCAACGGTTAGGCAGGTCATTCAGGTACACTAGTGCAGAATCATCTGAGAGAGAAATATAGGATTCAGATTAACCTCACATTTATTCAGATATAACATTTCAATGTGACATTAAAGATTATCCTCTTAGTCAAAGCAAACAGCGACAGTGTCTTGGTGCATAAGGGGGTGGGGGTGGGGGGCACTATTCAATCTCCTATGGAGTATTTTAAAATAAATAATTTCGGGCAGACTGCATGAAATAAGTAATTTATTTCAAAAACTGTCCTATATTAAAATAAAATGAAATTGGCAATTGTCAGCGTGTAGTGACAAATATACATGTATCTTGCAGCCCTGGGCTGTAAGTTATTCAGAAATCATGTGATGTTCACCCAATGTTGTTCTAATGCATCGTGCTTCTTTTCCTTGAGTTTTTATTTAATCGACTTCAAACCTTGGCACATTGATCCCTAGGTGTTAAAGTTTTATGCCATGACTTTTTTTTAAGAATTCACATTTTGTGGATCGATGTCGTTTTCATGATGTACATGTCTGGTGGAGCCCTATTCATTGGATTTTTGCCCAGTCAATAGGGGCCTGTTGTTATTTGCGACTCCATACCGACACCCTTTGAGCACCCCTACATATACTAATTAAAATACAATTATTCAGTAATGTTTCAACGCCGGGCCAGCGTCACAGACAGTGGTCTAGTATTGAGCCAATATTGTGTATTTTGTATGGACAGTAGACATATTTTATATGCTACATTTGACAATTAAACTAACAGTTGCAATTTCATTAAAACACAAAACGTCGACCTTATTTTGTTTTGATGTTGGGCTAGCGTCACAGACAGTGCTACAACACTAAGTCAACAGAGAGACAAGTACAGAGACAAGGCACTCTGAATACGATTCCATTTGGAAAACAAATGTATATCTATTCAAAAGTACAAGAGCTCAATGGGGACTTCTGATCTCTGAAATTTTAAGTTTGAAATCTGATGTCTAAAATTCCAATTCAAAATGGCTGCCAAAAAACCCCAGCAAAATTCCAATCAATCTGTCATAATAAAAATGACCCAGCAAAATTTAAAATGGTCACCAAAAAAATCATAAAACTTAGTCCAAACATTATTGTCACTTGAAAAGTCGCAATTTCCCTCTAGTTCATTTTTATATGGAGTCACAGCGCACAACATATTTTATAAATGATTAAGAGAATGGAATGAACAACATTGTGCTCAGTTATCACATCCCGTCATTGGCAGGTGTAGTTCCATGTATAGTGAGAAGGAATACAACTGAAGTCTCTACAGGATGAGTTAACATGACTTGCATCGCTTCTGCCTCAAAACATTTGATATTGTCTTTTTATGTTTGAATAGTATTTCCAGGATCGTCAGGGATTTTTCGTGTTATATCTTTCCTTTTTCTATTACATTTACGTAATCATGTAATTATATGCTTTCAGTTTGTACGGAAAAGGGTACATACGACATTGTGTTCATCCTAGACGCCTCTGGTAGTATACAAACATCAGGAAGACAAAACTGGGACCTGATCAAGAACTTTGTTGTGAACATTACACTTAGCCTGGGAGACATAGGTACAGATCAGAATCGTGTAGGATTGGTCACCTACAATCATACAGCCTGGAATATATTTTTCCTGTCCGACCACGACAATGCCCAGGATGTAGTGGATGAGGTGAAGAACTTGGGGGATCCTGGTTTCAAAGGGAAAACCAATACGTCAGGAGCTCTGAAAGTTCTCAGAGAGGAGCAGCTTACTGTGGAGCACGGGGACCGGCCAGATACAGATGCTCCTGATATTGTCATAGTCCTGACGGATGGTCTGAGTGAGGAGCCTGAAGACACCATACTGCAGGCTGGACTAGCCCATGATAGAGGAGTAACAGTGTATGTGATAGGAGTGGCCATACAGAATCAAGATGAAGAGGACATACAGCAGGTCGGTATTCAGCAAAGACTAGACATTGACCCAGTGTAATTTTAATGCTGGGTTAGCGTCGCAAACGTTGGAGCAACCTCAAACCACTACTGGTTCATCCGGCAGGCAAAAACCTAATTTTTACAGTGATAGATCGCATATTTCATCGTCTAATATGTCTGTGATCATGTTCATGGGCGCTGGCATCTTGTCTCCTGTTTATAGCTGAGGTCAAATCTCAGCCACTGGCACACACTTGGAGAAATATTTTTGTCATATCTGACCCTGTGTTTTCCTATTTTACAGTCAGAGAGAGAGGTGCGTCAAATGTCATCTCCACCTCACACAGAAGGACGCAATTACTGGTACCAAGATGAATTCAATGAGCTAGATCGTCTCGTGGATTCAATCAGATCGGTTGTCATCTGCGATATGCTGGGTAAACTTATTTTTCTGCCAATATGTAGACAATATATAAGTTAAAACAATGTTTCATACTATATTGAATTACTACAAATGAGAGCCCAATATTCAGGTTTGGCTCCTAAAACGTACAGTGCCCATGTTGTCTCCTTATACTCCATCAACCCTTTAGGTATGATTGTTTTTACCCACTTTAAGTTGTGTCTCAGCGTCTCACTACCGCGATCAAAAACTTCAAGGGAGTGAAAATTACCTGATGTTTCTTTAATTACATACCAATGTTTTTTATTTTTTTTTGAATTCTTACTAGCTGGTCAAATCACTTTTATATGGGATACAATTTATGTTTAAACATCAATATTTGCAAATATTTGGTCTGAAATTAAACAAATATGAGTGATTTTCACCCACTTTAAGTTGTGGGTCGCGGTAGGGGGACACAACTTCAAGTGGGTAAAGCTTGAAATAGATGACGGAGCGAGAAAATAGTTAATATATGAGTGGCATCTTATACACTATTTCAGAATGTGCCACTCAATCCTGTAACGAGTGTGAACGACAACCTGATCCTCAGCTGGCAGTGTGTGAGTGTGATGGTGGATACACGAGCAAATACTGCTACCTTCCTATGACAGAAGTAAGTTAGAAATACTGATACCTCCCTATGACAGAAGTAAGTTAGAAATACTGATACCTCCCTGTAACAGAAGTAATTAGAAATACTGATACTTCCCTGTGACAGAAGTACACTAGAAATACTGCTACCTTGCTATGACAGAAGTAAGGTAGAAATACTGATACCTCCCTATGACAGAAGTAAGTTAGAAATACTGATACCTCCCTATGACAGAAGTAAGTTAGAAATACTGATACCTCCCTGTAACAGAAGTACACTAGAAATACTGCTACCTCCCTATGACAGAAGTAAGCTAGAAGTACTGCTACCTCCCTATGACAGAAGTAAGTTAGAAATACTGCTACCTCCCTATGACAGAAGTAAGTTAGAAACACTGCTACCTCCCTGTGACAGAAGTAAGTTAGAAATACTGATACCTCCCTATGACAGAAGTAAGTTCGAAATACTGATACCTCCCTATGAAAGAATTAAGCTCGAAATACTGATACCTCCCTGTAACAGAAGTAAGTTAGAAATACTGCTGCCTCCCTATGAAAGAAGTAAGTTCGAAATACTGATACCTCCCTAAGACAGAAGTATGTTAGAAATATTGATACCTCCCTATATTAACAGAAGTAAGCTGGAAATACTGCTACCTCCCTATGACAGAAGTAAGTTAGAAATATTGATACCTCCCTATGACAGAAGTAAGCTAGAGATACTGCTACCTCCCTATGACAGAAGTAAGTTAGCAATACTGATACCTCCTTATGACAGAAGTAAGTTAGATATACTGATACCTCCCTATGACAGATGTAAGTTAGAAATACTGATACCTCCCTATTACAGAAGTAAGTTAGAAACACTGCTACCTACACATGACAAAAGTAAGTTACAAATACTGATACCTCCCTGTAGCAGAAGTAAATTAGAAATACTGCTACCTCCCTATGACAGAAGTAGGCTAGAAATACTGATACCTCTCTGTAACAGAAGTACACTAAAATACTGCTACCTCCCTATGACAGAAGTAAGCTAGAAATACTGATACCTCTCTGTAACAGAAGTACACTAGAAATACTGATACCTCCCTATGACAAAAATGGGCTTGGAATCCTGCTACCTCCCTGTAACAGAAGTAAGCTAGAAATACTGCTACCTCCCTATGACAGAAGTAAGTTAGAAATATTGATACCTCCCTATGACAGAAGTAAGCTAGAAATACTGATACCTCCCTATGAAAGAAGTAAGCTAGAAATACTGCTACCGCCCTGTGACAGAAGTACGTTAGAAATATGTGACCCGCCATGCGAGAAGGTACCTCCCCGTGGCTTTCTTACAATTATTTATGACGTCATTCAAAATTTAAATTTATTGATTACATAACTAATTTTAAAATATTACAAATCTCAGAAGTAAGCTAGAAATACTGCTACCTCCCTATGACAGAAGTAAGCTAGAAATACTGATACCTCCCTATGACAGAAGTAAGTTAGAAATACTGATACCTCCCTGTAACAGAAGTAAACTAGAAATACTGCTACCTCCCTTTGACAGAAGTAAGTTAGAAATATTGATACCTCCCTGTGGCAGAAGTTAGCTAGAAATACTGATACCTCCCTATGACAGAAGTAGGCTAGAAATACTGCTACCTCCCTATGCCAGAAGTAAGTTAGAAATACTGCTACCTCCTTATCATAGAAGTTAGCTAGAAATACTGATACCTCCCTATGACAGAAGTAAGCTAGAAATACTGATACCTCCCTATGAAAGAAGTAAGCTAGAAATACTGCTACCGCCCTGTGACAGAAGTACGTTAGAAATATGTGACCCGCCATGCGAGAAGGTACCTCCCCGTGGCTTTCTTACAATTATTTATGACGTCATTCAAAATTTAAATTTATTGATTACATAACTAATTTTAAAATATTACAAATCTCAGAAGTAAGCTAGAAATACTGCTACCTCCCTATGACAGAAGTAAGCTAGAAATACTGATACCTCCCTATGACAGAAGTAAGTTAGAAATACTGATACCTCCCTGTAACAAAAGTAAACTAGAAATACTGCTACCTCCCTTTGACAGAAGTAAGTTAGAAATACTGCTACCTCCTTATCATAGAAGTTAGCTAGAAATACTGATACCTCCCTATGACAGAAGTAAGCTAGAAATACTGATACCTCCCTATGAAAGAAGTAAGCTAGAAATACTGCTACCGCCCTGTGACAGAAGTACGTTAGAAATATGTGACCCGCCATGCGAGAAGGTACCTCCCCGTGGCTTTCTTACAATTATTTATGACGTCATTCAAAATTTAAATTTATTGATTACATAACTAATTTTAAAATATTACAAATCTCAGAAGTAAGCTAGAAATACTGCTACCTCCCTATGACAGAAGTAAGCTAGAAATACTGATACCTCCCTATGACAGAAGTAAGTTAGAAATACTGATACCTCCCTGTAACAGAAGTAAACTAGAAATACTGCTACCTCCCTTTGACAGAAGTAAGTTAGAAATATTGATACCTCCCTGTGGCAGAAGTTAGCTAGAAATACTGATACCTCCCTATGACAGAAGTAGGCTAGAAATACTGCTACCTCCCTATGCCAGAAGTAAGTTAGAAATACTGCTAACTCCTTATCATAGAAGTTAGCTAGAAATACTGATACCTCCCTATGACAGAAGTAAGCTAGAAATACTGATACCTCCCTATGAAAGAAGTAAGCTAGAAATACTGCTACCGCCCTGTGACAGAAGTACGTTAGAAATATGTGACCCGCCATGCGAGAATGTACCTCCCCGTGGCTTTCTTACAATTATTTATGACGTCATTCAAAATTTAAATTTATTGATTACATAACTAATTTTAAAATATTACAAATCTCAGAAGTAAGCTAGAAATACTGCTACCTCCCTATGACAGAAGTAAGCTAGAAATACTGATACCTCCCTATGACAGAAGTAAGTTAGAAATATTGATACCTCCCTGTGGCAGAAGTTAGCTAGAAATACTGATACCTCCCTATGACAGAAGTATGCTAGAAATACTGATACCTCCCTATGCCAGAAGTAAGTTAGAAATACTGCTACCTCCTTATGATAGAAGTTAGCTAGAAATACTGATACCTCCCTATGACAGAAGTAAGCTAGAAATACTGATACCTCCCTATGACAGAAGTAATCTAGAAATACTGATACCTCCCTATTACAGAAGTAAGTTAGAAATATTGATAACTCCCTATGACGGAAGTAGGTCCAAGTTAGAAACACTGCTACCTCACTACATAAGTAAGTTGGAAATATTGATACCTCCCCACCGATACCTCTCTATTGCAGAAGTAGGTTAAAAATACTAGTAACTGCCTACGACAGAATAAGTTATACTGCTACCTTCACTTTGAAGAGGTTAAAGTTATGTTACTGGAGAATGCCTTAAAAATTCCAGTTTCGCATACAAGGAATTCAGTACTTACAGTGTTTATGATCTGTATTATTAAGCTAGAAATAAGAAGTAGTAATTTCAATATGCATTCACCACCTGCCAGAAAATTTCGAAAGAAAAAATTATATCTTCAATGTGCATTCACGCCTGCCGAAAAATCTTTCACGTCACTGTCACTAAACTGTGCTTATCACAGAAACTTTATTTTTGTAGTGTGCTAACTGCAGCCTAGAGGAGCAGAGAGAGAATTTCACTATCAGTAAGGTGTGCCCTGTAGTGATTCCCGCATCCGGGGCTGACGTACACATATGGGGGAACTTCCCAGATGATGTCCAAGTGAAGGTTGGAAAAAAGGCTTGTCAAACATTGACTTAGTAAGTTCCCTCATATTAAATATATGTTGATAAGTTATCTATAATAATTGTGAAAGTATTAATCATTTGTAATAACCCAGTCAACACAAGAC